>JARLTB010000252.1:4311250-5012500 GCA_030141615.1 Unio pictorum
TCCTGTTGAGAAAAATAAGGACTTGTATGGTCTTGTTGAGAAAAATATAGACTTGTATGGTCCTGTTGAGACAAATATGGACTTGTATGGTCCTGTTGAGACAAATAAGGACTTGTATGGTTCTGTTGAGAAAAAAAGGACTTGTATGGTCTTGTTGAGAAAAATATAGACTTGTATGGTCCTGTTGAGACAAATATGGACTTGTATGGTCCTGTTGAGAAAAATAAGGACTTGTATGGTCTTGTTGAGAAAAATATAGACTTGTATGGTCCTGTTGAGACAAATATGGACTTGTATGGTCCTGTTGAGACAAATATGGAATTGCATGGTCCTGTTCAGAAAAATATGGACTTATATGGTCCTGTTGAGAAAAATATAGACTTGTATGGTCCTGTTGAGACAAATATGGACTTGTATGGTCCTGTTGAGACAAATATGGACTTGTATGGTCCTGTTGAAAAAAATATAGACTTGTATGGTCCTGTTGAGACAAATATAGACTTGTATGGTCCTGTTTGGAAAAAATATAGACTTGTATGGTCCTGTTGAGACAAATATGGACTTGTATGGTCCTGTTGAGAAAAAATATAGACTTGTATGGTCCTGTTGAGAAAAATATGGACTTGTATGGTCCTGTTGAGAACAATATGGACATATATGGTCCTGTTGAGAAAAATATAGACTTGTATGGTCCTGTTGAGACAAATATGGACTTGTATGGTCCTGTTGAGAACAATATGGACATATATGGTCCTGTTGAGAAAAATATAGACTTGCATGGCCTGTTGAGACAAATATGGACTTGTATGGTCCTGTTGAGAAAAATATAGACTTGTATGGTCCTGTTTAGACAAATATGGACTTGTATGGTCCTGTTGAGACAAATATGGACTTGTATGGTCCTGTTGAGACAAATATGGAGTTGCATGGTCCTGTTCAGAAAAATATGGACTTATATGGTCCTGTTGAGAAAAATATAGACTTGTATGGTCCTGTTGAGACAAATATGGACTTGTATGGTCCTGTTGAGAAAAATATAGACTTGTATGGTCCTGTTGAGACAAATATGGACTTGTATGGTCCTTTTGAGAAAAAATATAGACTTGTATGGTCCTGTTGAGACAAATATGGACTTGTATAGTCCTGTTGAGAAAAAATATAGACTTGTATGGACCTGTTGAGAAAAATATGGACTTGTATGGTACTGTTGAGAACAATATGGACATATATGGTCCTGTTGAGAAAAATATAGACTTGTATGGTCCTGTTGAGACAAATATGGACTTGTATGGTCCTGTTGAGAACAATATGGACATATATGGACCTGTTGAGAAAAATATAGACTTGCATGGTCCTGTTGAGACAAATATAGACTTGTATGGTCCTGTTGAGAAAAATATAGACTTGAATGGTCCTGTTGAGACAAATATGGACTTGTATGGTCCTGTTCAGAAAAATATGGACTTGTATGGTCCCATTGAGACAAATATGGAATTGCATGGTCCTGTTCAGAAAAATATGGACTTGTATGGTCCTGTTGAGAAAAATAAGGATTTGTATGGCTCTTGAGTATTGTCTACTTGATACTACTATAGACCGAAAAAGATTGGCAACTGGCTGTCAATGTAGCATGGAATGAGAATCAAAGTAACTAGTGGTCTCTGTCTTTAATAATATGGCATGGGATAAAAATCAAAGTAACTGGTGGTCGCTGTCTGTAATAATATGGCATGGGATAAAAATCAAAGTAACTAACTGTCCCTGACTTTAATAACATGGCATGGAATGAAAATCAAAGTAACTGGCAGTTTCTGTCTTTAATAATATGGCATGGGATAAAATTCAAAGTAACTGGTGGTCTCTGTCTTGAATAATATGGCATGGGATAAAAATCAAAGTAACTGACTGTCCCTGTCTTTAATAATATGGCATGGGATAAAAATCAAAGTAACTGACTGTCCCTGTCTTTAATAATATGGCATGGGATAAAAATCAAAGTAACTGGCAGTGTCTGTCTTTAATAATATGGCATGGGATAAAAATCAAAGTAACTGGCAGTGTCTGTCTTTAATAATATGGCATGGGATAAAAATCAAAGTAACTAACTGTCCCTGTCTTTAATAATATGGCATGGGATAAAAATCAAAGTAACTGACTGTCCCTATCTTTAATAATATGGCATGGGATAAAAATCAAAGTAACTGACTGTCCCTATCTTTAATAATATGGCATGGGATAAAAATCAAAGTAACTGACTGTCCCTGTCTTTAATAATATGGCATGGGATAAAAATCAAAGTAATTGATGATCTTTGTCTGTAATACTATAGCATCGAATAAAAATAAGTCTAATCGACAGTCATTTTCTTTAATAATGTGGCATTGAATGACAAATCAAAATAAGATGTTTCATTAAAAACTATTGAAAGGATCATAGAAAGCTTAATTCCATGGTATTATGTAAAAAGATTCATGTGGTATAATATAGGATGGTGTAGTGTGCTATAGTGTCATGTAAAAAAAGACTTGTCATCAAACGTAGGATAAAGTGGTATACTATAATATCATGGAAAACAAGACTTGTCATCAAATGTAGGATACTGTGGTATACTATAATATCGTGGAAAAAAAGACTTGTCATCAAATGTAGGATACTGTAGTATACTATAATATCGTGGGAAAAAACTTGTCATCAAATGTAGGATACTGTGGTATACTATAATATCATGGAAAAAATGACTTGTCATCAAATGTAGGATACTGTGGTATACTATATCATGGAAAAAAAGACTTGTCATCAAATGTAGGATACTGTGGTATACATGTACTATAATATGGAGAAAAAGACTTGTCATCAAATGTAGGATACTGTGGTATACTATAATATCATGGAAAAAATGACGTGTCATCAAATGTAGGATACTGTGGTATACTATAATATCATGGAAAAGGGTCATGTGGTTCAATGTAGGATACTGTGGTATACTATAATATCATGGAAAAGGGTCATGTGGTTCAATGTAGGATACTGTGGTATACCATAATATCATTGAAAAGGGTCATGTGGTTCAATGTAGGATACTGTGGTATACTATAATATCATGTAAAAGGGTCATGTGGTTCAACGTAGCATACTGTGGTATACTATAATATCATGGAAAAGGGTCATGTGGTACATGAAATTCAATATGGTTCAGACATCCCATTAGGGGCCATTATAGATCACTGCTATCTCACCTCTGTCTGCATGGGTTTGAGTCTTGGGCTCAGCCAATGTGGATATGTGATAAAGCTTGCTGGTAGCTTCTCATGGGTTGGTGGTTCTTTCTGGAGGTTTCCCAGGTTCTTCCTCCACCATTATTAGTGGCCACCATGTACAGCCTATCTTGTGCTTGAAAAATGGTGTCAAACCCTATAATAACAATAACAGCCATCCCATTCTTTTTCTGCACTTTCCTAAAACAAATTATGCATATAATCAAACTAATAACTGATACCAGTTTCAATTCCAATTAACCAGTCCTTGTTGTAGTATGAGCTAATGCTTTATTATTGATACCAATTTTTGAGTCCAATTAGCCAGTCTTTCTTGTTGTATCTGAGTCCTAGCTGTAGTATGAGCTAATGCTTTATTATTAATACAATCTGCTCCAGTGGCCTAGTGGAGCATCTGCCCTGGATGCAGAAGGTCGTGGGTTCGAACCCCAGCTGTGTTATACCAAAGACTTTAAAAAATTGTCCTAACAGCTGCCTCACTTGGTGCTCAGCACTAAGAGGTTAGTGTTAGAACTGGTTTGCTTGGTATCAGGATAATGTGACTGGATGGGACATCATGCTACATGACTGCAACATGATGCCCCAGTGCTAGACATCACTTTAAACTGTCACACTGCAGACATCGTAGCAATATGACTAGAAAATTGTTGAAGCTATGTTAAGAATCTAAATAACACACACACACACACACACACACACACACACACACATTATTGAGACCAGTTCTGAGTCCAGTTAGCCAATACTACTTGTAGTATAAGCTAATGCTTTATTCACCTTTATTCACTGCCCTCTGCACACTTACATACTTCTGCTAAAACAAAACTTTCTCATACTCTTTTTATTTGCTTAATATCTGCAGTAAAATGAAACCTATTTAACATCTTGTGTTGCAACAATGGTGCAAGGTTGTTGCTGTTTAATATCATTAAATACAGGTCTTATTCAATAAAATAATAGATGTCAACTATTAATACCACATAATTTGACAGTACATCGTACTGTCCCTGCCAATGCTGTTCCTTAAACTATATTATTTTTCATGCATGACTTTCCAACCATCACATGGCACAAAACTGCATAAAGTAACCAGCAGATATTTGGGTCTTTGCAGTTTGTTAGGAGTAAATGGTAGAATAGCATAGACCTGAATCTGCTGACATATTATGTGACTGCAGATCAGGGTCTATATTTTTTTCAGTTGGACTTGACTCATATACAAGCTTATGTGATAGATCTAGTTTAGAAGCCATATGCACTTTGGTGTAGAAGTATCAATTTTCCTTTTGACATATAGTCAAAATGAGTGTACCGGTAATTTGACATATAGTCAAAATATGTGTACCAGTAATTTGGCATATAGTCAAAATATGTGTACCAGTAATTTGACATATAGTCAAAATATGTGTACCAGTAATTTGACATACAGTCAAAATATGTGTACCAGTAATTTGACATATAGTCAAAATATGTGTACCGGTAATTTGACATATAGTCAAAATATGTGTACCGGTAATTTGACATATAGTCAAAATATGTGTACTGGTAATTTGACATATAGTCAAAATATGTGTACCGGTAATTTGACATATAGTCAAAATATGTGTACCGGTAATTTGACATATAGTCAAAATATGTGTACTGGTAATTTGACATATAGTCAAAATATGTGTAATTTGAAATCAATATCTTTCTTTCCTCACTCAGTAGCATAAAATTCACATGCACGCCGCATTGCTTTGCTCAACCATTCACATCCCCATTTTCCTTTTCAGGAAGCAAGTCAAATGGACTGTTATACAGCCTAGGTAGTAAACTGCATAGCTAGCTATTTACTCTGAGCATGCTGTATACACAAGTTTATGCTCACAGATATATTTCTTTATAGCCATTACTTGCTTGTCATTGTATTATTGTTTGGTCTTTATACGGCAAGACTGGCATTACTTTTTGGCAAGAATGGCATAAATGATCCTATGATTTGAAAATAAAAGTTTAAGTAATTCATAGGACTTCATCTTTATACCACATGTACTCACTTATAAGATGAGTCAAACTGCAAAAAACAAAGATCCTGATCTGCCATAGCATAATGCACATGCATATCAAGGTCTACATTGTTTATTCTACTGATTATTTCTAACAAACTGCACAGACCCAGATCTGCAAGAGCATTATGCAACATCAGATCCTGGTCTGTGCAATTTGCATTTGGTCTTGGCTTATAAGCGAGCATAGATGGTAGGCTGTATTCAGCTAAAACTTTGATGAAATATTACTGTATGTTTAAAGATTGTACTATGATAGGCAAGGACTTCCTATCTCACCTGTTTAATAAGAAAGCCGTGCCATCCTAACAAACATGACAGTGTTCCACAAAACCCTTAAGATTTGTTGTTACTTAATGGCTTTCTGCATTGCTGGAGATTGCATCTGAGCATTTTAGAGTGTGCAACTTTCTGCCATGCATATCACATGTATATCAACAAACATTGATAAGCATATGTATTAACTGATGTGACCCGTCCATGAGACCACCATTTTTTTTCAGTTCATGTGAAATAGTTTGCAAACACCTGCACAATGTGACCAGTGACTATTATTTTTCAGTGTCATTATCAAACAAGTACTGCATATAACTAAAGATACATATTTTATTTATCTGTTAATTTATCTTATCAAACAAGTACTGCATACAACTAAAGATACATATATTATCTATCTGTTAATTTATCTTATCAAACAAGTATTGCATATAACTAAAGATACATATATTATCTATCTGTTAATTTATCTTATCAAACAAGTACTGCATACAACTAAAGATACATATATTATCTATCTGTTTATTTATCTTATCAAACAAGTACTGCATACAACTAAAGATATATATTTTATTTATCTGTTAATTTATCTTATCAAACAAGTACTGCATACAACTAAAGATACATATATTATCTCTGTTAATTGATCTTATCAAACAAGTACTGCATACAACTAAAGATATATATTTTATTTATCTGTTAATTGATCTTATCAAACAAGTACTGCATACAACTAAAGATATATATTTTATTTATCTGTTAATTTATCTTATCAAACAATTACTGCATACAACTAAAGATACACATATTATCTCTGTTAATTGATCTTATCAAACAAGTACTGCATACAACTAAAGATACATATATTATCTATATGTTAATTTATCTTATCAAACAAGTGCTGCATACAACTAAAGATACATATATTTATCTATCTGTTAATTTATCTTATCAAACAAGTACTGCATACAACTAAAGATACATATATTATCTATCTGTTAATATATCTTATCAAACAAGTACTGCATACAACTAAAGATACATATATTATCTATCTGTTAATTTATCTTATCAAACAAGTACTGCATACAACTAAAGATACATATATTATCTATCTGTTAATTTATCTTATCAAACAAGTACTGCATATAACTTTAGATACATATATTATCTATCTGTTAATTTATCTTATCAAACAAGTACTGCATACAACTAAAGATATATATTTTATTTATCTGTTAATTTATCTTATCAAACAAGTACTGCATACAACTAAAGATACATATATTATCTCTGTTAATTGATCTTATCAAACAAGTACTGCATACAACTAAAGATATATATTTTATTTATCTGTTAATTGATCTTATCAAACAAGTACTGCATACAACTAAAGATATATATTTTTTTTATCTGTTAATTTATCTTATCAAACAATTACTGCATACAACTAAAGATACACATATTATCTCTGTTAATTGATCTTATCAAACAAGTACTGCATACAACTAAAGATACATATATTATCTATCTGTTAATTTATCTTATCAAACAAGTGCTGCATACAACTAAAGATACATATATTTATCTATCTGTTAATTTATCTTATCAAACAAGTACTGCATACAACTAAAGATACATATATTATCTATCTGTTAATTTATCTTATCAAACAAGTACTGCATACAACTAAAGATACATATATTATCTATCTGTTAATTTATCTTATCAAACAAGTACTGCATATAACTAAAGATACATATATTATCTATCTGTTAATTTATCTTATCAAACAAGTACTGCATATAACTAAAGATACATATTTTATTTATCTGTTAATTTATCTTATCAAACAAGTACTGCATATAACTAAAGATACATATTTTATTTATCTGTTAATTTATCTTATCAAACAAGTACTGCATGTAACTAAAGATACAGATATTATCTTTCTGTTAATTTATCTTATCAAACAAGTATTGCATACAACTAAAGATACATATTTTATTTATCTGTTAATTTATCTTATCAAACAAATAATGCATACAACTAAAGATACATATATTATCTATCTCCTCTATGTAAATTTATCTTTTTGCCTAAGCATCTTATCTATGCTTCATAATTTAATTTATATCCACCAAAATGACTTGCATGTATCAATGTACCACATGTCTGTCAAGACTACAATTGCATGATCAGTAATATGCATCACTGCACTCATGTCACAAGACAGACACAGATAAAATTTATTTTGCTTGCAACCTGAATCTCAGTGTCACAGTCCTTTTTTTGGACCTGCAACCTCAATTTCAGTGTCACAGTCCTATTTTTTTACCTGCAACCTGAATATTAGTGTCACAGTCCTATTTATTTGACCTGCAACCTGAATACCAGTGTCACATACCTATTTTTTTTTACATGCAATCTGAATCATAGTGTCACAGTCCTATTTATTTTACCTGCAACCTGAATCTTAGTGTCACAGTCATAATTATTTTACCTGCAACCTAAATCTCAGTGTCACAGTCCTATTTTTTTACCTGCAACCTGAATCCCAATGTCACAGTCCTATTTATTTTACCTGCAACCTGAATATCAGTGTCACAGAGCTATATTTTGTACCTGCAATCTGAATCCCAGTGTCAAGAGTGTAGACTTAGATATGCCATCAAAATATAAACAGTGTAGACTTAGAGATGACATCAAAATATAAACAGGGGTGACCAAGATATGCCATAAAAAATGTAAACAGTGAAGACTTAGAGATGACATCAAAATATAAACAGGGGTGACCTAGATATGCCATCAAAATATAAACAGTGTAGACCTAGATAATGTATGAAAATATAAACATTGCAGATCTAGATATGCCATCAAAATGCAAATTGTGTAGACCTATATATGCCATCAAAATATAAACAGTGTAGATTAGATATGACATCAAAATGCAAATTGTGTAGACCTATATATGCCATCAAAATATAAACAGTGTAGATTAGATATGACATCAAAATGAAAAGAGTGTAGACCTATATATGCCATAAAAATATAAACAGTGTAGATTAGATATGCCATAAAAATGAATAAAAGGGAGACCTATATATGCCATCACAACATAAACAGTGTAGACCTATATATGCCATCACAATATAAACAATGTAGACCTATATATGCCATCACAATATAAACAGTATAGATCATAGCTTTGCCATCAAAAGGTAGACCTTTGCCATCAAAAGGTAGACCTTACTTGGCCATCAAAAGGTAGACCTTACTTTGCCATCAAAAGGTAGACCTTACTATGCCATCAAAAGGTAGACCTTACTATGCCATCCCCATTAAGCATCATTAGATCTAACTTTGTAATGTTTTTGGCAAATTCCCAAAAACCTGTCTAGACAGAGATTTTTCAGTACTTTACAAGGACTGTATTCCTCCCATGATAAGGCCTGTGGTCAAATAAATAACTTTATGGGAAAAATATGGGGTAGGCTGATTATTAGATGTGTCCTTATTGGGGGTGGGCTCATTCTAGATTGATCCTTCATGGAGGTGTCTTATTGGGGGTGGGATGATTTATAGATAGATCCATGGGGGGGGGGGCTGTTATAGATGGATCCTTATTGTGGGGTGGTCTGATTATTAGATGGACCCTTATTGGGGGTGGGCTGATTTGTTGATAGATCCATATGGAGGGGGGATGCTATTTATAGATGAATCATTATTGAGGGTGGACTGATTATTAGATGGATCCTTATTGGGAATTGGCTCATTATGGATGGATCCTTATTGGAGGTGGGTTGATTATTAGATGGATCCTTATTGGGGGGTGGTGATTATGCATTGAATAAATAGAATATGTGACAGGTAATCTAGGTCTGTGCTATTTTAGTTGATTGTGCATTGTACAGAGTAAAAACAACAGATTTTCTGCCATACAGTAAGTGAATATTCATTTTTTCACTCAGCTGTGTCCAAACACTTATCAGTTCAGTATTCCTTACAATTTATTGTTTGTATCCCATCATTATTGGACTACCAGTTTTAATGGAGTACCATTATTATTGGACTACCAGTTGTAATGGAGTACCATTATTATTGGACTACCAGTTTTAATGGAGTACCATTATTATTGGACTACCAGTTTTAATGGAGTACCATTATTATTGGACTACCAGTTTTAATGGAGTACCATTATTATTGGACTACCAGTTGTAATGGAGTACCATTATTATTGGACTACCAGTTTTAATGGAGTACCATTATTATTGGACTACCAGTTGTAATGGAGTACCATTATTATTGGACTACCAGTTTTAATGGAGTAAATTTTGTATTCTTGTACTACAAACCACAAATCAAGCATTTATAGACTTAAGGAAAAGTGATCCATCAGTGAGGACAGCAGGACAATAATCTCATCAGTGAGGAATACATGATAGTAATCTCATCAGTGAGGACAATGGATGCATACTCACCGATCTGAGCTTTGACACAAGAATAATTTTCTGTAAAACCATAGAATTTCTTGGAAATGGAAATAGTTGAATTTACAAACCCCTAAGAGAGATTGATGTCTTTTTTAAAATTTGAATTTGACTACAATGAGTATATGTCTTTTACCTTTATCTTTTGTATTTTAAAAAATTCATTTTATCTTGTGGAAATACTATTTTATTCTTACATCATCCCTAGGGAAATGTTATTTTATAGTGTTGTCACCTGTTTGTGTGATGGAACTGTATGTGAGACCACAAAACCTGACCAGAAAACTAAAAAGAACCCTTTTCTCTGGAAAAAACATAATGTATTTAGTATTTTACATGATGTAAAGTGATGTCATGTGACATTGATTTGAGGCCATAGTGTAGACTGGAACACATGTAATCCCCATAGTTTAGTAAATCATCGTGTAGGCAAGGCAGAAACGCAGACTGTCTTAAAATAAATCTCTGTAGTTAGCTGTTATCATGTTATGTGATAAATGTTTACATTGATTTGGAAGGAATTATCTTGCTAAAGTTTTAAGAATATTGTTATCTTGACACTTTTGGAACTTAACTTGGAATCAGCATAGTCAAAATTAAAAAGTAAGCCTTGAATGTAAACCTACCTACAACAATTCACCCAATTCCAATGAGATTTTGTTTCTAAAATAACATGCCTTGAATGTAACAGTACCAACAACAATCCACCCAATTCCAATGAGATTTTGTTTCCAAAGTAACATGCCTTGAATGTAAACCTATGTACAACAATCCATCCAATTCCAATGAGATTTTGTTACCAAAGTAACATGCCTTGTATAATATACCTTTAAAATATTTTGTTATCCAATTGAGCATCCAAGTACATGTACAAATGTTATACAGATGTCTGTCCATGTGCTAATGTTGAACAGTTGTCTGCCCATGTACAAAGGATGGACAGTTGTCTGTCCATGTACAAATGTTATACAGTTGTCTGCCCATGTACAAATGTTATACAGTTGTCTGCCCATGTACAAATCTTATACAGTTGTCTGCCCATGTATAAATCTTATACAGTTGTCTGCCCATGTACAAATGTTGAACTGCCAATGTACAAATGTTATACAGTTTTCTGCCCATGTACAAAGGTTGGACAATTGTCTGTACATGTACAAATGTTATACAGTTGTCTGCCCATGTACAAATGTTGTACAGTTAGTTGTATGTATATGTACAAATGTTATACAATGGTCTATGTACAAGTATTGTTATACAGTTGTAATATATCGCTTGCTACATTGTTTATTATTTTGGTCTTTTTGATCATGCTGAACAAATATTTAAATGCAATATGTCTATTTAGATCAAAAAACATATATAAATGTAACATGTCTATTTAGATCAGGAGACATATATAAATGTAACATGTCTATTTAGATCAGGAGACATATTTAAATGTAATAAGTATGTTTATATCTAGAGACACATTTAAATGTCATATGTCTATTAGATCAGGAGACATATTTAAATGTAATATATCTTTTTAGATCAGGAGACATATTTAAATGTAATATGTCTATTAGATCAGGAGACATTTAAATGCAATATGTCTATTTAAATCAGGAGACATTTAAATGTAATACGTCTATTTAGATCAGGAGACATTTAAATGTAATATGTCTATTTAGATCAGGAGACATTTAAATGTAATATGTCTATTTAGATCAGGATATATATTTTTCAATTCAATATGTCTATTTAGATCAAGTAACATATATTTAAATGTAATATGTCTATTTAAATCAGAATACATTTAAATATAATATGTCTATTTAAATCAGAATACATTTACATGCAATATGTCTATTTAGATCAGGAGACATTTACATGTAATATGTCTATTTAGATCAGGAGACATTTAAATGCAATATGTCTATTTCAATAAGGAGACATTTAAATGCAATGTCTATATATAGATCAGGAGACATTTAAATGTAATATGTGTGTTTAGATCAGGAGACATTTTTAAATGATTTGTTTATTTAGATCAGGAGATATATTTAAATGTATGTAATATGTCTGTTTTGATCATTAAATACAAATTTAAATGATTTATGTCTGTTTAGATCAGGAGAAAGCTGCAGTAGATTCAGGTAAATACTATGAGCCAACTACCAGTGCCAAAAATAGCCAAATGCTGTCTGTACCATTAGATTGGTAGGAATATTCTGTGGTTATCTCCCCTGTCTGTACCATTAGATTGGTAGGAATATTCTCAGTGGTTATGTCCCTAACAAGGCATTTGTTATACCTTCTTTGGGTTTGCAGAAGGGTGCACTTAGACATATGTCTTTACATCAAGTTCATTATACAAAACCTGTTAATGAAGGACAATGAAATATCTATTTTTAATAATGGGATTAAATTGATGTTTGTTTTGAGGGCTTTTTTATGTATTTGTTGCATGGTGTGTCTGTTACAAACTTGCTGTCATAATTACATAAAAACTAACTAGTCCTTGGCAAATTATATTTAATAGTGTTTTTAAAAAAATGTAAATATATATATATATATATATATATATATATATATATATATATATATATATATATATATATATATATATATATATATATATATATATAAGCCAATTAGATTTCATAATACATAAGCAATGTTTATAATATTTTATCAGTCATGTTCACTTTTTCATCTGATATTTTTTATGGGTGATAATCCTGATTAGAACAGTTAATCACAAACCACATGAGACCTTTGCAATTATTAGATATTTCCAGATCTGATTTTTATATCAAAGAAATTTAAACTTTCACTGTTTTTTAAAACATTTTAAACTTTGTTTTAAGTTTCATGTATAATGAATAGTTGTCTGTTCTCATTTAGTAATACAACCGTGAAACACAGACTTTATGCTAATCCAGAAAACATAGGATAGGAACAAAAATATCAGGTGTAATGTGCCAAACTATAAATAGAGGAACTCTGCTTACATTGCATTTATTTTGGGGAACACAAGGAAAACACAAAGTTTTCACACACACATAAACAAATATAACTCTTGTTTATAAAATAAACAGGTGGAAAAAAGGATGCATTACATTACACTTAAGCAGGTAATTACACAAAGACGGTTGCTATTACTAACAGATTTATTATCTAATATTACTAATAGATTTATTATCTACTATTACTAATAGATTTATTATCTCTATTACTAATATATTTATTATCTACTATTGCTAATAGATTTATTATCTACTATTACTAATAGATTTATTATCTACTATTACTAATAGATTTATTATCTCTATTACTAATAGATTTATTATCTCCTGATGATGTATTTATTACCCAATTACATTGTCAACATTTATCCATTAGATTTGCTTACATTGGCACTTTTGGCACTGATGTTGGGTGAACTGCACCTGTGGTATACCTAGATTTCTTTTTGCTACACATTTTATTACTATTTATGGATTTAAATGCATTCAAATGTTTGCTGTTATTTCTCATTTTTCAGTCATGTCTCAGCTGAATACTGCTGATAATGTTCCACCATATTTAATTATCACTGCAGTTTTTACAGCTGAGCACATGTGAACTGTATAATGTATTTTCAGGTTAAAGTCAGTTCAAGCTTAATACCACATTCCTACCACCAATCACTTCTAACCCTGCTTATGGTCAGCTTGGGAAATATCCGATATGGGTATAGTGGTTAAACAGTGCCTTAAGATTATTGCTACTGGTGTTTGTAATCAAATGCAAAAGTAAGACAGCAGTAATAAGCAAATTGCAAATCAATCATATAATAAAAAAATCAATTTTAATGTGCACTCAAAATATTTTGAAATGGAGATAATAATTTAAAAAAAACAATTCTGAATAACACCTATAGTAAATTATCTGGAAACATTTCAAAGTAAGCACTTGGAAATAAATTGGTGACAAATTTGTTTAACCTTTTGTTGTTCAAGCTCAGAAATGCTTTTCAGGCAAAAAACTCCAGAGCATGCATGGTCTAACCACAGCATTTGTGTGTATCTCTTACATACACACAAACTTATTATGACACTTGGCTATGCAAGATAATGGTGATTGTATATGATTTGCAGTGTCAAATTATTTCTTGGAGTACAAGTGAAGGGCTGGAATCCAAGCGGTCAAAGTCTTCCCAAAGGCTCTATGAAACATTTGAACATGGCAAACATTCTTATATTTGTATGATCAGTCAAAATACTGTGTAACAATAATAACCTAACAAACAATACGGACAGTAACAGTAGTGCTGCCATTGACCTCAGTTTTGAATTATGCATCACTACCAACAATGTGTGCATAAGTCCATTTGTTTTACGCATCTGGTAAAGTTCTGTTCTTCATTTTTTGTTCAGGCTTTTGCATTGCACAAACCTGTTTCTAGTTTACCTACCATCCAGCTTCAATACGTTGATTCTTCACTCTTGTTTTTGTTTATGTTGGCCATGTTAGTGGCAATACAATTCTGTTGTACTGCACACAATCATTTACAATAAAACTTATCTCTAAATTATATCAATGATAATTAAGAAACACTTGAAATTAGGATTGGATTTCTTTATTCATGGAAAGAAAATGAAACTATGCATTTTGTAAATTGATGTCGAGCATTGTCATCTATTTCTTATGTACATTAGACCGTCATTAATAACAACTGATAACATATAATAACTAGTAAAGAATAAGAAAAATAAAGATTATACAAGATTTCTGATTATACTAAATTCAGTTAGTGTAACAATAAATTCACTCTTTTCTTACAGACACAGCAAGAAAGGTGATCTAGTAAAACAGGAGGAAGAAGTAGAAAAAAACAACAGTTATGATCAAGAACATTTTAGTGATGCTGCCGTTTTCACTAATCCTTCTTATGAAACATCAGAAGTCCATTATAAACAAAAAATGTAATTCTTTGTGGGAAGAAATTTTGGATGTGTTACAATTTTAAATATGCATGAGTAAGATGGATTTTTCTAAAGCTCTGTATACATAAACTTGAATTTCACAATGACCATGTGGAGTAGCTGTTAATTTGTAAATCATTATGATTTTTTGATTCCATAATACTTCTGTATTTAGTGCTGTGTTGCTTCATTCTTATGTAATATATTTCTTTCTGAAGTTATTTACATTGGTAGTATTTTTTATATTTCTTTCTGAAATTATTTACAATGGTAGTATTTTTTTGTCTACTAGAATAGAATTGTCACGTAGAAAAGTTTGAATACCAAAAGTAGCATGATATTAAAATGAACAAACGAAAATATATTTTTTAAAGAACTGAATAGATATTTATGCTGAAATATGTCAATGATTTGATAGATTTTAATTATACTGTATTTATGTAGAGTGAATATAATTTTTTAGTCCGCTTTCCAGATTACAAGCTAAGCAAATGAATGGCATTGTATTTAATTGGGATTGTGAATTTACTTAAATTTTCTGAGGAAAAATTTATTTACTGTAACTTACGGTGAACTGGACCTTTTTGTGACTATTACTTACTATGAGCAACCATACATTTTTTGGACTGGAACCTACTGTTAGCAATGGGTTCCATACATTATTTTACCACCACAACTTACCATCAGCAAAAGTCCTATAAATAAGATTCATACTCTGGACATTACAACAGTCACTATAAGTCACTTACCATCTATACTCATAGCTTACAACTCGATTCAACCAAGAAAGACCCTGATCTATCATAGCATAATGTGCCTGTAGACCAGGGTAAATGTTGTTTGACTGATAACTCCAAACAAACTGCACAGACCAAGATCTGCCAGTGCATCATATAATGGCAGATCTGTGTGTGTGTAATTTGCAGTTAGACAAGCCTTATAAGTGAGTATATATGGTACATCAAGTGTTTTTTAACATGTGGCAGTGTGTCACCTTATCAGGTCTTCAAAACAAGATACCTGTGTCCTAACTAGACATGATGCATTGGTCTTGGGTCCTAACTAAACAAGATGCATGTGTCTCAGGTCCTAACTAAACAAAATAGATGTGTCCCAGGTCTTAACTAACAAGATGCATGAGATCCAGGTCCTAACTAAACAAAATAGATGTGTCCCAGGTCTTAACTAACAAGATGCATGAGATCCAGGTCCTAACTAAACAAAATGCATGTGTCCCAGGTCCAATCTAAACAAAATAGATGTGTCCCAGGTCTTAACTAACAAGATGCATGAGATCCAGGTCCTAACTAAACAAAATGCATGTGTCCCAGGTCCAATCTAAACAAAATGCATGTGTCCCAGGTCCAATCTAAACAAAATAGATGTGTCCCAGGTCTTAACTAACAAGATGCATGAGATCCAGGTCCTAACTAAACAAAATGCATGTGTCCCAGGTCCAATCTAAACAAAATGCATGTGTCCCAGGTCCAATCTAAACAAAATGCATGTGTCCCAGGTCCAATCTAAACAAAATGCATGTGTCCCAGGTCCAATCTAAACAAAATAGATGTGTCCCAGGTCTTAACTAACAAGATGCATGAGATCCAGGTCCTAACTAAACAAAACACGTGCCCCAGGTTCTAACTAAGCAAGATGCATAAGACAAAGGTCCTAACTAAACAAAATACATGAGACCCAGGTCCTAACTAAACAAGACAGATGACACCCAGGTCATAATTAAACAAGATACATTTGTCCCAGATCCTAACTAAAGATAACAAATGTACATTTAACAAGAATTAACTATTGTTTTCCTTACTCATCATATCTTAAAGAACCAAAACAAATAAAGCTTCACTGTTTGACTTTACTGGAAATGCCCATCTATTCAGTTTTATGATGTTCAGTTAGTAAGTCTGGTTGTTGTTGAAAAAATAATTTTTAAAACAGTGAAGTGATATAAAATATTGTAGTTTAATGAAGTTTTCTGGACAAAAAATCTTTTTTGTAATAAATACATTGTTTGATAGAATACCTGTGCAGCACAGAAGGATAATACTAAAACTGAATCAACAGTTAAACTACATATGAAAATGATGCATGTAGATGTATATCCAATAATGCAGTATATGATGTTTTTTTTACAAATGTAAAACAAAGTTACATTAATTTTGACAATTATCTTGCTGTCACATATTAATTTTCAGGAAATAATGTAAGACAGCAGCCATATGAATTTCAGGACTTCTGATATTTAGCTCTTGATATTTTGACAAAATCGGTAAATAAATTCATATCTGAAAACTCCAGCTTCCCCAATAATGTTCTTACAATGTAAAAGATACATTTAATTAAAGACTGACACCATGTAAAATGGTATCTTACCACAATTTCAACAAATTAGATGCCCCACCAATTATTTATTAATGCAAATTATGTGTTCTTTCTTTTTTCAATCACATTTATTTGAAAAAGCCAGTAGTGGTAAAATATTTGTGATTCAATCCTTTTATAATTATAAAAAGGGCATTATTGTACTGAAATGTAAAATGCAATACATGATATTGTATTTAGATAATTTATTTGTCGGATATATTGACATGATGACTTCAGATATGAATGTGGTGATAGATATATTGACATTATGACTTCAGATATGAATGTGGTGATAGATAATTGTTTTAGTATGATAGAGCATTTAGTGTACTTCTAAAGTGCTGAATATTTTGTTTCCATTTCAAAGAAAATGTGCAGGATAAATAGTCCCAAGTTTTGTAAAAATAGTGATGGTCTATATTTGTTCCAAGTTTACAAATTCATCTGTAGGACACATCATTTGTATGACTTGGTTCTCTAAAAATAAAAAAGTCTCACAGCTAATACAGTAGATAATAAATTATAATTATATTGTTGATCTCTTGCAAGTATTATAGAAGTATAACACCTCAATGATCTCCAAAATTAATAGGTATTACTATTAAAATGGGTGATTCCTCTTTCCTTTTTGTAAATGTCTAGTTACAATGTTGACATTTTTGAAGATTTTGTTGATTCTTAGGTTAAAAAATTAATTCTATTGTTGGAAATGCTAATACATCAATGCTTATGTTAAGGGGACTAGAATGCTAATAGGTTCAAATCCACTCCCAATGGAGACGAATTTTTCCAATTTTGTGATGAATATAGTTATATCAAACTTTAAACATACAATAGACCACATAACATTTTTACTTTTCTCAGTGACTTGCACAATACTGTCACTGTGTTGTATCATTGTGTCTCAATACGATGTGAGAATTCCTCTAGAATTGATATAAGAATAATTTATACCTAAGTAAGGGCTGGCCATCATTCTACTTTAATGACTCTCAGGGCTGATTTACTTCCTGTATTTGATTTCTGGCCCTTGAACTCATAAATTTAAAATATAACATCAAACAATTAAACATCACTTCTGATAAAAGACATCAAACAATTAAACCTCACTTCTGAAAAAAGATGCAATTACACTGAAACATCTGAATTATTATTAAGTATAGATATCTTTCATTGTCTAGCAGTCTGCAATAACCATGGCTGTAGTCATCCTGTACATACAAAACAGATTAATGGGTTTTATTCAGATATAGTAACAGGTTAATGGGTTTTATTCAGATATAGTAACAGATTAATGGGTTTTATTCAGATATAGTAACAGATTAATGGGTTTTATTCAGATATAGTAACAGCTTTTCCTGACTCTGGTGAACACTTGGTTAGAAAATCCAAACTTGTTAACTGGGTTATATTGGCTAGAATGACTACGCCAAAACAATGCATGGTTAAGCATGAAATGCTTACGTTATGTGGCATGATATGGTAAACCCTGTCATTGGCCTCTCAAAAACCAAATGTGCTAAACAACAGCTATTTATACCCTTAGAGTAAGCCGGAAGGAATAGTCATTAAATTTGATATTCCTGCAGATAAATTTGAAAATTTAAATCACTGTAACTTCTCGACAAAATTTAAACAAAATGCTAGACAACTTCCTACAAATTTGTGCTGATGGGAACCATATCCAGAATAAAACATGTAACATCTGGAAAAATCGAAAGCTTACTCAGTATTATTACAATGAGTTTCAGCAGCCATTGCCCCTACTAGTCTTATTTAACTAATTTCAATGTCTGAGATCGAACATGCAATAGCTAGACAAAAGGAATGTCAATGTCCAGGATAAAATTTGTTCACATATGACATTGAAATATTTAGATACTAGATTCCAAGTTTTTTTAAAAAGATTTTATTTAATTGTATGTACATAATTTTGTTACAAATATTTCACACAAGTTACAATTATCCAACTTCTGAAAAATAAAATTGGTAACCTGAAAAAAATAATTAAATAGTTACCTCTGTCACAATAAATATTTTGAAACACATTTAAGGCATGTAACCATTATACATTGAGAATGATATTGTATTTAAAACACAAAAATTGGTATACATGGTCTTTCAAATTACCATCTCCTCCATCAGTACTTCTCAGTTGCAATACTCTTACATATGTCAACAGTTTTTAGGTCATATTTTAAAATTCAGCTGGTCAGATGATGAAAATATGATGACACATTACAGATTTTTGTGAACCAATAATGAGCATGCTTTTATGTAAATTTAGAAATTCATGTTTGACTATAAAAATTAGATTGTTAAAACTTATTGCTGCATAATGCGCTATGTTCTTCTGTGGACAAATTGTATTGAATGAAAAGAAAACTAGTTTTGGGTTATTATAATAGTCTTCATTTAAGCCTTTCAAGATGGAACAGTGCCACTATTTTTGTAAACTCTAATGTATTCAGTTTGTAGAAGTAATGAGAAAGTATGTTTTCTCAGGGATGATAATAATATCTAACAGTAGGAACTGTATCTTGTAATCAATGTAGAACTGTGACATTTGTTAACTATTTTGTCGATAGATAGATGGAACAAACTAATCTCTAAATGTCTTACATAATTTATTTATTAATGATGACATAAACATTCTATAGATGTTGATGTGTCTATACATTTTTACAAAATACATCTATGATCTTTCATGTTTAAAATACTTTATATTTGAATTTAGCTGTATGGACCATGCAGTCTGAAATAAAGAACTCTTATCTCATGGTCCAGGTTAATAAAGGAATATAACATTGATTTACTCAAGCCTGGAACATTTTTTCTTCTGTTATAAGACAGAATTCTTTAAGTTAATGCCAAACTTATGATATTTTTTAGACTGAAACAGCTTAGACTGTTTTTGTTACTTTTTATATCAAGCCCAAACCATTCAGCATTTCCATTCATGGTCTGGTCTGACAGGTCTTGATAGGATTAAAATACTACAGTAACATTCCAAAGAATATATAAAATTTTAACTTACTATGATGTTATTCAGGAAATTCCTGACAAGTTTAGAAGAAAAATACAAGTGTTATTTAAAAAAATTAATAATCTCAAGCATTATTTTCTACAGTTACAAAAGTTAATTTAAATGATGTAAATTTAGTGCTGTTGAATTGTTGCAGAATTGTTCTTTGGCAAATATTGTGGACGTTTTATTTTCATATGTTATACTGTTACCTCCAACCATTAATGATCAACAGGTGAATGATATTTAATGCAGCTTTAAAGTAGTTTTGTAATATGACATTATTTTGAATACCTTTACACAACTATACTATTTTTATATGGACATAGATATTAGATTAAAACAATGTAAATTTCATGCAGTAATAATCATATTGTGAATAGTGTTTTATATGATAATAAAGATAACATTTCTAACAAATAGTTTTTTTTCTATTACTGAAATCACCAGATGTGGATTTATATATCAAATATGGACAAGGGACTAGATTCATTTTTGACCATTTTCTGCCAGTTTTTATGTGAAAAATAATTATCTGTAACTTTCATGACTGTCTCATTGTATTATTCAACATAGAAATCACACCCTTCTGCATAAATATGCTATTAAATTTTTTTTTCATACCAAAAAATGGCCATTGAAAATGGGCTGTTTTAGGAAATTGATGACAAAATGCTCCATTTGAGCAACTTGAAAATAGAAAACATATCTGACCACAGGCTCGCTCCAAGAACGTATTTCTACTTATTATTTCTTATGACAATTTTTTTCCCTCTCATATTAACTTTGGGGAACATGATTGCGCTAATCACTAAATATGAAACAATTCTTGAATGTTACTGTCTAGGTAATAGTCATTTTTTACCCTGTTTCACAGTATCTGCCTACATATTGCTGTCAACAAGTAGAATTGCATTTTCTACAGTGTGCTATGTATTATTTCTTCCAATATTATACTAAAAATAATCCAGGATAAATATATTTAGATTTTTAAAAACAATATTAATCATTCTATTCTTTCTTTCTTTATTATTTTTAAATTTTCTTGGAACACGATTTTTTTGGTGAGGCGCTGAATGTGCTTTTTAGTGTATAGGTAATTGAAAATTTGCTTTTGAGTGTAAAGGTAATTGAAAATTTGCTTTTTAGTTTATAGGTAATTGAAAATTTGCTTTTGAGTATATAGGTAATTGAAAATTTGCTTTTGAGTGTATAGGTAATTGAAAATTTGCTCTTTAGTGAATAGGTAATTGAAAATTTGCTCTTTACTGAATAGGTAATTGAAAATTTGCTTTTGAGTTTATAGGTAATTGAAAATTTGCTTTTGAGTGTATAGGTAATAGAAAATTTGCTTTTGAGTTTATAATTAATGGAAATTTTGTTTTTCCAGTACAATTTACAGAACTGCTAAAAATGACAAGTTGTTCAAAATTAATGCATCACCAGTGTTTTTTCTACAAATGGCTTCATGTAAATCATTTGACTCATCAAGGCAAAAAACTGAGTGAAAATCCAAACCTATGAGTCTTGTTCAAGCCAATGATCAGTCTTCAGTAGTTTTTAAAAATAATTATATTGTTTAAATACACGACAAAAATATTAGTTATATAACGTAACTAAGACAAGGCATATTTTCTAAATATTTTTATACATAAAATATTAGGTAGCAGTGACTAAAATGTATTAATTTGATAAGCAGACATTACACTAGTTTGCAGTGACTAGAATGTGTTAAATTGTAAAGCAGACAGTACACTTAGTAGCAGTGACTAGAATGTACTAAATTGTAAAGCAGACGGTACACTTAGTAGCAGTGGCTAGAATGTATTAAATTGTAAAGCAGACGGTACACTTAGTAGCAGTGACTAGAATGTATTAAATTGTAAAACAGACAGTACACTTAGTAGCAGTGACTAGAATGTACTAAATTGTAAAGCAGATGGTACACTTAGTAGCAGTGACTAGAATGTATTAAATTGTAAAGCAGACAGTACACTTAGTAGCAGTGGCTAGAATGTGTTAATCTGACTTAACAGGCAGAGAAGAGCTTATCCCACACATCATGCAATGTTGTCAATGAGAAGAGCTTATCCCACACATCATGCAATGTTGTCAATGAGAAGAGCTTGTCCCACACATCATGCAATGTTGTCAATGAGAAGAGCTTATCCCACACATCATGCCAGGTTTTCAATGAGGACAGCTTGTCCCACACATCATGCCATGTTTTCAATGAGGACAGCTTGTCCCACACATCATGCCAGGTTTTCAATGAGGACAGCTTGTCCCACACATCATGCAATGTTGTCAATGAGAAGAGCTTATCCCATACATCATGCCATGTTTTCAATGAGGACAGCTTGTCCCATACATCATGCCATGTTTTCAATGAGGACAGCTTGTCCCACACATCATGCCATGTTTTCAATGAGGACAACTTGTCCCATACATCATGCCAGGTTTTCAATGAGGACAGCTTGTCCCACACATCATGCCATGTTTTCAATGAGGACAGCTTGTCCCATACATCATGCCATGTTTTCAATGAGGACAGCTTGTCCCATACATCATGCCATGTTTTCAATGAGGACAGCTTGTCCCACACATCATGCCATGTTTTCAATGAGGACAGCTTGTCCCACACATCATGCCATGTTTTCAATGAGGACAGCTTGTCCCATACATCATGCCATGTTTTCAATGAGGACAGCTTGTCCCATACATCATGCCAGGTTTTCAATGAGGACAGCTTGTCCCACACATCATGCCATGTTTTCAATAAGTCTTCTAAATGCAACTCAGTAAACTGTTCACAATTTAACAAATCATTTCATGATTTTACGTTCATAGATTCTTCTCTTTTGTTTTCTTCCATTTCTTCAAAGTTTCCTCAAAATTGAGGTAGTTCTGTCTTCCCCATAAATCTTGATAAGTATTAGATTTCCCTCTTTCTCAACCCCATACCTATTCCTCAAGGTGGTTAAGATTCTGTTCTGGACTAAGAATCAACTTGACTTCTTTTTGAAAATGAAGCCAGCTGAATGTTTTCAACCATTGCTGCAAAAAATTAAGTTTTATCATTTTTTACTGTTTTATGACCAATCATTATCTCGTTTTTGGATTCTGATGGCTCCACTGGTTCGATAACCTTACTGTTATCATTGGTTGGTCATAAATCGGGTCTAAAAGATACTTTCATTTGTTTCAGATCTATTTTAATTTCTTTTTGCCTTTGACACCATTTTCAGTTGACCACTGATGGTATCATAGAACAACACAAGGCATACAATTGAGTGAACAGAAATTTGTATTTCATTGTTTGACAAGGGTGTACATAAAATAATAGTTTCTTGTGATAATCACTTTAAAACCATGTTATTTTTATTCTTTCTTCGGTTTGGTAATATACGATCCTAACACCCTGTTTCTACAAATGATCTGACAGTTACAGGTTATGAAAGGTCAACTCCAGGCTCTACACTCAGCTATAACCCTGTGTCTTATGATAACATTAACATAAAAAACTTGTGTACACATTTTTTCTGTTTGGCAGAGTTGTGACCTTGCTATCTATAACAAGCCTTTGTTTGTGAGAAACAACATTGAGGTGCATCAACTTATGTACCGCAACAATTTTTGTGTATCAAATCAGAAACATTTGCATATTTGATGCATAACACATGGGTAGATAAAACAATGCATTACCTCCCTTGCCTCAGGCTTGTTTGATACATGACAACTTAAATCTAGAATGTACCAACAACCATCATTACTGTTGACGTGTTGTGATCATAATAGAACAGTACATGTAATTTCACATGAAATCAGCAATCTCTACACATGCAATCATAACCTGAGATCAAAACAGAAATTGAATAATTATTGTCTTATCTATTTATTTTTGTAGAAACCAATATGTAAATCAAATAATTTATTTCCTGTGGGGAAGCTATCAATCTTATTAGTATTACTTATTCTAAATTTTCTTCAAGGAATATTTAAAGTTCTCAAATCATCACAAATTCTTCTTGACACTGAAATCAAAATTAAAAGAATTATGCAACAATGTGGTTATATCTGAGGAAAATCGAGGGAAGAGGGAGGAAGAAAGCAAATTAAGCTGTCTCCTTTCATAGAGCAATACAAATTAAACTGTAAATTACATTTATTAATTGAAAGTATGCTTCACCAGTTAAAAAAAAAAACATAAAAGAAGCAAATATCAAGCAGACCATGGCAAAAGCTTGTTAGGAGACAAGTAGTCTCACTTTAAGATTTTTACATTTATGAAACCCAACAACTTTTAGTGTATTCTCAAAGAGTAATTGTCAATAAATTTGAAAAGAAATAAGTGTTTTATGAACTTATTTTCAATCTGTGATCTATACATTGTCAAAAAACCAAGATTGCACTAATGCATTATAATTTTTTTTCTTCATAAATTCACAATAGTATCATCATTCAAGTTTCATCTTATATACTTAATGTGTAACATAGGTTACATTTTAATCATTTCCATTATAGTGTACTATAATCGTTATGGTCCAGTGTTGGTTTCTTCAGCAGTGGGTTACGATGGCAGTTTTGAAAAATGATGGGAATTCCCAATAAGAGAGAGATATTAATAACATCAGTTAGTGAAGGCAATATTGGGTCTAAGCACTCAAGCAGCAGTGATGTCGGAATTGAATCAAGTTCACAAGACTTTGGTGCAATTTTCATCATGATTGTTCGTACTAAATCTATCGAAACAGGGTGAAATGCTCCTAATGGTTGTCGCTGAAATTCTGCATCATAACTGTATGGTGATGAATCAGTTGAAATTGTGCTGTCAAGCGAATCTCTAATGGTTTGAACTTTGTCATTGAAGAAATTTGCAAATTGGTCTGGAAGGTCTAGTGGAGACAGACAGAATATCATACAATGATACCATTACTAGTGTAAAATACGAAGCCAAGATATTGGCCTGGCCTGGTCTTATTCTCTGAAGCAACTCATATATGGATGAAGGATGGAAAATTTACAAAATTGGTGGATTTGACTTATAATATGAATCGACTTTTAGGCAGGAAAATATGGTACATAGATACATACATACAGTCAGTCAGTCAGACAGACAGACAGACAGACAGACAGACAGACAGACATACATACATACATACATACATACATACATACATACATACATACATACATACATACATACACTGGTTTATGTATCTACTGATCAAGCCCCTATTTGCATTCAAAATATTCTGGATTCAAATCCCTCCCAGAGCATCCATCCCTAAGCAAGTGGCTGTACTTCTAATGTCATAGCAACAGTCTTTCTTGCTCTGAAATGTCACTAAGTGTGTCGTCAATGAATAAATACTAGTTTTATGAAGGATAAAAATGGCATGATAACAATAAGACAAAAAAAAATCACCTGATTTTAAATTAATTTTATTTTAGAGAAGCATTATCAGCATTTGACACATGAAATATACATGTAAGAAATGTACATGTAAGAAATATACATGTAAGAAATGTACATAAATATTGCACAGACACCATACATTAATCTGGATCTTAAAATACAAGCTGGTTTCAGTCTAGCCACAAATAACAGTATAATACAAAATGTGGTTATGCAGCAATTACTTAATGGTGATAAACTTACTTTATCTTTATATCTTTAACTACTTAGGCAAATTTATCTTTGATAATATATCATAAGACACAAAGGACATTCTTCAAAACAGATATCAGTTAGCAGACATTATTAGAAAAATGGTACATACTTTTTGTAAGCATGATCACCTCCATCATAAAACTGCATACATAATAACTTCATTTTCTTAATACCATTAATTTAAACTGCAACATATGTAAATTCGCTGATATTAATGAACTGTAAACATGCACACAGTTTTTCAATCTTCGAATTGAGTGCACTCATAATAAATAGTAGTGCTTATTCTCTCATGTACATGCATAAATCATTTTCTGTTACATTTTTCCATAATCTATTACATTAATAGTGTTTTTTTTTAAAGTTACCATGATGCCAAAGCCATATGTAGCCTAGTAAAAAAAAAAGAACATAAGTAAAAACTGAACACAGATGTCCCAAGAATGTACCTTATTTATCCCAGGGAGTGTGTGTGTGTGTGTGTGTGTGTGTATGTATGTATGTATGTATGTATGTATGTATATATATATATATATATATATATATATATATATATATATATATATGAAAATTTTATAAAAGCAAAGACAGGCTACATGTACAGCACATGACATATAAATGGTACATGAGATCCATGGCTGTATGCAAGGTCCATGGTTGTTCAACTTTATTACGGATATGAAAGTTCCAAATATTAAATGGCAATAAAACTTCATATTACTAAGATAAACAGACACACAAAACGATGTTATAAGTCGATGCTGTAGTCGACACTTTTCCAACTTCTCCATTATCAAGAGCTGTCATCATTGCAGACAAACACTTGGGCAAGTTCATCTTGCTCATAGGTCCGTTTAAGGAAGTTGTCTATCAACCTCAGTCCAGATATTGTCTGAAGAAAAACAAATTAAAAAATAATACAATAATATACACTCATCTTTTAATACATCTTGCTTACAATGAGCAAAAAACATGATATGTGCCCTGATGCTATTTTAAACATACTGAACACTCAAACTGGCCTCCAGAATCCATATAAAAATGAAATGGCAGATACATATATACTGTAGTATCAATGTTAAGGACTTCAAATTGTTGTGGATTTTTGTTTTGCCCTGAACAATGAATGTAAAAACCGAATGAGAAAATTAACCGCATATGATTAAGAAGTCGTCACCCATTTTTCATTCCTAGATATCAATAAACTTGATAAATCAATGTCGTTTATTTTAATATTTAAGTCTTTCAAAGAATCATAATATAATTTTATTGTTTCAATGCACAAAAATCTACACAGTATCTGGTAGCTATAATTTCCACTCACTCCCTTAATTGGAGATCCTAGGACATAAGAAACCAATAGAAAAAAACAAGAAAAAGCATTAGCTTCCAAACACAAGTCGAACACACACAAAAAAAAGAATAAATGATACTACATGCAGTAATCAAAATTAGACTTAATACTTATTCAGACTGATTCTTCATTAAAATGAAACTGTAGTTGACGCATTTAAATAATTTTAAAAGTATGTCTCATTTTATCAATGCACCTCAAAATGGCTGCTGTGCGATACAAACCAAAACCAAACCAAACCAAATAAAACCAATTTTATACCTGTAGTCCAGGAGCAGTAGTTATCATGGTCAGTGGTAAGTCTATGTGGTCATTTTTAGGCAGATTTCCCAGCTTTTTACCAGAAAGTCCACACCACAGAAGTCCTGATGAATTATTATTCTGTAAGACCAGCGTCAAGTCCATAGATCTTTCACTGTGACAAGAAAGTTAAAGTCTAACATTTACAAAACTGTAGAAAGTTACCTTATTTACCATTAAAATTTATTATTCTTTAAAATCATCTTGATGAGAAAACAATTAAAAACAGGGGATCTGAATGTACTCATGGTCATTACCCTCACATGTTACACTGAAAAGACTTCCTGATACACACAAATTTCATGGTCCACTTATTTTCTGTAGCCTAAATTGCCTTGAACCAACTGTAAACAGTATTATGTAACTGCTGCCAGGGTAGTAGTTCCCAGTTTTATCCAAGTTTCGGAGTGGTCCATTCAGTTTCATGCATAAATAGAGATTTTGGAAATCTGTGTAACAGATTGATAATAAAAAAAGCAATTGGGCATACTTGGAAATACTGTGTAACATAGTAAGGTAATGACCATGAAATTTGTGTGTATCATGAAGTCTTTTCTTGGTTGTAATAAGCAGAACAACATTGACCATGATATACAGGTATGCCATGGCAGATCAGGATCTATGTTGATTGTAGTTGGACTTGGCCTATAATTGAGTAAATATGATACATGGTACAATCGAAACCTAAAATATGATGACCTACTTACCAGCAATTTGTTATCCTACATACCACTTTGAATGTGGTCTCCATGGGAACAGTGTCAGGCACCTCTTCCACTGTTACCCTGATATCTCCATAACCTGGAGCCTGAAGAGATAAAATCAATTTATCAAGACAAACGTAAAAACCAATTTAAGGTCCTTGACAATGTTTGATACAATTTCTAAATTGGCTATCTTCAATAATTGACAGCTTTACTAAAATACCTTTATTCATAACTACTGGACATCTGTCAAAACAACTATTAAAATAAATATTACATCTTTTAAAAAAATTAGAGTTCTGCTTGAAAACTTGCTGGTTTTGGACTGCCAGGCATGCAGGAATGAAGAATGGGCAGAATTTCTTATTTAATCACAGGCCAAATCCAAATATCCCATTTATGTAAATTCTTGGAAAGCAATCTTATCTAACTGTCATATCAATCCAGCTGTCAGATAATGGATTTTGTTATGAATAACCTGTTATGAATCCTTTCCTTATTGACCTATGAATAAACAAATACCATTCAAGACAGGACAATATAGTGATTTGCCTTAATAGATACCTACATATGGAGGGCACCTGCTCCCAAATAACATATATAAACTCAATTTGTTAATTTCATGTTTATATTTAAGGTAATCAACTTTAAATTAGTAAAAATAGAAGCTTACAGTGCAGCTGGAAACAACATGATTAGCAAATTATGATGACATCGATATGACATCACATTTTAGAAAATCTTTAATTTATGACCTTCTATTAATTGGTAGTGCAGTCATTCTGTTGCAGAAAACTGATGTCTCAAAAAATGTGTCATGCTGAAAAACTTCACTCACCAACATACTCTTTTTTTTTTGTATTTGATATAAAACAAAAATAATCTATGATCTTGAACGTAATGAATTTTTTTTTTAGCAACTCTTGTTTCAATTAGTTATGGATTACTTTTTCCCATACATATTTAAATGCAATAAACATTGCTTGGGGTATGAGTACTCCAATATCAATATTGCAAAAGATTTTGAACCTGTGACCATGACATTACAAATCTGATGTTCGACCAACGTAACTACTGTGGTTTCCATTCTGAGGAAGAATTCTTATCTTAATTTAGTGAATAGTTAAATCTGTCTTCAGCAGCCTTCTTCAAACAAGGGCAAATATGTTCTCTACAAAGACGTCTACTAAAAGAAAGGTCTCTGCTTTCTGTTATTGAACATCAGAGACCAAAAGAAGGCAACTGCATAAATGATGCTTCCCTTTAAACCTGTCTAAGCAGATACATCTATATAACAGAAACCTACTAATGAAATAAACATTCATTTACCCCTATTCTTAATAACATTTGTATTTCTTATGTGATGAAGCCTGTCCACAAAATCTGTTTCTTTCTGTAGAGTCGCATAGTAATTATTCAAGTGTTTCTGATAAAATAAATTATTTCTAATAAAATATAGATGTTGATGTTTAATAATGTTTTTATCATTATATTTTATTATTTTATTCTTTCTGTACACTTATCAACCGCTCCGGTGGCCTAGTGGTTAGAGCGTTCGCCGCGGAAGCGGGAGGTCGTGGGTTTGATCCCCGGCCAAGTGATACCAAAGACTTACAAAAATGGTACTAACAGCTGCCTCGCTTGACGCTCAGCATTAAGAGGTTAGTGTTAGGACTGGTCGGCCTGGTGTCAGGATAATGTGACTGGGTGGGACATCATGCTACATGTCTGCGGCATGATGCCTCAATGCTAGACATCACTATAAACTGCCTCACAGCAGACATCGTAGCGATATGACTGAAAAATTGTTAAAGCTACGTTAAAAATCCTAATCAAACAAACTGTACACTTATCATCTACTAGATTCTACTATTATTCTTAATCATCAAAGAAAGCAAAAACAATTTAATAAAATAGCAATATTTTGGACCACACTACAAGGCAGGCATGTTCTGGCTGTTAACATCACACAATATGATTTATGTTTTCATTATGATGTGTACTCAATCAATAGCATATGTGTTATATAAATGCTTCTGTAACAACCCCTGCACCCACCCACCCCAAAAAAAAACAATCAATTGTACTGTTAGTATACAATGTTCTGTTTATATTAGGACTCTTCCATTCATGGCTTCATATTGATATGACTTTGAAACAATAATGATAGCAAACCATTAGACAAATAGGTACGGATTGTTCTATATGCAGTCTCATATAATTTTGTTCACCATGCTGATCAAAACTTAATAAAACTACCTGGAAATTTTACCTGTATTTATATAACCTACCACTCTCTGAAGCTGACTAGTCTGCAACCTGCCTTTCTCTCCCATGTTTGTCTTCCACACTATGTCCAGTTTACCAATGTTAGTGACCCCTTTGAGAATGTGACTGTCATTGTACAGTTCTGGCTGGGGAGACAGGCAATATAAGTACTGACGTATATCATTGGGGTTCAAGTAATCCACCTTGCCAAATACCACGTCACTCCTATAAGAAGATAAAAAACAGTGTACTGAAATATAAGGCAGACATTGTGAATAAAAGGCAGACACGGTGAAATCCTATTAAAAAATCTATATACAAATAAATTTTAAAAATATATATATGGCGTGTTTGGGGTCTCAGGGAGAGGTAGTACCTCTGATGGTTGGAACATGTCATGCCTTCCCGAGGGTAGTTCATTGGAACTCCACTGATTCCCAACTTTCACCTGTGGCTCCTAGTAGCTGTTTGCATGTGAAGGTAGCCACACCCTGAGAAACAGCTTCAACTGGCAGGGTAAACCAGGTAAGAAAGGCCGGTAGGTCTTGAGCCTTATGGTGGTTTTAGGGACTTGTTCAACCCAGCATATGAAGACTGCTCCGGCTGACTGGGCAGATGAGATCAATCAGAAGATCCAACAGCCAGGAAGGCGGTTCAGCAATGTGAGGTGGAGTGCAGTGGGCATGTCGGAGTACAAATGAAGACCTGGCCATCTACTGCAGCCAAATAAGTTGCCAGCCATAACGAGTTAACATGACACTGGACTAACTTTTGCAGCCAAGAGGGTGAGGTTGCTCCAGTGCAACAGCTTCTTCACCATAATGTCCTTCATGCTCAGGTTTTTCTTCACTCAAACCTCTGCATCCTCCTTCTTTCTACTTTGCACATCTTCTTACACCACTTCCAACTACCTTCTCTCCAGCAGACCCTTTGGACCTGTTTGCAAATTGTTTCTGTGACAAAGTACAAACCATTAGAGATACGCTTGACAACACAATTTAAATTGACTCCTCATCACCATGTGAAATAGTATTCTCAAACAATCCTGTCTGTTTGTACTGAATATATGACAAAAATATAATATACAGTGTGATATAGTATTTCACACCATCCCGTCTGTTTGTACTGAGTTTATGACAAAAATATAATATACAGTGTGATGTAGTATTTTCACACCATCCCATCTGTCTGTACTGAGTTTATGACAAAAATATAATATACAGTGTGATATAGTATTTTCACACCATCCCGTCTGTCTGTACTGAATTTATGACAAAAATATAATATACAGTGTGATATAGCATTTTCACACCATCCCGTTTGTCTGTACTGAATTTATGACAAAAATATAATATACAGTGTGATATAGTATTGTCACACCATCCCATCTGTCTGTACTGAATTTATGACAAAAATATAATATACAGTGTGATGTAGTAATTTCACACCATCCCGTCTGTCTGTACTGAATTTATGACAAAAATATAATATACAGTGTGATATAGTATTTTCACACCATCCCATCTGTCTGTACTGAATTTATGACAAAAATATAATATACAGTGTGATATAGTATTTTCACACCATCCCGTTTGTCTGTACTGAATTTATGACAAAAATATAATATACAGTGTCATATAGTATTGTCACACCATCCCATCTGTCTGTACTGAATTTATGACAAAAATATAATATACAGTGTGATATAGTATTTTCACACCATCCCGTCTGTCTGTACTGAATTTATGACAAAAATATAATATACAGTGTGATATAGTATTGTCACACCATCCCGTCTCTTTGTACTGAGTTTATGACAAAAATATAATATACAGTGTGATATAGTATTTTCACACCATCCCGTCTCTTTGTACTGAGTTTAAAAACAGAAAGCATTAAGAATATAGAAAATGCAGAAAACTTCAGTGATTTATCTAACCTTGTTAGTGTATTCTCACACCATCCTGTCTGTTTGTACTGAGTTTGAAAACAGAAAGCATTAAGAATATAGAAAATGTAGAAAACTTCAGTGATTTATCTAACCTTGTTAGTGTATTAAATCAAAAGAGTGTTTCTTTAGTAACATGGTTGCCTTAATTACTTGGGTCAGTCTGTGTTTTCAAAAATCTCAATAATTCCATAAATTCTAGATTTACATCTCTTTGATCACATGTATAGAGGATTATCTCCTATTTGTTTTAGAAATATTTAAACTAGACACTGCAAATATTAGATGCATATAGCACAATTTTTCTGAAACTGACTATTCAAGAAAGAAGAAATGGACAGTGAGCAGTCTGTTTGATTGTTTACACTGGGAGCATCTGTTTGTGTTGAAACACCAATATTTTGACATATTAGGGACCCTACGGAGACAATCAGGTTAGACAATTATAAATCAATTTGCACAATGACACAGTCTTCTGCATTTTTATATAGTTAATGTTTTCGTTTCAACAATCAGGCTACAAATAACAGGGAGGGTTTGTGAGTACCATAATACAAACGTAACTGTGGGCAAAATCTAGTAAACAAAGATAGGAAAGAAAACATTATACAACAAGCTAATGAAAATGGAATACAATAATGTTACAAACTTTAGTAGCCTGTGGTTAATTCTTACAGCATAGTATGCATTAGGAAAGTTGTACAAATTTAGTTTGGAATTGTAGTATCTTGGGGTCGGTCTATTGTTTATATTGTAATGACCATGTTTAGAGTCACTGACTTGGAAACAATGTTCAGTCTTTGCTTCTATTAAGTTGTTTTTATAAATATGGTACATATGAATATGAATTATAATGTTCATTTACAAAGCATATAAACAATGTATATCTATAATGTATATAGTCTGTCAAGCTAACAGTCAATCCTGGCAATGTATCTTAACATGTGTAACCTAATTTCGAGGTAGAGGTTATTTCGGTAATTCGTCTTTAAAGGTCTGTCATAAAGTGTTTTCAGAGCGTACTATTTAGCTTATCTAATACACATAGTATGCTCTTATACTATTACTATTTGTAATTTATGTAAAATACCTACAAAATCATGATGAGAAAAGTCCACGTATATCACTGTATCACGATGTCCGCCATTTTGGATTTGCATGAGTTCGTATTTCGAAACTCTATATGCTGGTATTTGTGATTATTCTCTCTAATGACAGTAGGGTACTACTAATAAAGTAATTTGCATGTTTTTGTGATAACATTGCAATACCTTTGTATCGATGTATGCAATTCATGTTTTGATGCGACAATAGCTGTCGTCTGCATAAAGTGCAGAACCCGCGTCTATATGAATCGATTCAATTATTCAAGACTTAAGTTATCATCATAAAGTTTGATTTCACATAAACATGAGCTCATAAACTATTCGTATTTGTTTCATAGACAAGCCCTACTGCATTCAATTACTTATTATAATGTAATTTATGTGTTTATAATGTTGACATGGTATACCATACAAAACTGTATGGCATACCATACAAAACTGTATTGTTTACAATGCAATGCATGGCACACCATACAAGACACTGATTGGTTACATGGATTAACATGCATTCTGCGATTGGCTAAATTGTCTCACGCGGTATCTGGGGGAAGGTTATAAATAGGGGAGTGTTGTCATTGTAGAGCAGACAACTGACGAGTACAGTCGGCGCCAGAATTCGAACTGTCAGAGCAAAGCGTCGAGTGAGTACCTTTGATATTTAAGAATAGCATATTACAACACTGAATGAACAAGAATAATAGATTTGTTCCATGAAAAATAGATTGTAACAGTTGTCTCCCACCACACCTGACAGCCCTACCCCACCCCCATACAGTCTGTTATATTATAATTACAGAATCTGGTTGTTCACTATAACTATAGATAATTCATATTTATTTATTTAATTTTAGACTTCATTAAACATTGTCAAACTGTTCTCGATTTTATGTTGATTATATAAGCCCTCTTTCATCGCCCCAACCCCAAACTTTGACTGTCTATAACACGTCACTCTCTTTTCCTATGTACAAATATATGTAGCACCTTTAAGGACCAAAAAGGGGCCTTACAATATTTTTATAATTTACCCTTGTTTGCCTTGACTTGTGTTAAGTTCCCTAGCCTGATACTGAAGGGAGGCCTCCAGGCTCACATGATCCATATAGATTGGTCCTTGGGTGATGTTCTGGATTTGTGCCTCCAGGTACACATCATCTGACTGTAAACAGACAGACCAAAGAACATACAGTAAGTTCAGAAGTGTGTACTATAATGAAAATGGAAAAGGGATTCTTCAAAGGGCCTCATATAATTAAAATAATCTAAAACAATTAGTTCAAATACAAAATAATTAGAAATAATAATTAGAAATAAAACATGCTATTCTGACCATGTGATCATTTTGTTTGCTATCAACCATGCAAAGAAACCTAAAGAGTAATTAGGATGATAGGTTGAACCTATAATTGTAAACCTATACCTATTGGTACTTCTTGTAGACACAGTGCTAGAGGCTGGAAATATATATATATATATATATATATATATATATATATATATATATACCTTGTATAAGTTTGTTCTTTTTGCAATACAGTTGTTGCTTTTTTTATGAATAAAATGCATACTCTCCAACCGTACTTATCTTTTAAACAGAACAGTACAATATGAACAGGCCTGTTTTGTAAAACCACTAAATTCATTTACAAAAGAAAAATACAATTATTGACAAATAAGGTAACAGACACATCCGTCTTCAAATCATTAAATGTTAAATTGTAGGGGAGTTAAATGACAAAAAAGTTTCACATACAAACATATCTGCCAACATTCTAGGCAGTTGGTGTATTATTTATTTTCACAAAGACATTTTGGTAATTAAAAGATGAGTTACTGAGTGCAGGTGTTGTGTAAGGGGCACTCATGGAGAATTAGTACCTTTGGTTGGGGGAAGCAGTCATACTCCCTTGGGGATAGCTAGTTCACATTTGGGCCCCACCAGGTGCTCGGCTCTCACTGTGGCTTCAAGACGATGTAGCATGTGCAGTGGCCAGAACACAGCCAACAGGTTTGACTGGCCAGCTAAACTAGGCTGAGGGTAACCGACAGGTCTCAAACCATTGGTGAGTTAGAGATTGTCACTCATTGCAAGCGAAGACCATTAAATATATCATTAGTATTTATGCACCAACAATGACCAACTTTTTGGAGGAAGCCACAAACAAATTCAACCAAGATCTGGATGCTTTGATTGCTTCAGTACCAAAGCTGATCATTCTTGGTGGCGTGGACCACATCTCGTAGAAGGGGGTTATTGGTAGACATGGTAATGGCAACAGCAATGGATATCTGCTCCTGAAGATGTTTGCAACATACAACCTCCTGATCACAAACACTGTGCTTCTGTCTGCCTAACTGTAATAAAACAACATGGATGCACCCACATTCTAAGCAATGGCAGTCAAACAATCTTTGTCAAATGGGAATGACAGGCTGGATGTCTGGTTGACCAAGATCATGTGTGGTGCTGACTGCTGGATAGATCACAGACTACTGATTTCCAAGATGAATCTAGAATTCAACCTCCAAAAACAGTCCCTGCTAGAGGAAAAGCATCATCTACTATGTCAGTACAACATCAACCCCAAGTCTGCTGCAAAGAAAGAAGCATTTTAGCAAAGTCCGCCAAGCTGTGCAAAAGAAACTGCACAAGATGCAGGACACATGGTTGAGCCGAAAGGCTGATGATATCCAGTCCTTTGTCAACAGACATAACATGAAGAATTTCTATAGTGCTGTTTGTGATGTTTATGACCTAGTAACAGCAGGCACAGTCCAACTCTTGAGCACTGATGGCAGCACTCTCATAACCGAGAAGAAACTAGATTGCTGGGCAGAACACTTTGATAGTGTCCTTAACAGATCCTCTTCCATCAATGATGAAGAGATCAACCGTCTACCCAAGCAGAGATCAACAAGATTTTGGCTGACTCTCCAACAGGGCTGGAAATGCACAAGGCCATTGAGCTCCTATCTTGTGGGAAAAGCTCCAGGAGCAGACTACATCCCAGCTGAAATCTACAAGTCTGGTGGGCATAAGCTAGTGGAATGATTAACATGATCTTATTATGTTCTGTGGGATGTGGAAGCAGAAATGCATACTCCAGGAATTCAAAGATGCATCCATCATCCACATTTACAAACGTAAAGGCAATTGCCAATCCTGCAGCAACCAATGAGGAATCGCTCTACTCTGTATTGCAGGCAACTGCTGAGCAGACTCACAGAGCACCTTGATCAAGAACTACTATCAAAAAGTCAATGTAGCTTCAGAAAAGAGACAGGCACCATCAACATGATCTTTGCTGCCAGTCAGTTGCAAGAAAAATGTCTTGAACAAAATGTACAGCTATACACCACTTTTGTGGACCTGCTGACTAAGCCATTTGACACTGTCAACAAGGAAAGCCTTTGGATGATCATGTCCAAATTTAGATGTCTAGCTGACTTCATTGAAACAGTAAGGCTTTTTCATGATGGCACGTCTGCCAGAGTACAGAACCAGGCTAACTATACCAAACCGCTTTGCAGTCGTGAATGGTGTGAAACAAGGATGCATCTTAGCCTGTACTCTCTTCAGCCTTATCTTTTCTACAATGTTAATGGATGCATTCAAGGACAGTGATGTGGGAATAGGTATCCAATACTGTCTGGATGGGACGTTTTTCAACCTATGGAGGCTTAAAACCAAATCCAAAGTCCAAGCTGAGAACATTCATGACCTCCTGTTTGCAGATGAATGTGCCCTCAACTCCAGCACTGAGGCAGGCATGCAACAGAGCTTGGACCTTTTTCCACAGCATGCACCAACTTTGGACTCACCATCTCTACCAGTAAGACAGAGGTTCTGCATCAGCCAGCTCCCAGAGAAGATTACCTGGGACCATCCATCACTGTCAATGGCCAAAAGCTCACAACTGTAGACATGTTTACAGACATTGGAAGTACCCACTCACAAGCAGCCCACAAAGACGACGAGGTCAACACCAGGACTGCCAAAGCCAGCATAGCATTTGGCAGATTCTGCCCAAATATCTGGAACTGGAGAGGCATCAATCTTGCCACCAAACTGCGGTTGTTCTCCCCACCCTCCTCAATGCTTGTGAGACATGGACTGTGTTTAGCTACCATGTTAAAATCTAAACCATTTCCATATGAGCTCACTGAGAAAACTAATGAAAATCAGATGGCAGGACAAGGTACCTAACACAAAGATGCTCACTCATGCTGGCATGACGAGCATTCACACCATGCTGTGCAAGGTACAACTCTGATAGGCTGGTCATGTTGTCTGCATGCTGGGAGAATGCCTACCTAAAAAGGTTTTCTATGAATAGCTACAGTAAGGAAAGAGATCTCACAGTGGTCATAAAAAAGAGGTACAAGGACAGCCTCATGGCCTACCCAAAGAACTTGGGTATTGACCCTGACAGCTGGGAGAGTGTCACTGCTGATCAATCTGCAAGTTAATGCTGGAGAGGCAGCTTTTGAGCAGAAAACACTGGTGGATGCAGCTGAGAAATGTGCTCTGCGCAACTCATGGACTATTCTTATCCTCACAGTCAGCAACCTGTACATCCATGTCCCCACTGCAACAAACTTTACGGGTCTGGATCAGACTGATCAGCCAATCCAGACTCAACTCAAGTGAATCAATGACACTGAATGGTCCTCATCAACACAGACTTAGTTAATAAAGTTTTTTTAATATAGTCATCTGGATGTACAAGCCTGTTCTTTTTACAAGAATTTTAAAGTTTGTGATATTTCTAAATAAAACTGTTCTGGCTGTTACACAATAAAGCCAGACTGTAAAATAATTGGTGGTGAGTGTGTATAAAGTGCTCACCTTAACAGATCACTGACATCTTGCATCTGTCCATGTAGATTTGAGTCTCAACTCAGCCAACACTGATATATAGAAAGCTAGCTTACCAGTAACTTCCAGTGGGACATTGGTTTTCCCAGGAGGATAACCAAGGTTCTTTCTTCACAAAATATAATGGCCATCATGTGCTGAAAAATGGCATTAACCACAAAACCAAAAACCCCATCTACAGCTGGAGTCTACTTTCACTATTTTCCAGTAGCCATTGTAAACAGTAGCATGTATAAAATCAATTCAGACTAAAGTGATCTTGGCCCCTTTTTTAATTTAAGATTTACTTGGGCAAATCTTTTATCTTTACATTTGAATTTTCAATTATTTAAAAAATTTGAACTCAGAACTAAGTGGCATTGTATTGTCAATATTTTACCAACATATTGTAAAAGAAACTACCTACTGTAACTGTCTAAGACATAAAACAACAAAGAAAAACATTTTTACTATCACAATGAAAAAAACCTGATTCTGTATGAATTTTTTTAAATCATTGTTCTTGTTATCATTGTACACTCTGACAACCAAGATTTCATTGGGTGAAAAGTCCCACTACTTCAGTAACCCTGGAGTGATAACCAGCTGTCCCACCACAAGTGAGGCCTCATATGAAAAGCATGCAGTCCACTCTCCTAAATCCTATACTCATTCCCATGTACAATACAAAGACAATCCATGGATGGTAATATATCAGAATATATACACCAAAGTTTACCACTGAAAATACATTCATTCTCACTTCTAACCACCATAGTCACAAAGAGCCTTCTGAGTAGGGTAGGATGCATACAGGTCTAGCATAGTAAATAAATGTAATCATAAACACAAATCCTAAACCTGTGTTAAATTTTAAATTTGTAGTAGTAATTTAGATCTAAGTTTCATGACTGGAAAATAAACAGTACCCAAGAAAAAAGATTTTAGCAGAAAATTAGAAGTTATTGCGAATGAAATATTTGCCACAAACTTTTTTTGGGGAATAAAGACTGTAGCTTTATGCTTCTAAGTAGCACAACATGCCTATAATGTGCTAAAACCTCATGCTGTCATCAACTAAATACAAAAATATAACCAATATAGGTCACAATGTACCTCTTTTGCTGTAAAGTTGTCACAGTAACAAAGATAAACATTATCACAAATATCAAGAATCAAGAATATCATGAATATTATTTAAGAAATGAACAGAAAACACAAAATTTACCCTACGTCAGTGAAGAGTAAACTGGTATGCTTTCTTCTTTTGTGGGGTTAGTGCGGGGTTTAATACCGTTTTTCGTCAAATCATAAGGATGTCGTACTGATCAAGATGCATTATTAATCAAGGTATAACAGTTACTATCGGGCTTAACATAAGACATTAAAATGTCATCTCACAATGACCTAAAAGTTTGATGATTCTATCATAAGCTGAGCCTGAGAAATAAACCATGAAATTTAACCAAAGTCACTGAAGCATAACGAATCCCCTCACCAATTTTCATGTTTCCACATCCAAACGTATTTGTACCTTTTGCCCCCAAAAAAACAGAGCTGAATGTACAACTACAAATTAAGCTCCGCTCCGTCCTCTCAAAACTTTAGCCTGGGATCCAGGAAGAAAGAATGCTTGATATTCAATCAAGGTGTACATATACATGTGTATGTGTGTTATCTGTGGATGTCAACTCAGGAGGGGGGGGAGAAGGAGTGTACATTACCTCAATTTCATTGTTGTGAGATTAAAATGTCATAACAAATCAATTCATTATCAATGCCACCGTGCTCTCAAAATAATTTTTCCATTTCAATTTTCAAAGATTATACCCAAGATCTAGTACAAAATATTTTACAATGTGATACTGCTCTGTACCCTACATTGGCTATCAATTCGATACAGAAAAAAAACACAAAATTTGTTCTCTGTGCTATGTTTCAATGACAGACTCCAGTCCAACATACCTATCCAGCCTCACCCATGTGTATACGCCAGCTAGATCCTTACGCTCTTCTTCTGATAATCGTATAATCATTGTTCCCAAGGTGAAAACAAAGTCATATGGACAACGTTCGTTTGCACAACAGGGCCCGGTGACGTGGAACGAATTGCCCATTGAAATTAGACACAACGACACAGTGGTCCCTTTTAAGAGTGCTCTCAAGACTCACCTGTTTCGACTACAGGGACAAACTTAGCGACCTAATCATGTTTTGTATCTTATATGCTTTCAGCATGTTTTTATGTTTTCCAATTTCATTGTTTTTGTCATTTGTTGTTCTGAAGGGTAGTCATATCATTATTGATGGTATAAAGTGCTTAGAGCTTCGAAAGATTAGGCGCTATACAAAGTCCTCATTATTATTATTATTATTATTATTATTATTATTATTATATTTCAAGATTTTATTCTGTGAGTTCATAGTCTAAGTATTGATAACTATTCAACAACTATTCAACAACAATCAGAGTTAATTCCCCTGCATTCTGCTTTCTAAGTTTGCCAAAGGATGTCCCTTCAATTGCAGTGATAGTGCATTCTACTGGATGAATAAAACCTGTTATGCCTTCCTTGGAACTTTATGTACCATATTTATCATATATGTTGGGACACTATTTGTTGAGACACCAAAAATAAATTAATTTTCAATGTATTTTTTTTTTGTGCACTGTATGTTCCAGGGCACACTGTTTCTTTCGAGTTGTATGTTTTGGGACACATTAAATCATTCCAAAATTACGAATCAGAAAATGCACTCCAACTGAAATTTTATTTTAAAAAACATTAAACTGTGTATTTGAGATAAAACTTTAATCCACTGCTGCAGCATCTCATCAACACAACCCTTCTCCTGCACACATATGATCCATTCTTTCGGTACATGAATACTGTTTTTAGCTTTATCATAATATGATTTTTTTTAGAGGCAACACATCATCTGAAACGGAAAATGCAAGTACTAAAGGCATATTTGTTTCAAATCTACACCTGCCTTGTGCTAATTCTCACACTTTTGACTCTCATTGTCAGTCCATCCAGGCATGTGATCAATGTACACTAGAATTTCATCCATGTTACTGATTATATTGTTGGCGAATTTTACTTTCTCCAAACCTTCTAGTGGTGCTGGGTCATTGATTTTTGTGCACATAGCACTATATTGTGTCACTTTATTATCCATTATTTTTTTAAAATTCCAACTTCACATGAATACAAGTGAAAGGAACTAAAAGTTTGCTTCCATATCTCGGCCATCTTTGTATATTCAACACTAAAAAATTCAGCTCACTTCAAAGAAGAGTCATTTTTTTATGTCGGCTTGCTTTGCAATAAAATAACCCTTGTACTGATATCATTTACACATAGAAAAGTAACCAAAGTCAGCTTCTACAGTTAAATTGTAAGGATACTTCTGTAACCCGACCTGGTGAAAGCACAAATCACTGAATTAAGAAATAAAGGTCACAGTTACCTATTTTTCACTGATGGGTGTAGTATTCCTTTTTATGCAATTACTTACCAAGTCATGTGATTAGACTTGAAATACTGCCTCAGAAGTAAAGCTAAAAAGTTAACTGAAATCAATGAACATTGAACTATTGGCCATACTGATCTAATTTTCACTTTGACTGCAGTATTCCGCATGAGATATCTAAACAAAGTTGTGTGACTCTATGAGTAAATTATCTGAGGAAATCAACTAAATGCAAACCGATATTTGAGAGTTGATATCAGTTGCTATCAACTAGATTGATGGACATCATCATTTCATAAGCCAGAACTGTATTGCAATTTGACCAAAGTACAAAAGTCACACAAGTTGGTATGGCTAAGTTACTCTCCCTGAGATGGACCACACCAATGGCCTAGTGGTTAGAGCATCTGCCCTGGATACTTGAGGTTGCTGGTTCGAACTCCAGCCAGGTCATACCAAAAACTTATAAAAATGGTACTAACAGCTGCCTAGCTTAGCACTCAGCTTTAAGAGGTTAGTGTTAGGACTGGTTGGCCTGGTGTCAGGATAATGTGACTGGGTAGGACATCATGCTACGTGTCTGTGGCATGATGCCACAGTGCTAGACATCACTATAAACTGCCTCACTGCAGACATTGTAGTAATATGAAAAATTGTTGAAGCTACATTAAAAATACACACACACACACACACACACACACACACACACACACACACACACACACACACACTTCTCTCTCTGAGATGCATCCAGATACCAAAGTTAATAAGTGTAGGTGAAATAAGATTTGAGATATTGAGGCAATACAAACAAATGAATGAAAAAATGGCAAAAGTACTGGATCCCATCTCAGGCAAAGGGATGAAAATGCATATCCATATAAAGATGACATGACACTAGTGTAATGGTAATGTATTCTTCTGAATAGTTTGATAAGAAAATAGCAACCTTTTCTATCACTGTCCATCTCAGATGGACTGACAGTTCAACAAACTGACTATCTTAGTATCACAATGGTTGATGCTAAAGCGCAGGGATAATTATTTTTTTTAATAAGGTACTGAATAAAAGCAAATACAGATAACCAAGGTTTATTTAATACATTTCACCAATAAAAGGCAAGCTCTCTTCAATGCCTATAAAACACTGTTTTCACAAAATTGTAGTCCATATAACCATACGACCATCCAGAAGCAAATGTCTTAATTGTGGATAATGCGAAAAATTAGTAACCCTGCTCCAAGCAATAAATGCCATTGTATGAAGAAATATCTTTATGTATGTCCTACTTTCTCACAATAACACGAGACATAAACTGGTCTTCCAAATAGCTGATGTTCCCTTATAATAAGGATTGTTTTATACTCATTAATAAAGTGGTACCCATGACCATGCGATATAAAAGGGACCATGTTATAATGAGGAACCATGACCTTGCCATATAAAAGGGACCATGTATTAGTGAGGAATCATGACCATGCCTTATAAAAAGGACCATGTTATAATGAGGAACCATGACCATACCATGTAAAAGGGACCATGTATTAGTGAGGAATCATGACCATGCCTTATAAAAGGGACCATGTTATAATAAGGAACCATGACCATACCATGTAAAAGGGACCATGTATTAGTGAGGAATCATGACCATCCTTATAAAAGGGACCATATTATAATAAGAAACCACAACCATACCTTTTAAAAGGGACCATGTATTAATGAGGCACCTCAGACTAACATTTTTACAATACTTCTTTGTAGAACAACATTGTGAATAAAAGTTCTTTCCAAACCAGTCCTTTGTTAAATAAAGACCAGACTTGCATTTTTTTAAAACAGCTTTGGATCAAAATTAAATGAATCTGTTACAAAAATATCTGTCCCACAAAAAATGATGCCAATGAACAATTACTACATTGGTAGTACATCAAGACAGCAAAATGACAAAAAACTAGACTATGGTGAATGGCACATTATAAGCCTGCACTATGTTTAATCTGTGTGTGTGTATGATTTGGATTTTTAACATAGCCTTAACAATTTTTCAGTCATATCACTACGATGTCTGTAGTGTGGCAGTTTATAGTGATGTCTAGCAATGATGCATCATGCATGTAACATGATGTCCCACCCAGTCACATTATCCTAACACTAATCTCTTAATGCTGAGTGCCAAGCAAGGTGCAGTCACATTGTCCTAGCACTAATCTCTTAATGCTGAGTGCCAAGCAAGGCAGTTGTTACCGGTAGTACCATTTCTAAAAATCGTTGGTATGACTTGGTTGGGATTCGAGCCTGCAACCTCCTGCATCTAAGTCGGATACTCTAACCACTAGTCTACCGAAGTGGTTTCACCATATTTAATAGTCCTCAATATCAATACTCAAACTAAAAATCTGCCTAATTTTTTCCAGAGTGACCTTGAACTTTCAACCATTGAGCCCATGGTCAAAATAGGCTTCTTCCATATACTATGTGCAATCCATCCACAAAGTTTGGGTCTGCTCTGTATTGTAAAACTTATGTCATTGTTATACTATTGAACGGAAACCAGTTTTTTCGTTTCAGTCACTGACCTTGACCTTAAACCTTCTGACTTCCAGAAATCAAGTTTCTTCTAACCCCAGGTGCAAAATATCCCAAGCGTTTGAAGCATGTCATGTATAACTAATGTTATTTTGCAGAAATCATCCTTCTTTCAGCTAAAATGACAACAACCTTTTAGATTTTGTCCCTAAATCAAACTGCTTCATCCTTATATCAAGTGCAAGCCAACCACAAAGATTTGTAACTACAGATGATGGAAACTCAAATTATTATGCAGAAACAATTTTTCTTCTTTCAGTCAGAGTGAACATGACCTTTAATCTTTTGAGTTCCTATATCAAGCAATCCACAAAGGCTAGCAGCTGTAGATTGTGGAGAACTGTAGTCATTGTGCTAAAACTGTTTTTTTTTTCCTTCTTTCAATCAGTGACCTTGACCATTAAACTTTCTAAGCTTAAAATTTGATAAAATCCTTCCTTAACCTAAAATATCTGTAAAGTCTGGTAAATAAAGGCCAACTAATTAATTCATGCAAAAATCAAACGAGACACCTGGATAACATCATAACAATATTCTTGGCTTAAGGTTGGTGTATTTTGTTTGTTTGTTTAGGATTTTTAATGTAGCTTTAAGAATTTATCAGTCATATTGCTATGATGTCTGCAGTGAGACAGTTTATAGTGATGCTGACAATAAAGCAATGTTTTATTTTAAAAAATAACTAGATCATCCCAGCCCTTTTAAAACCTAAACATTATTTGGATAATCTGGCTTGTAAATCATAAAAATCAGGAGATCAAGTTTAGAGCTTGAGATTTAGTGGCAGCCAATCACAAATGACTTTTATAACATTGTTTTTGATTAGACCAGCGTGACAATTCAGTCCCAATGTTTGACGATATCTAGGCCTGGTGAATATTCTCACTATTTTGAAGGACCTACTGTGTATTCATTTATTTCTGTATGTATCAATTTTCCTGATTTCTTAAAAACTGGCAGTTTCATTGTTACTTATACTCAATAAATGGGATATGGAATGTATTGCTTCCACAGAAGAGGATATGTTGTTTCCACAGAGAGGATTCAAATGTTTCCACAGATAGGGATCTATTGCTTTCACAGAAGGGGTTAAAATGTTCAAATTTTTCCACAGAAGGGGATCTGTTGATTAAACAAAAAGGGTTCTAAGTTTTTCCAAAGAAGGGATTTTGTTATGTCTGGAGAAAAGAACTATTTCTTGCATCTTCAATACATGGTATATCATAACCAATATGAAAATCCAGGGAAATTACTACTCCACAATACATAATAAATTCATAAAAAGGTTTGGTTTCTTACAATATGAATAATTTGGATAATTATTATGCATTATGGAGAGTTTTATTTCATATTTCTTCATACAATACAGTTTTAAATTAAAAAACAACTTAAACTTACTATGTAATCCTGGTTAATATAACAAATAAAAAACAAAACTTAGTAGGAATATCACAGTAAACAAGAAGACGGTTAAACAAAATGTAAGAAAAGAAATTTCAGTGGTTACATTAGCTATTGAATTATTTTTAAAGACTTTGACACATGTGAATTTGTTTATACATGTATAGAATATTTAGCACAACCAAGTAGATAAAAAATACAGACTGTGTCAATGTTGGATTATTTGTACTGTATATAAAGTACTTGTAATTGGGGAACTACAAACAACACAGAACCAGACCTGCCATCACATATGTCATTTGTTCTATTTATAAGTATATACAAACTGCATAAACCAAGATATTCTGGTGCATTATGGGTCTGTGCATTTGAATTTGACTTTAGGTGAATATATATGGTAAGTACAAACTCTCATACACCAGCATTAACTGAAAGTACAATGATGAAAGGAGAGCCTGATATATAGGTATACCATACATTGTAACTGACAGGTCAAATTCAAATGCAAATAATGCAGACCATGATCTGCAGTTTCATGAAGTAACCAGTCTACTGACAACTCCTACTAAACTATAGAGCCAAATTTGATCATTCACTATGAGATGGTAGCTCTGAGTCTTGTAATCAAGTATAAATGGTAACTTTTATGTGAAATTTTTATATTTGTTTAAAGGTTTATACAAGTTAAGAGCTAAATGATATGCAAAAATACTGGCACACAGAAAAGGCACCATAATTATGAAACAGGTTGTGAATTTATTGCATGTATATTCATTATATTTTATGTTTTTGCACACCAATGTTACAGAATTAAAAGAATGAACCAAAATCATGTTAACTGAAAATAAATGCATCATCAAACCCCTCTTGATAATATATGAACTCTCTGACTTGATAATATATGAACTCTCTGACTTGATAATATATGAACTCTCTGACTTGAATGCAAATGTAATTCAGATGGGACAGATGGATGGGTGAAAGACTGGATACAAGGACAGACTGATAAAGGAAATGCTTTGCACTTTCTATAATTGTTGGGGGCATATGGAGTTACAATAAAAGATAGTTACCTCTGCATTATAAAATTTTGTCTTCACATCCAATGGCTTCAAAACCTTAAAAAAAGAATCAATGGCTGTAAGTTGTTTGCATAATCTAAGAACATTAATGCTTCAGTACAAACATCAGCCATTGGGTAATAGGTATGCTGTTACCCAAATTGTCACAATGGCAAACATGGCAGTATAATCTTTAAAAGGCAGACAGAATATTTGTATATTTAGTGGAGGAAGAACCTGGGATAAACTCTGGGAAGAACCATCAATCTACAGTTATCTACTGACAAGCTCTCTCACTTACCAATGTTGGCCAAGATGAGACTTGAACCCACACTGAGATAGGCGAGATGTCAATGATCTGCTAAAGACAAGTGCCTTAGACTATTCAGCCACCACGTGTTTCTAAAACTTATTATCATAATGTAACAGAATTTCAGCACATTAGAAAATTGGGAATGATAATTTGTTTAAAAATCACTCTCGTCAATTATGGTCCAATGTCATCAATGTACAGATACAAATGAACCTACATCTAAAAAGTTGCTTACATGCATGAAAACTCCAATTTTTTAAATAATCTGTAATGTTCTCTGTAAGCCAAAAGCAAAAAAACTTTATGAAAGAAGAAATGGTTGCAGCTATAATGTACAATATCATTATACAACTGGCTCTGGATCTATGGAATGCATCATTGTATTTGTAACTACCATGTATACTTGCTTACAAGTTGAATCAAACTGCCAACCAAAAAAAAAATCTTAATCAGCCATAGCATAATGCATCCATGCTGTTTGTTCCACTTATAACTCCCAACAAACTCTATAGACCCAGATCTGCTGGTGCATTATGCGATGGTTGATATGGGCCTGTGCAGTTAGCAGGTAGACATGTCTTGCAAGCGAGTATAAATGGTAACATTCTAAATTCCTACTTTCAGAATATCATATGCTAGAGATGAAAATTTAACTCCAGCTGCCAACTGAGGTCTTCTTTGTAGAGTTATGACCCCTACATCTACACAAAGATTATATTGATGACTCTTTATACTGCCACTGACAAGCAGTAAAAACTTGTATACTTAACATAAATTCTGAAAGTGAAGGCCAGATGAAAATACTTCCCAGTCTTAAGAATTTAACTGATAAAATTCTGATTCCATGCTTGGGGACTCCAGTCAAAAACCTGCCCCAATTTATAAACAATTTTGTCCATCATGAATGTCACATTGGCATGATTTTCATTTAGACATCATAAGAAGTGTACTGACGAAAAACACATGTCAATAAGAGGAAGAGTAGTGACAACAAGACTTTTATGAGGGCCACTGTGATGGCCTTATTGGCGGCTAGATCAGTACTATTTCATTTGGGACCACAGATATTACAAATCTTTTCATTTCTTTCAGAGCTATACTGCACTCCTAACATTGTGAAGTATATCTCAGAAAACTAACTCATATTTTCCCATACAAATGAAGTAAATACAAAAGTAACAATGGTCATCTTTGCTGCTGTGCACCATAAAGTCACACTCCAATATGCATGAGTTCTGACATTTTGTTTTGCTAAAATCTGCTCACAACATATTTTGCTGTTCCTTCCCCCAAACAACAGGATGCATTTTAACATTTCTCCTTTAAAACTCAATCTCACCTTTATTCTATTCCAACTAAAAAAATAATCATGTTTTATATATGGAGTAAAAAAATCTGACTTCTGAGAAACATTGCTGCTGACCATGTCAATAACCTTTAATAAAGATGGCTTAAACATTCTCATTCAAGGCATGAAATGTAAATTATAACTGTTGTTTTCAACAAATCTATGATGAACAACTGTAAAAACTGCCAAATGGTGACAGTTTTTCAGAGTCATTCAGCATAGAAAACTGTTAACTTGTTTATACAGTTTACAGGTTATGGGCATATAGTATTGTGTCATAAAAGCTCTCTCTCTCCATCCCTCTGTCTCTGTCTCTGTCTCTCTCTCTCTCATTAGGATTATTAATAATCTGTTTATAGTCTTTTTATTTATAAGTCTGGTGCTTAAGAGTTAAAACTAATGCTTTTTTTGTTATATATTTTATGTTTTGGCAGGTATGGCTTCTCTTGCATTTTAAGAAACAGTATTAAAAAATGATTTTGATAAATGCATAACCTTTTATTCCCAAAAGATGATCAAAGCTAACTTAGAATAATGATGGCATAAAACTCAAGGATGCAAATTCCTTGTTGGAGCAAGAATCTGATGGAATTATTTACAGATTTTTCATGTTTTCTACATAAACTTACTTGAAACTTGAAGAATTTCCTGAATGCCATTTTCTCCCCTTGCTGTGCAGTATAACTAACAGCACACACGAGTCTGGAAAGAAAAGTCTCAATTATCACTTATTTATGTAAAATAAGAAGTTGGTTACAAAGCAAGAGTCCCTAAAATGGACTGAAATTCTGCTGGCTTAAAGGACTGTTTCTTTAACTGCTGAGTGCTGAAACTGTGTGTTGGCCATATTAGTTGTACTACGGGCACCATTCTATTCAGGATCAACCCATACATTATACCTATTCTTCTGGTAAAAACCCAAATTTGATATGACCATCGATTCCGACACAATTCCAAAAACAAGATTTTTCAATGCCAGATCAGCAGCATTTAATTTAGGACCAACAAGAGACCACACAAAAATTTCTGATTACAACATGGTGACTATTTGACTTTTCATTTAAATAGGAGTAGTGACAAGATTTTCAAGATGGATGCCATTGTGGCCATATTGACTGTCAGATTGAGAACATTTTTATTTATGATCAATCAAACAGCATAAATAGTTTTCTCATGAAAACTCTTGTTGATATGATTATCCATCCTGGAGGAGTCGCTATAACAAGATTCTCAAGATGGATGGCATGATGGCCGAACTGGAGAACAGATCATCATATTCAATAGGACCAATTAACTATCATATGTACTTTAGTGAAGACCTAAAGTCAACACAACCATCTGGTCAGGAGGAATAACAACCATAATCCTTTTGAAGATAGTCAACATGGTGGCCACAATGGATGCCAGATCAGCATCATTTCTTTTCTGGGCCAGCTGGACACAGCAAAGTTCATTTGGTAAAAACTGTGTCTACATGAACTTCCACTTTGAAGAAATATCAACAACAAGATTTTCAAGATGGCTGACACCATATTACAGTTTAGACTGGCACCATCTTCAAAACCAATTAGATGGTATTTAGTCTTCTGATTAAAACTCTATGTCAATTTGACTTTACATCTTGGAATTATTGCCACTAGTAGACCTAAGAGTGATATAGTGCCATGTATCACAAAACTATCTCAGCCAGAGATTTTACTCATGGTTAAAACAAATAAACATCTAACAGAGGTAATAAAGAAACAAGAGTCCTCTGAAGAGACTAGTGCTCTACTGAATGGATAAATTTCAAATAATCTCTTACAATGAAAATGAGATTTAAGTAATCTCATGGAATTTCTTACAATGAAAATGAGATTTAAGTAATCTCATGGAATTTCTTGCAATGAAAATGAGATTTAAGTAACCTCATGGAATTTCTTACAATGAAAATGAGATTTAAGTAATCTCATGGAATTTCTTACAATGAAAATGAGATTTAAGTAATATCATGGAATTTCTTACAATGAAAATGATATTTAAGTAATCTCATGGAATTTCTTACAATGAAAATGAGATTTTAGTAATCTCATGGAATTTCTTACAATGAAAGTGAGATTCAAATAATCTCATGAAATGAAAATAAGATTTAAAAAATCTAATGTAATCAAAATGACCCAAATTGTACTTAATAAAACACAAAGATCAATAGGAACAAACATATGACTCGGTCATTTGTACAGCCGTATGATTCATAAATATTTTTAAAACTTGCAAATGTGTCTATTGACAAACCATGCAGTTATCCCAAATTCTTGGGTTGGCCCACACTTGTATCAGCCACTCATACCCTTTATGGATCCACCATGCCCCCACAAGTTTAGAGGTTTTGTCTTTGTATGGCCTTGATGGTTACATCATCTTCCATATCCATATAGATGCACAGACAGACAGACAGACTGATAAACCCACTTACAAATGTACAGACAGCACACAAGTCTCCTGAATTGACTTAGCACACTTGTATTAGCCATGCCCACCTTTATAATGGATCCACCATGAGCACAACATATGTATAAATAAATGTACAGACAGCTAAAGACAGCTACAGACAGCTGCAGACAGCCCTATGGCTGGAGAACAAAAATGGAGAAAGTTCATTCACTGACAAGATCCAAAGTGTTTTTGAGGTACCACTAACTGTCAATATTTCTTTCCCTCTACCTACGAATTAACCCATTTATGTTGACAAATTAACCCATTTATGTTGACAAATTAACCCATTTATGTTGACAAATTTCGAACTAACACATCCTTTACAGTAGGTAATGTAGTTAGATGCAATTTTCTCATTAATCAAACTCGCAGATAGATCACACTCCTGCTCTCAGAGGAATTCGTCTCATGAGATTCGTTCAATTGATTCGGGGATGGTTAGCTTCCATAACGTGCATTTCTTCTGCTGTGTTTGCATGCACATTTCAATGGCTAGAGCTAGGGGTATTTTAAAATCTTTCAAACTCGGCAAACGAGACCCATCAATGTTGCTGATTGTCAAGTCATAAACTGGATTATTCATACTGATCACATCAACTGTTCTGGTCAAGAAAGGAGTTTAAATCCCAACTCTTGCAACAGGTATGTAATTAATCGTCTGATCGAGTAGCATGCAGGGAGTCTCTATACCAACATTAGGTTATCCTTCACAAGACAATGTTTGATAACCACACCTGTGCAACTGGTATCATGAAAAGCTGTGACCACTGGACCATTAACAGTACTGTTTACTATTGGTACACGCACTTACAAGAACATACACATACCGAATAATAGAATACCTTCATGAAACCTATCAGAACCATTCTTGTTATGTATTTCTACAGCTGCCTTATGTATGGAACCATTTCGTTTAGGACAATGTGATCTTACATGGCCCGATTTGTTACATGCATAGCATTGTACACCTTGACATCTTGTTTCTCTATCAGATTTACCCATCTCAATTGGTCTGCTGGTTGTCTAGGAAACCAAACCTTTAGACAGATTCACATACTTATCTTTCGAAACCACATTCTGAGTTCCACAATGTGCTTCAGCGAAATGATCTGCCTGCTTAGCCATGTCTTGAACATCTGTGAACACATTTTCCTTAAGAAATTGGTTTTTCTGCCCCACAATACTTAATAACTGATCTCTGAGCAATAAATCCACCAAACCCACAAATTATTTGTCCAACTTTAGCACATTCAATCATGCACTGGAAATAAATATCTCGTTCTAGTGATAAATTGCCCAAAGGTTTGTGCATTATGATTTATAATTACTTATAAATTAATAGTACAAAGCCTGATCTACTAGTACATTCAAAATCTAATTCAAGTATATGCCAGGGCTTGTGCTCATCATTAAAGGTAGGTGGCTTTCTCTAATATGTCAGTTTTTCCTGACTTAAAAACCACTGTGATTATAAGCTGTAAAACTTCTGGCATAGTTTACTCAAAACAGATTTAAAAAGTCATCTGTAGAAAATGATTCACAGTAAACAATCACCATGTTTCATACAGCCACCGAGTTATTTTTCAAGGACTTCTAAAAATTTTATGAATATTTTTGTCATAGAAATTCAACCTTTTTCATATCTTACTATTATAGGGCTAAATCTAGTTAGTTCACTGCTAGATAAAACAGCACTTGGGGTCAGTGTTAGGCATTAGTTGTTATTCAAAGGCTAGGTGTCAAATTACAGTGCTGAGAAACTGAAACAAATAGAGCTGTATCAGTGTTAGATCATGTGTTTGTAAAGCTAATTAAAATCGATTATAGCAAGTTTGCCTTAATACTTAAACATTGTAACTAGTAACAAATTAAAAGGATATTGGTAGCTCTTTTAGTAGGTGTAAAATGCTTAATATACAACTGAGTAGCAATAGATTAATTTTGAAATAATTGGCTCATGTAGGTGAAATTTCCAAGTAATTTCTTATTCTAAATAATATTTTTGGATTTTCTTGCATACAGTATCAGTGAGAAAAGAGTGTGTATGGAGAGTACATTTATGGCTTTATTGTGGATTACATAATTTAGATTATATGCATTTTAATATGTAGATTATAGTTAGATAAGGTGTCTGCAAGTAACACAAGCAGATCAGAATTTAGTACTAGGGAAAGGTATTTAGGGAATGCTCTCTCTGAAGTCCGTTAGGTTAGTATTTATAGCCAGTTCAAATGTTGTGCAGTGAGTCAGCATTCTATTAAAACATATTACAAGAAGAAACCCTCTTGCATTTGTGACTAATTCCCCATACACCTCAAGAGGGCGCTACAATATTACCTTGTTTGTCACTGCAAAGTTAGGTTCAAAAGTTTTGAAAACACAATAAAACACTACTCCATTAATTATCAAAGTTATATATACAAAGAGCAAAAATGTAAAAATAAAATCCAGAGGGGAATCATCAAATACCCCCCAAGGAAGGCTCATGGCAGCAGAAGAAAATACTATTACAAGTTTAAATTTTCTTGCATAAACAATAAACAGGTCGGGATATTTGTAACACCCTTTTCTTTAAAAAAAAATCATGACAATACATTTTGATTTGCAAGATGCCCTTGGGCCCCATTTATTCCAATTCTGGAATCAACACTGTTAAGTTATTGCTAAAATCTGTTTGAAATTATCCAGTAATAATAATGATAACACAGAACTGTATTAATACTACATGTTATCCAGTAATAATAATGATAACATAGAACTGTATTAATACATGTTATCCAGTAATAATAATGATAAAATAGAACTGTATTAATACTACATGTTATCCAGTAATAATAATGATAACATAGAACTGTATTAATACTACATGTTATCCAGTAATAATAATGATAAAATAGAACTGTATTAATACTACATGTTATCCAGTAATAATAATGATAACATAGAACTGTATTAATACTACATGTTATCCAGTAATAATAATGATAACATAGAACTGTATTAATACTACATGTTATCCAGTAATAATAATGATAAAATAGAACTGTATTAATACTACATGTTATCCAGTAATAATAATGATAAAATAGAACTGTATTAATACTACATGTTATCCAGTAATAATAATGATAACATAGAACTGTATTAATACTACATGTTATCCAGTAATAATAATGATAAAATAGAACTGTATTAATACTACATGTTATCCAGTAATAATAATGATAAAATAGAACTGTATTAATACTACATGTTGTCCATACATGTGAGTTCCAAGTTCCTTAACCTCATGGTGTATGACATCATCAATGCTTTGGTTAGGGTTCAGTTCTGTGGCAGGGTTCAGATTGACCCCTGATAACATCAGTCTCTGTGAGCTTGTCTGTAGATCTATCTGAAAATATAAAACAAACAAAGATACAGCACAGTGCCTACTTAACTGTGGGTGGGTGTGTTTAGAATAGAAGGGGAGCAGTGTTAATTGGGATATATTGTGAGAAAATGCAAATATGGGTACCATCAAAGGGATTATAGGTTCTCCTGTTCAAAAGAACTATCAAAACATTTTCAGCCAAGTTAACGGGAGCTAAGTGCCTTGCCCAAGAAGAACACACTTGGATACAGCCAATCCTGATTGGCCTAGGCAGGTATCAAACCCTTTGATTACAAGTCTGATTGGTCTAGGCAGGTATCAAACCCTTTGATTACAATCCTGATTGGCCTAGGCAGGTATCAAACCCTTTGATTACAAGTCTGATTGGCCTAGGCAGGTATCAAACCCTTTGATTACAATCCTGATTGGCCTAGGCAGGTATCAAACCTTTTGATTACAAGTCTGATTGGCCTAGGCAGGTATCAAACCCTTTGATTACAAGTCTGATTGGCCTAGGCAGGTATCAAAACCTTTAATTACAAGTCTGATTGGCCTAGGCAAGTATCAAACCCTTTGATTACAAGTCTGATGCTCTACCAAGTGAGCAGCCTTTCTTATATCCAAAACTTAGCACGCTGCCAAACTCTATGTTCCACTGGAACATAAGCACATTTGAGATTACAGGCACATCAACACATTCAATATTGGAATTTATCTTGAACATCATGGGAATTCAATTGGAGCTTTATACATTTGGACTTTTGATAGAACATTCAGGACCATGTTGGATTTGGTTCATAATACTTTAAGTTCTTTTTAATTTTTACTTTGTATTCTAGGTAATTAAATTATTTGCTGAATTTTAAAAAAAACCTTTTGGTTTTTGCTCTTTCTTCAGTTTAAGACCACAGGTTGTAACACAAGTCAAACTAGAATACTGAACACTCCTAAAGCATGTTATGTTCTCTTCACAATAAAAAAAAGCATGAAAAACAATTTCTTAAAAACATAATTAAGTTAAAATACTTATAGAAGTTGAAACATTATTTACTGTTTTTTGCCAGACCAAGCATACATTTGCAAACAAATCTCAGGTCATGTGTTGAATACAGGAAAATGTTGTTGAGCACAAAACATATATCAAGCATTATCCAAACAATAATTCTCACAAGAATGGTTCTAATTAAAGGGAGATCATCTCTTTTGTCAGCCTTTTGACAATGCTGGAGAATGGTTCTAATTAAAGGGAATGGTTCTAATTAAAGGGAAATCTGCTCTTTTGTCAGCCTTTTGACAATGCTGGAGAATCTGAATACTTACAGGATCCATACAAGGACGTGATTCAAGCAAAATAAAGTCACCTCTGAGTCTGTCACTTTTGCCTTGCATTGTATCTTACATTTTTTATCAATAAAATGTAAAGTAAAGCCTTGAATTCTGTGTTAATTTTTCATTAAAAGAGAAAAAAGAAATATAGGAAAAGACATCTTATACTTGGTAGTCGTATTTTGCCACTAATATGATGACCACAATCAGAAATTACATTGCTATTTACAGAATTCCCAATGTAAATTCACGTATCATCCTCGAAAAGCAAGTGATATTTCTGCAGACCAATTTGAAGTTAATTATGGCTTGATGGAAATATTCAGGTCCAATACTAGTAAACATTAATCACTTTATCCAATATTACATCAGACATAAAAAGCGGACAAATGATACAGAAAATTTTGCTGATTTCAAACTTTTAACAATATTTTACTGTCATTTTAACAATGTTACATGAGATGTGCAAAAACATTAGTGTAAAGTGATTATTTTGGACAATTATATGTATCCCCTTATTCCAATTTTCACCATCTTTGTCCTGTTCTGGCTGGAAGGGGATAAGCTCACCAAACTATTAGTCCTGCGTGGACTTAGACTTATTATGATTTATGAGCTTAAAATAAATACCAAGCTTTTGCATGATTAAGATGACTTCTGACATGAAAAGTATGCTTCCAATCTGTTAACATGTTATAAATGTAATGGAATGAAGCAAAAGTATTGGCAAGCAAGATTTACTAACTTTAACTTGGAAAATTTCAAAACAAAACTTCTGATCTTGATAGACATTATCCCCTCATAACTATCATGCCAGCCATGTATTTGTGAAATTGAATATAAAACATTCAATGGAGATAAAGCAAGTTGTGAGAGATAAAAACCCAGGGATATACCTAACTGTTAAATATTTAATTGAAATTGAATATAAAACATTCAATGGAGATAAAGCAAGTTGTGAGAGATAAAAACCCAGGGATATACCTAACTGTTAAATATTTAATTTTCAGTTTTGGATTTGCTGTTGTTATTATCCTTGTATTTTTCCTCTTAACACATTAACCCATAGGGCTGTGTTTACAGGGCAGAAGGTAGTAGTCTACTAGGCAAGGGACTAATTTGTACATTGTAACACATTTTACATTGTATTTAGGTATAAGTAGGCAATGGACTAATTTGTACATTGTAACACATTTTACATTGTATTTAGGTGTAAGTAGGCAATGGACTAATTTGTACATTGTAACACATTTTACATTAGATTCAGGTGTAAGTAGGCAAGGGACTAATTTGTACATTGTAACATATTTTACATTGTATTTAGGTGTAAGTAGGCAAGGGACTAATTTGTACACTGTAACACATTTTACATTGTATTTAGGTGTAAGTAGGCAATGGACTAATTTGTACATTGTAACACATTTTACATTGTGTTTAGGTGTAAGTAGGCAAGGGACTAATTTGTACATTGTAACACATTTTACATTGTATTTAGGTGTAAGTAGGCAATGGACTAATTTGTACATTGTAACACATTTTACATTGTATTTAGGTGTAAGTAGGCAATGGACTAATTTGTACATTGTAACACATTTTACATTGTATTTAGGTGTAAGTAGGCAATGGACTAATTTGTACATTGTAACACATTTTACATTGTGTTTAGGTGTAAGTAGGCAAGGGACTAATTTGTACATTGTAACACATTTTACATTGTATTTAGGTGTAAGTAGGCAATGGACTAATTTGTACATTGTAACACATTTTACAATAGATTCAGGTGTAAGTAGGCAAGGGACTAATTTGTACATTGTAACACATTTTACAATAGATTCAGGTGTAAGGAGGCAAGGGACTAATTTGTACACTGTAACACATTTTACAATAGATTCAGGTGTAAGTAGGCAATGGACTAATTTGTACATTGTAACACATTTTACATTAGATTCAGGTGTAAGTAGGCAAGGGACTAATTTGTACATTGTAACACATTTTACAATAGATTCAGGTGTAAGGAGGCAAGGGACTAATTTGTACATTGTAACACATTTTACAATAGATTCAGGTGTAAGTAGGCAATGGACTAATTTGTACATTGTAACACATTTTACATTAGATTCAGGTGTAAGTAGGCAAGGGACTAATTTGTACATTGTAACACATTTTACAATAGATTCAGGTGTAAGGAGGCAAGGGACTAATTTGTACACTGTAACACATTTTACAATAGATTCAGGTGTAAGTAGACATGGGACTTATTTGTACACTGTAACACATTTTACAATAGATTCAGGTGTAAATAGACATGGGACTAATTTGTACACTGTAACACATTTTACAATAGATTCAGGTGTAAGTAGGCAATGGACTAATTTGTACATTGTAACACATTTTACAATAGATTCAGGTGTAAGTAGGCAATGGACTAATTTGTACATTGTAACACATTTTACAATAGATTCAGGTGTAAGTAGACATGGGACTAATTTGTACACTGTAACACATTTTACAATAGATTCAGATGTAAGTAGGCAAGGGACTAATTTGTACATTGTAACACATTTTACAATAGATTCAGGTGTGAGTAGGCAAGGGACTAATTTGTACATTGTAACACATTTTACAATAGATTCAGGAGTGAGTAGGCAAGGGACTAATTTGTACATTGTAACACATTTTACAATAGATTCAGGTGTGAGTAGGCAATGGACTAATTTGTACATTGTAACACAATTTACAATAGATTCAGGTGTAAGTAGACAAGGGACTAATTTGTACATTGTAACACATTTTACAATAGATTCAGGTGTAAGTAGACAAGGGACTAATTTGTACATTGTAACACATTTTACAATAGATTCAGGTGTGAGTAGGCAAGGGACTAATTTGTACATTGTAACACATTTTACAATAGATTCAGGTGTAAGTAGACAAGGGACTAATTTGTACATTGTAACACATTTTACAATAGATTCAGGTGTAAGTAGGCAATGGACTTATTTGTACATTGTAACACATTTTACAATAGATTCAGGTGTAAGTAGGCAATGGACTTATTTGTACACTGTAACACATTTTACAATAGATTCAGGTGTAAGTAGACAAGGGACTAATTTGTACATTGTAACACATTTTACAATAGATTCAGGTGTAAGTAGGCAATGGACTAATTTGTACATTGTAACACATTTTACAATAGATTCAGGTGTAAGTAGGCAATGGACTAATTTGTACATTGTAACACATTTTACAATAGATTCAGGTGTAAGTAGGCAATGGACTAATTTGTACATTGTAACACATTTTACAATAGATTCAGGTGTAAGTAGGCAATGGACTAATTTGTACATTGTAACACATTTTACAATAGATTCAGGTGTAAGTAGGCAATGGACTAATTTGTACATTGTAACACATTTTACAATAGATTCAGGTGTAAGTAGGCAAGGGACTAATTTGTACATTGTAACACATTTTACAATAGATTCAGGTGTAAGTAGGCAATGGACTTATTTGTACACTGTAACACATTTTACAATAGATTCAGGTGTAAGTAGACAAGGGACTAATTTGTACATTGTAACACATTTTACAATAGATTCAGGTGTAAGTAGGCAATGGACTAATTTGTACATTGTAACACATTTTACAATAGATTCAGGTGTAAGTAGACAAGGGACTAATTTGTACATTGTAAAACATTTTACAATAGATTCAGGTGTAAGTAGGCAATGGACTAATTTGTACATTGTAACACATTTTACAATAGATTCAGGTGTAAGTAGGCAATGGACTAATTTGTACATTGTAACACATTTTACAATAAATTCAGGTGTAAGTAGGCAATGGACTAATTTGTACATTGTAACACATTTTACAATAGATTCAGGTGTAAGTAGACAAGGGACTAATTTGTACATTGTAACACATTTTACAATAGATTCAGGTGTAAGTAGGCAATGGACTAATTTGTACATTGTAACACATTTTACAATAGATTCAGGTGTAAGTAGACAAGGGACTAATTTGTACATTGTAACACATTTTACAATAGATTCAGGTGTAAGTAGGCAATGGACTAATTTGTACATTGTAACACATTTTACAATAGATTCAGGTGTAAGTAGGCAATGGACTAATTTGTACATTGTAACACATTTTACAATAGATTCAGGTGTAAGTAGGCAATGGACTAATTTGTACATTGTAACACATTTTACAATAGATTCAGATGTAAGTAGGTAAGGGACTAATTTGTACATTGTAACACATTTTACAATAGATTCAGGTGTAAGTAGGCAATGGACTAATTTGTACATTGTAACACATTTTACAATAGATTCAGGTGTAAGTAGGCAATGGACTAATTTGTACATTGTAACACATTTTACAATAGATTCAGATGTAAGTAGGCAAGGGACTAATTTGTACATTGTAACACATTTTACAATAGATTCAGATGTAAGTAGGTAAGGGACTAATTTGTACATTGTAACACATTTTACAATAGATTCAGGTGTAAGTAGGCAATGGACTAATTTGTACATTGTAACACATTTTACAATAGATTCAGGTGTAAGTAGGCAATGGACTAATTTGTACATTGTAACACATTTTACAAAAGATTCAGGTGTAAGTAGACAAGGGACTAATTTGTACATTGTAACACATTTTACAATAGATTCAGGTGTAAGTAGGCAATGGACTAATTTGTACATTGTAACACATTTTACAATAGATTCAGGTGTAAGTAGGCAATGGACTAATTTGTACATTGTAACACATTTTACAATAGATTCAGGTGTAAGTAGGCAATGGACTAATTTGTACATTGTAACACATTTTACAATAGATTCAGATGTAAGTAGGTAAGGGACTAATTTGTACATTGTAACACATTTTACAATAGATTCAGGTGTAAGTAGGCAATGGACTAATTTGTACATTGTAACACATTTTACAATAGATTCAGGTGTAAGTAGGCAATGGACTAATTTGTACATTGTAACACATTTTACAATAGATTCAGATGTAAGTAGGCAAGGGACTAATTTGTACATTGTAACACATTTTACAATAGATTCAGATGTAAGTAGGTAAGGGACTAATTTGTACATTGTAACACATTTTACAATAGATTCAGGTGTAAGTAGGCAATGGACTAATTTGTACATTGTAACACATTTTACAATAGATTCAGGTGTAAGTAGGCAATGGACTAATTTGTACATTGTAACACATTTTACAATAGATTCAGATGTAAGTAGGCAAGGGACTAATTTGTACATTGTAACACATTTTACAATAGATTCAGATGTAAGTAGGTAAGGGACTAATTTGTACATTGTAACACATTTTACAATAGATTCAGGTGTAAGTAGGCAATGGACTAATTTGTACATTGTAACACATTTTACAATAGATTCAGGTGTAAGTAGGCAATGGACTAATTTGTACATTGTAACACATTTTACAATAGATTCAGGTGTAAGTAGGCAATGGACTAATTTGTACATTGTAACACATTTTACAATAGATTCAGATGTAAGTAGGCAAGGGACTAATTTGTACACTGTAACACATTTTACAATAGATTCAGGTGTAAGTAGGCAAGGGACTAATTTGTACATTGTAACACATTTTACAATAGATTCAGGTGTAAGTAGGCAAGGGACTAATTTGTACATTGTAACACATTTTACAATAGATTCAGGTGTAAGTAGGCAATGGACTAATTTGTACATTGTAACACATTTTACAATAGATTCAGATGTAAGTAGGCAAGGGACTAATTTGTACATTGTAACACATTTTACAATAGATTCAGATGTAAGTAGGCAAGGGACTAATTTGTGCACTGTAACACATTTTACAATAGATTCAGGTGTAAGTTGGCAAGGGACTAATTTGTACATTGTAACACATTTTACAATAGATTCAGGCGTAAGTAGGCAAGGGACTAATTTGTACATTGTAACACATTTTACAATAGATTCAGGTGTAAGTAGGCAATGGACTAATTTGTACATTGTAACACATTTTACAATAGATTCAGATGTAAGTAGGCAAGGGACTAATTTGTACACTGTAACACATTTTACAAAAGATTCAGGTGTAAGTAGGCAAGGGATAGGTTTGTAACAGTCTAGCACTAAGTATAAACTAATGCATAGCAGTTTAGAAACCCTTTTAAATACCAGATAAATGAAGCCAAGTAAATGGGCCAAGAATCTTCTTCAGGAACAACAAGGATTCATCAATTGTTCTACAGTCATTGTTTTGTCTTTGATAAAAACTGAATTCTTGCTTGTCATATGCACCATCATGTACCTCTGGTTAGTTCTTAAAATAACATCAGTACTATTGTGGCACTGTTTGTATTGTAAGAATGGTGTAAAAATAATAACATCAGCTCTTCAAATGGATTGATGCTCTAATGGGAAAAAAGAATTTCCATGAATTCAAGATATGACCATTTCTTCCTATTAACTGCAAAGTGCTGAAACCATCTCTGATATTCTTCAGTAATAAGATTTTCAAATAGCTGCTGTAGTGAACATAGTGGATAATAAATGCAGCTTCATTTTCATTTAAGACAAAGTAGACATCATTAGAAGTCCTTTGATAAAAAATAAAAAAACAACATACCATTATGTTCACCCTATCTGGGGGAGTACTCACAAATAGATTTTCAAGACAGTCATCCTGGCAGCCATATTGGATGTATGACTGGCACCATTTTCATTTGGGACCAACCAGGTATCATACGAAATCTACTGGTGAAAACCCCAAGTTAATAATATATCCATTTATTAAAAGAGTAGAGATAACAATATTTTCAAGAAAGCCACCATACTAATGATTTGTCATTTTTATTTCGGACCAACTAGACACTATCAGAACTCTTCTGTCACATGAATTTCCAGTCAAGAGGCCTAGAGTATTAAAAGCAATATTTCAATATGGCCACATAATGAACATAGGACATTTTAATTTGGAGTCAAAACTTTATATAATGACCTAGACGTGTGATGCAATGTGCTGGCCAACCAGTCATTCACTCTAAATAAACATGATTTTTTATGCTGTTAAACAATCGATAGAAGTTTTTTGTCAAAAGAAAAAGACCAATCATAAATACTGATACTAGATCTAATTAGCAAGCAATGATAATAAGGCAAATTAATTCCATTACTCTTGAGTTTCAAGTGATTGCTGGCATGTACTTGACGTTAATGGCTTTTTCAGACAGCACATAGGATCTTATAAATCTGTAGAGTTTTACACTTTCTTGAAGGATTAACCCTTTGAACCCTATCTCCCCCATATTTTGGCACCCTAACCCGAGCCTCCCCAGCAAATTTTGACAATTCTATAGCGAATCTAGCAAATAACATAACACAGGCTGGTATACCGGCCTGTTGGGTTATGACGGTAGATAGCGAGGCCGGTATACCGGCCTTTCGGGTATATACACCGTTACAATAGGCCGGTAAACCGGCCTGTCAGGTTCAAAGGGTTAATGCATCAATTTTCTTAACAAAGAATGGTATGAAAATAGGCTCATAAAATGTATGATGCATTTACAGGTACATTATATTAGTAAATCATTGTATTCCAATTCTGTTACAACTTTTTATACCTTCTTTGAATGTTATACGACCTCACAAATGTCTGGCTGCTATGACAGTCTAGGCAAGACTGTCCAGTAAGAGCCACCAAAACTTTAGGATCCCTGACACACACATATACCATACCTTCAAGACGATTCCCTGACACACACATATACCATACCTTCAAGACGATCCCTGACACACACATATATCATACCTTCAAGACGATCCCTGACACACACATATACCATACCTTCAAGACGATTCTCTGACACACACATATACCATACCTTCAAGATGATCCCTGACACACACATAAACCATACCTTCAAGACGATCCTTGACACACACATATACCATACCTTCAAGATGATCCCTGACACATACATATACCATACCTTCAAGACAATCACTGACACACACATATACCATACCTTCATGATGATCTCTGTGCACTTTTGCTGACTGTCATTATGCACGCTGATGTAACTGGAAAATGTCTCACCAAGGAAGATGTTTCTGCAGAAAGACAAAATACAAATTACAATCGGTTTATTCTTGCTTCACACCTTATTTCAGAATCCTCTATTTCTACAAAGACCCTTTACATATTAACTGAGAACATTTTATTCATCACTGGGTCTCAGTTTTGTTAATTCAGTTTTGTGTCCAATCCTAAGAACCCAACTCCCAATAGCTAACAGAAGTAACACCAACCATGTTAAACTGCATTTAATAGTATGTACAATAAACAGTTCATCAGAGGCTTCAAACTGTCATCAAGATTAAGCAAACTGGAAAAATAGCTGGGTTCACATTAGACATGTGAATATTCAGCTCCAGACGTATTGGTAAAACTGTCATTACTACAGCCAAGCACCACTATAAACCTTCACTTTTGTTGATTTTTCAGTACATGACAGGCTATACACATATGGCCAGTCTATTTGGTGAAGGAAGAACCTGGGAAGACCCACTGACCCATGGGAAACCACTGGCAATCTTTGTCACAAACCCATGTCGGCTGAGTTGAGACTGAAAGCTATCTGGACAGAGGTGAGATGTCAGTGATCTGTAAAGGTAAGTGAATTAGACCACTCAGAAACCTGGGGCCCTACAATGAAAAAGAAGCAGATCTTGTATATACTGGCCAGTTTCAGGAAATATTACCCATGGGTTAGAAAGAGACAAAAAAGATTTGTAAAAGCTCCTTTAATATAATTTCATTTCTCTTTATAGCACTTATCTCATTTATAAATATTTTGCAAATATCTTTTTGATCCTTTCATTTTACAGCAGGTGTCCATTGTCAGATGGATCTCTGTTATTTAAAACATAAATCATGCTTTGTAGCAATTAACTATCTCTACTATGTATTATCATCCAGGGTTATTGCATTATGCTTTGTAGCAATTAACCATCTCTACTATGTATCATCCAAGGTTAATACAACAGGCTTTGTAGCAATGAACCATCTCTAATATGTATCATGCAGTAATATTACATTAGGCTTTGTAGCAATGAACCATCTCTACCATGTATCTTCCAGAGTTATTACATTATGCTTTATAGCAATTAACCATCTCTACTATGTATCATCCATGGTTATTACATTAGGCTTTGTAGCAATTAACCATCTCTAATATGTATCATCCAGGGTTATTACATTATGCTTTGTAGCAATGAACCATCTCTACTATGTATCATCTAAGGTTAATACATTAGACTTTGTAGCAATGAACCATCTCTAATATGTATCATCCAGGGTTATTACATTATGCTTTGTAGCAATGAACCATCTCTACTATGTATCACCTTGGGTTATTACATTAGGCTTTGTAGCAATTAACCATCTCTACTATGTATCATCCAGGGTTATTGTATTAGGCTTTGTAGCAATTAACCATCTCTACTATGTATCATCCAGGGTTATTACATTATGCTTTGTAGCAATTAACCATCTCTACAATGTATAAATAATCCAGGGTTATTACATTAGGCTTTGTAGCAATTAACCATCTCTACCATGTATCATCCAGTGATATTACATTAGGCTTTGTAGCAATTAACCATCTCTACCACATATCATCCCAAGTTATTACATTATGCTTTATAGCAATTAACCATATCTAATATGTATCATCCAGAATTATTGTATTAGGCTTTGAAGCAATTAACCATCTCTACTATGTATAATCCAGGGTTTATTACATTATGCTGTGTACCAATTAACCATCTCTACTATGTATCATCCAGGGTTATTATATTAGGCTTTGTAGCAATAAACCATCTCTACTATGTATCATCCAGGGTTATTACATTATGCTGTGTAGCAATTAGCAATCTCTACTATGTATCATCCAAGATTACTACATTAGACTTTGTAGCAATAAACAATCTCTACTATGTACCATCCAGGATTATTACATTAGGCTTTGTAGCAATTAACCATCTCTACTATGTATCATCCAGGGTTATTGTATTAGGCTTTGTAGCAATAAACCATCTCTACTATGTATCATCCATGGTTATTACATTATGCCTTGTAGCAATTAACCATCTCTACTATGAAACATCCAGTTATTACATTATGCTTTGTAGCAATTAACGATCTTGGCTATGTATCATCCAGGGTTATTACATTATGCTTCATAGCAATTAACCATCTCTACTATGAAACATCCCAAGTTATTACATTATGCTTTGTAGCAATTAATGATCTCAGCTATGTATCATCCAGGATTATTACATTATGCTGTGTACCAATTAACCATCTCTACTATGTATCATCCAGGGTTATTATATTAGGCTTTGTAGCAATAAACCATCTCTACTATGTATCATCCAGGGTTATTACATTATGCTGTGTAGCAATTAGCAATCTCTACTATGTATCATCCAAGATTACTACATTAGACTTTGTAGCAATAAACCATCTCTACTATGTACCATCCAGGATTATTACATTAGGCTTTGTAGCAATTAACCATCTCTACTATGTATCATCCAGGGTTATTGTATTAGGCTTTGTAGCAATAAACCATCTCTACTATGTATCATCCATGGTTATTACATTATGCCTTGTAGCAATTAACCATCTCTACTAAGAAACATCCAGTTATTACATTATGCTTTGTAGCAATTAACGATCTTGGCTATGTATCATCCAGGGTTATTACATTATGCTTTATAGCAATTAACCATCTCTACTATGAAACATCCCAAGTTATTACATTATGCTTTGTAGCAATTAATGATCTCAGCTATGTATCATCCAGGATTATTACATTATGCTGTTTAGCAATTAACCATCTCTACTATGTATCATCCAGAGTTATTACATTAGGTTTTGTAGCAATAAACCATCTCTACTATGTATCATCCAGGATTATTACATTAGGCTTTGTAGCAATTAACTGTCTCTAATATGTATCATCCAGGGTTATTACATTATGCTTTGCAGCAATTCACCACCTCTACTATGTATCATCCAGGGTTATTACATTAGGCTTTGTAGCAATTAACCATCTCTACTATGTATCATCCAGGATTATTACATTAGGTTTTGTAGCAATTAACCATCTCTAATATGTATCATTCAGGGTTATTTTAGTAGGCTTTGTAGCAATTAACAATTTTTACTATGTCTCATCAGGAGTTATTACATTATGCTTCAATCGCAAAAGTGGTCCAACCATTGCCATACCATCTGTATAACTACAGCTTTAAAACATGCAAAGCAATATAATCACAGAAACTGCAGAATGCTAGGCAATAGTGGTACATGTGATGTGTCACAGATTAAAAGTTTCGGATGTGAGGTCTGGGTTCCAAGAAATTAGGAAAATTTGTATGAAATCAATCTGCCAAAGGAATAGACACATGTATCAATTCTCCTGAATTAATTGGAAAAGGTATTTCTGATTCAAAATCTACTGCTGATGTCTCCATTACATGCAAGTTGGAGAAAATATTCCTAAAGTTATTCCAAAATCTATCAATCTATATTGGTTTTTTTTATTACTGAAATTCTTTACAAAGCTGGAATAAGAAAGTTACCTGTTGTATCTGTTTAAGATGTATAAAGCATACTGAAAACACTTACAAATTAGCACTGACAACTATTCAAATTAGCACTGACAACTTTTCAAATTAGCACTGACAACTTTTCAAATTAGCACTGACAACTATTCAAATTAGCACTGACAACTTTTCAAATTAGCACTGACAACTATTCAAATTAGCACTGACAACTATTCAAATTAGCACTGACAACTATTCAAATTAGCACTGACAACTTTTCAACTCCTAAAAATAAAGGCCCTTTCTATTCTGAGTTGCTTGCACACATTATTAATCTTTCAATAAGAACAGGTAAAATCTCCAACACCTGGAAAAATGAAGTGTTTCAGCTATTTCTGAGAAAGGTAGTAAATCATAACCTGTTAACTATCTGCAAATATCTGTTCTACCCCAAGTTTACATTGTTTTAGAGCGAACTAATCATTCTCAGTCCCACTTTTATTTACAGGTAAAGATCTGTTCTCCCCCATCCAATATGGTTTTAGGAAGGAACATTCAATTGAAAGTAGACTTCTTAAAATAAGAGACTATGTTTCTAACCAATTCAAGATTGGCAAGTTATTATGAATGGGTAGACCTTGATTGGTATGTTATTATGAATGGGTAGACCTTGACTGGCATGTTATTATGAATGGGTAGACCTTGATTGGCATGTTATTGTGAATGGGTAGACCTTGATTAGCATGTTATTGTGAATGGGTAGACCTTGACTGGCGTGTTATTGTGAATGGGTAGACCTTGACTGGCATGTTATTGTGAATGGGTAGACCTTGATTGGCATGTTATTGTGAATGGGTAGACCTTGATTGGCATGTTAATGTGAATGGTAGACCTTGATTGGCATGTTATTGTGAATGGGTAGACCTTGATTGGCATGTTATTGTGAATGGGTAGACCTTGATTGGCATGTTATTGTGAATGGGTAGACCTTGATTAGCATGTTATTGTGAATGGGTAGACCTTGATTGGCATGTTATTGTGAATGGGTAGCCCTTGATTAGCATGTTATTATGAATGGGTAGCCCTTGATTGGCATGTTATTGTGAATGGGTAGACCTTGATTGGCATGTTATTGTGAATGGGTAGACCTTGATTAGCATGTTATTGTGAATGGGTAGACCTTGATTGGCATGTTATTGTGAATGGGTAGACCTTGATTGGCATGTTATTGTGAATGGATAGACCTTGATTGGCATGTTATTGTGAATGGGTAGACCTTGATTGGCATGTTATTGTGAATGGGTAGACCTTGATTGGCATGTTATTATGAATGGGTAGACCTTGATTAGCATGTTGTTGTGAATGGGTAGACCTTGATTGGCATGTTATTGTAAATGGGTAGACCTTGATTGGCATGTTATTGTGAATGGGTAGACCTTGATTGGCATGTTATTGTGAATGGGTAGACCTTGATTGGCATGTTATTATGAATGGGTAGACCTTGATTAGCATGTTATTGTGAATGGGTAGCCCTTGATTGGCATGTTATTGTGAATGGGTAGACCTTGATTGGCATGTTATTGTGAATGGGTAGACCTTGATTGGCATATTATTGTGAATGGGTAGACCTTGATTGGCATGTTATTGTGAATGGGTAGACCTTGATTAGCATGTTATTATGAATGGGTAGACCTTGATTGGCATGTTATTGTGAATGGGTAGACCTTGATTGGCATGTTATTGTGAATGGGTAGACCTTGATTGGCATGTTATTGTGAATGGGTAGACCTTGATTGGCATGTTATTGTGAATGGGTAGACCTTGATTGGCATGTTATTGTGAATGGGTAGACCTTGAGTTAAAGAAAGTCTTGGACAAATGCTTATCACTCCATTCTACTGAAATAAAACATATATTAAGCGCAATGAATTATTATGATTATGTGAATCAGTACAGGTGCTCCCAAATGATCCATCATGGGACCTCTTTTAATTAATGTAACAAAATCTACTACCTCTTTTAATTAATGTAACTAATCTACTACCTCTCAAAATCAGCTAAAGAAACATCAGCACAAATTATACTAACTTTTACTTTGCTGACAGAATTGTTGACAAAATAAAGTCTACGACCAGCTAAGAAGGCTAACAAAACTAAGTCTCCAACCAGCTCCATGTTCTTATGTTCTACCAAAAAAAAGCAAAAGAAGCAAAACTTGCTTTCACTAGTATATATCTGAAACTCAACAAAGAGACAGTCTCAGCAGTCAAGAACTCTGACAACCAGTACTTAAGTATGACTATACAAAAGAAAATAACTTTCAAACAACAGCTACAGAAAACAACTGACAAATTGAATATATAACTTAAGAATTTAAAATGTCTAATTCAAGCACATACAATTAAAATCTTCCATAAGATTCTCATATCTTTTCACAACAGTTACAGTTCTAATATCTAATGTAATCTGCCAAATACTTAATTAGACAGACTGCAGTAAATACAGTAATGTACTTGTACTTGATGCAGTTCAAACAACCTTATTTTCCAAGTGGTTTAGATATCATCAATCACAGCTGCTGTTTACTGTGTTAAGTTGTGCATGGCTTGGCTCCCTGAAACTCAACAAACCGATTCAAATTTTTTAAAAGTCTTTTTTGATTTTTCATCATACCTAATCAGTTTCAAAACAATTTCAAAAGAGAAGGTGCAAACTGGTTGAGACCACAACAGTACAAATAATAATCACTAATCCGACAGGCTGAACTGCAAGAAAAACCCCACAACATTAATCGACCATCGTGTAATGAGCCAGAAGATCAGTTTCTATGCTGTTTGTTCCTCTGATTACTCACAACAAATTGAACAGACCCAGATCTGAAGGCACATTATGCTTTGACTGTTGTGGGCCTTAAATGCAACTGTATCCAACTTAAGGTACTTGGAATCCATGGCACAGAATGACCTTCCACTACATCTACAATCCTCAACCCTTCATCCAACTAATTTTAAAAAATACCATCTATACCTACTTATAATTGGAGTCAAACTGCAAACAACACAGATCCTGATCTTACATAGCATAATCAGATCAGAGTCTATGCTGTTTGTTACACTGATCACTCCTAAACAAACTGCGCACACCCAGATCTGCCAATGCATTTTGCGACTGCAGATCTGGGTCTGTAGTTTGCAGCTGACTTGTCTTATGAGTGAGTATATGTGGTATATCCAGTATATAAAATCTGTAGGGTATTTCATTTAATGCATGTTATAAAATCTGTAGGGTATTTCATTTAATGCATATTATAAAATCTGTAGGGTATTTCATTTAATGCATGTTATAAAATCTGTAGGGTATTTCATTTAATGCATGTTATAAAATCTGTAGGGTACTTCATTTAATGCATGTTATAAAATCTGTAGGGTACTTCATTTAATGCATGTTATAAAATCTGTAGGGTATTTCATTTAATGCATGTTATAAAATCTGTAGGGTATTTCATTTAATGCATGTTATAAAATCTGTAGGGTATTTCATTTAATGCATGTTATAAAATCTGTAGGGTGTTTCATTTAATGCATGTTATAAAATCTGTAGGGTATTTCATTTAATGCATGTTATAAAATCTGTAGGGTATTTCATTTAATGCATGTTATAAAATCTGTAAGGGGTTTCATTTAATGCATGTTATAAAATCTGTAGGGTATATCATTTAATGCATGTTATAAAATCTGTAGGGTGTTTCATTTAATGCATGTTATAAAATCTGTAGGGTATTTCATTTAATGCATGTTATAAAATCTGTAGGGTATTTCATTTAATGCATGTTATAAAATCTGTAGGGTGTTTCATTTAATGCATGTTATAAAATCTGTAGGGTATTTCATTTAATGCATGTTATAAAATCTGTAGGGTATTTCATTTAATGCATGTTATAAAATCTGTAGGGTGTTTCATTTAATGCATGTTATAAAATCTGTAGGGTATTTCATTTAATGCATGTTATAAAATCTGTAGGGTATTTCATTTAATGCATGTTATAAAATCTGTAGGGTATTTCATTTAATACATGTTATAAACTCTGTAGGGTATTTCATTTAATGCATGTTATAAAATCTGTAGGGTATTTCATTTAATGCATGTTATAAAATCTGTAGGGTATTTCATTTAATGCATGTTATAAAATCTGTAGGGTATTTCATTTAATGCATGTTATAAAATATGTAGGGTATTTCATTTAATGCATGTTATAAAATCTGTAGGGTATTTCATTTAATGCATGTTATAAAATCTGTAGGGTGTTTCATTTAATGCATGTTATAAAATCTGTAGGGTATTTCATTTAATGCATGTTATAAAATCTATAGGGTATTTCATTTAATGCATGTTATAAAATCTGTAGGGTATTTCATTTAATGCATGTTATAAAATCTGTAGGGTGTTTCATTTAATGCATGTTATAAAATCTGTAGGGTATTTCATTTAATGCATGTTATAAAATCTGTAGGGTGTTTCATTTAATGCATGTTATAAAATCTGTAGGGTGTTTCATTTAATGCATGTTATAAAATCTGTAGGGTATTTCATTTAATGCATGTTATAAAATCTGTAGGGTATTTCATTTAATGCATGTTATAAACTCTGTAGGGTATTTCATTTAATGCATGTTATGGGATAAAAAGTATTACCACATTTCATTTGCTCTGATCATTTCAAGGTTTTGTGTTCATCGGTATAATTGTTTCATGAAATGTGTTTGATTTTTAAAAATGTCTTAATAACTTTCTCTTTTGTATTGGTATTGTTTTAATTCATTTTAATAATTATGTTCATCTGATTTTGGGTGTTAACAGGTTTCAAGTCTGTTTTATGTAAAATGTGATAAGATCTTAATATCTTCTTGTCGTTGTGTTTATACCTTTCATCAAAAGTATGTTTTATGTATCTTTGTGTTTAACATTGCTGATATTACTGTATTCAGTCTTAATCACCTTTGACACCTAAGAAGTAGATATTGTCTATTTATTTTATGTTTATTATATTCATTCACAGTTACATATGTTGTATATCTCATTCGGCCCCGATGCCGCCTGTACGCGTAATGCAGTTTCTGCATTCAACGGCCGATACCGCCTTTACGTGAAAATTTTCGTCTGCATTCAATGGCCGGTACCGCTACTCGGCGGTCCGAATGTATGGTCGAAAGAAAATCTCTGATTGGTTACAAATGGGGCTTTTCCTAGCATCAGACCCACTTGTAGCCAATCAGAAATGAATTTACGTTCGTTTGGGCAAACTTTAAATGTTCGGAAACCAAGGATTACTACTTGGGATACGTTTCAATACACGTGTTTTTTTTCTTAAAAAATCGTAAAATGATGGCGGAAGCACGAGTGGTTTTTGATGGCGGTGAGGGCGAAAATGAGGAGTTTCTCGTGTTTGATCTCGAAAATATTGAGTAATTAGAGGAGAGATATGTTCGACAGTTGGATAATTTGCGAAATTTCGAATGGGACATCGAAGATTCTTGAGATTAAATAGTCAGAAAAAGCGGATGCTGATAGCGAAAATGAAAGAGTTTCTGCCGATCTAGCAGATTAGAGCGATCGTCTTCTGTCTATCCAAATCAATGATTTTAGTGGAATGAATCCTGGACCTACAACATGCAATGACAAATAGACAAGGAAAAAAGAAAAATCTATCTTTTTTCACTTATTATTATTTCCGGAGAAACTGTACACGGCCATCGCAAACGAAACCAATCCATATGCCTAAAAATGCACATTGGTATCACCAAACAAACGTAGTATCCAACCTGCAAAATGTGTTTATTGAACAAAGTTCTATCTTAACCAAAAACTGGATGTGAACATTGCCAAGTAATGTATGTACAAATTGTTTCAAACCATATCACATAATAAATTTTCCTGGTTTATTTTCATGGACTTAGGTGCTGATGATGTGATATTCCTAACAATGTTGCACATAATTTTGTAAAATAATGTATATTTGTAAAATAATGTATGAATAATTGTGAAAGACTTGGAAAAATAGAAATAAAAATACATCACTGTGTAGACAAATTAATTTTGATTAATTGGTGAAATTATCATGGATTAATATTGGATATAAGAAGAGAAATTAAAGTAAATATGAATGCATGTGCATGATTTCTACAAAATTTTCCAAACAGGTAAAACACTCTGGGGCACAAGCAGCTAGTCATAGCTTAGTGTGGCTGGGGCACAGTAACAGTGTTACTGAAAAGTTTCTTGGGGCTGAAAGAGATATACTTCTTTGTTTTTTTATAGAAGCATTGAAAATAATTCTTTTCGCAACTGACTCAATATCCAATAAATATTTTCAAAAACTTCTCAACTTGTGTGCTTTTCAAATTATGAGACAAAAGATTCAATAATCCAGATAACCAATTATCTGGATTAAATCTATTGCTACACGTGTCCAGATAAATGGTGTTTACTGTATATAGTCATAAATTTCCATTTGGGGATTACACTTAGTGGTAATTTGGACTCAGTCTCAATATTATGAGCTTATAATGGTATACTTTTAAGGTTCTCCTGAATTATTTTTGCAAGGAACTGCCTTAATGAGTTGCATATCAGTAACATCAACTCAATTAAGCTGTATTTTAAAATGTCAAGTTTTGCACATCAGAGCTCCAGGAGGTTTTGCTCCTATATGACTGCCTTATCTACAGTGTATGTAAATCACTGCTTGAAATCTGAAAGCATTCAGAGTTTCATACTTATAAAACTAGAGATAAATCTGAAAGCATTCACAGTGTTATACTTACAAAACTAGAGATAAATTTGAAAACATTCACAGTTTGATATTTACAAAAATAAAAACATTGCTGGAAACTAGAGCTATTAGCCATAGATGGATCAAAATAGGCCTGGCACTTTATAATTTACTTGGCAAAACCTTCAACACAAGAATTCCTTTTGGAAAACCAAACTTTGGAGAAGAATAGCATTTAGGTTTATTGCAACTCTATGGTCTTAAGTAACTGAAATAAATGAGCCCAACAAATTTATTAAAATTAATAAAACAATTTATTTCTTAAAGCTACAAAGTGAAAATTTAACAAGAGGAACTTAAATAATATGCCAATCTTTGATCACCAAGTCATATATATCTTTATCCAAATTTCTTTTGCTTAATCTTTCATGTTTTAAAAAAAATCCAAATCCAAATACAAAAAACTAGCTGGAAGTGTGGGTCTTATGTCATTGGGTGAGATACAAGAACATTATTCCTGACATGACAACAATGCTCTTGTGGTTCTTGTGGTTAGCCTAATATTACAAACCTTGCTGAAGAACCATCAATAACATTCTTCTCAAGCTCAGAACTTGCACTACTTCTAAAGTAGTAGCAAATAAGTACAAAGATGGTGGAATGTTCCGAATGCTGATTGTGGAACAAAGTGATGCATCATAACAACTGTAATTTTACTGCACACTCTGGAACATCCAAGAAGATGTACTGGGCATCGAGGTGAAAATCCCAAAACTGATGCCCAAAGACATCCATAAACTCAAGTTGTCACTCCTGTGTTTGGCAAATGGTTATTGAAAAGTGATTATTTAAAGTTATAAATTACTTTGTGCATGAAAATTTTCAATAATGCTGGATTTTCTTGTTAATAACAGCAACTATTTTTGAAAGAACTTATGTGTTTGTGACTGTCATATAGCAAATTTTCAGTGATGTATGTGGCCTTGTCTGTATAAATAGAAAAGTACATAGGCAGTGCAAAGATTGTTTTGCTGGCTTATTTATGTTCATATTTAGAGTACAATTGCAGAGTATTGCTTCTAGTGGTATAGTTATAGCTGTTTTTTATGTATCTGGCATCAATATTTCATATTTGTGTTTAGTAACCCAGCTGTATATACTGTAAATGAACTGTTCACAACAGCTAGGAGGGGGAGGGGGGCTGAGTAGACAGCTGGTCTAAAACACTCACCAATCCAGATTACTGCCATCTCCCCTCTGTCTGCATGGGTTCGAATCTCAGGCTCGGTCTAACATGGGTACATGAGAGCTTGCTAGCAGCTTTTCATGGGTCAGTGGTTCTTGCTGTTTGATCATGAAGATGCTTCGCATGAACAAATAGGTTCAGTTTAAAGTGTGTGTTGTTGCTGTAAAGTTTGTCTGGTTCCTGACTAATTTAACTATATCTAAGATGAAACCCGAATCCCAAATAAAACATGGATGACCCAACTATCCAGTATTTTTGGCACCAATCATTTTCCCATAGATTTTACTAGTATGCCGTAAGTTTGCATTTTAAGAGTAAATGTCATAAGACTTTCAGCAAAATGATAACAGTTGGCATGTCTGTTATTATTATTAATATTATTATTATTAATATCATAATTATTATTATTATTATCGTGTCTATTATTACAATTGTTTACTCAACCAGTGTTAAACTGTAAACAACAATACCACTTTGGTGGCCTTTGTGGTTAGAGCAGATACAAGAGGTCATGGGTTCGAGCCACAGCAGAGTCATACCATAGACTTATAAAAATGTTACTAACAGCTGTCTTGCTAGGCACTCAGTATTAAGAGGAAAGTGTTAGGACTAATCAGCCTGGTTTCAGGATAATGTGACTGTGTGGGACATCATGCTACATGTCTGCAGCATGATGCCCCAGTGCTAAACATCACTATAAACTGCCGTACTGCCGACATTGTAGCGATATGACTTAAAAATTGTTAAAGCTACGTTTAAAAAATCCAAATCACACAATTGCAAACAACAAAGATCCAAATCTGCCATAACATATAATGCACCTGCAAATCTGGGTAAATGTTGTCTGTCCTACTGATCTTAAAAAACTGCACTGACCCAGATCTGCCAACACAGTATATGATGGCAGATCTGAGGCTATGAATTTTGCTGCTTGACGACTCAGAAGCAAGTAAATACGATAAGTAGACCTACTCAGTCAACACCTTGTACTGTAAAATGAATCTCATGATAGGTTAGAAATAATTAAAGTGTTCATTAATTATTCCTTTAAGTTCAACAAAGAAACCAACATATGGAAGAAGCTAAAAGATGGATACAAGTGTCCCAAAACATGATTATGACAAAAAAATAATGCAATGAAATGTCCCAAAACTTACAGTGCATTAAAAAGTTATTTAAAATTAAATTGTCTAAGGGGAGTGGTTCCCAAAGAGGGTGGTGGGATTACCGAGGGTGGGTGTGTTAAATCTGAATAATGCTCTTTACAGAATAAGGTAGGGTGTACTAAGGATAACCTGGGGGGGGGAGGGAGGGGAGGGGGGCAGTGGCTCAAAAACGTTTGGAGATCACTGTTTTAGAGCATTTCAGGAGGAAAATACTTTTGGTTGGAGGTTTGCATATATTCCCATGCTTTTAAAGACAGCACAGATTTTAAAGAATTTTTACAAATTTGTATGAATACAAGATTCTGCCAGTTTTAGACCTACCTGCAACTTCTTAAATATTTAACAAGACATTCCCATTAGGTTTTATACAGGATGAAGACTTTAAACGATAAGTATTAACTGAGCAGTCCTTCAAAATTCTCATTTCCCCTTACAGACAAGTGTATCATCCTGATGTTAGGTTTTTGTTATTTATTTCACAAGTTTAAACAGGGACTATGAAAACTTGAATGGCTAAGTTCTGACGTTCTTTTACTGTATAGAAGTAAATATTGAAAATTTCTTCCAACCCATTTTCAAATCCCTGTTGCTACAACTTCGTATAATTATTGATACTTACCCAAAGTTCTGAGGGAGAGTAAGGAGGTTGCTGACTCCAAAGAAATCTAGATTTTTGGTTCTGGCAATGTCAGATTGTGCCGTCAGTTCTGCTAATGTGTGAGTTATGTCCCTTGGATTACTGATCAATGGATGGTATGGCATAAGAGTTGGTTTTGTCAATCGCATTACTGAAAATAGATAAATTTGTATGAAAATGTGTAGAAAATATAATGTTACACTATGTATTCTATTACTCATATAACAGGGTTGGCATTTCATTATATAAATTCCATTGTGAAAAAATATTAATTGTAAAATAATAGCATACACCTGCATCTTCCTGACTGCAGGATTTATGCCAATTTCTGAAATATCAACAGAATCTACAAAAAATATATTCATATTTTCAAGCCCAACCTTTCATTCTTTATTAAATATCAACAGAATCTACAAAAAATATATTCTTATTTTCAAGCCCAACCTTTCATTCTTTATTAAATATCAACAGAATCTACAAAAAATATACTCATATTTTCAAGCCCAACCTTTCATTCTTTATTAAATATCAACAGAATCTACAAAAAATATATTCATATTTTCAAGCCCAACCTTTCATTCTTTATTAAATATCAACAGAATCTACAAAAAATATACTCATATTTTCAAGCCCAACCTTTCATTCTTTATTAAATATCAACAGAATCTACAAAAAATATACTCATATTTTCAAGCCCAACCTTTCATTCTTTATTAAATATCAACAGAATCTACAAAAAATATACTCATATTTTCAAGCTTTCATTCTTTATTAAATCACTACTGGATCCAGGAAATTTCCCCCTTTGTTTCAAATGGAGAGAGGAATGTTTGCTCTAGAATAATCTGCAGTGAATTATGTACTGGTTGCTCTGGGTCTATGGCTCCATATTATTTGCAGTTTGTTGCACACTATACCACATTCTACAAAGTTTTATTTACATTACATGACAAATTCTTGTGTTCTGCTTCATTGACAGGGACCTGTTTAAGGACAGATATACATTTCCCCTTGATTTATAGATGTTATATTTAACAACAAGAAATATTCCTGCTCCTGCAAGAACTGTTGCCAGCAATTATGTGACATGATCCATTATACGAAATTGTAAATTTAATATTGCCCTCTTCCTTAGAACCATGTGTGGCTAAATCTTATAACTTACCAAGGCGCTTGCCTAAATTGATTACTGATATCTCATGTTGTCTGCATTGGTTCGAGTCTTCGCTCTGCCAAAATGGGTACCGGTATGTGAGAAAGCTTGCCAGTAGCTTATTATGGATATGTGGTTCTCCCAGGTTCTTCTTGTACAGAATATAGTGGCCACCATGTACAGCCTATAATGTAATGAAAAATGTTGTTGAGCTCACAAAACCAAACTAAATCCATTACGCACTGTCTTCCTACAGTATGATCTGGCGTATAGCTGAAAGCAATACTAGATTAATAAATTGTTCCAGTATCTAGCATATAAAAATGAGCTTTTATTTATCAATGATTTACTGTGCCTTCTGATCATTTAAATAAATAAGCAATCTGAATATAATAAATAACTTAAAATGCCACAGGAGTTCTCAATCAAGAGTCGAAAAAAATATTTAGCTGGTTTGTTGCTACAAAACTTGGTTGGCAAAGGAGAGAAACAAATCATAATTCACACTGAACCTCTATGGATATAGTAAAAAGCTTGCTCCTTCATCTCAAATGCTAATGTGAGCAAGAAGACTGTTCTGGTTCTAAAATTCTCAAAGAAATCCAGAAGGCTCATAGTAGGGTTTATTAAAAGAAAGCTTTAATTTAGGCATCAGATAGTGAGACAGTGGTGTTTAGGCATCAGATAGTGAGACAGTGGTGTTTAATTAAATCAGGTCCTTATGTTACAATTTGTCTTGATGGCAGGATGGTTTGAAAGTTGAGAATGTTGGAAATTACCCTTAATGGTTGAAACAAAGCATTGTTTCTGTTTTAAAATGAAGAGAAGAAAATCATCCACTGCACTAATAGTAATACAGCTATGATTGACTCATTTTGTACTCCACCAATCACAAACATTTATCCATTTGGCATCATACAGTCTATTGGACTCAATGATGCACTTAGCTTCTTTGGTCCACCAACCCTTGGAGTCTCCAAAGAGATTTGAGAAATTATCCTGTGACCAGAGAGACTCATAGAATGAGAACCTGAAAACTGAAGAAGACAAGGAAGGAATATATTTAAATAAAAAGTGCATTTGTCCCCACTATGTATGTACAAGGAAATCGGGGGAGGGGGGAGTTTCAGAGGAATTGACTACATCTACACACACCCTGCTTAGATAGTGTTCATAAACAAAAGCTGAATAGACAGCTGAAATGCATATTCAATGCCAAACTCAACATACACATAATTCTCAAACTGATGTGAGAGTTTAACTGAACAGATAAAATTGCACAATCAGGGGCATAAACAAAATTACACATGAGCTTTTAAAAACTACAGGGTTTCCCTGGGGTTCTGATATGTTCTCAAATCTACTGTTTAACCTAGTGGGAGGACAAACTTTTGTCACATGGTTGGGGTAATTCTATTATTTGGATAAGTACCAGCCATGCAAAAGAAAAACCCAAACAGGTAAAGTATTCCAAATATTTATTTGTTTCAGGTTCAACACATTTAGTGCCCTTCTACAATAAATAGGAATAAGAGTCCCTTGATGGGACTGACACTCAACTGAATAAAAGAATTTCTAAAAACTCAAGACACAACTATTTTTTCTTAGAACTGCTGAGTGTTGAAATTATGTCATATTTTGTAATAATAAAAATGATTCTCCAGCCAGACACCTATGTGGCATTATTGGATATAAGAAAAATGCTATTTTCATTTAGGAGAAACATGGCATCATTTGAAGCCATTTGGTGAAAACTCAAATGTGATTATCACCATAACTGACATAAGGAGTAGCAATAACAAGATATTCAAGATATCCATTTTGTTGGCAACGATGTTGGTTAGATTCATATAATCCAACCACACACCATAAGCTGTCTTCTGGTAAAAACCCTATGTCAGTAAGACTTTCCACAGAGCTAGAGTAGTGATAACAAGGTTTTTAATATGGCTATTAACTTCTGAGAGTGGCAGGTGTAAAGTGAAGTTGTCTGCATTGGCTACATGCACAATGGAGAAAATGATGGCATACCTTTATGTTACTTTCATGTATTGTGGCTACATGACAATGGAGAAAATGATGGCATACCTTTATTTTACTTTCATGTATTGTGGCTGCAATTTCTTTGGATGTTGTACATGTGGAAAATGTACATGATCTAAGCTTAGATCAAACTGACCATTCCCATGTGTTCAAAACATCAGCTCGAATTAGTCAAAAGTACACTCTAAAAAAATCGCCAGTCTACACAATACCAGCTTATGAAAGTGTCATGAATGAATAACAAAATATAAGAATGTATTTTTTTAAAAAGGTATTTACTCTTTAAATTACAATTTACCAATCAAATCCAGGATGTGAAATTACCAAGCAAAGCTACCACTTTTTTGATGGATGAACAAAGGCAAGCTGTATACTCTATAATCCAAATAACAACAATCTTACACCAAAATAAATGAATTAGAAGTTATTTTAACCATATCTAAGAAATACAAGGTCTTCCTTTTTAAAACAGCCAGTATAACTAGTGAAAAAAAACCTTGCAAATTCTTTATCTTTGAAAATCTAACTCTATGCAAAATATGATAGGATGCCAATACAAAAACAGAATATCACAATGACAGCAAATAGAACTTTCATTGGTAATAACAAGTATCAAGAATAACTATATTTGGCATTCACAAATTTAAAACTATGCATACACACCTATCATGGTATTTTAGTACTCATACCCATCATGCAACTGTGAATGAGTCAATATGCAGTTGGAATAAAACACATTCCTGGAAATCAAAGCATTGTGAATACTTGTGGCTTGGATGGTTGATGTGATACTACATTGCATAAGGTCTGATGGAAGAATTCAAGAGATATTATTCACTGTCTTTTTACTATCATACAAACAATGTGTATGATATTGTGTAAAACTTTTCTGTATTTGTCACTAAAATTTTAATTAATATTTGAAATATTGAGAAATTACTGTTCACCGTTTCAGAGCATTTTCTACTATTGCTACAAGTATCACCATTAATATCCAAGAGAAAAAGTACTAGAATTCTAATCGTCTAAATTTACAGGCAAGCCAACATCATATACTGGTAACCAGGAGTAATATCATTCGCAAACTAACATCACTCCCATAAGTCTGAAAATTCACATATGGAGTTTGGTAGCTCAACATACAGCATGAGGCCTGATGGGAAAAAAGTATAAATTTCTTTTTTCATTCAAAGATGGTAGCTGACAGTTATCTGTAATCTCATGACCACAGGAATGATGACACAACAGTCAGTAAAGCCGAATCATATGTCTAAATGTAACAGTCAGTAAAGCCGAATCATATGTCTAAATGTAACAGTCAGTAAAGCCGAATCATATGTCTAAATGTAACAGTCAGTAAAGCCGAATCATATGTCTAAATATAACAGTCAGTAAAGCCGAATCATATGTCTAAATGTAAGTCAGTAAAGCCGAATCATATGTCTAAATGTAACAGTCAGTAAAGCCGAATCATATGTCTAAATGTAACAGTCAGTAAAGCCGAATCATGTCTAAATGTAACAGTCAGTAAAGCCAAATCATATGTCTAAATGTAACAGTCAGTAAAGCCGAATCATATGTCTAAATGTAACAGTCAGTAAAGCCGAATCATATGTCTAAATGTAACAGTCAGTAAAGCCGAATCATATGTCTAAATGTAACAGTCAGTAAAGCCGAATCATATGTCTAAATGTAACAGTCAGTAAAGCCGAATCATATGTCTAAATGTAACAGTCAGTAAAGCCGAATCATATGTCTAAATGTAACAGTCAGTAAAGCCGAATCATATGTCTAAATGTAACAGTCAGTAAAGCCGAATCATATGTCTAAATGTAACAGTCAGTAAAGCCGAATCATATGTCTAAATGTAACAGTCAGTAAAGCCGAATCATATGTCTAAATGTAACTGGGGATGAACACTGCCAAATCACAAAGAAACTGAAATCCATTCATGCCAAAAAACAATAATCAAAAATGAATGTGGCAGCAAAAGCAAAAAAAGGGTAGATTATGTACACAAAAGATGGAGACAACCGTAGTGTATTAATAAATAAAGCACATCCTTTAATGGATTTCTCATATATGCATGGATTTTACATTTACTTAAAAGGGAGCCATTTGGCTGTGTCTAGAATTAGTGATTAAGCTGATGAAACATATTAAATCTTCTATAGACAGAAATGTTGGAACTTTGACAGTTGTACTTTGAAGGTCTCTATTGGAATGAGGAAAATATTAGAAATGCAAACTGTCTGACAAAAAACTAAAATTTAACTGAAAAAATTAGATTTATAATACATTAAAATAAATATAAAGTATAGGAATTGGTGCACTGCTTGAGTGCTGATAGAAATTGTTTTCACTATTAAGCCCTATCTACATCAAGAAAAAAATTATGATCATAAACACCAGATAACAAGAATTTCAATACAAAATTACCATGATTAGTACATTAAACATGATTATGATCATAAACACCAGATAACAAGAATTTCAATACAAAATTACCATGATTAGTACATTAAACATGATTATGATCATAAACACCAGATAACAAGAATTTCAATACAAAATTACCATGATTAGTACATTAAACATGATTATGATCATAAACACCAGATAACAAGAATTTCAATACAAAATTACCATGATTAGTACATTAAACATTATTATGATCATAAACACCAGATAACAAGAATTTCAATACAAAATTACCATGATTAGTACATTAAACATGATTATGATCATAAACACTAGATAACAAGAATTTCAATACAAAATTACCATGATTAGTACATTAAACATGATTATGATCATAAACACCAGATAACAAGAATTTCAATACAAAATTACCATGATTAGTACATTAAACATGATTATGATCATAAACACCAGATAACAAGAATTTCAATACAAAATTACCATGATTAGTACATTAAACATGCTCTTAAGTGTTTAATAGCCATATATACAAAATACGGCATGGCTGACTCTCAAGATTACTTACCAAAGGTCTCAATAACCTTTACTTTAGGTTCTGTAGTCTTGAAGTAAGCTTATCGTAAGAAACTATTTTCTTATTAGACTTAATATGTCCATGACAATTTATCTTTAAAAGTCTATTTTGTGCCATCCATAAAGCCATTCATAAAGTTTGGTCAGAGAACTTACTGTGCAACAACATCTGAATTAATGCTTATCTTGGGAGAAATTGGATCTAGTTATTGATTCTAAATATGTCAATTATACTGTCCTTGATAATGAATTAATAGCAATTTATGGACTAATCAATTCCAGTCTATCTTCAAAGCCAACAGTTAATTAGGTTGTATTGACCAAAACTATCTGAAATAAACTACCAACCTAATAAACTACACAGATCTTAATTAAATAATGAAACCTGTGCTTAGCGTTTCCCAAAGGACTTGTGCTACTCAACAGCAATTGATGTTTTTACAAACATATGTATTACTCCAAATGCATTATGTCGAATGTGAGGGTGTTCCACAAACATGCTAAAAAATGACATTTTTTATGTCAGAAGCTTTTTGAAGAGTAAAGCAGAATTACCATATACATCTACTTAATTGTAAAATGCATTGCAAACTCAATAGACCCAGATCTGCAAGCATATAATGTGTGAGACGACCTGGGTCTAATCAATGTCTTAGGAATAATTAGTAGAACAAACAATATCAAGCCTGATCTGCTGGCATGTGTTTTTTTCTAATAACAATAATGAAGAAATGGGAATTTATTACTGACAAGGAGAGTATTTCTTGTGGTGACCACTTCTTAAAAAATCTCTTGACATTTTCTTGTTGTTGTTGTCCTTTGTCGATCAACAATCAATATAAAAATTTAATGTAACAGTAAAATATGAGATAAAAACGACATGTTTCATTCAAAAGGCACACAAAAAACTTGAAACATAATTAACAATTATTTGCCATAACAATAAAAATATTTATGAAACATGGATGAAAAGTGAAAGACAAAATTTCCTCAAAGTATGACAGATGGATTGGTAGCTGTTTTAAAATGGCACTTTCATCACATTACTGACTAATTCATGTTAGGAAATAAGAGCTACAGATACAGTCAGTCCAGCCAGTCAAACACTCTATCAACAAGCTGACAGTAGAGACACTAACCAGTCATTAGGTGAGTCCTAAAAATATATTTAGAGAGCATAGAGATTGCAAACCCTATTTTCTTAACCTAAACTATCATTCAAAAGACATTTATTTTGTTACATGTACTGATTTTTCTCTTGAATTTATGATTGCGTGTCATCATAAAATGAACATACCTCACGATACACTTGTAATAAATTGCTGAAGATATATTGATAAGATTGATAAAAAGTGTCAACAATAATTACCATGTCTCTGAAAGCAAAAATTTCATATAATTATAAGCATCAAACAGCTCCTCTGGCAACTATGTAGGATGTCACATTAGCATGACTTGTAATTACAACAAATTGCATACATATTGCAGGAAAAGTTGCAGTGAAAACCTGATGTTAATTAAAATGAGTAGTAATAACATGATTTGTCATATGGCCACTGTGACAGCCATGTTGGATGTCAGATTGGCATCATTTCTGGGGGGGGGGGGGAGACTGACTACAAATCATAAGAAGTGTTTTCGTTGAGAGAAACTAATGTCATTGATTCCATTCATTCAGATGAAACAGTGGCAACAACATTTTTCAAGATGACCACCAGGGCACAATCATTTTGGGTGTCAAACCTACGCCATTTTCATTGTGGACCAACTTCATATCATAAGAAAAATTAAAATGAAAAACACAGATCAATATGGACATCCATTCTAGAGGTGAAGAAATAACAAGAATTAAAATATGGCTGCTGCTAAGGACATATTGGAAGTTTCTTTTTAACTAAACATCATAAATATTTTTTTTCTAGCACAAAGTCCATGTCAACATGCACAAAGTTCATGTCAACATGGCTAAATTCCACTGAGAATAGGAATAGCAAATTGTCAAGATGGCTTCCATGGCAACCATACTGAATGTCTAGTCAGCACCAGTTTTTAGGACAAACTTGACATCATCAGACATTATCCAGTGAAAACCCTGAAGCTTCAACATGAAAATGATTTCATATGCAGCCAAAAAAATACTTTGCAAAGGCTCTTTTCTTCACCACATACAGTAAAATCTGCAGGTGACCCACTTCACATGCCAGGTTGGCAAATTGCATGTTTTTCAGTGAAATGCACCAACAATATCCATTCATTTGCTTTGGTTTATGCTTCTGTTACTTCTGAACTCATGCCAAGTCCAGTTTCTGCAGCCTCAAAAACAGCAGGTGTGTAATAAACCTGTTTAACACATAATTACAGGTGTGTAATAAACCTGTTTAACACATAATTACAGGTGTGTAATAAACCTGTTTAACACATAATTACAGGTGTGTAATAAACCTGTTTAACAAGTAATTAAACTCTGCTCAAAGAAGAATTTCTTACATTAAATAACAATATGACTTTTCATTAGGTTTTTTACATTAAATAACAATATGACTTTTCATTAGGTTTTTTACATTAAATAACAATATGACTTTTCATTAGGTTTTTTACATTAAATAACAATATGACTTTTCATTAGGTTTTTTACATTAAATAACAATATGACTTTTCATTAGGTTTTTTACATTAAATAACAATATGACTTTTCATTAGGTTTTTTACATTAAATAACAATATGACTTTTCATTAGGTTTTTTACATTAAATAACAATATGACTTTTCATTAGGTTTTTTACATTAAATAACAATATGACTTTTCATTAGGTTATTTACATTAAATAACAATATGACTTTTCATTAGGTTTTCTTTACATTAAATAACAATATGACTTTTCGTTAGGTTATTTAATTAAATAACAATATGACTTTTCATTAGGTTATTTACATTAAATAACAATATGACTTTTCATTAGGTTATTCTTACATTAAATAACAATATGACTTTTCATTAGGTTTTTTACATTAAATAACAATATGACTTTTCATTAGGTTTTTTACATTAAATAACAATATGACTTTTTATTAGGTTTTCTTTACATTAAATAACAATATGACTTTTCGTTAGGTTATTTAATTAAATAACAATATGACTTTTCATTAGGTTATTTACATTAAAAAACAATATGACTTTTCATTAGGTTTTTTACATTAATTAACAATATGACTTTTCATTAGGTTTTTTACATTAAATAACAATATGACTTTTCATTAGGTTTTCTTTACATTAAATAACAATATGACTTTTCGTTAGGTTATTTAATTAAATAACAATATGACTTTTCATTAGGTTATTTACATTAAAAAACAATATGACTTTTCATTACGTTTTTCACATTAAATAACAATATGACTTTTCGTTAGGTTATTTAATTAAATAACAATATGACTTTTCATTAGGTTATTTACATTAAAAAACAATATGACTTTTCATTAGGTTTTTTACATTAAATAACAATATGACTTTTCATTAGGTTTTTTACATTAAATAACAATATGACTTTTCATTAGGTTTTCTTTACATTAAATAACAATATGACTTTTCGTTAGGTTATTTAATTAAATAACAATATGACTTTTCATTAGGTTATTTACATTAAAAAACATCATGACTTTTCATTAGGTTTTTTACATTAAATAACAATATGACTTTTCATTAGGTTTTTTACATTAAATAACAATATGACTTTTCATTAGGTTTTTTACATTAAATAACAATATGACTTTTCATTAGGTTATTTACATTAAATAACAATATGACTTTTCATTAGGTTTTTTACATTAAATAACAATATGACTTTTTATTAGGTTTTTTACATTAAATAACAATATGACTTTTCATTAGGTTATTTACCTTAAATAACAATATGACTTTTCATTAGGTTTTTTACATTAAATAACATGACTTTTCATTAGGTTTTTTACATTAAATAACAATATGACTTTTCATTAGGTTTTTTTACATTAAATAACAATATGACTTTTCATTAGGTTTTTTTACATTAAATAACAATATGACTTTTCATTAGGTTTTTTACATTAAATAACAATATGACTTTTCATTCGGTTATTTACATTAAATAACAATATGACTTTTCATTAGGTTTTTTACATTAAATAACAATATGACTTTTCATTAGGTTTTCTTTACATTAAATAACAATATGACTTTTCGTTAGGTTATTTAATTAAAAAACAATATGACTTTTCATTAGGTTTTTTACAATAAATAACAATATGATTTTTCATTAGGTTTTTTTACATTAAATAACAATATGACTTTTCATTAGGTTTTTCTTACATTTTTTTTTTTTTTTTTTTTAATGGTTTAACGCCATTTTTCAGCACAATATAGGCTATACATGGCGGCCAGTATCAATGGTGGAGGAAGAAACCGGACAACCCCCGGAAAGAACCACCGACCCACGAGAAGCTACTGGCAAGCTTTCTCACATAACTACATTTGCCGAATCTTAGAATCGAACACACGCAGACAGAGGTGAGATGGCAGTGGTCCGTAACGGACAGCGCATTAGACCACTCGGCCACTCGGGGCCCCTTTTTCTTACATTAAATAACAATATGACTTTTCATTAGGTTTTTTACATTAAATAACAATATTACTTTTCATTAGGTTTTTTACATTATATAACAATATGACTTTTCATTCGGTTATTTACATTAAATAACAATATGACTTTTCATTAGGTTTTTTACATTAAATAACAATATGACTTTTCATTAGGTTTTCTTTACATTAAATAACAATATGACTTTTCGTAAGGTTATTTAATTAAATAACAATATGACTTTTCATTAGGTTATTTACAATAAATAACAATATGATTTTTCATTAGGTTTTTTTACATTAAATAACAATATGACTTTTCATTAGGTTTTTCTTACATTAAATAACAATATAACAATATGACTTTTCATTAGGGTTTTTTAAACATTAAATAACAATATGACTTTTCATTAGGTTTTTTTTTACATTAAATAACAATATGACTTTTCATTAGGTTTTTTACATTAAATAACAATATGACTTTTCATTAGGTCTTTTTTTTACATTAAATAACAATATGACTTTTCATTAGGTCTTTTTTTTTACATTAAATAACAATATGACTTTTCATTAGGTTTTTTTACATTAAATAACAATATGACTTTTCATTAGGTTTTTTTTACATTAAATAACAATATGACTTTTCATTTGGTTTTTACATTAAATAACAATATGACTTTTCATTAGGTTTTTTACATTAAATAACAATATGACTTTTCATTAAGTTTTTTACATTAAATAACAATATGACTTTTCATTAGGTTTTTTTAAATTAAATAACAATATGACTTTTCATTAGGTTATTTTACATTAAATAACAATATGACTTTTCATTAGGTTTTTTACATTAAATAACAATATGACTTTTCATTAGGTTTTTTTTACATTAAATAACAATATGACTTTTCATTAGGTTTTTTACATTAAATAACAATATGACTTTTCATTAGGTTTTTTTTACATTAAATAACAATATGACTTTTCATTAGGTTTTTTACATTAAATAACAATATGACTTTACATTAGGTTTTCTTTACATTAAAAACAATATGACTTTTCATTAGGTTTTTTACATTAAATAACAATATGACTTTTCATTAGGTTATTTTACATTAAATAACAATATGACTTTTCATTAGGTCTTTTTTTTACATTAAATAACAATATGACTTTTCATTAGGTCTTTTTTTTACATTAAATAACAATATGACTTTTCATTAGGTTTTTTTACATTAAATAACAATATGACTTTTCATTAGGTTTTTTTTACATTAAATAACAATATGACTTTTCATTTGGTTTTTACATTAAATAACAATATGACTTTTCATTAGGTTTTTTACATTAAATAACAATATGACTTTTCATTAAGTTTTTTACATTAAATAACAATATGACTTTTCATTAGGTTTTTTTAAATTAAATAACAATATGACTTTTCATTAGGTTATTTTACATTAAATAACAATATGACTTTTCATTAGGTTTTTTACATTAAATAACAATATGACTTTTCATTAGGTTTTTTTTACATTAAATAACAATATGACTTTTCATTAGGTTTTTTACATTAAATAACAATATGACTTTTCATTAGGTTTTTTTTACATTAAATAACAATATGACTTTTCATTAGGTTTTTTACATTAAATAACAATATGACTTTACATTAGGTTTTCTTTACATTAAAAACAATATGACTTTTCATTAGGTTTTTTACATTAAATAACAATATGACTTTTCATTAGGTTATTTTACATTAAATAACAATATGACTTTTCATTAGGTTTTTTTTACATTAAATAACAATATGACTTTTCATTAGGTTTTTTTACATTAAATAACAATATGACTTTTCATTAGGTTTTTCTTACATTTTTTTTTTTTTTTTTTTAATGGTTTAACGCCATTTTTCAGCACAATATAGGCTATACATGGCGGCCAGTATCAATGGTGGAGGAAGAAACCGGACAACCCCCGGAAAGAACCACCGACCCACGAGAAGCTACTGGCAAGCTTTCTCACATAACTACATTTGCCGAATCTTAGAATCGAACACACGCAGACAGAGGTGAGATGGCAGTGGTCCGTAACGGACAGCGCATTAGACCACTCGGCCACTCGGGGCCCCTTTTTCTTACATTAAATAACAATATGACTTTTCATTAGGTTTTTTACATTAAATAACAATATTACTTTTCATTAGGTTTTTTACATTATATAACAATATGACTTTTCATTCGGTTATTTACATTAAATAACAATATGACTTTTCATTAGGTTTTTTACATTAAATAACAATATGACTTTTCATTAGGTTTTCTTTACATTAAATAACAATATGACTTTTCGTAAGGTTATTTAATTAAATAACAATATGACTTTTCATTAGGTTATTTACAATAAATAACAATATGATTTTTCATTAGGTTTTTTTACATTAAATAACAATATGACTTTTCATTAGGTTTTTCTTACATTAAATAACAATATAACAATATGACTTTTCATTAGGGTTTTTTAAACATTAAATAACAATATGACTTTTCATTAGGTTTTTTTTTACATTAAATAACAATATGACTTTTCATTAGGTTTTTTTACATTAAATAACAATATGACTTTTCATTAGGTCTTTTTTTTACATTAAATAACAATATGACTTTTCATTAGGTCTTTTTTTTTACATTAAATAACAATATGACTTTTCATTAGGTTTTTTACATTAAATAACAATATGACTTTTCATTAGGTTTTTTTTACATTAAATAACAATATGACTTTTCATTTGGTTTTTACATTAAATAACAATATGACTTTTCATTAGGTTTTTTACATTAAATAACAATATGACTTTTCATTAAGTTTTTTACATTAAATAACAATATGACTTTTCATTAGGTTTTTTTAAATTAAATAACAATATGACTTTTCATTAGGTTATTTTACATTAAATAACAATATGACTTTTCATTAGGTTTTTTACATTAAATAACAATATGACTTTTCATTAGGTTTTTTTTACATTAAATAACAATATGACTTTTCATTAGGTTTTTTACATTAAATAACAATATGACTTTTCATTAGGTTTTTTTTACATTAAATAACAATATGACTTTTCATTAGGTTTTTTACATTAAATAACAATATGACTTTACATTAGGTTTTCTTTACATTAAAAACAATATGACTTTTCATTAGGTTTTTTACATTAAATAACAATATGACTTTTCATTAGGTTATTTTACATTAAATAACAATATGACTTTTCATTAGGTTATTTACATTAAATAACAATATGACTTTTCATTAGGTTATTTTACATTAAATAACAATATGACTTTTCATTAGGTTTTTTACATTAAATAACAATATGACTTTTCATTAGGTTTTTTTTACATTAAATAACAATATGACTTTTCATTAGGTTTTTTACATTAAATAACAATATGACTTTACATTAGGTTTTCTTTACATTAAAAACAATATGACTTTTCATTAGGTTTTTTACATTAAATAACAATATGACTTTTCATTAGGTTTTTACATTAAATAACAATATGACTTTTCATTAGGTTTTTTACATTAAATAACAATATGACTTTACATTAGGTTTTCTTTACATTAAAAACAATATGACTTTTCATTAGGTTTTTTACATTAAATAACAATATGACTTTTCATTAGGTTTTTTTACATTAAATAACAATATGACTTTTCATTAGGTTTTTTACATTAAATAACAATATGACTTTTCATTAGTTTTTTTTTACATTAAATAACAATATTACTTTTCATTAGGTTATTTACATTAAATAACAATATGACTTTTCATTAGGTTTTTTACATTAAATAACAATATGACTTTTCATTAGGTTTTTTTTACATTAAATAACAATATGACTTTTCATTAGGTTTTTTTTACATTAAATAACAATATGACTTTTCATTAGGTTATTTACATTAAATAACAATATGACTTTTCAATAGGTTTTTTACATTAAATAACAATATGACTTTTCATTAGGTTTTTTTTAACATTAAATAACAATATGACTTTTCATTAGGTTTTTTACATTAAATAACAATATGACTTTTCATTATTTTTTTTTTACATTAAATAACAATATGACTTTTCATTAGGTTTTTTTTTACATTAAATAACAATATGACTTTTCATTAGGTTATTTTTACATTAAATAACAATATGACTTTTCAGTAGGTTTTTTACATTAAATAACAATATGACTTTTCATTAGGTTTTTTACATTAAATAACAATATGACTTTTCATTAGGTTTTTTACATTAAATAACAATATGACTTTTCATTAGTTTTTTTTTACATTAAATAACAATATGACTTTTCATTAGGTTATTTACATTAAATAACAATATGACTTTTCATTAGGTTTTTTACATTAAATAACAATATGACTTTTCATTAGGTTTTTTACATTAAATAACAATTTGACTTTTCATTAGGTTTTTACATTAAATAACAATATGACTTTTCATTAGGTTTTTTTACATTAAATAACAATATGACTTTTCAGTAGGTTTTTTTTACATTAAATAACAATATGACTTTTCATTAGGTTTTTTTACATTAAATAACAATATGACTTTTCATTAGGTTTTTTACATTAAATAACAATATGACTTTTCATTAGGTTTTTTACATTAAATAACAATATGACTTTTCATTAGTTTTTTTTACATTAAATAACAATATTACTTTTCATTAGGTTTTTTACATTAAATAACAATATGACTTTTCATTAGGTTTTTTACATTAAATAACAATATAACTTTTCATTAGGTTTGTTACATTAAATAACAATATGACTTTTAATTAGGTTTTTTTACATTAAATAACAATATGACTTTTCATTAGGTTTTTTACATTAAATAACAATATGACTTTTCATTAGGTTTTTTACATTAAATAACAATATGACTTTTCATTAGGTGTTTTATTTAATTAGACATGCCTTGTTTGGGTCTTAACAAGCTGTAAAAAGGCACGTACATGTTTTATGGGCTTTTTCATGCCTGTTACCTTTTTAACAAACAATTTTTTAGTCAATATTTTTATGACATTAATTCCATTGTTTTATTTTCACACCTTTTTGTTGTATTTTATAATTTATTTGTGAAATGAATTAAGGCATTAATCTTCTTTCAATTATTTATGAGGAGCTCCATACTTTATTTCAAAGTTTACTACTTCTGAACTAAATTATTACGGTCACCATTAGGGACTTCTAAGTGTAACTATGTCAGCAAGGATTGTGACAAAAACAATCAATGAGATTATTGATTGCATGTTTACTTCTTTCACTCCAGAGAGCTTGCTAGAATCATTAATTATACTATATGTACCTACCTCAGCTACATGATACTGTCTTAATGATGAAACTGACATTACTCCTAACGGCTGGGTAGAACTGGCTGATGTTCTCTAGGTACTGAACACCTTCATGTAGGTATAAATGTTACATTCATTTATCTGTAGCTAATTAAATACACATTTGGAAGTTCAAAACATAGTTAAGGTCCAAATGTACTTAATTGTTTCAGTTTTACACAATTTCATGTACTCATTTTAACTTCTGCTTGCCATTTGCAATAAAATTAACAGCATGTATTTAGGTCTCACTGGATAGTTTCGTATTTTGGCCCCCCCCCCCCCTCTAATTTTTATGGTAGAAGGCACGAGTCAAATTATCACAATCCTAACCTTTATAAATTCACACATAAGCTATATCTTTTACTTTGAGTTAGGCTTGGAAATTGGTTGGCTTGTTGGTGACTGCCTGTTTAGATAGACTAGCATTGGAGATCAAATGTATAACTTGGGCTGCAAATCAGCAGCCGACTTGGCTTACGTATTTATGTGTGTTTGCTACTGAGGTAAATATCTACAAATCTAGATGGTTATGGGGTGATGAAAAGTATGCTAATTTGTTATACTACTAGTGAACTTTAATCATGCATGAAGCACATACTGATTCTTTTAGCTGCCTTTTCACAGGAAAATATTCAAAATAGCACTTTCCTGTCATAAATGGAGAAAAAAAATGAGGAACTAACCTTAATACGTCAGTCAGAATCTTACAAGCATCCTTTCAACAAAGATCATTCATTAGTTTTTATTTGTATCTTTAATGTAATATTATCATCATTTTTCTGCAATAGGTTATTGTTGGGTGAAAAATTGCACAAAAAAACTGTCAGTGAGATCTTAGACCAAATTTCCTATAAACCTTCCCACCCCACTTTCAATAGAGGGAAGTTCACAGAAAACTCCAATTAGCATACATTACAGTTATATGAGCTAAAATTCAGTTTCATTTGCAAGGTACCAATTTCTGAGGATTTCATTTTTATTTCAAACTGCAAATTTAATGACCAAATGAAATGCTGACTTTCCCAACCAGAGACATTTCCATTCATTTAAGTACAGAGTTTACATTTTTCAAAATGTTATTTTTTGCTAACTTTTGAGACTTAACAAAAATCACATCTGATATGACACTTAAATGATTACAGGCTATTTGTGCTGCTCTATTTTAGAATCCCTTTACCATGGTTCATGAGGCCAAAATTATGAAAGATTCTCTGATGAAACTTGGAGCCTATACAAGAAAAAAAACTGATCAACAGAAGAAAAAAATGAAAGATTACATTTTACTTTATAACCTTGATCTGAGAATGTAAGGGGATAGGGTAAGTCTGATGCATAGCAAAAATTTGGAAACATTACAACCCATCAAAAGTCGCTTGTTGAGTTTTAATACTGTATCAAGAACAGAAATAGATCCTGCAGTTATGAAAATATCAAAAGCTTTACATTTAAAGCCCATAACAGTATGGGTTTAATAAAGTGTTTTGTTTATGTTTAGACCTTGATTTTAGAGCTCCAAGGATCAATGATATAATTCATTCATTGCATAAAAAGTAACTCTCAAAGATCCTTAATTTGAAACTTATTAAGATATGTTTTGATGATGTCCTTTTTGTTGGATCTTTATGTCTATTGTCCACCTCACCCCACTACCTCGGACCCTCCTTTGTGTCTGACTGAACTGTTAAATGCATTAAGTAATTTTTGTGCCAAAACAAGAAGGTCATTGAATGTATTTTTTTTTAAATCTGCCATAGCTCCTGGGATTGCAGAGATATTCCAAAATACCATGCAAATCTGTCTCATGCAGAGAAATTATTTGTTGATTATAACCACCATGGTAAGAAGTTTTACAAAACATGTAACTGACACACAACTGAAATAAAACCTATGTACCCACTTTATACCAAAATGATGCATACTAATCTGAAATAGACATATAATTTGTCAGTATTTCCTGACATTTTTTTTTAAAGCAGCAGCTTCAGTTCTGTCAATAATACTCTCTCCTGGATAAAGCTTAAAGTCAAAATAGGTGTCCCTCTTTAAGGGTCCAATGCTTGCACTACCGCCTAAAAAAATGTGCAGCAATCTATATGTAAAGTTACTGTGTTCACAAATTCAAGGTCATATTGGAGTTTTTTTCACTCAGGTCCAACTATTTATCTTTTAGTGAAAGAATTTGCATCCTTTTCACCATCCATTCAGAAAAAGGAGGGAAAAAAATCAATATGATCACTATGATGGTCATTTCAGATTGGAATACATTTAATTTTGGATCATCACCATGTCAATTTACCTTATTATGATTAATCATTTTCAAGGTGGTCAATGTTAGGTTAGAATTATTTTCAGAATGGACCATTTAATAACATAATAAGTAATTTAATAACATAATAAGTCATTTAATAACATAATAACTCATTTAATATCAGAATAAGTCTTTAATTGAAAACCCCATGTTACTATAACCATTTAATATAATAAACAGTTTGATGAAGAAATGTTCTCAAATGATTTAGTTTGCAAACCCTTTCAATCAGTCTGCAATACAGCTGATGTCAACACTGCAAATGGTTTCAGATGTTCAATGCAGGATTAGACAAGCATGTCCCAACTAAAACAAAAAGGGTTAAACACCAAATTATACCCAAGTGGATTACCCCTGCGATCAATGAGGCTAGGCACCTAAGAGATAATTTCCACAAGAAAAAAGACATGGAAAGCTATAGAAAGTGGAGGAATAAAACAAAGCATCTGATAACTAAGGCAAAAGAGAACTACTATAAACAGGTTATTAATGAAAGTAAGAGTACCAAAACATTGTGGAAGCATCTAAAAGAGCTGAACCCACCCAAGAACATTTGTCTTCCCCCTAGACTTAAGCAAAATGATGATATAGCAGCATCTGTACAAGACATGTGGAAATGTTCAACAATTTCCTCATAAGCATCTCCAGTAACAGTGTTCAGAACCAGACTAACATCCCAATTGAACTTGATGCTCTACTGTTATTTATAAAAGCTAAAATTCCTGAAGATAATTATTTTTCAATAGCTAATGTTAGTGAAGCTGATGTTTTTGATATGCTAATTAAGTTGAATATTAATAAACCCTCTGGATTGGATGGTATTGGTTCATGAACCCTTAAAATTGCTGCACCAGTAAAAAGAAAGTCACTAACACATATCATAAATTTAAGTATAATGAGTGGTAATTTTCCAGAAAAACTGAAATGTGCAAAAGTTAACAATCTTTAAGAAAGCATGTAGCCATTCAGGTTTATAATTTTTTTGAAACAAACTCTCTATTTCATAAAGCACAATCAGGATTTAGAAAGTACCACTCATGCCAAACAGAACTTACCAAATTAATTGATCTTTGGCTGAAGGAAATGGATAATGGACATATGACTGGGATTGTTTTTCTTGACTTCAAGAAAGCTTTTGATCTTTGATCATCAAATTCTGCTGCAAAAGTTGAACTGTTACAGGTTTGACAATCCTTCTTTAAACTGGTTTAAATTATACCTAAACCAAAGGTCTCAACAAGTAAGCATTGGCAATATTAGCTCTCAAACTCACACTATTCATTCAGGAGTCCCTCAAGGCTCTGTTTTGGGCCCTCTCCTCTTCCTTATCTATATCAATGATCTACCATTAAATAATGAATCCACAAATACAGATTTGTTTGCGGATGATGCAACCTTGTATACATCTAATCCTGATACTGAAGTTATCCAAACAAGATTAAACTCTGACCTTATTTAGTCTAAAACTGGGCACAACAAAATAGGATGGTAATTAATGAAGCTAAAACAAAATGTATGATTCCTGGGATGACACAAAACGTCAAAAGCTAAACAAGTCAGGGAACCCAAAACTATCTCTTGCAATAAATAATCATCCATTAGAAAATGTCAAACATGAAAGGCTTGTAGGTGTGTCCATAGATAATAATTTATTATGGAATGACCATATTGATAAGCTTTGTAAAACACTGTCATCCAAAATTGCCCTTCTCAGCAGAATCAAGAAATATTTATCTATGGAAACTCACAATCTATACTAAATTGTAAGTCATATATTCTTCCAACAATGGATTACTGTTCTAATGTATGGGGAAACTATGCTAAATCTGAGCTTGACAGGATTTATAAACTCCAGAAACGAGCAGCACGTGTAATTTTAAATACGTATGTTGATCATCCCTCAAAAGCATTATTTACAGAACTCAAATGGTTCACAATATATGACAGGATAGATTTTCACAAGGCAGTTCTCTTATATAAATGTCTAGATGGAACTGCACCAGAGTATCTGCAGGACTTATTCAGGCATTTTTCAACATAATACCAGTTGAGATCAATATCACATGGAAACCTTCTAGTACCAAAACCAAGAACAGAGCAATTCAAAAAGAGTTTTCAATACTCTGGTACAGTTCTGTGGAATAAGCTTCCACTACATGTAAAATCAGCTGAAAATATTTGAGTATTTAAGAAGAGATATCATGAGCATGTATGTGTTTCTAATAGATAATGGAATTTAGTATTTTAATACTAAACATGCTAAAATAAGCACTAATTATTGCTATCTTCATACAATGTGCATTTTTTATAGTCTCATTAAGAGGGCCTCAAGGGAGAATAGTCCTTGACTAATGAGTTACCTTCTATAAATAATTCATTATTATTATTATTATTATTATTATTATTATTATTATTATTATTAGTCTTTAAGTTAAAACCCCATGTTGATAATAGCCATTTAATATCAAAATAAGTCTTTAAGTGAAAACCCCATGTTGATAATAACCATTTAATAACATAATAAGTCTTTAAGTGAAAACCCCATGTTGATAATAACCATTTAATAATAATAATAAGTCTTTAAGTGAAAACCCCATGTTGATAATAACCATTTAATAACATAATAAGTCTTTAAGTGAAAACCCCATGTTGATAATAACCATTTAATAATAATAATAAGTCTTTAAGTGAAAACCCCATGTTGCTATAATCATTAATGCACTCAGCTGTATTGTGCTGTTTATGAAAAGTCACTCAGTTGCTTTCAGTTGCTTGGTGGTAATGAAATAGTCCTATCTCCTGATCCAGTGAATGACTGTGTCAAATCTTTGCAGTCAAATGCCTAATAAATACAGATTCCCAATAACAGCATTCAAGTCTGCTTTTAATATCACCGTTTTAAATCAATACATATTAAACCAGAATGAAGTAAAACTACATGGGATGCATACTGAATATTTGATAGTCATCACAGTATTATACAAAGACCTATTATATATGATAGGATGAATCAATTATATATATATATGTGTGTGTGTGTGTGTGTGTGTGTGTGTGTGTGTGTACTTAATTTCCAACCTCATTTCATCACTTATAGTGAGTCCATAATAATTCCATCAAAAATACTTGCAAGAAGCATGTTCAAGTAATTTCAGCAAAGACTGTTGTTGTTGTGGGTTTAACACCATTTTTCAGCACAATACAGGCTATACATTGCAGCCAACTACTGGATGTCATGAACCCAGTAAAGCTCTGTAAAGAACCACTGAAGTTACTGGTCAACTTTCTCACATACCCACATTGGTTGAGTCTGAGACTCCATCCTATGTTGACAGTAGTGCAATGAAAGTTGTCAGTAAATATGAGTGCTTTGGCACACCCAGCCACCTGGGGACATATCAGTATAGATCATAATCTGTCTAAATTCAATAGAAAAAAAGTAATCCAGGAAAAAAGTAATCAAGGAAATAAAATTAGGAAGGATGTTGAACATTTACAGTTCAGCATGTATGTACATGTACATCTTGATGATATTAAGTTTGTTTTTTAACGTAGCTTTAACAATTTTTCAGTCATATCGCTACGATGTCTGCAGTGAGGCAGTTTATAGTGATGTCTACCACTGGGGCATCATGCCGCAGACATGTAGCATGATGTCCCACCCAGTCACATTATCCTGACACCAGGTTGACCAGTCCTAACACTAACCTCTTAATGCTGAACGCCAAGCGAGGCAATTGTTAGTACCATTTTTAAGTCTTTGGTATGACTCGGCCGGGGATCGAACCCACGACCTCTCGCTTCAACGGCGGACGCTCTAACCACTAGGCCACCGGAGCGGTCGATGATATTAAGTAATGTCTGTGCAAATCTTAGACCTACATGTAAATCTTGATATTAAGTAATGTCTGTGTAAATCTTAAAATTACATGTACATCTTGATCAAAGTTCCCTCTAAGCAGCGAGCACTGCACGCACATGTCATTCGCTTAGAGGGAATATTGATCTTGATGATATTAAGCAATGTCTGTGCAAATCTTAAACTGCAAGTATTTTTCTCTGCTACATTCCATACAAATTGGAATTATTTTGACTTACAGCAAAAATAATTGCCAACGAAAAAATAAATGGAGTATTTATTTTTCAGGAATGGACACAATAATTCACTGGTTGACTGATTGCATTATAATTGTCTACTAACACAGTAAAGCCACATGTTCATGCTCAAGACAACTGCTGTCATGGCCGTATTGTATTTCAGATTAGCACCATTTTCATTTACATTCATTTAGATATCATAACAAATCTATCAGTGAAAATTAATGTAGGTTAAGGAGGAGTAGTGATGCTAAGACTTTCAAGATGGTTGCTGTGCAAGCCATATTGGATTTCCATACTTAACTATTTTCATTTAGGACTGACTAGACATCATAAGAAATCATGTGGTGAAAACCTAATGTGTCCATATGACTTTCTGTTTAGGATGATAAGAGGATTTTCAAGATCACTCCTGTATTAAAGGTCAGCTCACCACCATTTTTATCTAGGACTAACAAGACATATCTTTATGACAAAAACCGAACCTCATACGACCATTCATTTTGGAAAATTAGCAACAATATTTTCAAAAGTTTCACTGTGGAAGCTGTATATTGGAGTTTGGACATCTGAGCAGCACAATTTTCATTTAGAATAAACTAGACTTTGGATTAATGTGAGTGTATGTTGCCAATTCCTGATATAATTTAGGAGGAATAGCAATAACATAAAACGGAAGGGCCAATATCTAACGATGAATGACAGACCAAAAATTGGATGATGGTCAAACTATTCCATAAGGTCTTCTGGTCTGTAACCAACAGAGTGGACAATGGGCAGCAGATCATCCTATATAAGCTATTTACTAGTCAAAGACCAGCAGAACTAATAATAATTCAGATGTATGTTTGTTATTTTGTTCTTTGATTTAAATTGTAAAAAGTTATTATAGAGAATGATATAAAAGTAATGTAGTTTCTTATTTCCAAACTAATAATTATAATAAAATTGAAAGTAGAAATATAATTTTGCAAGTACATTTTTCTCCACTTGCAAAAATGCAAGAAGCTTAAATTAAAACTGTAGCTCAGCAGACAAAAACAAGCATACCCCCTCCACCCTTAGTCAACTCCCCTTCTATTTATGAGTTACAAAAGCTTTGTACTTATTGCCATCTTGTTATTCTTGAGCTTGAAAGCATCATTTAAATCTAGTGTATACATAATAGTCATGTTTTTCAGATGGTTTAAAAAAAATTAAATACCGAAGAGGTCTCCAACAGAGAAATGGAGCACAACCATTAGTCCTAAATATTGTACTGATTCATTAAGCACAATTTATGTGTAGATTTTGATATTTGCTAGATGAAAAATGAGTTATATCATGTAAACTGTTCACAGCATATTGAAGTAATCAGCCAGTTTCATGATGTTGGTATTTCTGTAACAGAATTACCGGCTAATAAGCACCATCCTGCATGTTACCTGCATGTTACCTGCATGCTGTGAGAGGGAACTAAGTAGTTAGTGTGCCTGACTCATGACCAAAAGGGTATGGGCTCGAATCCTATCATCAGATTATCCTTGGCTACCACTTTTTTATGGTGTGCACTAAGCAGGCACTTTACTCCAATCACTTTTGGTATTAAGTAATCTACTTGCATTGCCATGCTGTAATACACCAATACCAAGCCCATCAGACACAGAATAAATGTATTACAAAAAAATGTAACTACAGTAAAATTAAAATATTTACTGCAACAAAATGGGGGGAAAAATGATTTTCTGGAAATGTAAGAAAGTATAGTATTTAATGGCATATCATCACACTAGTGGTTATAAAGGATAATAAATGGTTTAGTTTTTAAAACAACTGCAAGATAAAAAATTGCACCAAAAAAATTCAGGAAGTTAAACTCATAAAAATAAACATGCAGTCCAACAAGATGCCAGATGGTGGCTAAATTTGATAACTTTCTTCATTAAGCACCCCACCCACACATTAAACTCCATAAATATTTGTGATTTTACAGCATATTGATACAGTATGATATGCTGTTGTGTAAGATCTGTAGTGTCTGATTTTACAGCATATTGATACAGTATGATATGCTGTTGTGTAAGATCTGTAGTGTCTGATTTTACAGCATATTGATACAGTATGATATGCTGTTGTGTAAGATCTGTAGTGTCTGATTTTACAGCATATTGATACAGTATGATATGCTGTTGTGTAAGATCTGTAGTGTCTGATTTTACAGCATATTGATACAGTATGATATGCTGTTGTGTAAGATCTGTAGTGTCTGATTTTACAGCATATTGATACAGTATGATATGCTGTTGTGTAAGATCTGTAGTGTTACCAATAGATGTTAACATGGAATACAATAAAATGATCAGGTTTATGGATGTTATTGTATGTACAATATTAAGGTAGCATGTTGCTGAGGAGAATGTCATGTATGTACATATGTATGTATGTATGTATGTATGTATGTATGTATGTATGTATGTATGTATGTATGTATGTATGTATGTATGTATGTATGTATGTATGTATGTAGTTCTTAACAGCACATCAGCACAATAATGACAGTGTTGTACCATCTAAAAGTAACATTGTAACATTTTAATATCAAAAAAAGAATTGCACATTAACCATTGAAAGATAAATCCTTCAAAAAAATATAAACATGAAATACAATAAGAATCAATATATACTGTATGATAAATGAGTTAAAATTCTTTTCAAGATATAATAAATTAAAGATAAATGTGATATGTAAAATCCATAAAACCTAGTCAAAATTTGTCACGCAAACTGTATTCCCTCAAAGGTCCATGTTTTTCTCAGATGGTACACCATCATATATATTTTGAAATTCATATGTTACAAAGGATAGAAATGGCATGGTACTGTTTGACTGGTTAAGGTTCACCCTGACAGGATTGTGAAGACATTAATGATTTTTTTTCTTCCCATTAACTTTTTTGTTTTTTATATAATGGTTCACTAACTTGCTTATGATATAAATGGTGATATAAATACTGATATGCCAGCACATTATGCTATGACAGAACAGGGACTATGTTATTAGGACCCAACTTATAAGCGAGCATATATGTTACTTGTTATAACTAGTGTACTCTTGCATATGATATGGTTTCATCATATAACTCCATTTTGAATACCATATCATTCATCTATACTCCATTTTGAATACCATATCATTCATCTATACTCCATTTTGAATACCATATCATTCATCTATACTCCATTTTGAATACTATATCATTCATCTATACTCCATTTTGAATACCATATCATTCATCTATACTCCATTTTGAATACCATATCATTCATCTATACTCCTTTACAAGTCCAGACAATCTGCAAACAACAGATCTTGGTTAAATTTTATGTTTGGTGTCTAAAAAAAACTACAAAGAACTGAGTTATGCATGTTTGGCATCTGAGGGAATGACATTTAAATTATAGAGGAGAAGGGGAGCAACAATCTGATAATTTTTGGATAAAAAAAGTTTGGCCCCCCTCCCCAAAAGCTTCAAAAAGTATTCTTGTACTGTTTTGCAGAACAAATATAAATAATTCTAAGCATTAGTTAAAAACAAAATAGTACCTTATTGTAAAAGGAAACAAAAATATCCTGGTTAGAAAGAAAATCCCAGGCTCCATTCCCCCCAAACTTAAATGGTTGATCCCTGATGTAGTTGATCCTGACCAAATGAAAAAAGGACTCTGTCTTTCTGATGCTTGGTGTCTGAAGGCTCAACATAAATTAGACTTGTAAACATGGCCAAGGCTACATTTTTGCAATCAATGGATTTAAGCTAATTACAATTTAAAACAGATCTAACTGCATATTAAACATGTCATAAACTCATAACCTACACATATGAATAATGCCCTATCTCATACCTGTAGCAGGTGCACAAATCTTTTTAAAGTATATTCTACAATATATAAGCAAATTGTAACTGGTATTCAATACATGTCAAGAGTACCTGACCATTGTTTGGACAATTACATGCATTTTTAAAAGAAATATTTATTTTATCACAGGATGCATCAACAGATCAGTACAGACTTACACAACCTTCAACCACCTGTATTCCATAATGGTTGGCAGTTTTGTGAGTTATTTCCTCAAAGTGTTGATCTTCCAGCCTCATCTAGCGCCTTTAACTTATTGTGTACATGGTATCTAAAGTACATCTAAAGCTTCTATTCAAGTTCAAGTCAAGAATTTCAATTTCTAGCTTAGATGTGTTTGGTATATGTTACACATATTGGCCAAGTAGGTGGACCTTATGTCATCTGTTTATCTTGCAGTGGACATTACGTGTAATCAATTTCCTATCATTTTCAACCTATCAATTAATCAATTTCCTATCATCTTTTTTCAATCACTGTTCAAGTTATTATGGCCACTCAGCAAACAAGGTCCCAATAAGAAGCAACTTTCTTCTATGACAGTAAGTTTTGATTGTACATGGATCCATTCTTGCCCTGTTAACACATTAACCCCAAGCAACGAATTTACGGGGCATGAGGTAGTAGCCTACTTCCAAGGTCTGTAGCATCAAGGTCATACATGATACACTAAAGTGGATGGTATTATAGAAAGGTAGACAGATTTAGCTCTACAATGATGGCAAATAATCTAGACATTTTAGTTGCACTAGAAAATACAGAGGAAAAAACCTAAGTTTTAGGACCTGTTTTTTTTTTCCACCCAAAAATCACCAATGGTCGTATTCCGAATTTGTGTCCAGATTTTAGACTTTATGGCTTCGGATCTGCGGCAGACTGCATGGTCTGAAGCGCACACAGACAGGTGAACCTGTGCAAAAAGTAGGATAAGGTGGACATTTTGAATAAAGAGTCTTCTCCATACAAAAAATTTTAGGTCCATTAAGCAAAAAAAAAAGAAGTCTGTTTTTTTCACCTTCTGTTCATGCGCAAGCAAACTAACCAATGAAAAACATTTTCTTTAGCACAACTAGCCATTTGTCTAATGGAATATTGCTTGGAAATCGATTTATTAGGATGTATTCAGAAACAGTCCCAAAATGAGTTTCCTACTTCGCATTTCATGCTAAAACAGCAAAAACCTCCAGGGGTTAATGTGTTAATCTTATAATGAGCTTAGAAAAGTTCACTGATATATCACTGAACAGAGACAACAACAAAAGCACTAATAAAGCATGCATCTTTCAGTATGTTGCAATAATAATATATGACTGACATAGAATAAGGGACAAAGTCTCTACTGCATAAGGTGGGTGTCAACTATGTCTAGTGGATATCCACTTTTTAAGTGGGAACTCAGTCACAAATTTTAAGTAACCCCCTGCTGATTTTATTACATTCAACTCATGAACTGACCCACTCAATAAATAGATGGGAGAAACTTTACACAGAAATTCTAAGCACCAAATGTCAATTTCATACCTTTACTTGTACAAAATTTACATAAACAATAATAATAATAAAGTCTTTATTTTATGAGGGTGACAGAATTGATACAAAAACTAATAACCTTTGTGGCCCTCAATTATCTACATATCTACAGGTAATATTTGTATGATATTCAGTAATGACCTAGTTACAAAACAGACAAATATGCAAAACAGAAAAAATATCAAGTTTTTAATTTCCCTAATATCTCTCAATCTTTTGCCATATGGCAGTTCATACATCAGACAAATTGTCTTGCTACAATAATGATCACTAATCATTGACCACATATATGTGCTGTATCTGTTAGAATATAAACAAGAATAATGTGGCAATGTATATTAAACAAAATAACAAAGATATGCAAACTATGCTAGAAAATGTTCAGTGTTCTGTTTATCATTATTTGTGCATCAGAGACCCTACATTTTTAATATGACCCCCATTTTTGACACCAAGGCAAGTTTTTACTCTTGTTCTGCACCCCTAGGGATTACACTGTGTTCTTAAGTGATATATTATTCCTTTAACATGGATGTTCAAATTTACTCATTTGTTTGTAATAGGAATCATGTATTCTATGAATTTCATGCATCACCACTTATGTGAATTTGTGAGAATTGTGGGAATTTATCTGTCTTAAATGATATAAATTATATAGGCTAGGAATTGATATTACATTGTCTGGAAATGTTATGCCAATTAATTGATAGTTAGCAATATATACTTAAGACAAGAGAGAGAGAGAGAGAGAGAGAGAGAGAGAGAGAGAGAGAGAGAGAGAGAGAGAGAGAGAGAATAAATGATTTTGATATGCCTGTCATCTGCCCATGTGTGCCGTATTCATTATTAGATTTATGTTAGTGATTAAACATTTATTGTATGTATAATAAGGAGTAAAACTGATAGGCCAATCCTAGACCTTGTTTTCACATTCCAAAAATAAAATCATTGATGCCTAATTGGAAACTTAACCAATTATCCTATTAACAGTTAAACATCAAGGCAATTCCATCTGTGCCTTGTTATCTAACAAGATAAATGGGGGGTTAACTTCCCCTTTTCCTTTTACATATTTATGTAAAACTCTGACAAGATTGGTTGTGTAGCAGGTGTTGGTCGCAATAAAGCAGAAATCAAGTGACACAGCTTGTGTTTCTTATCCATCTCCCAGGATGCATTTTAAACATATTTAGTAATATTAATAAATTCAAATGTAGCTTGTCCAAAAGAGACCACATTCAAATTTGTTTTGCAATAACTTCTGTTACTTTTTATTTATACATTACACCTACATGTATAAGGTAATATCATATATACACATAAGTCGAGTCCAACTGCAAACTGCACAGGCCCAGATCTGCCAATGCAGAATTGTTGACAGATCCGAGTCTGAGATTTTTTTAGGAGTAATGAGTAAAACAAACAGAATAGAGCCTGATCTGTCAGAACATTGTTATTTGAATTATTGCTTGACATATAAGCAAACAAGACTTGTTTGAACGAGTTTAAAAGTCATTTTCATCACGTTTATAACTAGTTTGATAATAAATCATGTTCAAACAACTTTTTAACAACTTTTCAAACTCATGTTTTAGTTAGTTTAAAACTTGTTCAGGTGACTTCAACATTTAAATTAAAATGGGTACAAATGACTTAAGAATTGATTGAAGGAAGTTAAGAACACTTTTAGATGATATTTAAAGTTGTTTTTACATTAGTTTTGAACAAATGAGCTTGAGATGTAAACAACCTCTTTACTTTCATGTGAAAAATAAGCATTCATGATATAAAGAATGTGTATAACACAAGTTGTCAGAAGAAACTTTGATAATAATGTAAAGATTGATTCAAAGATGCAGCCTTTGGAAAGGCAATGTGAAATTTAGTTAAGTGAGGTAGTTTCATGGTGACTTGGAAGTGAAACAGTTCAGAAGAGAGAGAGAGAGAGAGAGAGAGAGAGAGAGAGAGAGAGAGAGAGAGAGTGAGAGAGAGAGAGAGAGAGAGAGAGAGAGAGAGAGAGAGAGAGAGAGTTAGGAGGAAAAGGAATACTGTGACTCAAACCTGTCACCAAAATTAAATGTTAAAGGTGCATAAGCTTATGCAGGCATGTTGGGTAAATGAGTTTGATTGTTCACTTGATTACATGATGAAATTTGTCTAATCAGTATGGCTAATTGAATAATTTATAATTTGATAATTTTCTTTCTAATAGAAAGTGTATCATTCAAATGTCATGTTCAATTTTATTTTGTTTATGTAATCGATTAAATTGTTATATTTTACATATGGTGGCCCGAGTTCTGTATTTCTGCTCAGATCTCTTTTATTCCATAAATTCAATTTTACATTTTATTATTTACTCAATACAGGCAAATATAGATTTAAAAAATGGCCATGACTCATAAAAGAATTTCTCTGCAGAGAAGTTTGCTTAATGGATGGGTCAATAATTAAAGTGTTTCATCTTGAGTACCATGTATACTTGAGTCCAACTGTAAACTGCACAGACCCAAATCTTCAGTTGCACAATGTACTAGCATATCTGGGTCTGTGTAGTTTGTTACCGGTAGGCATAATTAGTAGAACAAACAACATATACCCTGCTCTGTATATGCATTGAACTTTGTTGTTGGTAGTCTGACTCCACTTATAAGCAAGTACATACAGTATTTAGAATGTTAAAGTTACTGAACTTTAAGGTGTTTCTAAAGGTTACTATAGGAGTTAAGTAAGTACCATAAGCCCTGAACTCTAATACACCAATCTATACAGCACTGTTGAGCAAGTCAGAATAAAGAGTACAGGCAAGTGTTGCATTTATTTTAGTTCTGATACTCTTGCAGAGTAATAGTATAACACACAAGCTACATAAAAAATTCATGTACAAGTCACATCCAATTGATTGCAAACAAAGGCCCTTATCTGCTGATAATGCACATGCAAATCGAGTAGATGTTGTTTGTTTTACTCTTTAGTGCTAACAAAATGCATAACCCCGATCTATCAGTGCAGTTTGCAACATCAGATCTGTGTCTATAATGTATGCAGCTAAATCTGACTTGTACACAAGTATATATGTTAGATTACTTATGTACATGCAGTATATCAAATGGAGATGCCACTAGTGTGGTCCTAGAACTTGCATATTCCAGCTGATACAAAAGAGAATCTGATTATTTTTTGATGAAAAGTATGCATACAAAACATATTAATCTTTCTCATTACAAGTAAACTTACACAACATTTGCAATTAAACTTCATGTAACCTATTGTTGGTAAAACAATAAAAATACTTCAAACCAGATTTGTTGATACCTTAATATTATAAAATGTCTTAAATATTGATATGAAAAAATGTTTTAAAAAAATCTAAACTTGAAATTCAATGGAAATGCTTGTGTCTATATTGTAACCGTTTTCATGACCAAATTTTAGTATAGATAGTTAATCATTAAAAATGCTGCATAAATTTCTCATAAATTACACCAAATATTAAAGGCAATAAATTTATTATATCCAAACTTGTTTTGAATTTAATGTAGATCATGTACAACAGCAGTGTGGCATTTGTGTTCTGTGAATAAATCTATCTTTTGTTTTTCATTACTTTTATCATGTGATAGTCTGTTTCAAACTTAAATGATCAGATATCTAATTGGGCCTTACATGCAATTCAATGATACTGGATTGGGTTTTAACATGCATTTCAATGATACTGGATTGGGTTTTAAAATGCATTTCAATGATACTGGATTGGGTTTTAACATTCATTTCAATGATACTGAATTGGGTTTTAACATGATTTATTATCAAAACCATGTAGAGTTTCAGTTTTCTTCCATCTTTTAAATACTTTACTAACAAGCTTATTCTTAAAGAATATTTATTTATTTGGTGCCTCATAAGTTGTTGTTTGTATAATTTTTTGTAACAAATGTGCAGAATTTGTATAATACCTTTTATCTTTAAAAAAGATGAGGTTGTTTTCAGGGCAAGTTGAACAAGGCAACTGCCTTGGGTCCTGCACTTTCAGAAAAGCAACTCTGCGATGCAATTTCAACTCTGCGATGCAATTTTTTGCTTGGCACACTCATTGCATTTGCTGCCTTGGCCCCCACGTACTGTTCTGGGCCCTGCACCTCCTAGGGCTGGGCCTGGTGTTATCTTGTTTTTACAATGCTCAATTACCATCACGTGTCAAAAATTTCTTTTGAAAACATTATTAACCACTGGAAAATTCAAGTGATGGCTGTTTTTCCTAGTAGTTTCTAACTACAGTACAGTATTTTTTAAATCGACTCAAATTTGTAAAGGCTTTCTCTCGTTTTGTTCCTGTTTGGAAACACAAAGTTCATGTAATTTTCATAACTAAAAAATTCCTACTTGGCCAAGCTGGTTACATGGTCTGACACATATTCAAGATCTGTGCAGTTTTAGTTTTTTTTTCCTCATGTTCAGACAGCAGTTTGTAAAAATTTGGATCATTGACTGTTTCTAACATAGATCCAAACACTGTATATTATATATTCACTGTTTCTAACATAGATCTTCTAACATAGATTTAATTACTGTCTAATCTACATTAGCTATTTCTAACATAGATCCAATTACTCTCTATTCTATATTAGCCATTTCTAAAATATTCAAACACTATTTGACATTATTAGATGCTTCTAATGTAAATCCCAACACTGTCTATTCTATACTAGATGGATCTGTTTTGCATTATCTGTGACTTGCATTTTTCATGTTAGTTAAAGTGTTTATTGTCACAGGTTCATGTTTTCATGACTTGTGTTAAAGACATCATTTTAAATTTTACCAAATACTCGCATTTCATTTTGGATGTTACTATTCCTACATTTATGGATTTTACTGAGTTTTCTAAAAAAGCAACTATTTTTGCTTTTGTGTCTTTTCTGACAGACCAAGTTATAATTGGTCAGTAGCCTACACAGGACTACATACGGTGTCCTTTTAATTTTGAAATACTTGATTAGCCAAGCCTAATAACTGAGTTCTGCTACATTTGTCTCCCCTAGTACCATACTTTAGTTATGCCACTGATATAACATTGGCTCTGCACCAACAATGTCAATGACACATGCTGTGATGAAATAACTTTATCATTTTTCTCACACACAACCTTTTCTCTGAACTTGGAAACTGCACTCAACCGAAATTATTCAGACAATTAAATGCAAGAAAATTCCTCTGTGGAATAAAAATAATTAAACAAAGTTAACCATGTGTAAAGGTATGATAAAGCACTGCATAAAAGATGTTGAACCCACAAGCTCCAACTTTTCCCAAACTTAGCATGTACCTGTATTACAAGGAAATGAAGATAGAAATGGGTCGTGTATTACAAAGAAATGAAGATAGAAATGGGTCATGTATTACAAAGAAATGAAGATAGAATTGAGGATAGAATTGGGTCGTGTATTACAAAGAAATGAAGATAGAATTGGGTTGTGTATTACAAAGAAATGAATATAGAATTGGGTTGTGTATTACAAAGAAATGAAGACAGAATTGGTTTGTGTATTACAAAGAAATGAAGACAAAAATGGGTTGTGTATTACAAAGAAATGAAGATAGAAATGAGTCGTGCATTACAAAGAAATGAAGATAGAAATGGGTCGTGTATTACAAAGAAATGAAGATAGAAATGGGTCATGTATTACAAAGAAATGAAGATAGAATTGGGTCATGTATTACAAAGAAATGAAGATAGAATTGGGTCGTGTATTACAAAGAAATGAAGATAGAATTGGGTCGTGTATTACAAAGAAATGAAGATAGAATTGGGTCATGTATTACAAAGAAATGAAGATAGAATTGGGTCGTGTATTACAAGGAAATGAAGATAGAATTGGGTCGTGTATTAACAAAGAAATTAAGAATTGGGTCGTGTATTACAAGGAAATGAAGATAGAATTGGGTCATGTATTACAAAGAAATGAAGATAGAATTGGGTCATGTATTACAAAGAAATGAAGACAGAATTGAGTTGTGTATTATAAAGAAATGAAAATAGAATTGGGTTGTGTATTACAACAAAACGAACATAGAATTGGGATGTGTATTACAAAGAAATGAAGAAAGAATTGGGTTTTGTATTACAAAGAAATGAAGACAGAATTGGGTCGTGTATTACAAAGAAATGAAGATAAAAAAGGGTTGTGTATTACAAAGAAATGAAGATAGAATTGGGTTCTGCATTACAAAGAAATGAAGATAGAATTGGGTTGTGCATTACAAAGAAATGAAGATAGAATTGGGTCATGTATTACAATGAAATGAAAATAGAAAAAGGTTGTGTATTACAAAAAAATGAAGATAGATTTGGAATGTGTATTACAAAGAAATGAATATAGAACTGGGTCGCATATTTGGGGTACCTGGTATGTCCATTTACTCACTCACAGGTTGAGTCCAGTAACACAACATAACTCCTGTTCTGCTATAACATAATGTATCTGCAGATATGAAATAATTTCCATGACCTGCTGTGACTGTATATATTATGTTTATTCAGAAAATATTTGAAAACATTTTTTTAATTGAATGTGACCTTAAACCCCTCAAATGAATCCCAGGGGTTGGAGTCAAAGATCACATATTTTGCTGATAGTTATCACAAAGGCAACATACATGTATGCCTACAAAGTTCATGAATATCCACTTGTAATGTAGGAAGCAACTCAATAACTGAAAAAGAGTGGGTATAACAAATGATACAGGCTAATACTCAACTGTAAACAACATAAAACCAGATCTGCCATAAGCAGTATAAACCACCAGATTAGGGCCTGCTGTTTGTTCTATTCTTGATTTCAAGCAAACAAGACTGCATGTGCCATTAGGCAATACAAAAAATTGTCTATGTTGTTCACATCTGGGAGCATGTTTTGCTCATAGTGTTGAATCTTGAGGGAGACATAAGTGTACCATATTCACCCATTATAATATATGTACCAACCTCATAAAAGAAAGGTTTTTTTTTAAATGATGTCTTTCAAACTAGCAAGACTCTTTGATCATTCACATGTGACACAATTGTTTATTTGCATAATCAAATCCAAATAAATACATGTTGTCAAATTACTGCAGTGTACATAATATATTGTTAACTCTCTCTCTCTCTCTCTCTCTCTCTCTCTCTCTCTCTCTCTCTCTCTCTCTCTCTCTCAGCAGAAGATGCTTGTTAAAGGATGTCTATTAAAATACTGTGATAACAGTGCTAAGAACTGGCTTGTAGACTGTACTTTCAAATATTTTGTAACTTAAAATATAACAACACACTGTATTCATGAGATCTAAATGTTACAGTTGTAATGAAAGTACATGACTGGCGGCAAGAATACAATGTCTTCTTTAGGTATTGTATGGCTGTGGATTTCCCATAATCACTTTACCATGTTCTAAATCCTGGTAGTCCATAGTTAGGCCATCAGGTACCAGTAAATTGTATATTCTACCAATTGGAATATTGATTAATAATGCCAGATGCTGCAAGTTAAATCCAGTCAAATAAATGAATATTAAAATAAAAAGCTTAAGCAAGTTTTATCAAGTAACATGAAGGGCGGACATTACTTACCTAAATCATGACCTAATATATAAAACTTTGACAGAAATTACAGAAAGAAACAAACAATGAATCAGTGCAAGGAAAAATCAAGTTTTCAATGAGAACAAGAACAAATAGGTTTTACTAAATCGATACAGACAATAAAATTACATGATGCATATTCAAATTGGATTGTATTTATTGTTCTATCCTGTAAACTTATCCACTTTCAGATTTATTTCCCTTCAATTGAAGAAATAGTTGTATTTCTTGATAGCATAGCACATGTACAAATGCTGAATCCTGGTAATTTGAGTAAGACATGAGCATGATCATGTAAGTAGGTGAAAAGGATTGCTTACATAAGACAGCTGATGCAACATTATTTTTAATTAACAAATTACATAAGTACATACATTATTTTTAATTAACAAATTACATAAGTACATACATTATTTTTAATTAACAAATTACATAAGTACATACATTATTTTTAATTAACAAATTACATAAGACAGCTGATGCAGCATTATTTTTAATTAACAAATTACATAAGACAGCTGATGCAGCATTATTTTTAATTAACAAATTACATAAGTAGGGAAAGTGGTGCAATAGGGAAAAATGTGACATAGGTGGGGAATAAAAGGAAGACTGATCACATAAAGATTGATATGAAATCAATGAGAATAATCAATTAAACAAAACAATTTCTCATGGGATAAGCATGATATTATAGGGTGTAGGATTCAAAAGCTTTTGGCAGAGAAAACATCAATGTATTTGCTTTCTCTACCAATGCATATTGTATTGCCTCAGTCAACAATACCTCTGATATTCAACTTGTGCATATGGTCCAACTTTACCCAATGAAAACTCAGTGAAAATGTTTACTAGAATTATGTTCAGGGATAATGGATGACCCTGCAACCATAGGTAAGCAGCCTGGGCAAAAACATACCCCTTCATTACAAGACAACTCCAAATCATACTCCAAATTGTTCTCACTGATTAAAAAGGCTGCATCAATTGATTTGAAGTAATGTGGCATATCCAAGAAAATGAATCTAATTCCATGTTACATGGGCTAAACCTCTATACTCATACACAAGGTAAAATGATAGTTTATGCTTTCTTGGTGGGTTTATTAAGGGTCAAAGGTGAAGGTCACCTGAATTGTAATAACATTCCATTTCCATGCACTAACATCTGATAGTTTATGCTTTCTTGGTGGGTTTATTAAGGGTCAAAGGTGAAGGTCACCTGAATTGTAATAACATTCCATTTCCATGCACTAACATCTATTCATAACATCCAATCATATGGAAATATTAAAATAATTGTTCTTTCATGGAATGGATCATGTTATATGCAAGAAGGAATGGATCGTGCTATGTGCAAGAAGAAATGGATCATTTTATGTGCAAAAAGGAAAGGATCATGTTATGTGCAAGAAGGAATGGATCATGCTATGTGCAAAAAGGAATGGATCATGCTATGTACAAGAAGGAATGGATCATGTTATATGGAAGAAGGAATGGATCATGCTATATGCAAGAAGGAATGGATCATGCTATGTACAAAAAGGAATGGATCATGCTATGTGCAAAAAGGAATGGATCATGCTATGTACAAGAAGGAATGGATCATGTTATATGGAAGAAGGAATGGATCATGCTATATGCAAGAAGGAATGGATCATGTTATGTGCAAGAAGGAATGGATTATGTTATATGCAAAAAGGAATGGATCATGCTATGTACAAGAAGGAATGGATCATGTTATATGGAAGAAGGAATGGATCATGCTATATGCAAAAAGGAATGGATCATGCTATGTGCAAAAAGGAATGGATCATGCTATGTGCAAAAAGGAATGGATCATGCTATGTACAAGAAGGAATGGATCATGTTATATGGAAGAAGGAATGGATCATGCTATATGCAAGAAGGAATGGATCATGTTATGTGCAAGAAGGAATGGATTATGTTATATGCAAAAAGGAATGGATCATGCTATGTGCAAGAAGGAATGGATCATGTTATGTGCAAGAAGGAATGGATCATGCTATGTGCAAAAAGGAATGGATCATGCTATGTACAAGAAGGAATGGATTATGTTATATGCAAAAAGGAATGGATCATGCTATGTGCAAGAAGGAATGGATCATGTTATATGCAAGAAGGAATGGATTATGTTATATGCAAAAAGGAATAGATCATGCTATGTGCAAGAAAGAATGGATCATGTTATATTAAAAAAAGAATGGATCATGTTATATGCAAGAAGGAATGGATTATGTTATATGCAAAAAGGAATGGATCATGTTATGTGCAAGAAGGAATGGATCATGTTATGTGCAAAAAGGAATGGATCATGTTATATGCAAAAAGTAATGGATCATGTTATATGCAAAAAGGAATGGATCATGTTATATGCAAGAAGAAATGAATCATGTTATATGCAAAAAGGAATGGATCATTTTATGTGCAAAAAGGAATGGATCATGCTATGTGCAAGAAGGAATGGATCATGTTATATGCAAGAAGGAATGGATCATGCTATGTGCAAGAAGGAATGGATCATGTTATATGCAAGAAGGAATGTATCATGCCAAGTGCAAGAAGGAATGGATCATGTTATATGTAATAAGGAATGGATCATGTTATATTAAAAAAAGAATGGATCATGTTATATGCAAGAAGAAATGGATCATGCTATATGCAAGAAGGAATGGATCATGTTATGTGCATAAAAAGGAATGGATCATGTTGTGTGCAAGAAGGAATGGATCATGTTATATGCAAAAAGGAATGGATCATGTTGTATACAAGAAGGACAGTCTATCACATTATAGATCACAATGCTCACAAAAAAGCACAACATATTTGCCTGTCGAATGTTAATTTTTCAACTGGGTATACATCATGGCATAGTATGAAGGTATAATCAATAAGTGAGCGAAATTCTGCCCATGACATTTAGTTTTATCCATTAATTTGTCTCGTAGGGTAAGGCTTTAAAAATCACTTAGAGGATGTTGTCCATGCCTGGTACATATATGTGTGACAGTTGAACTACTGATAATTCAACTAGGTCAGGTGCTCTCTGCAGCAATTCCATGGCAACAAATTTTGGTACTTCATTATTCCCCCCAAGTCTTTTATGTAGACAATAAATGTAGTTGTCGTCTCGTCTAAAATTGTATATTGATACAAAATAGTCAATATTCTGTATTCTGCCATACCTGTCAACTATCATGCCAGGAGAAACAAACTCCCGATTTTGTTGGTAGTTCCATGCCTACCTCCTGATTTCATAATATCTCCTGATTTTTGCAAAGAATTCCCAATTACTACACTATGTCTCTCAATTTTCATTTCTCTTAACAAAATCCTACAGACACACACACTAATATATATATATATATATATATATATATATATATATATATATATATATATATATATATATATATGTTCCATTATATCACCCAAGAATAAATATTGTTGTGTTGTTGTGATGAAATAATTATTATTACAAACACATTTTTCTTCAGTAAATGGAATGTTACGTTTAAACTGTATTCACATTAATTTATGATTTTTTTTTTAAAACCCTATAACATAACTAAAATCAAAAAATAAACTACAACATTTAAATTGCCAGCAATTAATTTCAATCCCAAGAATGATCACTGTGACATTGTAGCATCTCCATTAACACCAAAGAAATTAACACGAGTGAACACCTGGCATTACCGTACTATATATTAAATGATAATTACCATCATTAAATTAAAAGAAGGAAGAAACATACCAGCAGCTTATGTGCCCCCCCAAATCTAATTCAGGACAAATATGTTATTTATTAAACACTGTTAAATGTGTTTCATGATGACAAAAAGGAAAAAAGGTGGGATATACAATGAGGGGAAAATAGTTGCCACAATATAAATTAATTACCTATGGGACTGCCTATTTAGGCACCCAGAGTTGCGATAAAATAGGCATCCTTTATTTGTCAATCATTTACTGGTGCTTACATAATGCACACTGTAGAACATGGTTTCTTCTAATTATATAGGAGGGCCAGGCACAACACAGTAAGACACAGAAGATCGGTCAATATATACTTAAAAAAATGCTGCAAAAAAATCCCAATTTTAGGTTGCAATACCCTTATATTTTTTATTCAGTTTCTCTAGTTGGCTTTTGAAAAATTGACAAGTTGATTTTACAATTTTTCTCCCCCTGTTTCTGTTACATTGTTATTTTTCTTTTTTTGAACAAGTGAAGTCACCTTTGTGTTTATTTTTGAAATATAAATTAATTACCAGTATGAAATTTTAATTAAAGCTTCAGGACATGTGGAATATTTAATTTTGCACTTGGGTTTCTTTTATCTCATTTTTTTTAAATACGAATATCAGATTATCAGTAAGCAATTTATACTCGTTTCATGTAAGCGAGGATTCACTGCATTGATAACACCTGCTTTCTTGACTGATGGCAATCTGAGAATGCCACCAAAAAAATGATGAAGGTTCAAAATTATTTTTTCCAGTGATGGTGTTAGCAGATTATCAATGTAGACCAGTTCTCGGAGTATTGATTATGTATACAAAAGCACTAATGCTGTCATTTTTAAATCATTGTGGAACCTTTACTTAGTGTCTAGAAATCTACAACTACCAGTATATCCCATTGTCTAAATAATATTATATTTTACCAAGCTGATGCACCAAACAATATATCTCTCCAGAGTGGAAAGTGCTCTCTTTAACCTGCAGCGCCAATACTAGATTTATGTTAACTCATCAACTAAATATGTCTTACCAATAACTAAAATCTCAGTGTGGTGCAGTGAAAATATATCATTTCGTGAATAATTAATAAAGACAAGGCATGTTAATAAAGAAGGATATAAAATTTTACACAATTAGCAGCAAGCTACTGAATTAAATAACCATTATCCAAATCTAAAATGCAAAGACTGTGTGATCACACAGATTTTCAAAACAAGAGTACCATGAGTATGTCTAATAATCCTGTAAAGGACTTCTATACAGATAAAAGTAGGGCATGAATGTCACTAAGGCCAGTCTCAATGACACTGACATTCATCTATTACCCTACCTTCAATGGCTTCCTTCCTTGTCTAAAAGGCACACCATACATGCATGCAATTGAAAACAGATGGTGTTAGAAAAAACTGTCTTTATCTTGTGAGCTAGACCTTTCCGATGCATAATCAAAACTATGTAATGCATTTCATATCAGAAAGCCATCTTCAAAGTCTGGTGGCCTTAAATGGTATGTAATCAAAGTTGTTTTTCACTTGTCTGTATTACAGTGACCCCAAAGTCAATAGCTTCATTTCTTTTCCCTACAAGCAATCCTTTTACATGATTTGGACAAAACTCACTTTGCAAAAAGAATTATCTTATTATTAATTGCCTAAGCATGGTCAAGTAACATCTGATCTTCTATCCCTCCAAAATCAAAAGGTTTCTTTCTTAACCGAAATGCAAGCCATTAAATAATGTGGTCAAAACACTTTCGCTAAAACAAAAGTTATTGTGCAAAACCCTGTTTCTTTGAGTCCCAAATATTTGACCTTAAAAAGATCACAAGTTAAATGCACTTTATAACAAATATGTGACACACACACAGTGATGCAATTAAAGAAAGCTTTGTTCATTATGTAAAGACACAAATCTGAGTCAAACATGTGATTTTTAATCATATTTTATTGTATTTTTTATTTTTTTAAACTGCATTGGAAAATTAAACATGACAACGGTCTTACAAATATATAGCCTCATATAAAAATTTAACTTTCAAAGATTTATTAAAAATTGTTGAGTGACACTAATTAAGTGGCAGATGGGTGGCTGGGACAGGACAGACATGCCCCCTGCAGAGAATATAGTGGTGGGTGTAAGTAATGATAACATCTGAGTGCTATCTGCAGGTGAATGACATCTTTCAACAGAAACAAATTTTGAAGAAATACAGATATTTTTGCAGAATGTTTACTCATTAACTGAGATAACATGTTATTAGTGTCATTGGGTTTTGAGGGAAAGTTGCATGTAGTGGCTATGAAAATAGATGTGATGCAGTACAGATTGCTGATTATGTTAGATCAACAAAATGATACTGAAGGCATATGGAGATTGTCTGAGTAGTTAGGTTTCTGATGAAATTCCCATAGGTCTCTGAAATCTGGGTCTTTCTTTTATGATATGAGAGCTTCAGTGAAGCCAAGAAAACATTGTAATATGTAAGGTGGGGGGGGAGGATAAAACTAGCTTGAATGATGTAACATTTACCTGCCGCTATTGCATAACTAAAAATATTCTGGTTTTAAAATACCTGATTGAACAATGGAAATAGTGCACAGATTAAATCAGATATTTCCAGAACACAGAATAAGCCTCTGCAATATAACATTATACATACATACCATAGGACATGTATGAAGAACCATCTCAAATATATGACGGACCAGTCTAAAGTGGGACATCAGCTTCATGAGAAAGGTCGGAATCTGTTCATTGTGGCAGCCATAGCTGAAGTCAGATTGGCACCATTTTCATTCAGGACCCACTAGATATCTAATCAGCCTTTTGATTTTACTTTTAATTAAGAAGGAGTAGCAATAACATGATTTTCCAGATATATGCCACACTGGATAACCAGCTGACACCACTGTCATTAATGTGCCAATAAGATATCAAAGGATATCTGCTGAAATACTCCAATTCTGATATGACTTCCCATCTTGGAGGAGAGATGGCCACTGTGGCTGCCAATTTGGATATCATAATTGCACAATTATTATGTAACACCAATTTAGACACCAAAAGAAGTCTTTGGTTTTTTTTTAAACTCCCATTCTGATATGACTTTCTTTCAGGAGGTGTATATACATGTAGTAATAACATGATTTTCAACAAAGCCACTTTGGTGTCAATAATATATGTCAGAATGTAACCATTTTCATTCAGTGCTAATTAAACATTATACTAATCTGACCATTTTCATTTAGGACTAATTACGTATGATACTGATGTGACCATTTTCATTTAGGACTAATTACACATGATACTGATGTGACCATTTTCATTTAGGACTGATTATGCATGATACTGATGTGACCATTTTCATTTCAGACTAATTAGGCATGATACTGATGTGACCATTTTCATTTAGGACTAATTAGGCATGATACTGATGTGACCATTTTCATTTAGGACTAATTAGACATGATACTGATGTGACCATTTTCATTTAGGACTAATTAGGCATGATACTGATGTGACCATTTTCATTTAGGACTAATTAGGCATGATACTGATGTGACCATTTTCATTTAGGACTAATTAGACATGATACTGATGTGACCATTTTCATTTAGGACTAATTAGACATGATACTGATGTGACCATTTTCATTTAGGACTGATTAGGCATGATACTGATGTGACCATTTTCATTTCGGACTAATTAGGCATGATACTGATGTGACCATTTTCATTTCAGACTAATTAGGCATGATACTGATGTGACCATTTTCATTTAGGCCTAATTATGCATGATACTGATGTGACCATTTTCATTTAGGACTAATTACGCATGATACTGATGTGACCATTTTCATTGAGTACTAATTAGACATGATACTGATGTGACCATTTTCATTTAGGACTAATTATGCATGATACTGATGTGACCATTTTCATTTAGGACTAATTAGGCATGATACTGATGTGACCATTTTCATTTAGGACTAATTAGGCATGATACTGATGTGACCATTTTCATTTAGGACTAATTAGAAATGATACTGATGTGACCATTTTCATTTAGGACTAATTAGACATGATACTGATGTGACCATTTTCATTTAGGACTAATTAGACATGATACTGATGTGACCATTTTCATTTAGGACTAATTAGACATGATACTGATATGACCATTTTCATTGAGGACTAATTAGACATGATACTGATGTGACCATTTTCATTTAGGACTAATTACGCATGATACTGATGTGACCATTTTCATTTAGGACTAATTAGGCATGATACTGATGTGACCATTTTCATTGAGGACTAATTACGCATGATACTGATGTGACCATTTTCATTGAGGACTAATTACGCATGATACTGATGTGACCATTTTCATTTCGGACTAATTAGGCAAGATACTGATGTGACCATTTTTATTTCGGACTAATTTGGCATGATACTGATGTGACCATTTTCATTTAGGACTAATTACGCATGATACTGATGTGACCATTTTCATTAGGACTAATTAGGCATGATACTGATGTGACCATTTTCATTTAGGACTAATTAGGCATGATACTGATGTGACCATTTTCATTTAGGACTAATTATGCATGATAATGATGTGACCATTTTCATTGAGTACTAATTACGCATGATACTGATGTGACCATTTTCATTTAGGACTAATTAGGCATGATACTGATGTGACCATTTTCATTTCGGACTAATTAGACATGATACTGATGTGACCATTTTCATTGAGTACTAATTACGCATGATACTGATGTGACCATTTTCATTTAGGACTAATTAGACATGATACTGATGTGACCATTTTCATTTAGGACTAATTAGACATGATACTGATGTGACCATTTTCATTTAGGACTAATTAGACATGATACTGATGTGACCATTTTCATTTAGGACTAATTAGACATGATACTGATATGACCATTTTCATTTAGGACTAATTAGGCATGATACTGATGTGACCATTTTCATTTCGGACTAATTAGGCATGATACTGATGTGACCATTTTCATTTAGGACTAATTACACATGATACTGATGTGACCATTTTCATTTAGGACTAATTACACATGATACTAATGTGACCAGTCAGATGGAGTAGCAATAACAAAAATTTTCAAGATGGACCAGTGGTGGTCATATTGGATTTCTGAGACAGAACAAGTTTCTTTTAGGAAAAACTGGACACCATAATCATCCAAATAAAAAATGCCATATCAATGAGACTTTATGTTATTCAGAATCATTTTCATTTACGACCAACAAGAAATCATTAAAAAAAGTTCAGCAAAAAGCTACATGCTGATTTTCAAGACTGCTGCTGTCACACTGATATCAAAGTGGAACCATTTACATTAGGGACCAATTAGATGTCTTCTTGTGAAAACCTGTGTCCCTATGAATTTCTGTTCAGAAGGAAAAGCAATAACAAGATTATTAAGCTTGCATGATACAAAGTCTTTTAGTGAAAACCCCCATGTTGATTTGACCTTCCATTCAGAAGTATTAATAGCAAGGTTTTAAAGAGGCTGCCATACTGTATTCTCTAGCATGAGCCATTTTTGCTTTGGGCCAACTGGACATAATAGTAAGTTTATTTTAGGGAAAACAACATGATAATATAACCATCCATCCAGAAGAAGTAGCAAAAAGATTTTCAAAATGACTGCTGTGGTAGCCATATTGTCTGTCTTGAGCATAAACATTTTCATTTAGTAGCAATTATTTCCAGGAGGAGTAATTTTAAATCAGCTATTTCCAGCTCTGAAGAAGTAATTGTCAATCAACTATTTCCAGCTTGGAGTAATTGTCAATCAACTTTTTCCGGCTCAGAAGAATTGTCAATCAACTATTTCCAGCTCAGAAGAAGCACTTGTCAATCAACTATTTCCAGCTCAGAAGGAGTAATTGTCAATCAACTATTTCCAGCTCAGAGTAATTGTCAATCAACTATTTCCAGCTCAGAGGAGTTGTCAATCAACTATTTCCAGCTCAAAAGAAGTACTTTGTCAATCAACTATTTCCAGCTCAAGAGAGTGTAACTGTCAATCAACTAATTCCAGCTCAGAGGAATTGTCAATCAACTATTTCCAGCTCAGAGTAATTGTCAATCAACTATTTCCAGCTCAGAGGAGTAATTGTCAATCAAATTTTTCCAGCTCTGAAGGAGTAATTGTCAATCAACTATTTCCAGCTCAGAGTAATTGTCAATCAACTATTTCCAGCTCAAAAGAAGTACTTTGTCAATCAACTATTTCCAGCTCAAGAGAGTGTAACTGTCAATCAACTAATTCCAGCTCAGAGGAATTGTCAATCAACTATTTCCAGCTCAGAGTAATTGTCAATCAACTATTTCCAGCTCAGAGTAATTGTCAATCAACTATTTCCAGCTCAAGAGTAATTGTCAATCAACTATTTCCAGCTCAGAGTAATTGTCAATCAACTATTTCCAGCTCAGAGTAATTGTCAATCAACTATTTCCAGCTCAGAGTAATTGTCAATCAACTATTTCCAGCTCAGAGGAGTAATTGTCAATCAAATTTTTCCAGCTCTGAAGGAGTAATTGTCAATCAACTATTTCCAGCTCAGAGTAATTGTCAATCAACTATTTCCAGCTCAAAAGAAGTACTTTGTCAATCAACTATTTCCAGCTCAAGAGAAGTAACTGTCAATCAACTAATTCCAGCTCAGAGGAATTGTCAATCAATTATTTCCAGCTCAGATGAGTAATTGTCAATCAACTATTTCCAGCTCTGAAGGAGTAATTGTTAATCAACTATTTCCAGCTCAGAGGAGTAACTGTCAATCAACTATTTCCAGCTCAGAGTAATTGTCAATCAACTATTTCCAGCTCTGAGAAGCAATTGTCAATCAACTATTTCCAGCTCAGAGTAATTGTCAATCAACTATTTCCAGCTCAGAGGAATAACTGTCAATCAACTATTTCCAGCTCAAAGTAATTGTCAATCAACTATTTTCAGCTCAGAGGAGTAACTGTCAATCAACTATTTCCAGCTCAGACGGAGTAACTGTCAATCAACTATTTTCAGCTCAGAGTAATTGTCAATCAACTATTTCCAGCTCAGAGTAATTGTCAATCAACTATTTCCAGCTCAGAGAGAATCAATTGTTAATCAACTATTTTCAGCTCAGAGGGAGTAATTGTCAATCAGCTTCTTTTTATATATAAAAGAATACTGCCATTTTTAAAGAAATTGATTTTTCATTAATAATAATAATAATAATAATAATAATAATAATAATAATAATAATAATGAGGACTTTGTATAGTGCCTAATCTTTAGAAGCTCTAAGCACTTCACAACATCTATAATGATAGGACTATACACAAAAAACACCATGAAAACATAAAAACATGCTGAAAATGTTTAAGGTAGGAAACATTATTAGGTCTTTATGTTTGTTCTTGCAGTCAAAAAAGGTGAGTTTAAGAGCACTCTTGAAAGAGAGCACTGTCTTTGTGTCTAATTTCAACGGATTGAGCATTTTGTTTCTACAATAGGCCAATTTTTGTGAAAAATAAAAACAAAACAAGAAAAATAACATTTAATTATTATTTTGTGTTACTGCAACAACTGATCAGAATTTTTATGTTCCTGGAATGGACTTTAAGCCAGTATGAAATACATGTCTTAAAAACCACTCTAATTTTCTTGAAGCTTACTGATTGCTTTCCCAATGAGGAAGTTATTCTTATTCTCCCTGGCAAGCTTTCTAACAACAATTATAACTTGTGCACATGAAGGAAATCTATTATTAGGTCACCTACCTCATTTCTCAAAGTAGCAAAGTTGTCAGAGCAGGAGGTTTATTAATTTTCTTTCTTGGGAAGCAAATACAAAATCAATGCCTCAGTCACTAGCACCAATTATTTAGGTAAAAGGATGAATTGTAGACGTGTATATTCTTTCATCCTGGTAAGCTACTGCAAACTACTACCTGCAGGCTAACCAAACAAGTTTTCACAGATATGTGCAATAGCATGAAAGCAAAAGCAATGGAATTTACTACGTTTTTCATTGACATTCAAGCTTAAGATTCATCAGAAGTGTACATTCCTAAAAGTTGAAACAAATCTAAAAGAAAGTGATAATGGGATTGCTGAACAGCATACATATATTCATTTATATGAGTCATTGGAAGTGAGTCCACAGGAATAAGGTGAAAATGTGTCAGCTAATCTCTCTCTCTCTCTCTCTCTCTCTCTCTCTCTCTCTCTCTCTCTCTCTCTGAGGCTGTTTAATTTCAAGCTCATTTGTTCAAAACTAATGTACAAACAACTTTAAATATCATCTAAAAGTGTTCTGAACTTGCTTCAATCAATTCTTAAGTCATTTGTACCCATTTTAATTTAAATGTTGAAGTCACCTGAACAAGTTTTAAACTAACTAAAACATGAGTTTGAAAAGTTGTTAAAAAGTTGTTTGAACATGATTTATTATCAAAATAGTTATAAACTCAATGAAAATGACTTTTAAACTCGTTCAAACAAGTCTTGTTTGCTTATATGTCAAGCAAAAATTCAAATAACAATGTTCTGACAGATCAGGCTCTATACTGTTTGTTTTACTCCTTACAAAATCTCAGACTCGAATCTGTCAACAATTCTGCATTGGCAGATCTGGGCCTGTGCAGTTTGCAGTTGGACTCGACTTATGTGTATATATGATATTACCTTATAAATGTAGGTGTAATGTAAAAATAAAATGTAACAGAAGTTATTGCAAAACAAATTTGAATGTGGTCTCTTTTGGACAAGCTACATTTGAATTTATGAATATTACTAAATATGTTTAAAATGCATCCTGGGAGATTGATAAGAAACACAAGCTGTGCCACTTGATTTCTGCTTTATTGCGACCATCACCTGCTACACAACCAATCTTGTCAGAGTTTTACATAAATATGTAAAAGGAATAAGAGAAGTTAACTCCCCATTTATCTTGTTAGATAACAAGGCACAGATGGAATTATCTTGATGTTTAACTGTTAATAGGATAATTGATTAAGTTTCCAATTAGGCGTCAATGATTTTATTTTTTGAATGTGAAAACAAGGTCTAGGATTGGCCTATCAATTTTACTCCTTATTATACATACAATAAATGTTTAATCACTAACATAAATCTAATAATGAATACGGCACACATGGGCAGATGACAGGCTTATCAAAATCATTTATTCCTACAATAAGGAATAAATTAGACAATTTTAAAAATATCCAAGCTGCCAACCCATTATTTTTTTAAAAAGTAAAAATAAGTCACATTTTCTGCATTTTCTTGATCACATAACCCAAACTCATGGGTTTTAAACTTTTGAATAGACCCTTTTCTATGCATTAATCAACCTTGCTTAGAACTTATTTATCAAATTGCTTATGACTGATGGAGAGGATAGTCCTTCAATGTAAGACTGTATCACCTGTTATTTGTTTCAGTGCTACCAATACCCCTACAAAACAAAAACATAGCGAATGATGTGTCTTGTGTTGTAGAACTAATGGCAAGGCAATCACATTAGTCTGATGTCAGACGCTACATCTTGTAACATATTGTGAGTCAACATGATTTACAACCTGGACATAAATATAGGAAATAAATATCAATGTGAAGACATATATGTACAAAAACATGGCCCCCTTACATAAGATTCTGACTCTGAACTTGTTTGGGTCGAGTCATATGAAAGACTTATGGCAATGGTACTAACAGTTGCCTGACTAGGTGCTCAGTACTAAGAGGTTAGTATTAGGACTGGACAGCCTGGTGTCAGGATAATGTGATTGGACGGGACATCATGCTACACGTCTTTGGCATGATGACGCAGTTCTAGACATCACTATAAACTTCCACACTGCAGACGATTCATAGCAATGACTGAAAAAATGTTAAAGCTTCGTTAAAAATCCCAAATCCCACACACGTTAAATAACTAAATGGGATCCACCATCATACTAATCACCATCATACTAATCACCATCATAAACTAGGACCATGTTGTAATGAAAGGCTCTGCAGTGGAAGAGTAATGTATTATGAAATATGTAAATGCTTACCTTTATCAAAATGCCATTAAGAATAACATGTGCTCAATTCTTTTAAATGATGACATTTACAAATATTTAAAAAATGTAACAATATCTCCAAACAATTTCATTATTTCAGACTGGCAACTATCATTATCCAATTAAATTAAACCTTTGTAGATAAACAAGGCTTTGTTTTCATTTTTTTTATATAATTGACTGTTTTTTTGTCTTAAAAAAAAACAGAATCCTGTGGTAACATAAAATGAAAATAGATTGGGGGGTAGGGGGGAACAAACATTAATGTCTCACGCAAAGTCTTCTACACTAAGAATTCAAGGTTAGCTATCCATCCTTTGCCAAACTCAATGAGATTTGATAAATCTTTGAGATATGAACTTGGCATAATCATGCATAACACAGCAGTTATGAACATTTTTCTTGTTGTTGATGAATCCTCGACTTAAAAATGCAAGCCCACCAATAATAATAATATTTTTTAAAAATTGTTTTAATAATGCATGCCCACCATGCCAATACTAATAATATTTTTTAGAAATTGTTTTAATATTTCATGCCCACCAACAACAAAAAATAATAATAATCATTATTATTATTAATAATAATAATAATAATAATAATAATAATAATAATAATAATAATAATAATAATATTATCATTACATTCAGTATTATTATTATTGGTGGGCATGCATTTTTATTATTACTAAAATAATAACTTACATTATTGCTTACATAAGAGCAAGTATATTTCTTTCTAATTAAGTGTTAATTAACAAAATACACTGCATTAATTTAGATTATAATAAAATGTTAAAAATGAATAAATGTACAATAACTTTAAGAAAGAAACATTGTTTTGAAACTGGGTTTTTTAAACTGTCTTAGAAATTACAATCACAACAAGTTTTCCAGAACATTTCTCCTTGTCAGGATTGAAATTCTGTTCTGATTTTAACAACAGCCAAATTTTAAGTAACAATTGCAAACCATTTTTTTTTCAATTATAAATGCTGGGTTTTTATTAAATTAACACTGATTTAAAATTTTAAACAGGTAAGCACTTTAGACTGGACATCGTTTTTAGCACCTTATTCATCAGGTTTCAGTAGAAAAAAGTGCTGAGAACCATTAGACTGGACAGCATTTTTAGCATGACCATGCTGTAACACTATACATGTATTATGTAGATTTGTGTATTGTCTCAAAATAGTATACTGTAACTCTACAAATCTAATATTTCACACAGTTTCTTTCAGTTGACAATCATAGATACATTCTAATCATACTTCGAATGCTGCACTTTTTGTGACAAATCGGTAAAACAAACAACATTTTAATGTGCAGCTGATGATGATTATCTACAAACTATATGCATTTAAATGAAAAACATCGATCGCATAAAAATATTGATCACTAGTTAGTTAATTCTGTCACTTTTTGATTAAAATTAAATTAGTTTCAGGCTGAGATTTACAGTTTTTCTTCCTCTCCGAACAAATATTCAAATCAATCTTTAGAATGTCAGTTTTGGGGTCTGTTGTCTTTTCTCCCCAAAATCATCCAAAATGAATAAACAAACATGTTGACAATATTCTTGTAGCTAAGGGTTTGTGGGTGTTGATGAAGTTTTTCTGTCAAATACTTCTGTGTGTTCTGGATGAAAATTAACGAACCCTACTGCACCTTGTTAATGATGCATGTAAAATCTGTTGTACCCACCAAAATATAACAGCTCCCCTGTGAGCTCAGAACCAACTGTTTACTTTTGCCAATATGAAGCCTACGGTCTTAAAAAGATGCCAAAAAGCAGTCACGAGTTAATCAATCACACAGCCTGTTATAACTGCTGTTGGAGTACATAAAAAGGCATAATACTAAAATTACATGTATTAAATAAAAAAGTTGCTGAGAAAGAATTTGCCTTTATCGAATATTTTCACTCCATATGACTTATTTTTACTTGTGGGATTTTTCATTAGTATGCCCAACACCGCATAAAATATGACACTCTGGTAGAAAATATTTAAAAGAACTATTGACATGATGAATACTTGTTTTCAGTATTTTAAAGTTTATAATCCCAAAGGATGCAAGCATTAATATGTGTGTATGCAAAGTAAGTTGAGCCATCCCCAAAAAGAAAACATCAAAACGAAGGATCAAAGCGTTAAAATCTAAAGTCAATACATTCATATAAATCACTCTCTTTCAAAAATGTTCAAGACTTTGTTGGTGAGAACATCATTGTAGGACACATTTCCAGGATACAATTTTGTTATCACTAGTTAAATCGTACAATATGCAGGAGGATGCATTGGTCTCACACTATATTTGCAAGCCAACAGGAAGAACATCTAAGTGTGGTCAAGCAACTACTAAATGAATTGCCAATTTGTAAAGTATTTTATACTACCTACAGAAGTGGCTATTTAGATAGCATTTTGTCCATAATTTTGCAAAGATTCCAAATAAGTGAAGGTAGAACTTCGTGATGATGAATGTAGGACTGAGATAGTATGATGTTCATAATTTTACAGTTGATTCCTCAAAGCTTAAGTTAAAGTGACACTGTATTCTGGCCTCGTAAATGTGTCCAAAAGAAAATGTTATATTTCCATCGCTGGATTAGGGGCATATTATGGACTGATTTTTGTCTTACAACAAATACTCATGAAATTTTTCCACTCATGACTTCTTAGTTGAAAAATCACTGCTCTCTCCTCAAAATATTGAGAGTCGAGGTGAGAATTAACAGGCCCTAATTTTTGACATCATTCTAACATATAGAAAATTATAGAACTGAATGCTAATAAATGCTGCAGGCTCAAAATTAGCAGTAATCTACTAACCTATGGCTAGTAAATTTGCTGTTGGATTAGCAATTTTTCTAATTTCAACAGTCCTTCTGGACTAATCATTTTCTCAATCTACTACCACCTGACCCTCAGGCTAGGTCTGCACTATATCTTCCAACTGTCCACTGACAAAAATATTTCATAGTTAAAATAAACATGTCTGTGACATACTGTATCCACAATATTCATTATCCCTATGCTTTTTTGTACTGGTGGAAATACACCAAACTTTCTAGTTATGCTACCCATGTGGTGACCATTTTGAAAATGGATTTATCCTTTGCTTTAATTCCTACAGGATTTGTGGTACTAATTCAGCTCCATGGTAAACCTCTACAAATATTATGATATTAAAATTTCAATAACTTTAAATTTATGAATGCTCGTGATCAAACTTATATTTATCAGTACAGACATCCTTTATTACAGTTTCTTTTTTGAAAAACGCTGCTGATTTCTGGATCAACATGTGTTTGCAACAAATGTCCTCAATTCTGCCCCAAAGACTTAAGAACATCATATCTATTTTCTATTTCATTTACAACTAGAATAAACTCTCCAAAGATTCTTTGTACTAACATTTTACTCGCTTTATCAACCTATCCTGGCCAGCCAAAACACATATATGTCTACTCTATTTTATGTTCATCCATTTCTAAACTGGTTCCCATTCTTCCATATAATCAATACCATACTCCTAAAAAAGATCAAATGAACAAACCTTTTAATTACAATACACTTTCAAACATTTTCTGACCAAACATTTAAATGCTATCATTGCAGAAAAATGCATCACATAAGTGACAACTTTAATTATGACCCCTAAGTCAATATTAAGGGTTTGAGGAATGGGCTGAGGAGGGAGGGGGTGGAAAATGTAACTAAGAACATGGAGATTTGAAATGGCAAGTCACTAAAGCTGATCTAATTGGAACTACAGATCTTACCACCAACCCTGAATATTTTCTTATCACAAACCCCAAGTATTTTTTAACCATGTATTATACTACGGGTTCTGTGTGATGACCCCTGAATCACCACCTGGGGGTGGAAATGAGTATTGGGATGGTGGATGGGTTTGCAAAACATCTGGTAAATAAATTGTATTTAAAATGTTGAGCTATATAGAGTGAATCACAATAACATTATCCATTTATTAAAATAAATAGTTTAGATAAAACTCATTTTTTGCCTAAATCCATGAGATAACTATTTCAGTCACTTACATAATTTTATCTATCACAGATGTAGTATACTGCTCAGTTTGAAAGCTAAATTTTAAATAATTGATTTAATTTCTTGGAATAATTTTTATGACTAATAGAACTTCATAAGCAGGATAACTGCTTCTATTATTGTAAATATTCACTTATATGTTGTTTTAAAGCACAAAGTACATAGAATCTGGGTCTATGTAAATTGTTATGAGTAATTACTTCTATTATTGTAAATATTCAATTACATGTTGTGTCAAAGCACAAAGTTCATAGAATCTAGGTCTATGTAAATTGTTATGAGTAATTACTTGAACAAATAAAATAGGAACTTGATCTACTGGTACACAACATGCCAGTATATCAGGTTACATTATGTTTGTAGTTGAACCCAACTTGTGAGTACAAACAGTTACCTAAAGAAGGCAGGTAATGTATGGATTTTTCATGTGTTTCATTTTTCCCAAAGAAATATGAATCAATCAAGCTCAACAATGTTAACACAGGCAACAAAGTGTTATAGGTCAAAGTGACTTATCGAGTTATAACAATAATAGTATGTCCCTTCAGAAGGAAAAACTATTTGTACTTTTAATCATCTTTTAGTGTAAATTTTCAAACAATGTTAATTCCCTTATTCTGATTTACCAAAGTTTACGACAAATATTGTACAGATGAAATAATGTAAAAATGAGTTATTCTGACAGAACCTTTGTCTCTTCATTTTTCCCATAACCTGGCTGTCATTGGGGTACCAATGATGACTTTGCAACAATCATTCTCCAATTTGCCCCATTCTCCACTGCTCTTTTTGGATTTTGCAAAATCTGTGCCAGGTGATACATGTAATTGACTCTTTCAGTTATCATAAAGGTGACTGCACTTCTTATCAAAGTTTCCTCATTGTAGCTACTTTATGAAACAAAAATACATGGTGAAAACAAAGGATATCTTTATTCATTGTTAGCTGATAATTGTTATAATATATTGATTTTTGTTTTTAAAAATAAGGAATTTAAGTGTCAACTTCTCACCTTGTTGATATAGATGTTTTCATTTTAGAACAATCCTGACCAGAGGAATAACTGAAGTGCAGGAATATGAACAAGTAGAACTTTTTGATTCTTCAGTCTAAATAAAAGAGCTCAATCTCCTTAGGTTTGGGATATATATATAAAATAAAACCACAAGCTGAACAAAGAATTTCAATGAACTTACACTACAAGATGGGGAATGGGGAGAGGAAGAGCTGGAGTACATATGTATGAAAGGGCAGAACTTATTCTACATTTAACTCCCTTAGGTTTTGGGGTCCTATTACCACAGACAGTTCCATTGGCCTAAGTAGTTAGTGTGCTCTTCAGATGTGAGAGGTCACAGGTTCAAACCCTGGCCAAGTCATACAAAAGACTCATAAAAATGGTACCAGCTGCTGTCTCACTTGATACTCAGTGGTTTAGTGTTATGACTGGTGACTTGATAATGTGACTGGGTTACGGACATGCTGTAACTTGTCTGCAACATGATGCCCTGGTTTAGTGTTATGACTGGTGACGATGTCACTGGGTTACGGACATGCTGTAACTTGTCTGCAACATGATGCCCTGGTTTAGTGTTATAACTGGTGATAGGATAATGTGACTGGGTGGGATATGCTGTAACTTGTCTGCAACATGATACCCTGGTTTAGTGTTATGACTGGTGACAGGATAATGTGACTAGGTGGAACATGCTGTAATGTGTCTGCAACATGATGCCTGGTTTAGTGTTATTACTGGTGACAGGATAATGTGACTGGATTACGGACTTCTTGTAACTTGTCTGCAACATGATGCCCTGGTTTAGAGTTATGACTGGTGACAGGATAATGTGACTGGGTGGAACATGCTGTAACTTGTCCTTAGCATGATACCCTGGTGTTAATCATCACTATAAACATCGTAACGATATGACTACATATGTAAAAATCCTAATTACACACACCCTACTGCCAGACATGAAATACTGAACCAAACCTTTATCAAATTTTTCTCAAATGAACTTTTACTCTTGAAACAACCATAAATACTCACTTATATGTTGAGTCATACTGCAAACAACAAATAAACTGATCTGCCATAACATCATGCAGATTAAATTTCTATATTGTTTTGATTACTCCTAACACTACTGTCCAGACCCAGATCTGACAAAACATGATGCAACAGCAGAACTGGGTTCTGGGCAGTTTACAGTTGGACTCGTTTTATAAGCCAGTATATAGAGTTTACATGGGACTTATGACCATCCTGAAAACATACATGATTTTGTATTGTGCTGAGTATTAAGTACAAAAATTATTTTTTTTATAATTCAAATGTTTGTTTATGTTCATGTACACTAAATTCAGTGGTATTAATGCACTCCATGTGTCATTTCTACTTTTGAGGTTTTGCAATCTGATTAAAATTCTGATCAATTATAATAAGTAGATCTGACAGGCACCTATAAATAAACCTCTATAGTTCCCAAATCCATTTATATTTAGTAACATATCAGATAAAGTACATAATTTCAGTGTTGGAGATAATTATTATTAGAAATGGCATTTTGTCAATAACATTTTTCTACTTTCATAAATATAAAGTTGTAACTTAGGTGGTGAGCATAGCCTCATAGGAATATCTATTGGATCTCAGAGATCTCAAGTTTAATTTCACTTTACTGAAGCTAAAGTTCCAATACATCATTCCTTCAATGAAAACAGAGGTATCATCAAAGCATGCACTGTAGTACCATATCAATCATAAATAAGACTTTTCTTATTTAGTTCACAGAATACAAACAGAAAATGTTATATAATGCTCTAGAACTGCCTGCAGCTGGGACAAAATATTGAAAACAATGATTACAAACAAAATTTCAAATATTTTTTCATTTTTACTAAGTGCACAATCAATTTCTTCTTTACAAATTTATACACATAGCAAGATTTATTCACTGAACTTGTGGTAATTAACCCCATGAAAAAACAGGATGGTCTTTCTTAATATAGTGTGAAAAATTCATACATTGTAAAAGTTATAGAGAACTAAATTTGTATTTGCATGAGTACTGTATGGACTTGCTTATAATCCTAATTATTTTACAATTTCATTGACCTAAGTTTGACTGACTTACGTTTGATCGTCAGCTTCTGGGTATCTACATCATTCTTGACTCAAGCGAAGAAAGACAATACTTTTACTCCTAATATGAGGTCCACTGTTTTCCAATACAACTGCCAAAACCACACACACACACACACAGACACACTTTTACTGCATCCATGAAGATGAAAGATCATAAAGTTGATATGTGTATCAAAAACATATCATATCTTTGTGTATTATGAAAAATATCAATATATGGCACATGTTATTATTTCAAACCTAATTCTTATATTATTATACACTGGTGAAATGTATTGTGTATGTTTACTTGCAATATTTAGCAGTGAAATATGGCATGTTCATACATATAATTATTTTTACAAATATTTTACCTAATATAGGGCCTTAAGGCAGATCTTAATCTTTGCAGTTAAATGAGTCTACATTGTATCCCCTAGGGGTGCAAGACCAAAAAGTCTCCTTGAGGTCAAAACTTGGGGTCAGACTAAATAAAAAAACAATGTCTGGTATCAAAACTTGAGGTCAAATCAAAATTTAAGGGTCTCTGAAGTACAAATGAGGGTAAAGGGAAGCGCTGCTCTAGTAATTGTTATATACAGTATACTGATAATGTGTGCTCAACTTTTGTCCATAATTATAGATTGTACTTTATGATAACGTTCTTTTATAAACAGGATGTTTATGTGACTAACTTTTGCCAATGATTGCAGGTCATAAATAGCTTGTTTATGAGCTTAGAATAGTTCAGAAAAGACTGGATTACAATGCAATTAGAATTTTCTCTTGAAATGACTCACATTTTGGACAAGTGAAAATGTGTATAAACAGTGAATTGGTAAATATTTAACTCATTCATATTTTGTAAGATCAGTATGTGGGAATCCTTCAGATGTGTTATGATTCTTGGAGTTATTTATGTACAATTATTCACTGAAAAGACTAAGTGCTCATTGGCATTGGATAAATACATTATTTTGGAATAATTGTGAACTCAAGAAAAGACATTCTGGATTAATGCTTGGTCTAATTTGGTAGCATCATATTTTCTGTCAGAAAGGCATTTATCTGTACAAAACTGATGTTTTCTGTAAATAATGGTAAAATTCTACAAATGCTTATGTACGTCTGACCTGTTGTATTCTTGTTGTCTAACCTGGAATCTCTTGAAATTAATGTCCATATAATTTCAAGGGTTTAGCTTGTGAGGACCTCAGTGGTATAATATTTAAAACACTTGACATTTTGGCAAACTTAGCTGTTGATATCTAAATATGCACATACTAAAGTTCTGTCTACCTTTCCAAGTTCAATAAGACAGTTTAGCTACATGGTTTCCTCGGCTGTCTGCTCTAATATATATATATATATATATATATATATATATATATATATATATATATATATATATATATATATATATATATATATATATATATATAACTACTTTGTTTTATGTCCATCTCTATTCTTATTTTAGTAAATTCCCTTTTTTAATTTTCTCAATTTTCTCAGAGTGTACCTTTATTAATTTCCTATCTCATGTCCTGTATCTCCTGATCACTATCTTTCTTAGTTCATCTGTATATATCACACACCATCACTTTACATTAAGAATATGATTTTTTTTTTTAATCATTACCAAATGAAGACTGTGCCCTTCCCCCACAGACAACACCATAAATAAACAGTTGTTGAAAAAAGACTATGATACCAAGACTTGTCATAACATGAAGAATACGTGACCAGACAGATCATAGCTTTCCTGAATCTTACAAATTGTCCACAATATTGATGTCTTCCAAATTGTCACACCCAGCTTCTTGCTTAAAAGAAACCTAATACTGTTAACTGCAGACTGTGTTACTTCCTGTCCATTCAGTCTTATACATTTTAACTTTTTCCTTACACTTCATTACCTTTGGTCATATATGCATGGTGGACTACAGCACCAACTCACTTGACCACATGAGTTTTGAAATTTGATATGTATTTCATAAAATACATGTATGCACTATTCCCATTTTTAATAAACCTATATAAAATACAGTTTAAATATGGGTATATTAACTGTTTAACTCTGCTTCATAAAATACTTTACTGCGCATCTTGTATATATAAAATGCCAGCAGACAGCAAAGGTGCACAATACATTCTGATATCTTTTGGCCAATAAATGTAGTTTTGCCAATGAATATTATGAAGTGACCGAGGTCAATGACCTCATCTACCATAAAACAAAACACTTCACATTTCTTTCCTTGCAAATAGAACCATATGATATTTCAATATCAATAACACAATTTGAGCTTTTGGCTTAATGAAGCAATTAAGCATGTCAAGTCCTGCTCACACAAACGAGGACAATTTAGCTGGTTACAAAATTCTGGAGTTATTTTTATGAAGTGTTTAAATAGACTTAAGTAAACATTACAATTTAAAGGATAGAAAGCAATGAAACTAATTGAAAAATTGAAACGAGAGTCCCTCAAAGGGACAGACACTCTATCATCCAAAAAGAATTCCAGGAGTTCAAGATAAAACTAGTTTTTTTCCTTTTAGCTATAGTGAGAGTTGAAACCATTCATTCAGATTAGTTGCCATGAACATTAGGTTGGCACCATTTTCATTAAGGACCAACAAGACATCACTTCCAAAGTCTTCTAATTTAAAAAATTCACAATAATTTTCTTTTTTTTTTATAACAACTGCCATGTTAGTTTTATTGGATACCAGATTGGCACTATCTCCATTTAGGGACAACTATACATCAAAAGAAGTCTTTTGGTTAAGCCTCATTATCAATATGACGACAAGAAGGTAGCCATACTGGATGTCTGAACAGCAACAGTTTCATTTACGACCAACTAGACTGTAACATCTACCACTTATTAAGAAAGTGATTAATTGGATTTGGCTGCGATATCTAGGGAATGACCTCCCTCGATGTTATGACCCAGTGTGAGTAGATAGATAGAACATCAACAGAGAACTGGGCAAGATAATATTGGGAAGAAATAATTTAACATTTGCCCCCATAAACAAGAAATTAATTGTGGCAATTTCAATTGAACTTAAGTTATGTCAACAGGATTTAATAGCAGTGTCTAATTTGGATTCATTTCATAATCATAATGAGTGGTGAAAAGAGCAAAATGTCCACAATTAATTCCATCACCTTCCACTTGACTATGTTCTAACATCCCTTATTTCCTCAAGTAATTCAATTGCGACTACCTCAAACCTTTCTGGACTACTAGTCCTTTTTTCAGAACTTGTCACTTCTTTATTCTGGACTTCCATCTTCAGACTGTCTCGTCTCTCTACTGGAAAGTTTTTACGTAAAGGACAAAATTACTCCTAGATCTCTGTATGTACCACTTTCTATCCATACATAAACTTCCTCACTTTCGTTACTCAGAAGCATACTATCTATCCACACAATGCATAAACTCTGACTTAATACAGTGGTACATTACCCTTGCTTAACAGTGACAGGTCATAAATTACCTCTTGAGCAATCCATCTAACATTACAATATTCCTTTACCTATACTACTACTACATGTTCAATTACTATTGCATAAAATCACAAATTCTAACTAACAGCAATCTTAAAACAACAAGATTATTCAAACATTACAAAATCAGATCTAATTAGGTAATTGTTGTTACCTCACGATAATCAGTATCGTCCTAGACAAAGAAACTTATTTCATATAACCCTATGAAATCCTACACATATGAAAATTTGGATCACATGCAATCAATTCTACCATTGAACTAAACAGTAGAATTAAAATGATAAAGTGCACAACAACTCTAGCATAAACACATTTCCATGAAATTGAACAAACAATACATAATATGAAACCTAGTCGTATCAAACAACTTTTTCATAAAACAAACAATCAAAATATATAATATTACGTGAAATTAATACTGTATACCTTAGTGCTGTTCTTTTTAGAAATTGTGTATCCTAGCACTTAATCCTGTCTTCTTACAAGCCAGCAATCTGGTCCCTTTTCTTAATTAAACAGGAAAGCACTATTCTTACAAGCCAGCAATCTGGTCCCTTTTCTTAATTAAACAGGAAAGCACTATTCTTACAAGCCAGCAATCTGGTCCCTTTTCTTAATTAAACAGGAAAGCACTATTCTTTTTAGGCTTCCTCAGAGTCAAACTTCTTTCCCTCAGGTATTTTCGACAAAGGTTATAACTTTAAATTCACATTACATTACAAAGTGTATGCCTTATTTTTAATCTGTCTGACCAATCAAATGCAGTGGTTCCCAAAGTTTTTCTAAGATAGACATTTCTTTTGTCAGTCAAAATCTCTGAACTATGTTATACAACACTTCTCTTTGAAGAATGACTATTTGGCATGGGTTCCTATCTAGTGGTAGAGTTGGTAGTTCAAAATGCCTACTTTCTCAGGACCGTGTTAAGACACCCTCATCAATTTCATTTAGTCAGAATGCTGTCCCTTTGAAGTTTAATACTGACATGGGGAGATTAATGAAGAAAGGCCAAAGTGACCCTTCACAAAGACTTCTCTGGTTTAAATGAGATAAAATCTTAATGCTCAATGCATTCAACTAAAAGGCTCCATGCTTATTCAACATAGACATCATAAGTCATTTAGTGAGTTGTGATGACAAGATTTTCATATACTGCTTGCACTATTGGATGAATGCAAGTGGCACCCATTTCATTTAGGACAATATAGACATAACAAGTCATCTGGTGAGAACAACAAGGCAATATTGCTTAATTTCTTTCAAATTGAAAGAAGCAATAACAAGATTTTCAAGATGTCCACTAGTCATTCTGAGGTAATAATAACAAAATGGTGGTCACATTGGATAACTGAGCCACATCATTTTCATTTAAAACCAACTAGACATCATAAGGTGCCTGTTAGTGAAATTTCAATTTTGATATGACCATCGATTCAAAAGAAGTTGAGATTACTGGATGCTGAAGATGATTGCTATGACATCCATACTTAGCATCAGCACCATTTTAATCTAGGACCAACTAGATCACAAATATATGTACTGGTGAAAATCTGATATCAATATGACTTCCCATTCTGGAAAAGTAGTGAGAACAAGATTTTCAAGATGGCTGTTGTGGTGGCAATACGGGACATCAGATATTGACCATTTCATTTTGGTCCAACTAGAAATCTTGAGAAGTCATTCAGCAGACATGGCAATAACAAGATTTTATGACATACACTGTATTGACCATATCATTTTCATGTAGGACGAACTAGATTATTTGACGAATGTGTGAGTTTACACTGTAACCTCTATTTTTAGAGGAGTAGTGATGAATGCATGATGGATTTCATACCATCCCATAAGCTCTTCTTGTATATGACCAGTAAAGCTACATATAAACATTAAATTTGTATAGTGTTTAAAAATTATTAGATATAGGGTTTAAATATTCTGCATCAAAGAAAATCATAAAGATGCATGTAGCTTCAAAAAAATATAAATTAAGACAGACACTTAATAACCACTACATTACTGATTGGTAATTACATTACTGATTGGTAATTACATTACTGATTGGTGAGGATGACACTTAGTTTGACCACTCAAACAAATGATTTAACAATTTTATGCAATTGTTCTTCTTTTGGGTTTAAAGCCAAGGCTTAAACCCATGCAGACAAAAGTGAGAAGGCAGCGCAATCGTATAAAATAAATTTGAAATGAATAATTTTTCTTCTTCAAAAAAGCTGTCCAAAATTTTGTCTAGACTAACTTAAGGCTCAAGTTCCAAAATGTGGTTTTTTTAAAAGAAAAACAAAGAAATCTGGACAAATTAAAAGAAACTCTTAATTTAATTGTGATGTTAAGTGTCTGGAAATTGCTGAGCCAAAGGCTCACATGCCCCCACCCAAAGTTCTATAATAGTCACATCTTCATTGGAATTTAAACATACTACAAGAAACAACATGAATATTCTGCTTCCTGAGAAAATACAAATGATAAATAAATATAGAAATATAGTAGCTAAATACACAAGAACGGTATTCCTACACACACAGAACTGTCCAGCAACCTTTAAACGGTATTCATAATAATAATAATAATAATAATAATAATGACTTTATTTAAAGAGGGTAACACAATTAGCTAAGAACTAATCTACCTTGAGGCCCTCATACAAGGAATTTATTTAATTCAACAGCATCTCAGAAGCACCTGGATATATTGGGTTTGGAAGATGGAAATAGAGTGGGCATTTCTAATCTCAACTGGAATACTATTCCAGAGCAAAGTTCCAGAGTATTGGAAACTTTTCTTAAATAATTCCTTATTTGGTTTGGGAATTTTATACTGTTTTGTAGATATTGATCGCAGGTTGGGTGTATTACCAGGTAGCCTATACTGGAATAGGGATTGTAAATATTCAGGAGCACTATTATTGGATATCCTGTACATTAATTTGGCTTTTCTTAAACATATTCGGTCTTTAATAGGTAATATTTTTAACTTACCAGCTAAATTTTCCTTGCTTTCTTTCTGGTTTGATATTAGCCTTAATGCTCTTTTCTGAATTTTTCCAACTTTGATATGTTTTTATCATTTGAATTACCCCATACTGTATTACAGTAGTCAAAATACGGTTGTATGTAACTGTTATAAAATAATTTTCTGTGCCTTTCAGGGAGAAAATGTCTTATCCTACTGAGAAGCCATAAACTTGAATTGACCTTTTTACTGATATGTTTGATATGATCAGTCCATGATAGATTATTATCTACCAAAACACCAAGTAGTCTGTCGTGACAGACCATTTGCAAATTTTTATCCTTCCATGTTAGACATAGTTCATTGCTATCAAGATTTTTCCTTTTTTTCCTTGTTGAGATAAGTAATATTTTAGTTTTACCAGTATTTACTACCATGCCATTGCATGTGCACCAGTTTTCCAGCTTGTTTAATGCATTCTGTAAAGAGATTTCGAGTTCATGCTTTGTGTTTTGGATGTCAGATAATGTTGTGTCATCTGCATAGAGATCTGTAGATGATATCGAGTCTCTTAGTAAAAGTGGTAGGTCGTTAATAAATAAAATAAATAGTAATGGACCTAGAATTGAGCCTTGTGGCACTCCATATCTAACTGTTTCAGGTACACACACAGAACTGTCCAGCGACCTTTAAACGGTATTCCTACACACACAGAACTGTCCTTTAAACAGGGTATGGTACTGCGTGAGCAATTATTAAGAAATTGTTTAAAATGAAACTCTCAAGAAGATGCATGATTCATTATTGTGTTAGGGAATACAGAATTCATTTGGTTTTGAAGTGAAGTAAATACTTCTTTAGAACATGATTTCTTTTGAAAATGTAGTATAAATTGCAGTACTTCTCCCACTGCGAATCAGTTTTTGGAACCCACGTAATCATCAGCAGCAGAAATAACAAAGAAAGTAAAAAAAAAAAAAAAAAAAAAAATAAGAAAAAATTCAAGATGTAGAAACGTAAGTATTGTCATTATTATTACCTGCAAAAAATGACATATTGTTATGCCCTATCACGTGCATTGTTATGCCCTATCACGTGCATTGTTATGCCTATCACGTGCATGATATTTGTTGTATGATGTATGTGATCTGTATCTAATATAAATAAAACAGGAAAAATTGCAAAGCAACTGTGGTGTGAGAGTCCATTTCGCCAGCAGAAAATAAAGCTTCTTCGTCGTCTTGGCTAATTGTCTCCGAGATTTCTGCTTTTCTACCAAAAAACGCGCCATCTTCACTTCAGTGCCATTTTTTTTGGGGGGGGGGTATAAAAAATTATTTTCGAATTTAATGGATGGGTTGTAACATTGGGTGTCTCTAAAAGGGACGAGATTGCCCTTGGTCTTAATATGCTTTTATATGCCTACATTTATTTACGGAGACAACCGCTTATAGTGTAAATCATTCGACTTCGCGTATGCTTATGAACATTTCTCTTATGTGTTCAAACGATCAAAATATTTTCAACATATCTACATCATGTCTCTCGTTTTAAGCCTGTCGCTGGATATTATTTATGTTCAGTTCTTTATTTGGCTGAAAGTTATTTTTTGACTCAGTGAACTCAACAGCCTTGTCAACTAATCAACTATATCGTCTCTACTTTCATGCAGATGGGATCTAATAAATAAATAAATATATAAATAAATAAATAACCTCGGCATCCGCTACATGGAATCGCGGCACAATTATTTCCAGTAGGAATGTACATGTAGTTCTAGTCTATTTTTAGAACATTTTTTCCTCTCTTATTTTGGTGGTGATAAAAGAGCTATACATGTATTGATGCATTTTTGGTACGGATTTAAAGGTAACTGGTTATTCTTGAGTATAATGAGCTCTGAGAGTGGTTGCCTGTGTGTATTTGGGCGACAGTGCACATTGAGTAATAAGGCCTTGGTGATGATCCGGATGTGAAATCTGCTGTTTACATGCTGTTCTGTTTACAGTGCAGCCTCTCAAAAACAAACTGCCGGTGAACCCTTGACAAGAACTTCACCGTGAAGTCATCTTTAGAGGTATTTTAGATTAACATATGATTTGTATTGATTGTCACAAAGTTGAAAGGTCAGTACTGAGAAATATGTGTAGAGAACATAAAATAAAATTAATTACGATGTATGTCCACGAGCGTACATTGTTATTTGTTTACAATCAAAAGTAGTTCCAAACACACGATACTATTTTTAGACACACGTGCGTTGCACGATTTTGGCAAAGTTAATAAGGGAGAGAAGAGAAAAATATACATGTTTTTGCTACGTATTTAATTATGCTGACAGATCATACAGATGAGATGAAATTACAGCGTTGATGAAATTTGACCCGGGACTCTTTTTTTTTTTTTGTTGGTAATCTTGTCGTTATGTGCTATCAACGCGGTATCACACGATTTAAAAAAAGAAAGTGAAGAAACAAAAAAACCGTTACTGACAAGTGCTGTATTGCGGAAACATCGACATATTTCTGGTACTTGATATCAGAGTAATATTTTGAGGATTAGGTGTCCATTCGTATTATTAAAAATACTACGCGATTTCATTTAATTTTTTCTCCTCAAATTGTTGTTTGCAAAACATAAGAAAGTGGCGCATTGCTCATATTACGTAATTTACTGGACCGCTTCATGTCATGGACATGACGGTTGCGAAACTTGGATAGTCATTTACTGATTTACAAGTTGGGCAATGTCAAATAGCTGGCATTCTGAATCAAACAGGAGTTCAGGAGTTTCGTTAGCAGCTATATTTGCTTGGGCCAGTCGATCTTTACTGACAACAGATGTGATGTAGTTCATACAATCTCAATAATTTCGTAAATTTTGGACTTGATTCTCTTTCAACCCTTATATACATGAATTTATTCTAGTTATTTGGTCAGTTTGTTTAAGAAATAATAAAACTAGACATTGCAAATATTGGATACAGACGACACAGCTCTTACTGAAATGGATTATTCTAGAAACTAGAAAGACAGCAAAACAGTTTGCTTGTTTACATAAGAACTTCTGTTTGTATTGAAGCACTAATAATTTGATAGCTAGGGACCCCTCACCACCAATTGAGTTAGAAATTATACATCAGTGAATAAAATGACTAAGTTTTGTTTATTTTTAATATTCATAATGTATTGAATTTTTAAAACTAATAAAGGAAGAGTTACAAATGGGAGTGTGTGCTAATATTGTAGTTCGATGTTCCTATAGATTAACAGGTAATACCAACTTTTTTTTCTTCTGATATTTCTGGTAGGGGAAATCCGAAATGTAAGAACCCAAAAAGTGGAGATCTACTTGTTGGTCTAAAACATTCCACTAATACAAAACACAATATAAATGATCAATTTCTAAAATCAATTTCTTAAATTGTGTTGGAACTGAACTGGAGGGTAATCATGCATTCTGATTTTACTGTAAATTAAGGAAGAACAATTACATTTGCAGATCTGTCAATTTTAGTCAGAAGCAGCATTTGTTCTCTTCTTGGAAAATTAAAATAAATACACCTGAGAACAATAAGGCACTTCTTCATTTTTTGTTTATTTAAATAATGTAATTTAGACTGTTTTGATGGGCATACATTATCACAAAAACAATCTTCTGGCCTTGGTTGAACCTCCAACAGGGGGCACTTAGCATCTCTTGTCCATCTGTCTTCCCACAATGGAGGAGCTCAACCAAGTGCCAACCTTAGAAGAGCTCAGCAAAGCAATTGACTCCTTCCCAAATGGCAAAGCACCAGGTAGTGACAGCATCCTGCCCAAAGCTATTAAACGTGGGAAACCAACACTGCTTCAACCACTACACAAACTACTTTGCCTCTGCTGGGAAGAGGAGCAGTCCCACAAGACATGCGTGATGCCACAATTGTGACCCTTTACAAAAACAAGGGCGACCACAGTGACTGTAATAATTACAGAGGGATCTCGCTTCTGAGCACCGTTGGTAAAGTGTATGCCCGCATCATACTAAACAGGCTGCAGTTGATGGCAGATCGTGTGTACCCAGAATCCCAGAGCAGCTTCACAGCAGGCAGGTCGACAACAGACATGATCTTCTCCTTGTGACAACTCCAAGAGAAGAGCAGAGAGCAAGATCAACCACTCTACATCATGTTCATCAACCTCACCAAGGCCTTTGACTTAGTCAGCAGGAAAGGCCTTTTTGAAGTTCTCAGTAAGATCGGTTGCCCCCCAAAACTTTGCAGCATGATAATCTCTTTCCATGCAGATATGAAGGGAACAGTCTTGTATGATGGATCTTCCTCTACCTCCTTCCCAGTTAACAGCGGTGTGAAGCGGGGCTGCATTCTGGCACCAACCCTATTCGGGATCTTCTTCTCCTTGCTTCTGTCCTACACCTTTGACTCATCCACTGATGGTATACATCTACACACCAGGTCCGATGGGAGGCTGTTCAACCTGACACAACTGCACTCGAAGACGAAAGTGAGGGCTGTGCTCATCAGGGAGATGCTTTTTGCAGATGATGCGGCTCTTGTGATGCACACTGGGGAAGTCCTCCAGAGACTGGGAGACCGTTTTGCTGATGCCTGCATGCAGTTTGGACTCACCATCAGCCTGGAAAAGACAAAGGTCAGCATGCAAGATACCACCATTGCCCCTACAATCAAAATCAACGGTGTCACCTTGGAAGTAGTCAACAACTTTACCTACCTGGGGTCAACCATCAGCAACACACTCGCTTGATAAGGAGCTGGACAGAAGGCTTGGAAAGGCAAACACCATCATGTCACAACTGATGAAGAGGGTGTGGGAAAACAACATGCTGACAGAGCACACCAAAGTCCAAGTTTACCAGGCCTGCATTCTCAGCACCCTTCTATATGGAAGTGAGACCTGGAGTACCTACATGAGGCAAGAGCATCAGCTTAACTCCTTCCATATACGGTACCTTAAACGCATCCTGAAAATCAACTGGCAAGACCGTGTCCCTCACAATGAAATCCTGCTGCATGTAAATACCCCCAGCATGTTCTCCCTGCTGAGTAAACATCGCCTTCGATGGCTGGGACACGTCCGACGCATGGAGGATGGGAGGCTTCCAAAGAACATCCTATATGGACAGCTGGCCACTGGCACGAGAAGAGTTGGCCGCTTCAAGGATGCATGCAAGAGGGACATGAAGGCATGTGACATCGCACCAGATGGCTGGGAAGTGCAGGCCGAGGACTGAGGCACCTGGAGACTGACAGTAAGTAAGGGTATATCAGTCGCTGATATGAGGAGAGGCCAGTTGGCGGCAGAGAAACGTGTAAGAAAGGGCCACGTGGCAGCAACCACAGTAACCCAGGCTTCCCAATATCTCTGCACAAGCTGCAAGAGGGACTGTCACTCGTGCATAGGCCTACACAGCCACAGCAGACGATGCCAACAAGACAGACAGACGACACCCCATGGGTGCTATCTGCATGGTCTCCCAAGACTAAGTCGCCAATGAATGAATGATGAATGACATTTCACAAAATTTCCTGCCCAATTTTTTAATAAGAGTACCATGAATGGCACAGTGGATATCCATCCTGTGTTTAATAGTTTTCTGTGAAGATTTTGTTTTACAGAAGCCTTTTTTTATCCTTGAGTTAGTGACTGTGAATATTAACTATCAATATGTTTCTTCCATATTGTAAGTGTAAGCTATCTACAATGTTGAATCCAGAAATTGTGATGTAGAAATAATGTTTTTGTGTGGAAATTGTTTTCCATCTTTCATTTAGTGACCTTTTGGCCTACAAATCTATTGGCTTCTTTCTTGCCCTAAGTAGAAGCCATCTACTGTGGTCTGTGTTGTAACTATTTTGATCCTCTGTCAATGACCTTAGACTGAAATTAGTAGGGTTCTTCTTTACCCAAAGTGTAAGTCATCCATCAAGGAATGATAACCAGTGATGTTGAAGAACTAGTGTTATTGTATGGAGACCAGTTTTCATTTTTTTTAGCTACAGTGACTTTGAAATTTGATCTTTGACCTCAATATCAATAAGGTTTTTGTTACCCAAGTTCAAGCCAGCCACAGACTGATCCCTGTGTGTGATGCAGAATATTACTGTGCAGAAATTCATTTTCTTTCATTCAGTCACCATAACCTTATACCCCAAAACCTAGTTTCTTTCTTACCCTAAGAGCAACCTTGCAGCTGTTTCTTACCCTAAGAGCAACCTTGCAGCTGTAGATTGTACTGAACTCAAATTATTGAAACCATTTTTCTTCTTTCAGCCACATTGACTTTGAGCTTTTGACCCAACCTGACCCCTCCCCCCCCCCCTCAAATCAACAAGATTCTTTTTCATCCCAGGAGCAAGTCATCCTCAGAGTTTGGTACCCTGGTCAAATGGACTGTGAGAAACAGATTAACATTATTACATAATGTGCATGGTCTTGATGTGGGTATATAAAAAGGAAGAAGTTAATTTCAATCTAGAAAGTAAAATACACAATTTATTTAATACTTTTATAGAGTTCTTGACCCCAATCTACTGGCACAATGTAGAACAACACACCACAGTCAAGTCGGTTCCTAATTTTGTGTACATTAATTGTGAGCAAATACTAATGGCATATGAGCAATAACAATCAATTAAACTATGTTTCCTGTTCATAAGTCAGATTTCATCTTTTATTTTCAGATTGACAGAGACTATGACCTGGATCTGTGGAGCTAATACACCATTGACACTGCAACACTTCTGAAATAGAGCCCTCTAGCAACCATTAGGTTAAAACTGACCTTTACCTGATGCACCTGGGAACCAAAAAAAATGCATCATGTGAATGATGATTCCAAATAGGACTAATTAATGTGCAAAAGAAATCTGCATCTAGGTTTACTTGCCCTGAAAATTTTCTAACAGATGTCTGGATCAATTTGTTGTGCAATTTGCTACCATGCCAAGTTGTGAAACATATCAAGTCCTGTTAAGAATGTTAAATAATTAATTTGTTTACATGCAGAAGCAATAAGGATCAATCCATATTTTATGCATGGCAAAACCTGAAAATAATTACTTGTGTTTAACCATGTGTGATAGTCATGTGATGCAGTATTCATTCTAATACAGCATACCTGCCTAGAACAGATTCAGCTGTTAAGTCTTCCATTTTGGGATTAATCTGATTCTTGAGAAATGTTGAAATTTGGTTCTTAAAAGAGCTTAAAATAATTATAATATTTACATAGTGGGATTACCAAGGCAACAGGAAAAGTATGCTATAATTCAAATGTACATTGTTACTAATTTGAAAGGTGCACCTAAATGTTGTCATGTCTTTTAATGTGCCCAGTCTTCAATCCATGCTTAGAGTAGTCAGTATAGTAGTGATGACCATTCCTTTAATTGATTACACTTTAGCAATGAGACACCAACCCAGTATCCCTGCTGCTCTGAAGAATGGTATGGTCCAGATCTTATTTAATCCTCCGTCAATCAATGCAAGATTATACAAGGACACCAGTCAAACAGTCTATTTCAACTGCACTGTGCTTCAAGCCACCACAGAGAGCAGTAGTGACAACAGTTCTCAGCAAAGGCAAATTCCAATTGACAGTAAATATGGAATTAACAAAACCTACACCATTCATATTGTGTCAAATAGTGAAAGATTCATCAGATTTGTTCTTCCACCAGACATGGTCAATGCTGACCCTCGAGATCCTGAGTTTCCAGGACCATATCTACGGAAAGAAATCACTCTTCCAATCCAATTAAACACCATTCATAATTTCACTATTCAAGCAATGTACATTGGATATGTGACAATGTCTGTTACAGTATATGACACCGATAGTCTTACTCTGGCACGAGCAAATCTTGCTGCAGCTATTGGAAGAGCTGAGTATCGTGTAATGGTGACATCTAGACAAAAATTAGCGGATTTTATATTTGACTGCTCTGCAGCTGCTGTGGCAATTTTGATAAGTTTTGGCATTGGATGTGTAACCGATACAGAGAATTTAAAGCGTCAACTAAAATATCCAGTATCACTGGTGATTGGCTTTTGTTGTCAATTTCTGCTAATGCCTGTGGTAAGTAGTAAATTGCATTATTAAATATTTCTCTGGAGTTCTCTCCTAATAGGAATGGATATTCAGTATTCCCTCTGTTGTTGCATACAGTTCATCTAAACCTCATCACTAGTTCTCCTGTTAATTGTTCAGCCAGATCAATATTTGCCGTTCTATGACTGTACATTAAAATGAATTTGATTCAGCCTTGACTTACAGTGCACATGCCTTGATATTTGTTGTTGTTGTTGTTGCTGTTGTTATTGTAGGGTTTAATGCCATTTTTCAGTACATGATAGGTTATACATGGCGGCCAGTATTATTGGTGGAGGAAGAACCCGGGAAAACCCCCAGAAAGAATCACCGACCCACAAGAAGTCACTGGCAAGCTTTCTCACATAACTACATCAGCCAAATCTTAGACTCGAACCCACTCAGAGGTGAGATGGCAGTGATCCGTAATGGAAAGCGCTTTACACGACTTGGCCAATCGGGGCCCCTGCCTTGATATTTGTAAAATATATTAGGCCACTTCTATGTAACTGTATATCTTTCACATGAAAAGCAATAATTAAAAATTAAATCCAGTATCCTTACAACGAGAGCCATTTGACAATGGTGACTTTGGTATACAAACTAGTTCCTGATCTCCACCTATAAACATATATAATTGCCACCGACCATCAGATCAGTAGGTGAAAAAATTTGTCAGGGACAGAAGTAATAGTTTTATTCACAGGTCCCATGCCAGTGGCTTTTCCAAAAAAATCACTTACTCTGCCTCTAATTTCACTCCTTAGGACCAAACTTCTTGACTTATAATATTGTGACATGGTGTAATTGTTGAAAATTATATGATTTTATTTGACTTGTATTTTTATTATGTTCATCTGCTATGCAAAATTCATCACCTGAGAAAGTGTGTAATTCTTTAAACAATTTTCATTATACTTTTGATACTGGTCACAGGATTGAACCATTGTTTTCATTCTGCTGTAGCAGAGCTCATAACTAACATGATCTCCAAACTTTGAACACATTCTGCATGTTACTGTGTGAAAATCACAGTTGTGATCTCTAAACTCCCTGCAGGGCTGCAAATAGGATTTGTGGGCCCTAGGAAATATTCTCCAGTAGGCCCCTATAAATTATACACTGACACTGGTGGGTCCCCTGACTCCTTGAATGTCTTCTGCTTCACCTTTGTCAGTTTACTATTGTCTGTGTAGTCATCATGATCTGTTGACACATGAAGTAATTAATTTTCTAAATACACCCAAAATCTCTGCATGTCAAAATAATGTCAGAGAGCTTTTTAAAATATCAATCAGTAAATAAAATACATTAAAGTTCATATTAGTTCATGTCATAGTATAGTGAATTACAGGAAACACCCATTCTGTATAACAACAGCATTTCTTGCAATAAACAGTTTAAACTCGGATGTAATTATCTGCTCTTGTCGGGTGCAAAACACTCCAGTGGATGCTTATTTAAGTCGCTTAACCTTAGCTTACAATCTGATTGTTATACGATCACATTGGTACCATGCAAAACATGTATATATTTAACCACAGATGCATTACCTTGTAAGTGTGATCAAAAAGTAGATCATGAAAGACAAGTGATTACTAATTATAGGTAAGTAATGAAATAAAGAGAACAGAACTACAGTGAAGTATGTTCCCCATTAATAAGTCATACGCTTTGCTTTGTGCACCTTGTTTATAACTTTCATTACAAGTAAGCAGAAACTCTTTTTAAGGATTAAGGAGATATAAAAAGATCCCCTGAGGTCTGAATCTTAAGTCTCCTTCTAGAAATTCAACATGGAAATATCACCTTTGATTATCACGCTCAAGGATATTTTAGGCAAACAACATAGGATTAAAACTTATTTTTGGATAATCCAGACAGACAGCTGAGTTTCAATATGGGAGGGGCACAATCTAGATTCAGACGGTGTGAAGCATGAGGTTAGCCAATGACGCGCCTTCTTAGGAAGAGACTAATAAAGGCATGAAACGTTGTGGCTCAGTGGTTAACTCATCAGACAATAATAAAAATTGTAACCAAAAAGGTTCAGGTTCAAATTCTAAAATAGGCTTATTTCAACTAGTGTTGTTAGAGGTATTCATTATTTATCAGGCTTCAGCACATCAGGTGATAAAAACATAATTTAAGTTCATTTTCTCAAGCGAATCACACAATAACCAATATTAAAAAAAACATAATGAAGTTAATTTTCTCAAGCAAATCACACCATAACCAATAAAAATTGTAGCAAAAGAACAATATAACATGTCAGTAGTCTTTTAAATACATATTATTTAGTAATTTGGCTGGGGAAGTTAAAACTTATTTGGCTGGGGAATTTAAAACTTGACACTATAACATACTAAATGATCATTACTGTGTGTGTGGGGGGGGGGTCGTCTCTATGCTTTCTTTGTTATGATCCAGTAGCTACATGTATGTTTCTGGGAGGTAGGAAAACTTGGCTCAAATGTACTATGGCTCAGCAACACAAGTAGGTTATTTAGTGCATGGTAACTCGAGTAAGATTCTTGCCCAAAGACAACTGTCGGTATAACCTTTCATGTGTTGATGCACTAATAAACAGCAGAAACCAAACATATATTCACGTTGCAGCTCTAAAAATTAAACTATGTACAAAGTAGAAGACATTTATTGTATATCTTAGCTCCTTTTTCATCTTTTATTCAACAGGTTCAGGAAAAATGGTTTCCTAAGTATGTCCATATTGGAAGTAAATGCAGGCAATCATGGATCTGTCCCATTCCAACCTTTTTTTGCATTACTGAAACTACCTTTTATTGTAATCTTTTTATTGTAATCTTTTATTGTAATCTTTTATTGTAATCTTTTTATTGTAATCTTTTATTGTAATCTTTTTATTGTAATCTTTTATTGTAATCCTCATTGTAATCTTTTATTGTAATCTTTTTATTGTAATCTTTTATTGTAATCTTTTATTGTAATCCTCATTGTAATCTTTTTATTGTAATCTTTTTATTGTAATCTTTTATTGTAATCTTTTATTGTAATCCTCATTGTAATCTTTTATTGTAATCTTTTATTGTAATCTTTTTATTGTTATCTTTTATTGTAATCTTTTTATTGTAATCTTTTATTGTAATCTTTTTATTGTGATCTTTTATTGTAATCTTTTTATTGTAATCTTTTATTGTAATCCTCATTGTAATCTTTTATTGTAATCCTCATTGTAATCTTTTATTGTAATCCTCATTGTAGCTTGCTTTTGGTCTTGCCATGGTTTTACCACTGGAGAAGAATGTACGGTTTGGTCTGCTGTGTGTAGCCTGTGTGCCAGGAGGCGGCCTCGGACATGTTGCAGTCATTATCAGTGGTGCCGACCTTCCCCTCAGTCTGACAATGAACCTTATTAGTATTGTCACCATGCTAGGTAAGTTACTAAGTTCTTTGCATTGTTAAGGGGTAAATGATCATATCAAGTGTAATATAGCCATGTCCAGTAAATTTACTTTGTCATTTTCACCATGAAAAGATAAAACATCTAGGTACTATATGATTTAATTCGTCATGTCAACAACTAATTATTCATGACATTAAGCTGCTATATAAATATCACCAAGATATGAAATTTTTTGTCAGGGTTCTAAATGTCATCATCGTTAGTAAGTATAATGTTGTGCCAAATTTAATATCTCTACCTGAGGTATGTTATAATGGTATGGTCATTGTCATCACAAGTAAGTTATTGGTGCAGGTTAATTTCACCATTTAAGGTACAGGAGGTAGATAATCTAACATTTGAATGCACTGTCGATCTTCGATGTTAAAAAACACTACCCCCTTCTGAAAGGCAATTATAAGCCATGACCCATATATATTTTAGAAACAAATTGTTCATGTACATGCTAATGAAAGGACTCCGAAAAAGCACACGTATAATACATATATGTAGTTATCCATATTACAGTTATAGCAAAATTAGTCTTCTGAAAGTCAAAGTTAAAATGAAGCGCAGTGTATATGTGCATGTATATATACAAAACTTTCACAAAATTGAAGCACTGGGTGCAAAATTGTGGTTAGAGTTTAAAAGTCGCATCAAGTTTGTTAAAGTTACAGACAACATAAATGTTTTACAGCAAGCAAGCCTTTAATTGACAAAGATCAGTATCTGAGTAACTGATGTCTACATCATCAAACTTCTGTTCTACACAGTAACTGGAGTTGTCCACAATCTACAGTTAAAAAACTTTGTAGATAACTTGCACTTGACTTAAACACAAACTCTATAAACATTATGGTGAACAGCTCAGAGATTAAGGTCTGAAATAAGAAAATTGGTTTATGCTCAAATCTCTACCATCAACAGTTACTAAATTTCTGGATGACTTGCACTTGGATTTTTTTGTTGTGTGTGTGTTCAAAACCTAAGAGAAGTTATGCTTGATATAGTTTTTTTTTCTTCTTCAGAGCCTGTGTTACAAAGATAACAAACTAAACAGCTAACAAGCTGTTCCCATCACTGTGTCAATACTAAATTATCATTACCTAGTTCCCACTGGGTAATTCTACATCAGAAATGTCCATTTTGCATGATACCTCTTTCTGTTGTGTCATTGCTAATTGCCACATCAAATCTGCATCAGTGTTTCATCCAACTTAACCCCACAAAAATCTCATAGCAAGGCTTATAATGAATTCTGACATGAGGTAACTTGATAAGAACTGGGTTCCTCCACAGCTGCTTAATTAATAAGGATAATACCATTTCTGTATTTGGTGCAGTTAATTACTACCAATCTGGGATAAGATGGGAAAAGGAAATAACCCCTGATAAATCCTAGCAAAAATAGAGCTAGTTCTGTGTTTTGCTTCACATTATATTTTGCTTTGCATTTTGTCAATTCATTTACAATGACCATCACTGTAAATTTTTGTATATATAAAACATTTCATCACCATTCTTCATCATCAAATTTTCAACAACAGTATAAATAAAGAAATGGTCGTGAACTTGAATTGTCTTTCTCTGTCAGAACTGAACTAACTCTGCATTTTATTTCACTTGTCCAACAATGGCTTTTTTTTTGTCGTCTTGGGTGGTTGGGCTCGGGAATTGCTTTCACTGTATGCAGTGATGGAAAGTGAAAAAAATTAGTTCAGTGCAACTACCGTATTTTCGCGCATATATCCCGCACACGCAGATAATCCGCACCCTCATATAGCCCGCGGGTTTTGGGGTTTTGTGTAAAAAATCGTTGGCATAACCCGCACCTTTGTATAACCCGCAACCATAGATATATTTATACAGCTACAATCGGAAATGAAATCAATTACAGGATCACGGGGCTTCGCTGATGTAGCAAACTGCGATTCTGTTTTCCGTTTTGGTGACAAAATATACCATCTGGTGATATTTGTGGCGACACTAATTTTGGCTGATAAAAACCGTATATACAGTCTTGCGTTTGGAGTAGAGAAAATCAAAGGCACCATGACAGGAAACAATGTACTGGAATATATTGTTAAAATAGTAAGTCCTTGTCTCATACTGGCAAACCACACTAACAGTGCACTGTTATATCATAATCCGCTAATGATGATATCTGGCCTTATTACTTTATGCAACTGACTAGTCAAAATCCGAATCCGCAGAAGGCGGAAACGTAAAATGAGTACAGTCAAGCAGATGACACTAATTTAAAAACAAATACCAGATGGAAGAAGAAAAAATACGTTTGCTGACACTTCAAAGAGAACTGATTACCTTTGAAGCACTGATATATACTAAACAAATAAAACAAATCTGTTTCAATGTTCTACAATTATCTGAAGTTGCCGCAGCAATAACAAACAGGTATTTGTTTCACCCTTCAACTGGAGCCTTTAGCGGCACCATCATCAAAGTAAGCCGACGACCTTTGCTCAATAAAAGTCAGGAAAAACACGGTACACAGTGCTTGTGTGCGTAGGAGCTGTGCCTCAACTACAGGCTACATAAACACGGACATTTTTAAATAATCTTGTATTCTTGTGAAGTGTAGATTCGAGTTTAAATAATTTCTTTCTGTTTAATTTAAAAAATGCCGAAACGAAAGTCTTACACAGCCGACTTCAAGCTAACTGCCATTGCGTATGCTGAAGTGCATGGCAATAGAGCCACAGGCACAAAATTTGATATTGATGAGAGTGTAATCCGAGGTTGGAGAAAAGAAAAAGGAACGTTGGAGAAGATGAATCCACGAAAACGTGCTCGTCGCGGACCTAAAGCAAAGTGGCCTCACCTTGAAGCTGACCTGAAGCAGTGGATCGTGGCCCAGCGGTAAAATTAGGTACCGTAGTTATTTCGATTGAAAACAGAAAATATTGATTATGAAAACGTGACGGATACGAAATTTTAAGTTTTTATCCCGAAATGTTGATTTGGTCCCGATACCGTAAGTTGTTGTAAAGTCACCGTAGTAGCCATAATATCCAACCCTAGCAAAACAAAACTAGAACAATATATGTTATGTAGTTACGTTTTTTAAACAATATGTTGAAATATCATTATGTGTAAAAAAATTGTGATATAGCCTGCACCCTTATATAACCCGCACCCCACCTGCGGGGTTTGTAAAATCTGGTATAACCCGCGGGATATATGCGCGAAAATACGGTAATATAGACCACAAATATGCACAAAAAGCTCGGGTCACTACTGTTCACCTTGCAGGGTTTTCAAGAATGATACATGCATTGGGAAACCAAACATTAGTAGGATAAGAACATTCAGAGACCAAAATCTCCTTAAATTATGACACAGGACAATTAAATTACTTCAAGATCATATCAGTACAAAGCTGCAGGTAAGTCCCTGGATAAATAAAAATTTTGTACAGAAACATAGTTAGGATGACAATAACTTTTAAAAATGAAGCCATGAACCACTTTCAGTAGTAACCAGACTGATTTCAAGTCTTGTCAATATAAAGGTGCTAAATTTAACTAAAATCCAGGAATCAATTCCTTAGTAAAGTTACGTCACAAAAAAATAAAGCTAGCTTGGGAAATAAGAATAAAATGCCTCTAAATGATGTGAAATGTGGGAAATTTAACTTCAAGGTCAATTCAGTTTAAAGCCACAGAAAAACTGTCACTGAAATCTAGGAATCCTTACTAATGTAATTTATTCTGCTGAAACTAGTCTGGAGGACAGTCACTGAGGGGGGCATAACTCCTGAAATAAAGTCATTCATAGTCTTTTGAATAGGATGCTGCGTGTGAAAGTTAGTTAAAGTCTTATAAATTTTGATAATGTAATTGGGTTACCTGGAATTAATTCCTTTAAACTGGACTAACAGGCATATATTTCCTATGAATAAAGTCAAGAAAGGCTGGAAATAGAACTCATTCAGTATTATAAACTGTAAATGTATGTATCAAAATCTGGTTGAAATCAAACAAACCCTGATTAAGTTATGTTGCAGAAACCATGGACAAACAGTACACTGGGATTTCAAGGGCATGCCTTCTACAAATGAAATATTATAACAGTAAATAGAATTCATTTTTTGCCTCAATAATATAAATCAGCATGCCAAATTTGGTTGAATCCAGCAATCCCAGTGAAGCTGTGGAAACCAAAGACATTACATCAAAGACCATAACCATTCTACATGAAGAAGTCTGAAGATCAATATATTTAATGGTCTTTAAATGACAAGCTACTTAAAATCTGGTTAAAAAACCAACATTACCCCATAGTGTTATTATGTGCAAAACCTAGTTGTTGATGGACATGCAACATAATTATTTAATGGCTTCCACTAACTTCACAGTAGTGCAAAATAAAGTAAAATCAGAGGAAGCATCTGAAGTCAGACAAACTATAAAAAGATGTACAGTAGAACCTGTCTTAAAAGACCACCCCTTCTGCCAAAAAATAATGGTCTCTCAAGATAGGTGGTCTCTCATAATAGGTTGTAACACTATATAATCAATAAGTCTGTGCATGGAAAATTCTGGTCTTCAAGACAGGTTTTACTGTATACTATTACAACTGGCAAAGAGAGAGATTTGCTATATTTTCTTGTTCGCTTGGTTAAAAAGCTGCATTGTAGAAAGACCAAAGAAAAAATGTGTTTCCATTTGCACTGTTTTTATAATTAGAGTAAGCAGTTGGCTTTTTCTTAACATTATGTATCTTTAATATGATTCTTTTTAACCTCGGGGTGAAAAAGTGCTAGTGTTGGCAATGAGAAACAGGGATGGCTCTCCAACCAGAAACATATTTTGTTTGGCTGGATCTTTTGTTGTATAAATGCACAAGACACCATGATCATAGTATTTTGCTCTATTCATGATTTCAAGTGAAATAGTGATTTTAATGGCACATTAAGTGACAAAAGATTTGGGTCTATACTGTTTACAATGTTATACTTGGCTAATTATGGTCATTAGATTGCATTGCTGAAGACACACACAAGGCTGATGAAAACGACTTGCATGGACAAATGGAGCTTTCATGGATTGAATTGATTTAGGACAATGTTATATCTGAATGAGAACTGATGATATTGATCATTTCATTCAAAAACATTTCAAATAATATTTGGTCCAAGATAAGCTCAATCATGTTCGGTTTTGACTTGTAAATGGCAGGTTAATTGCAAGTTCAAATTATGACCCGACCAACCCATGTTGCATGCCTTGGTGTTTCTCAGGATATGGTGCTTTACTCTCATTACGTCGGTATTAACTGGTCTTTCATGTGGTGATAAGTTAGCATTCTGGTTTAAATATGGGTAGTTATCAGAATGTTTTTTTTAGAAATGTAACTTATGTCTCATTAAAACTTAACTAGGAAAATAATGCTTACTCACTGTCCATACATAATTTAGTTATAAAAATCAGTATGGCGTCATGTACTAAAACAAAATCAAATAAATTAAACAGTTCAAAAACAAGTCTACAGGTACTTTATTGATCTGATACAAGCATTTGGTTTGCTGTGAATGTGTTACCTTGGAAAGTAAGGAAATTGCTCCAGTTCCTGAAAACAACACATATCAAGAGGTTTTACGATATTGGTCAATGTAAAATTTTCTTCACCAATATTTCTTCACTACAGTGTTGCTTTGTTGCTCATGAGAGACATAAACTGAACTGCCTTATATGTGAACTCACCTTGTATTAAGGTATTTTTTTGCAATGTTACTAATACATTATTAAAAATGGGATCCATGACAATATCTGATTTATAAATGGGTCCATCTTACTTTGAGGTACATTATAATGGGGGGGATGATTCACTCAGTGAACAGCATAGACTTTGATCTATTAAGCAGCAGATCTTAGTGATGCTGATAGTTTAGAATGGTACTTACTGTGTATGGGTGTATATTGTGGTAGATCTTTGCTTTGCTTGAATTGTCTCAACATGTATGATTGTTTATTATCTCCTTTAATGTGATGGAATATGCATTTACAAGGCAAAACTATAATTTAAGTAGCCTTCCTACAGTGGTGTGATAAATGTAAAACATAAAAACATCTGACAATGAACACACACACACACACACACACACACACACACACACACACACTAAAACTATTGCTTGTATGCTATCCAATTTTCTCAGGCCTCCTGTCCTGTGGGGGAAAAACAAATTTTGCTTATTAATCAGACACTTAAAAATAACAAATGTCTGATATTGATTTAAATTTTAATAATGCTTTAATTTTTGAAAAGAAAGAACAAAAGTTAGTGGAGCCACAGAAAGCCCATTATTATCACCTTCTAAAGATGCTTTTTTCACCCATTTGTAAGAGCTCCCAATTAGTCTGTTTCATTAAGTTTGTGACCCATTTGTAAGAGCTCCCAATTAGTCTGTTTCATTAAGTTTGTGACCCATTTGTAAGAGCTCCCAATTAGTCTGTTTCATTAAGTTTGTGACATATCAGTATTTTTTTTTTAAATATCGTCTATGCAAGATGCTTATATAAGTAATTTTTAAATTTATAATCACATATCTAGTACAAAAATGACCATTTATATTATTACATGTACAAATGTTCTGTTTCATGTCCAGAGTTTTAGAAATTCTCTCACATCATTAAGACAAGCTCTGTGACTGAGAGGAGAGTGACGACAGTATTAAATATTTAGTACTATTAATGGTATAGTCTATGTCTGTGTACTTAAAAATTAGCATGAAATAACAATAAAGTGCAAAGATTTCTTCATTCTGGAAGAATCCCCGCAGAAAAATGTCTACCAGATTCTAGTAAATTCCTAATATTTCCGCTCATGCTACATAATTTCTGAAGATGTAATGACTAGCCTGGGGATGCTTTGAAGCATTATTGATTTAGCCCTTGCTTTTAGCCTATTACCTGTATGACACCAAGCAGTTAGATAGCATCCATTCAAAATGGCTTTTTCAGTTGAAAATACATACTTTCCATAAATACTGTAAAAGACGTTTGTACCAATATGTATCCTTCAGTTTGTTCATGTATTCACACATGGTTTATTTTTTATCCTTAGCAGTGGCAACAAAATATATGTACTAGATTTTTTCCAAATAAAAAGATTTTTTGTAATTCTTCCTAATTAATAAATTAGAACTTATCCTTCAATTAGCATAATTATTGTGTTGACATGATATTAATTTAAACCAAAACACATGCAATGTACATCATTTTATAATTTTTTTCTTCACACAATCTGTGACTACAATCGTTAAAACAGTTTGTAAACAAATTTGGCCAATTGTTTCTAATAAATCCACCAATATATTAAAAAACAAACAAACATCTAAAAAACATTCTACATGTAACAACATAGTACTTTATTGTAATTGAAATGAAATTTGATTAAATAATGCCACTGGCTACATCATACTTTGTTTCAATGATGTAACATGGTGCATACTAATTTAGTGAAATCTGCCTGTAAGGAGACTCGGTTTACAATAACACCTCTTTCATTGTTGAAAAGCTTCTTTTATATGCAAGTTATTTTAAGTGTTACTGTTTTTGATCAGGTGTCATTTGTATCAAAGTGTCATCCATGACAGGTATCACTGTAGTTTATGCCTTACTCAAAACTGGAGAATATTAGAGTATACACTTTATGTACTTTTTAATGGTTTTCTTTTTGCATTTCCAAAATGGGCATACTCTCTAGTTTGCTTAGTGGAACCTTGAACAGAAAAAAACTTCCTCTTGAAAATTAACATTTGGAGAGGCGATCTGGTGCCATAACTCTTAAAAGGTATGACATGGAATGCTGAATAACTACTTGACTGTCTTATCAGTATAAAGGTGCGTTTTACCTTTGGTCAAAATGCCAAAGTTAGGAGAACAGAAGTTAGGGGGCAAAACTCTTCTAATAAATGATAATGTGGAACACTTAAAGCTATACTCATTCATGGTATCATCAGTGTTTAGTTGCATGTCAAATATTTGGTTTAAATGCAATAACGGCTTAGTATAGTTATTCGGTTGAACCCCAGTTAGAAAGAAGGGACTATAACTCTTGAAAATGATGTCCTATTCTGGAAATCAAATTCACTCATGGTCTCATCAGCATGAAGCCAAAGGCCTAACTGATTGAAAATCAACAAATATGGGTGAATTTGTCTTGCGGAAACCAAAGTCAAGAGGATCAAGGGGCTTCAACTCCTCTAATGACTAATTCCATGACACAGGCAAGTCTATAAAGAAATGTTCATTCCAAAATTGTATCAGAATATGTTATGTTGATCACAAAGCAACATCTCACATGAAGTAAAGTGTCAAGGGCAATTCAACCACCGTTTGGCCATTGTCAAGGGCAATAAAAATGGAACTAATGAGACCAAACTCATAAAAGGCACATCCAGGGCTACAAAAGGCACATCCAGGGCTACAAGACAAAGAACAGGCACATCATGTCAGAAATGTTCAGATGTGCATGAATTGTTCTAGCTTCCAAGATTAACCAAAGTGAAGATTTAAAAAGAAGCTATTCCATCAACATTCAACCTGAAAAGATTAATGTTGTAAAAGACACATCACACTTTATATGCAATTCAACCACCATTTGGCCAGGCATTACAAGTATGAATGGACAAACAGATGGACAGAAAAGGCTGATTACTAAAGAATTCACATATCTCAATGTGGAATCCTAATAAAATTTGAATCTAAAAGTTTTCATTTCCAACTGAGGAATTACTTTTTTTGTGAGCAAAAATTTAATACAGATACATTGTACCAAATCAACAAGACATATTTGTTTTCCTGATTTTAAGATTTGACAAATGGAAAACATACTCCCTGACGCAGTTGTAAATGTGACAGATACCGGTATTGATTCTAACAGACAGTGACCACAATACAGAATTTTAAGTCTTCTCGATATACTGTCAACTTTGACAAGGCTAAATAAGGCTGTAGTGCTTTGTATGGATTATCATTTGAGAAGCAGCATGGCCAACTCAAATATCTTGGTTCCATAATCATGGAAGAGGGATCAATAGCAGAAATTTGTCATGAGCAGCACCAACAATGGCAGCAATGTCAAAGCTAGGTGTGCAAGACAATCTGGTGCAAAGTACCGGTAGGCCAATGTGAAAACCTAATCGATCAAAAGACAAAGCTGAAATGATATGACAATGTCACTAGAGCCAACCGCCCCGCAGCATGCAGCATCTAGGGTGGCAGAAGGAGAGGTTGACAGAGAAAAAAGTGGATTGACAACATCCAGAAAAAGTTTTGCGGAGACACATGCATTGGCACATGATCAAGACAAGTGGAGGGAACTGGTCAGATGTTCAACACAGCGCCTCGATGACCACACTAGATAAAGAGACTAATGATGATGTAATACATCCTAGAGAATGGGTTTGTGGTTGACTGAAGTGATAAAGTTCTAAAACAATTATGGATATTCATGGAACTCAACAAATTCATTCTACATTTTAAAGTAAAAGACCTTTTCAGTTAACATTTTTAAAAGATAGACTTTCACATGATCTCATTATAAACCCATAAAGATTATTATGTGCAGAAAGTTGACATGGTCATGTTTAGCACTTAACAAACTCTCCAGTTCACTAACATTCTGGTATCCAATCCAATAATTTAACTGATGTGTAAATTGTTGATTAATGATGATGCTTTCATGTGTACCTGTTTCCTTTCATGGTTACCATTTTTAACTTTCTACAGGGTTGTTGACATTAGAAAGGTTTGAACTTTCTAGGTTTCAGAAACCTATTGATGAAATGTAATTGCTATCTAAAGTGGTGTAGGAAGATTTGCACTTATTGACAATTTGTTCCTTTGTTAATTTATTTTTGTTGATTTTAACAGGCCTTTTAGCACATGGGCTAAAGAAATGGGAGCTAATTGCCTTTAATCATGGGCACACCAATGCAGCTGACTCCGGCTGGCCTGGACCAATAACAGATCCATGACACTTGGACTGCCAATCCACAATGGCTTCCACATACATGTACATTGACAAACAAAAGAATACACACAAATGCATACACACATACAGAGAATAAAAAGATAACAAGAACTTCAGAACACCTGCCCATTCCCATTGATTAAAAAGAGCATGGGAACAACTGTAAGAATTAAGTCTTAAAATCAGAGTTACATGTACCTGACAACAATAATACAAAATGCAACATACAGGAAAGAATAGTACCAGCATGTACTAATGAAGAGGTGTTTGATTTACAGTATATAGATCAGATTCTTTGGTGCATCACAAAAGACTAAAAACAAAAAAATATGTAATTTTGTGATCAAAATAATTGTTTCTACACAAAGATCTGGAATTCTTATTTGTGTTTAGTTGCAAGTTCCTCGGGGTTTGATTCAAGGCCAGATGACTGAAGGTCTGAATCCTGTCCAGACAAACCAAAAGTCATCTCTCTGCAAGGACCTTGGCATGATATAATCTGTGAGGTGCTGATGTGGGATTAAAAACTAACAATCAGTTGAAGAGTCTACTGTGACTGAAAAACACTAGACATTACTGTCAAAATTCATTTTAGGTAGAGGGTCAGACTATCACTTTTTTGCACAGACAATTTATTTATGTCAAAGATCTGCGAGCTCTTCATCCTTCTTATGCTAACCCCCCCCCCCCATTACTTCCATTTTCCAACAACATGGCCATCTGAGCTCTTGAGGAAATGAGTATTGACTTTTGCTGTCAGTAATTGATCTGATGGTCCCCAAGCTGATAGGGATTTCAAAGCATTGTAATTGGCTTTGGTTTCCTGTCAGATAACTAATTTTGGATTGAAACAGGATCCATTAAATCTCATAGTCACAGTCAAGATTCAGAGTTAGTTTGTCATGGGTCGATTGGTTTTGGATAGGTCAGTAAATAAGCAGAATCTATTTTAATCTTCCTAAACTTACTATTTCACAAAAATGAAGAGAGAAAAAAATCATTTTTTGTGCCATATAATGGAACTCAATTGGACAATCTTCCCATTTCTGCTAGTTTTTGCCCTAAATGATTATCTAACCACCAGTTTTTAGATAAACTAAGATGATGAACAAGCTTGATTATTTATTGTCTGTAGAGTTTTTATGCTAAATTAGTTGGGGAGACATAGACCAGTTTTATTTCTCCAGCATTGTTACTTTGATCACATGTTATTACTGACTTCACACAAACCATACTGAACATTATTGATTTTTGGCAATATCTGACATTATATCTGGGTTTTTTTTTTTTACTATTGTCAGAAGTGGCTGAAAGAAGTCAACACTTTCATAGAGACGCACACTTGTTCTCTTATATATTCATGATGAGAGAAATAACTTATTATGCTCATGCAAAATATAATCAAGTTTGATCAAGGTAGAAAGATTTTCCATCAAATACACTGATATGCTCTCACAATGAAAACATTAATTAAAATTCATGGCTGGGAATAAATAAATCAATGATTTATGATGATCTGCACTATCACTTTAGAAAATAAATACAGGGAAATCTCTTGCAAATATCACTTTAGAAAATAAATAATTGCAAACATCAGGGATTTATTTTCAGTCACTACATCTACCATATTTGATTTGATATGTAAACTGTCAGCTTAATTTTTTATTTATTTCAAGAAGCTGCTTATCATAATAGATTTATGCCAACAACATCAACACTTTGCTCCAATCGTGTTTAGTTCCATTATTTGGGTCAGTTGGCTTCCTTTGGCTATGTTCTGAGTTCTTTTACTTTGACGATGCATTCTCTCTCCCACCATTCTGCACTGTGCTTAACAAAGCACAAGATCCATTTTGTGACTGATTTAACCCTCAAAGTTTTCAAACAATACTGCATTGTCTTAGCCGCCAATTTCCTCATATTAAAGACATGTACACTCGCAAGAGATTTTTTGTGAGTTACCAGAGAGGTGTGTGCACTGGTCATGGCATACACACATATTAGGTCATACAGTCTTTGGTCTTGCAATGGAAAAGAAAATTGGATGAAAGCAGCTAACTGAGCATATCATTTGTGTGGAAGTGAAAATCTGGGTATGGTTTATGCTGACTGGGTGGTGGTGGTCAGTATACATGATAAAAAGTGATTGGGTTGGCTAGGTAAATAGAACCATACATTAAGGAAGAAATCTAGAGCATTAAATTTTGTGTAAACCGCACTCCTTGAAAAATAAACAAAGATTTTCTCTGTGACACAGCATTGTATTACAAATACAGCACTGATGGCAATTAAATTTAATCACTAATTAATTTAGACTTTCTTAGCTCATGCTTCAAGTAATGTAATGGCTCTCAGTATTGTATTCATTTTGCCAAAAATGAAACAAAATTTATGGTCTTTAGTTTCCATTTATTTTATATTTTTGTTTTGAAAACTGCAGTATTTATTCACTTATATGTAAAACTGCAAACAACAAAGATCCTGATCTGCTGTAGCACGTGCAGATCAGGATCCATACTGTTTGTCCTACTGAATATGCTTACAAACTGCTCAGACCCAGATCTGCCAGCACATTGTGATTTCAAATCTGGATCTGTGCAGTTTGCAGTTGGACTTGTATTATAACAGAGTATATATGGTAATATTTTTTTTTTCTTCAGGTACAGCTCCACTGTGGATATTTGTGCTAGGACAGTACTTTCAGCAGACAGTTGGATCAAAAATAATTCCAATCTACAACTTTGAAATCTGGCTTGCTTCTACATTTTTTTCATACACTGCAGGACTCGTCATCAACAGATTCAAGCCCTGTGTTGCTGATGCCATTTTAACATGGATAATAAAGCCATTCCTTCTTTTATCTACCATTCTATATGTCACTCTAGGTGTTTATATTAATATGTATGTTTTTGAAGTTATAGAACAATATACAGTTGTCGCTGCAGTCTTATTACCTCTCTGTGGTTTCCTATTGGGAACTGTGCTGTCAATAATATTTCGGCAAAAACCAAGCTTCTGCAGAACAGTTGCCATAGAAACATCAAGCCTGAATTGCTTAATTGTTCTGGCTGCATTACGATTTTCCCTCAATCAGCCAGATGCAGACCTTGCTTCAGTGATTCCCATTTGGGTTATGTTTACCATTCCTGGACTTTATGTTCTATTAGCAATTCTACGAGTTCTAAAGAGATCAATAGATGGCATCTTGGAAAACAGAAAACAAAAGGAGTATCGGCAGTACAGTATTGCCTCTGGTATAATCAACCCGGCCAATATGGCTGCTTTGTCTGCACCACTTTTTGTGTCAGAGACATATAATACAGATGATGAGCAAGCATCAGTCAGTGAAAAGATCACAGTCTTGTAGCAGTGCAATTGTACATGGAGCATTTAGATCAATCAGAATAAACACAATACACAATATTAATGTTAAAATGAACAAACTGTAAACAACATGATATTCATCGCAAAAATGTGATATTTTTCCAAATCTGTGTGCTTTTGTTGAAGTTGGCTCTCAACTGAAATGTATTTGGACAGAATGGCCATGTACAATGCACCATGAAACAGTCCTGATCAACACAAGAAATGACAGTAATTTTTTTGAAAAATGTCTCTATGAAGCTTAATACCATGATCAAGATATATATTTGTGATGTAACTTGACTGTGAAGAGTATAGTGTTAGAAAAGATGTAATCTACGTGTAGATTTCACATAAGAAAGTTGGAGCATTGCCTCTGAACAATAAATTTATTATCAAAGTAACTTTTCTCTGTTGGCCTCTTGTGCATTTTTAAAATCTGAAATTATTTCTTGCATTTATTGTTAAGTTAAATGTTTATATTAGTCTTGTGTTATTGGTTACTTCAACACGAACTTCAAGTTATCATACAAAAGTAATAGTAAATGTCTCTTAACTGGTCACAAGTGATGTACATGCCATTGTCATTCCAACAACTAGCTGTTATTGTTTATTCCAATAAACAATAATATAATGGCCAACTGTCTCTTCACTGCCCACTCTCAAGATATTCTCTATTTGATTCAGTATCAAATATTGTTATGGTGAGGGTTGAAAAGCTAATTTGACTATAAAACTGGTCTGGTTAACTGTCCAAGGCTGTGCATAGATCGTAGCATAATCAGACCTTATTTCTGCTTGGTCTGGCCCCAACATTTTAACTGGAACTGTGTACTACTTCAGCTACAAGCAAAAGGATGGATAGTGATTGACCCCATCTTGTCTGAAGAATCAATACAGACTGAGGCAGATAGCATTTAAATATACCCATTCTACTCACTAGTTGCTTGGAGACAGGATGAAGTGGCTAATAAATGGTAGAGCATGCAGTGCTGAAGTTAGTACATAGTTCAAATCTGGATTATTTGCCAAAAAGAGACATAACTCCAACTGTCCTTTTGGAAGACATGTTACATACAAATTTCTTCTCAATTAAATTAATTTGCCTTTGACAACCACTGGGGCTCTTATTCATTCTTGTATGTCACATGTCTATGAAATTTATAAATACTATTTTAGAAACACTTCTCCATGGCCCACTGTTTGATCCAGATTATTTTGCACTCTGTATAACCAAATAAAAGCTACACCATATTAGCTAAAATATAAAATTTTGCATGCCCAGCACAGGCTATTGACTTTGATAAAGTTGGATAAATACAATACCATTTACCAGTGTTTATCTAACATACTGCCTCAAACCATCTTTTCTGATTGGTCAATAAAAATCATGCCCACTCTTATTATGGTGATTTACCAAGATGTTGTTATGTGCCTGCAAAACTGAGATTGTATGCATATTATCTGACCTGAATTGACCAAGTGAAATTGGTGACCACAAGAATGAGTCTGACCTGAATTGACCAAGTGAAATTGGTGACCACAAGAATGAATCTGACAGTGCAATCAGTCATCACAATAATGAGTACTCCAAGTGGAGCTGAGTCTGCCACTTCAAGTCTGCAAATCCTAAATTTGATACCCATGACAGCCTTATCAACAAGAATATAACAAAAATCAATAATTTTCATTATTCACAGTAGCATAATATTTGCTGGGGATACCATGAAATTATTATATTGCTTTGCTAGGTCAATACAACTGGAAGAATTATCAAAACATTACCACATATGCCCATATAACCATACATGTCCATATATATAATTGCATTCAACTGTAAACAGTGCCAGTCAGATCTGATTGCACAATGTTACACACTAACAGAACTGGATTCACACCATTCCTTCTCAGAGTGGAGATTTAAATCAGACAGTAGACCCTGATAGACTGGCACATTATATAATAATGAATCTGGGTCTATGTTTTCAGTTTTGCATTATGCATTTGTACTGCATATACTTGTTTATAAACTGGTCCATCACAAGCATCAATGACACAGATCTGCCATTACAAAATGTGTCAGCAGATCTGGGTCTATGAAGATTTTGTTGGAAAAATAAGGAGCACATACAACCTGATATGCCAGTGCATTATGCAACAGCAGATCTGGGTATATGGTGTTTGCACTTGGACCCAACTGATAGGTGAGTTTACATGATAAATGTAGCAAATAGACTATACTGTAATAGACTAACTGATACTGAATTGTCTGCACCCTAACTCAGTTATACTGTTAAAACCACATTATACATAAAATATCTTAACACATTTTTGTCAGACCTTTCTAGAGAAATACACAATTCAACTCTGCCAGTGGCAGAGATAGTGTATGCATTTTAGTTGGCAGTATCAACACAATGTGAAACATTTTGTGCATGTCTGTAACTTCGAGAAAGGTCCAACACAGCATTCTGAGAAACCTTGATACTTACCTGCTACAATGGTTGTTAAATAAATAAATAACATAATAAATTGATAATTAAAATTACATCTTTTGGCACTGCTCCTACATCTGAAAGATCAGTTTCTTTTGTTATCAATAACAGATGCAAGTTTTGAAACATTTTTATTTGCCTTATATTTACTACCTGGACTATCCCTTTTATTTTTGTCTCACCAAATCAATTAATATAATAGATGACTCTTGCTTTAAAAGCAGCACATATCTCAGTTATTAACTGCCCCATTATACTATACCCATAAGCAGCAGAGGGGGCGAATCCAACAACTTTTTATAAGCGTCTGTTTGGCAAACCAAGGCTTCCTCGTAAATCCTTTATAGAAGGGTCCATTTGGTAAACCATAATAAAAAAAAGATGCCAAATTCGTTGTCGCACCCCCTCTGCTGCTATGGGTTTAACACTAGCAATTTATGATTTCAACCAAATATTTTATCAAGTCCGATATGATATCTTGATCTAGGATCATGCAAATTCATCGTTACAAATCCATGTGGGATTGACTAAGCGCGACTAAAGAAATTTCTAAAGAGATTATAATCCATATCTCCACTGCACCAAGTCTGGTGAATATTTCGTAGTGTATGTGTATCAACTCCGTCGAATACAGTAAAAATATTGCAATTTTCTCTGATCACTTTTGTTATTTGAGTGTATCGTTGAGTAACATATATCACGTCAGTGCTTTTATGCCTACCTCTGGAAAATATCCTAGCGTGATTCTTTTGATTGTCTAACATGACATCATCATATACGAATAAACTGTTAATACCTCATTCAATATCATCAATGTTTGGTGCTTCATCGATATCGGTTATAAACTCAATAATATCCTCATTGATTTCCAATTTCGCTTTCTCGTTAAAATCCTTTAACACCTCGTAACATCGCTGATCGTCTACACTCGGGACTACTAAATACAACTTGTCCCATTTCATTCATCTCGTTATTAAATTAAGTAACAACTGCGTCTTGTCACTTCCAAATGGTCCGATTATAATAATGCGAATAGAATTTGGTAGCACTGCATGATGCTTAACTGGTTCTTGTGTTTTTTTCGCCGAAAAATCAATTACATTCATGTTATTATAAATAATTTATGGATCTATATTGTGTAAAATGTAAGAAGCGTACTAGCACAAACGACGACGATTACAACTAAAACTAACAATAACAGATCAGCACTTACTGGTAAGTGTGAACAATGTGGTACAAAAAATTTAGATTTGTTTCTATGAAATCTGCAGATGATTTTTAAAAAAATGAGGAGGTGATATTGCAGCCAAATTAGTAAAATTACCAGGAACACCATGGGCAAAATATCCAGGAGAAAAACACCTTCCAGGACATAGTTATTGTGGATCGGGGACCAGACTTGATATCAGACTCGATGATCAAAACCAACCCCGACCTGGTGAAAACCCAATAAAAGCCATTGATAAGGCATGTCATGCTCATGATGTTGCTTATAAAAGCAGCAATCTGCAACATAGACATATCGCAGATGTGAAATGCGTTGAATTCTATCATTGGCTTCATGGTTGATAAAATCGGCGATGAAAAGTATATTGATGTTGAGTGCTGGTAATTAATAACAACATGGAATCTATTTATTATTCTCCAAGAGGATACTGGAGGGGTAAAGCAGCAATCAGTAAACTCGCTAGCGCTGCAAAGGTGAAAAATAAAACTGCAGCAGATTGGTTATCCAAACAGGCGATATGGCAAATTTATCTACCACCGCCTAAACAAATTAACTACTCGCATTTTGATGTCAGTGATGTTAATGAGGTTCATCAGGCCAATATGGTATTTCTGCCACATGATGGTGTTTACAAATATGCTTATCGTTGTTGATGTTGCAAGTCGATACAAACAAGCAGAGCCGCTAAAAACAAAATCGTCAACTGAAGTTGCTTCTGCATTTGAAAGGAATTATCGTAGGGGACCTCTGCACTGGCCAAATCTATTAAAAGTTGATCCTGGCAAGTAATTTCACAGTGCAGTGTTATCAACAATGAAGCATCATAATGTCACCATCAGACGAGGTCATACTGCACTGCATCGCGATCAGGCAATTGTTGAACGATTTAATCGGACACTTGCTCAGCGGTTATTTCTATATCAATACGCGAAGGAATTTATTCAGGATAAATGATCTCGTGAATGGGTCAAGAGATTACCAGGTGTAATAACCGCGCTAAATAATGAGATTACTCGAACAATTAATATTAAAGCTAATAATGCTATTTAAAAAAAGTATATACCCGTAGAAACCACAATATGATTTTTCAAAACAACCAATACTCGGCAATGTCACTGTTAGATATTTATATGAACCAGGAGAGCTCGAAGGTGGCAAAAGAAGAGCTACTGATCCTATTTAGAGTGTCACTACGCATAAAATATCTAGTATAACACAATCCACGGGTAGACCAGCAATCTATAGATTGGATTCAACTGCTCCTCAGCACGGATTTACTCGTGAACAATTACAAGTGATACCTGAGGATACTCAATTACCACCGCGTGGTCTTAACTAGCACCTCTTCGTCTGTTGCACCCAAGACAAGTCAGCATCACATAATCTCTGGTATGACCAATACTGCTATTCTTTCTGTCGACGGTAAATTGTCGAGAGTCCTTATCCGACCAACACCAACTCATTATACAATTGCAACTCGCGCAGTGATTATTCCATTGTTGTTTCAGTGTGATTAATAATTCAGCATCAATGTCAAATTCTCTAATTTTTTTTATCCTGTTGTTTATAACTAGAGAGTTTTTTTCTGATTATGTCAACGCTGACAATATCACTTATTGTAGTCTCATAGCATCTAGAACAACTCTTTGAAGTTGATTTATTCTTCGTACTCTGGACACTGCAAGACAAACTAAATTCGACCACTAGATGTGATTATCTACCATCCAAACAATTGTATTGGATATATTCAATCCCTGTGAAGACTGTATCGTCACTGCGTAACCTAGCGTCCATGGGGATTTATGAGCGCGCAATGCATCTTCGACAAAACTGATATCAACCAGCACAAAATATCATTTAATACGAGAATTTGCTTCTTACTTTGCCCAGGAATATCAACTTCAATATTCTGTTTTCGTGTATCCTTGGGTCTATAACACAGCGGCACTGGAAGTGTTGCAAATTTTTCTTTATGCATGCTAAATAACTTCATTTAAAGTGTGTCTCTGACTATTTTTCTACTTGCAACTATCAAATCGTTTGGTCTCCACGTTTCCCAGAAATCATTTAATGGGGTTTCTGAAATTATTTCACGCGCTATTTCACATTGGATTCTATCCGGTTGTAATCTGATCAGTTTCTTGAACTTGCATAATTGTTCATCAAGTGCTCTATAATCGGTATTAATTTCTTCATAATAGTCTACAAAATTCTTTAGCCAATTATGCAGGGATAAACCGACAAATGGTGGTGGTTGACCATGATCGCCACTTCAGGAATAAATTTCTCGCCCATTCGTCACCTTTCCATCGAAAGAAACTATGATAAGTGCCAGCATTAATTCCTCGTTGTTTCATCTCTCTTGCAAGTCTGTGGTTCGGTGTTAGCACCATCATGTTTGATTTGAAAATGCTAGCATTTCCACGAAATAATTCAATCGCACGAGACGTCTTCCCTGACCCACCACAACCGTTTAAGTAAACGGTTTTATATCTACATATTGGATCAGATATCGACAGTGCATTAGATAGTTCTCATTTCTGATTATTTTTCAAGTAATTGTTTTCAATCGTAACATCTACTGATTTGGAATAATCACATGGTCTTTCCCTTTTAATTCTCCATGATCCCCAACTCTCGTCTGAATTAGTGAATTCGGCCACTGCTTCGATATGTTTTACATCTATGTAAAATGAATCAGTGGCGACTCTAACCGCGGTGTCAGGAAATCTATTTATCATTGAGAACAAATCAATAGAAGCATAAGCCAGCATAGACGCCCTCAAATGTGTCTACTGAAGATTATATCCATCATTATAAGTAACATTTGTACCGAATTTTGTTCCATCGGACAAGAAAGTGTCTTTACGATTGACGTATATACCTTTAGATGTTACATCCGCGATTATAAAATCATATTCAATGCTATCTATAATCAACCGTGAAGAATATTGTTTATTGTCGTATTTTTTTCCACCCTGAGTGAATTTACCAATTATTCTTCTACCAAGATCTTTTGCTTGTTTATTTCTAACTTCAAATATCTGTTTGGACCATTTCAAGATATATACTTCGTCGAGATCAGGGAATTGATTTTTGTTTTCGCTGATTATACTATCTAGACTATTGGGTTGTGGTAACCAGACCTCAGTCTGCGCTCGATATGATATAATCGCTTCACTGACAATCAGCGATATCAGCATTTTAGAATCAATCATATACCATAATAACACTATTGGCATCCAGTGTTTTTCAGATATGTGTCTACCAATCCAAGCATAACAGCACGGATGAAGTCCTGTAGCCAATTCAAATGGTACCACACAAGCGAATCCAGTTCAATCAAAATCAGGTAGTGGTCCATTAATCGCAACACGGGTCATTTCATGTGTTGGATGTCCAAATCCTTTAAAGTACTTAGCACATTCTCCGTACCCGAGAAAACTCCTGGGATAACATGCAACCATATCAACCGAAATAATAGTTTTGGGGTCGTATTTTGTATTCCATTATCCACCATGGTTATATTCGATGCAGCTTGATTTGATATCTGATTGAAATTCTGCACGTGTTGGTTTCCACGTTTTTCTTTCTCGCAAAATGAGCTGCAACCGACGGAATTGTAAACTAGTTTGTTAATAATTGTTCGTCGTGTTCTGTTGAAAAACCACAAGCTAGTTTTTTCATCTCATTGTGGAAGGCTTCAGTGCGGTATAATTCACCATTGGGTCTTACAAATTGATCGAATTTACCCTCTTCGTTTTCAAAACTGTGAAGTAACCACAATGACACAGGATCGTTTTTACTTAACTGATAAATAAAATCAAATAATTTCTTTTCAGAGAATTCTGGGGAGAACTCCGCGGGTAGATATTTTATTGTTCTATCTCGTGGAAATATTGTTACTGCAGGTGTCCATGCGTGTTCGTTATGATCAATAATTTCGATTGTAGCTCCTTTTCATTTATATTTCGATTTGTGCAATACTTTTCCTGTTATCGTCATTATGGTTATTGGGAATGTTAATGATGTTTCTAATCTGGTTATATCTTGAATCATTGCTCCATTTTCCTTTACTGTTAGTCCCCATTCATTTATTTTTTTGCGTCTTGTTTCCGTCAATTTGTTTCCACGCAATGCATTTGTGAAGTGTTCTATTATTCGTTCTGCTACACAATTCAACGATGACAATTTCATTGGTCTTAATTTTTCAATACTCGGTTTATTATTGATCGGATAGATTCCATAAACAACTGCGGTTACAGGATATGACCTCTCATAATACAGTTTTTCAATTCCAGTCAGAATTCCAGGTTTGGAATCATGACTCACAGTGACAGTTCTTTTATCTTTCAAGATTGGTTCAAATTTGTCTCAAATAATCCAATCTCCTGTTTCCGAACGGATAATGAATTTCACTCTAAAAAAATACTTTTTCTGGTCAAGATGTGAGATTATCACTGCTGTTTTTTCGTCGTTCATGGTAGCATCAACACTACCATCAATTTGAAATGTTGACCAACAGTGAGATGCTCCATCGTACTTGAATTCATTAAAACAAGCACGGAATTTACCTATCATGCTTCTATCACTTATTAGACCCTTTGGAGTATCAGTGGAGACTCTATCAAGATTGAATTTAGTATTTTTCCAAGGCGTAATTTTTGATAATCTCTCGAACTCCTCCATATTATAATTAAAACAAGTATTTAAATAAGGAATTTATTATATAATGAATCATTGCAAATGTTTGATGATAGGATCAGTAACTGCATGTAACAAATCATGCAGAAATGAATTCTGTGAATATCATTTACAAAGCGTTCGTCACGGGAGTTTTGGACCATCTCCGATGTGGGGTCGGTGTGATAGGTAAATCGCAATTGTGTCTCAATTGTGGTGGTAAGCCATACAAAGAGTTGAAGCGTTATTATGATAAGATTATCAAAAACTACATCAATGACCCTGTCCCTGACTGTGTCAGCGTCTTTAACTCTGTCAAGGACAAAGTGATAAGAACACCTCAAGACTATATTGAAGATTTCCCAAGTAAAGTAATGATTAAACCAAATAATAAATTTGACAAATACTATTATAGTATACAAATGAACCATGAATTTCAACCGCATCCTGTGATCAGCAATTATGAAGTGTCTCGTGATGGTATTGTCAGACACTGCAGACTGAAGAAACCAGTCGGTGCTAACAATGGTATGGGGTATTTGAAGTTTGGAGCTGGAAAGAAAAAATATTAGTCACAGATTCGTCTTCGAGGTGATCAAAGATGGTTTTTTTAATACTGAAAATAACGAGGAAAGGGTATTTCAATCAATGACTGAAGCCGGTAGGTATTTTGATATTTGTGAACCCTCAGTACGACGCATTGCAGAACGAGAACAGTATTTTGCGTTTTCGAAGCCTTTTAAAAACTGAATTCAATTTGCATATGTATGAATTCTATTTTGTACTATGTGTATATAGCATTAACAAGAATAACTCGTGGGGGTATGTCAGCTTATGAAAGAGTTATCGATCTCAATGCGGTTTCTGATTATTCCATTGGTTGGTTTTAACTACCATAATAATTCTCAATGGAGATAATCAATTATCTGTTTTGTGAGGAAACGGATCAAATATGTAGTATTTACAAACAGTTGTATTCTAGTTTTTGATGTTTTTTTCAGGTATTCGGTCTTGCTTAAATGCTGTCAATAATCATTATTAAGTATACAAGAATACCAAATAAAACACCTCTTTTATCAGCTTTCATGTATTAAACCGGCTTATATACCATGCCGTCTATTATATGATTGGGGAATCATAGATCACACCGTCACGTGGTGTGAATATTTTTACATTCAAACCAGGTTGATTTTGTAGGTTTATAATTGGTTCACGTGACTTGAGTGTAGACCGCCCCGTCATACCATACCATTGTCATCCTATCATACCATACAACTGTCATTGTATATAATCCATTATTCAATACCATACCATTGATGTCATTCTATAATCCATTGTTGTGCTGTCCTCTATCATTCATTGTAAATATCATAACCATGTCATTGTATATAATCCATTGCTGTGCTGTCCTATGTAAATAATTGTATATGTGTATATATGTATATATCATGTGACGCCCATTCCCCTAAGCATACCTTCTTGGATTTCTAACCCGTTATTTGACGAGTTAGATCCCCTCTTGGAGACTATGCTTTGTGGTATATGACTATGGACGTCAAAATAAACAGTAATATGGATGCAAAAAACTCTATATCACATTAGAGTAACCATACAGAATTATCGGCCAAGAGAAATGGTCATAGGGTTACAGAGAGAAAGAAGAGAGAAAATCTCTGGTTATAAAAAACAGAAAAAATACTCTCAAAGAAAAAAAACCCTATGAAAGACACAAAGGCCAAATAAGGGACCCAATGAATGATAATCGCTCATCATGGTTACTGTTTATTTTTGAAAAATATATCAGTATCACATATTAGAAATATATATATATTTATATATATGAATTTTGAAAATATCAATGAGATCATAACTGAGATTTCAAATTTGAAAAGTCAAGGAATTCAATTGTCAGATAAATTAAATTGTGATAGGATCCTTTCCGATTTTCAAGATATTCAAGATAATATGCGAAGGAATAAATACATCTTGCCTAAGTCATATTCATTTATTAAACGCATCCAACACGCTATTTATAATTCGTTCGTATAAGAAATTGACGTAAACAAATTTGTCCCGTTATTTACTGTTGTGGAAAAAATCTGGAAAGAATTAGGAAATGAATATGATATCAAACACGCAGTTAATTCAAAGATCAAGAATATAAAAATGATTATCCAACAAACCGAAAATTCTCCTTTGGTAACCTCAACAGAGTAAGTTCCAACCATGGATTTGACATTTACAAGTATACAATGGACAGGTAGCACTTACTCACCTAACAGGTATGTGTGCTTTATATTCACCTTGAATGAATTTGTAAAGGTGGGTACTGTATCAATGGTGACTTCATTACTACGCGGAAGTAATAGTAAATTGTGGGGTGGGTGAGAGCAATCTACGGATTTTATTTTATTTTATTTTATTTTATTTTATTTATTAACCTCTGAAATATTTTTTTGGGGGTAATTTTTGGTCATTTCAGTCCTTTTTGGTCATTTTGGTCATTTTTTTGGATGTTTTTTAGTCATCAAGGAGTTAAAAAAAAATTGGGTAAACTAGTCGACATTCTCTAAATGAATCACTTAGAGATTTTTCTCATTAAAAATCGTTTTATGATTTTCAGATAAAAAATAACCAGAAAACGACCAAAAATCATCAAAAATTCCTGATTTTATCAGTCGGGTCAAATGGTCGATTTTCTCTAAATGAATCACTTAGAGATATTGTTTATGGTACCGGCGACTTTTTTGTCACCAGTGACAAAGTCACCACATTTAGATCGTACATTATTAAAAATGGTAGATGAATCGTTAACAACTAGATTAGCACGCAAGCGGTTAGCCGCAAATAAAAAATTTATACCAATCGGTGATTCAGTTTGAGAGAAATTGCAAGCGAGACAGAGTCTTCAGACTGATTTTACAACAACAACTGAAGAACTGTTTAAACCAGTAACCACAGCAACCAAAGATGTAAAATCAGCTATTGAAAGAGCAATTTTGGGGGATATCCTTGAGGAAGGGAAAAGGAAAGAAACGCCTCTTCTTAGCATACTTGAAAAACTAGCAGGGGAAACTGAAAAAACATAAGCGTTGTTAACAAAAACCCATCCTGATCCAAAAAAACAATGAAAAAATAGTAGAGGACTTACGTGCGAGATTTAATGAGGAGGGGTTAGCAGCAATTGATAAGACCGATCCAGCAGAAATTCCTGCGCTTGTTGTTGCAACTTATGAAAACAGAAAAAAATGTTGAAAACAGGACAACATGCGTATATTAAAAGTATGAAACATTGGGCTGATGTGCTTTACAAAATCAAAACTAGAAGATGTGAGTACAGTGAATGATCAATATGAAGAACTAAAAGCAAAAACAAAAAAAAAAACACAAGGATTGCAAAGAAAAAGACAACAACCTTCAAAGAAAATATCCTTTTCACCTCAACAACTACCACCTGACGATGATAATAAACAATCATTGTATATGCCATCTGATCGAGACGAAGATGATGATGCACAGGATGAAACCGGTTTTAGTAGTGGGGAGGGTTTTTCTTAAAGTGGAGCTCCAAGTGGAGTTAGAAACTCCGTTTCAGGTAGTGGTCTAAGTTAATTGTCCTAATAATACTCTCAGGGATACAGCACGATTAGAAGTTCTCATAGGAGGGAAATGATCCGGAAATAACTCACCGGAAATAATTAATGAAGCAGCTGATATCTGCAGGCGGTTATTTCAAGGCGGCATCATGGATATTGATGTATACCGAGAGTTTGTTGATGAGCTAGTCGAAAATCCAAAGGAATTTTACTGTTATCACAGTGACTACTTTGATGACTTCATCATTCGATTAAATAAATATCATTTAAATATGATGATCATACACTACAACCACGATAAACCAACAAATATCTATGTAGTAAATTCATGATTGCCTGTTAATAGAGCGTACTATGGTGATGGTCTCGGCAATACCATTGCAGGGTTATTTTCAAGAATGGCTCCAAAAGTAGCACCAATAGTAAAACAATTATCAATGAAAGCCATTGATGTCATTTGTGATAAGGGTATTAGTGCCATGGGTGATGTTGACGGGAAGGCGTTTTCCACCACGAAGGAAAAACTAATGTCGTTAGTTCGATGAAAAAAGAAACCAGCATCGTCACTGCCGTTACCATCTAAGGAAGTGATGCTTGCAAGTGTTAGCAAAGTAATAAATAACGCAGTGGACCAGAAATTACCATCATTGGCGACTTCGTCGTTTGCCAATGATGCATATGAGGCACAGAGAAATAATATTGCAAACATGATAGCGGGAAGTGGCTTGAAACCACGACGAAAATGATGATTTAGATCAAGAAAAAATATATAATAAAATGTTCAAACGGTCACTTGATCAAGCCTTTGATATGGAAGCCCCAGTGCGCAAAGATGATTCTGTAAGCGATTATCAATTCTATTCCTATCATGCATTACAAATAAATCTTTGATCAAGAATCGAACTTCAAGTCCAGGATACCAGTAAATACTTTCTACCTTGTGAAGCATTTATCGAAGTGTAAGGAGAGCTTGTAACAAATGATGTTGCTCATGATGATCCACCATATGACAATAACCCAAGGGATGGCACTAAAGAAAGCTACCTGGCAGGGATACAAGAAACGAGGAAAGGGTCTAAGACTACCAGGAACCCCATATTCATGGTACAAAGGAAGCAGTCTGAGAATCCCAGGAACGGTTTACTAACACTGATATCTTCGATATTGTCGCCGATGTCAAATTTTGATTTACTCGATGCTGCTAAAACACTAGCGATAAAAAACTTCAGATGTGTCTTTATGAAAGATCAGTTGCCGGCACAACCAAACAGCGTTGAAACCGGTATCATTAATCTTGATAACAGCACCGGACCTGGAACCCACTGGGTTGCATGCGCGATTGATCCGCGTGCAATTGTTTATTTCGATTCATATGGGTTTGCGCCGCCTAAAGAATTTATGAGTTATATAAACCACTTAAAAACTCCTATCTGTTATTCTACGCTACCAACACAAAAAATAAATGATCCACCAATATGCGGCATAGAAGTATTGAATGTCCTTGACGCTATTTCATCATCGGGAAAACCACCTCATCAAGTCGTAAATGAATATACTAGTAGTTGCTTTTTAGAGAGATCTTATATAAAATAAGGATTGATATTTGGGGACGATCTATCTCAATGTTGAAGAAACCCGATGCCGATGGCATTGCAACAGGTGATGTAAAAAAATAATCGAAGATGAAATATCTGAGATGCTAAACCTCGCAAGTGTTGATCCCAATGAAATAGCTGTATTTCAAGATCGTCAGGGTAAATTGAAAACTAGTAATATTTCCCTGGATGATATTTTGACAAAACAACGCAATGCAGTAGAAGATACTATTGCGTTGTTTTCCGATCAGGGTAAACTCAAACCAGGTGTACTTGTTTCAACGCTCACAGATAAATTAACAATGCTCGGTGATAATTATTCATCAACAATAGAATTATTTAAAAAAACAACGTGATGAATAATTCACATAAATCAATTTGCAGGTTTACAAAAATCCGTCACTGAAGTTCAACTCCCAGTTAATAATTTCTTTGGGGTTCCACAGGTGACCACACCAAAGCTCACAGAGATAAAATCTTCTATATTGGAACTAGCAACACTTCAAGCCAAATATGCAGATCACGTTGAAAAGTTTACATCATTTCGTAGAAATATCATTGATAAATTATTTACAACCCCGCTGGATAAAATTGACATAAAACTCCCTTATATTAAAAAATCCATCGAAGATATGAAAAACACTATTGAGGCAATCAAAGATGATTTACCAAGGATGATAGCAATCATTGAAAAAAACAAAAATTCCTCACAAACAAAAAAATATCATAAATAACGTGTATGCGATCCAACATGGATCATTTACGTGGACACATACAAAGAACATATTAAATATCACCATGACCATCAAAGGTATTTATCAATTAACACTAGTGACACCAACTCAATTTAATATTTCATCAGCGAGTTCATCTGGGGTCAACAATACGATATCAACAATCATCGACAAGGGAACAATTGAACAATTCACAATAGCATCCACTGGTAATAATTTGGCTATGGTTTCAGTAACACGGTATGTGGAATTCGTAGCGGATTTAAGTAAACAACTAAATTGAATTCTATTTGAAAAACACAGCAATACCGCTATGATCAGGTCAGAGAATTTCAAACTAAACTCAAAACACTCAATCGCGTGAATTATTTCGATTATAACAAAAAAAATGTCATCATGCAGCCAACGCAAACTGCAAGAATATTTTAATCAAGTTCCGTGTTGTGTCAACCATGTACTCGCAATTATCCTCGATGATATCGTTGTCACTCGATGACACATTAATATCAGATAGTGAGTTCTCAGCGATGGTACGTGTTTATGATTCCGCGATGTCAAAATTAGAGCGACAACATGAATATAATAACAATGGCAACATTGCAAGAACTACTTCAACAAATAGCGGAAAACATAAACCCAGTGAAAACCAGCATGATCTCAATAACATCAACCAATCCTGAATTCAGTGTGAATTTCCCTTCTGTGATTTGGCCAAATATCAGTTCAAAATCATTTGGCAGTCAACAACTGAATAATTCCCTGGTGTTTGCGAGTAAGAATAAACCCGATGATACCTCAGATTGGAACATTGGTTTTTTTTCACTACATCTGGGTTATACCAAATCGAACATATCAATAACGAATTACAACGCAGAATAAAATGCATTACTGGAAAAAAATCGAAAATCGCTATAACATATAAAATAAAATCAGGATATGGGGAATGCTACAGATCAAACTGTGCTACAATACACTTGATAAGATTCACATATTATGCAGAAATTGACTAAAAGATTTACTTCCCATTACCTGGGAAGATAAATAGTTCCATTATTGATTTCTCAGAAAGCACAAGCAGATAATGGGAATAAATTACATTATATTCTTATTACGGTATTGCCAATCATAATGAGAAAGATAATTAACTGACAAGTCCCAGCTGGACCATTATAATTAGAATGACTTCATTTCTATTCTGTTCAGCGATATGGTTTGATTTACATGAAAAACGGTGACATTGGGATTAACAATAAGATCATGTCTTCTATGTCTAACAACTATCATTGAATAAAATGTTCATGTACTTTACGAAGCAGATATTATCATAGATCCACAAATGATTTGACTGAGTAAAATTTATGTTGGAACTTGGACGCAAACTGGAATGTATGCTGACACACAAAGAACAAGCAGCACCAGGCCCCTACTTTTCCCAAATTATTTTGTCACATTCCCCATACACCAATAATTGTTACCTACTGTATTCTGTTATTTTCATAATCCCATCCCAAGCAAAACTTCAAGCTAAAAATAATAATTTCTAAAACAATCTAAACATTCATCACTCAAGCTTGCTAGGGTTCCTTGTAATAAACTGAATGCTTATAAAGTTTTATTACTGATACTTTAGTGCAACTGATTTATTTTTGTTTTGCATTTGGTGAAATAATCATGTTGCTTACAAAGCATATTGGTTATAAACATTTTGATAAGTCTATGCTGACACAAAATCTATTTCAGAAGGAAGTAACTAGAACAAAAATATTTTTTGGTTTGGCTCTGGTAGATTATATCTGTAATTCTTGCTATGATACTACATTCATACAACTGTTTATACACCTGCACTGGTCGTAAAAGAGAGGTAACTCCAACTTTACTGAAATAACTTTTGAATACCACCTGACTTGTACTAAAAGTCATTCATCAATAAAACAAATCTGAGGACTGAAAATTGTGATTTTCAATTATCAATGAGAGTTGCTAGCACCCCCACCCTTTTGCCCAGCTGTTAAACAAAATTTTAGTCTCCATCTGTGGTCAGTATTAATTTACACTGTTGCTTGCAAGTTATTGAGGGAGGTGTATTTATGTGCATAATGCACATTCTATTATGAAAGCACAAAATGGTTAACCAGATCTGCTGGTAGAAAATAATTCTGAATAATAAATATCAAAATCTGCTGGTACATGATGAGATGGTAGATCAAGGTCTACACTCAAGAATAACAGTAAGGACCTTTTCTCTGCTGGTGCATGAGAAGGCAGACCCGAGTCCACACTACAGAATGAATACCCAGTAATAAGGATCTGGTCAAAAATGAGCAACACAGATCAATGTCTACAATGCAAAATGAATAGTAATCATCATAGTAACTACTGTTGTTGTTGTGTGGATATTATGAGTAGTGTTGTTCTGATTATCGATTATAATCAGTCATCAGATGGTTGAGCAAACTAATAAGATAATTGATTGTGAACTCCATAATCGATTGTGTGTAAAGGGAGACTACTTTTTAGGTGTATGCAAAGCACAAAGGTTAGTAGAACTCCCAGCCACTAAAGTTGACCTGAAATTTATTAATTCCCTTCACAACCACAACTATGAAAGCTTATGATTCATAAATAGGAACATATAGTCATTATTACATGGTCAAGTTGTTAAATTGTTGAGTTAATAAATTTAAACACATTTTGTTTTGTTGTTTAAGTTAAATTGATTTAACATCTTTTGTAGTATTTATAAACAATGAAAAACAAGAAAATCATGTCCTTCTATACTTTAAATTATAGACACATCACATCTGAATGAAAGAATTTTGGGGTACTGTAGCAGTATTTCAGTTACATATGACTGATCAGCCATAAAAAGTTATATTCATATAACAAAGTTGTAGTACAAAAGAAAGAGGATGTAAAATTATGGTGAGGTTACAGTATACATGTCATTAAAAAAGATTACTCCTGTACATTTATAAACATACTGAACTCTTAATCAAAGATATAACTTTTCACAAAACTTAAAATTTGCTCTTAGTAACTGATTATAATCAATGATCAGTAGGTTCAGGGGAACCAATCATTGATTAAGAATTTCTGATCAATTCCCATCACTAGTGGTGCATGACTTGCTCTCTGTTCATTTAGACACAAGTCGATGTAGTTTCTTCATGTGGGGAGGGTGCAACTCTATATCCTTGGTGTAAAGAGAGGGTGTTGCTCATCCCTCTTTGAAGCGCAAGACTCTCAGCCATCATAGGCTGGGGATAGTTCTGTTCCTCCCTCTCAACTCATTTATAATAATCATTTATCAAATCATGATATATCCCATGTGGTAAGCCTCCTGAGTCAAATGGGCTTGGAGAAAGAAAACAGAAATCTCAAAAGGCAAGGAAATCTTGCTTGCTTGGTAGGTTTGTTGACTCTATTTATGCAAGATCTCATATGAAGCTACAAAAGATACATCTGTCGGCTTACACTGACTTTAAGGTAAACAAGCTGGGAACTGTGTCCCATGGTGTTTTCCTGTAGCTACATTTACCCACACCTTGCTTAGACATTGTTCCTGGGGAAAAAATGCCGAAGAGAAGATTGTATACAAAGACTTCAAAGCTGTATCCACCTGGCAAAGCATTAAGTATTATGTTACTGTAATTATTTCAGTGAAGGACTCTTATGTGGGTGATACAAAGGAAGCAACACTAAGCTTCAAGATGGACAACAAAAACAAAAAACAAGTCAGCAAGGCTAAAATACATCAAATATCAAAAAATCAATAGCTTACAATTGCTAATAAAATAAACTTATAATGAAGGCTATCTGAAACTAAATATTTAAAAGAACCTGTGTTTGATAACAGAGCATGACGGATGAAATGAAGTATGTGATGTGCAACCTGCTTACCACATAAAAATGTCACAAATCATGATATAGCTAAGAATTACATAAGGCGAGTCCATAAACTGCAAAAATGCAAAGATAGGTAAAATGCAATATCTACTCTCTGCTGTTCAGAAATTGTTACTTTAAATAAAAGCAATTTTTAAATACCAACACCCTTTGATGACGAAAATAAAATGCTAAGATGTATACCACGTGCATGGAACAACTGTCAAAAAAGCCCTCAAGACTGCTAAATTAAACTGACAAATGAATAGGTATAATTTTAATGTTCACAAACAATGTAATACACAAGATAATTAATTAATAATCTACCTGTTGACCCACAAAAATGCAGCTAATCCAGACCCACCACCTTGAATAGAATGAAAATAATAAGGATGCCAAAGGGGGGGGGGGGGGGAATCAAGATTTGGAGGGGGGGGAACACATGATCTTTGATTGCAACCATATATTTACAAAGTTGTTTTTTTTTTTTTTTACAAAGGAACGACATCTACATTGTCTTATGTTATTTCCCTTATGTGCAAAATGTACACTTCAGTCAAACAGTGAAATATCCAATTTTTATTTCTTCATCGGTCATGCTGATATGTATTATTAATTAAAATAACACTCTAAACATCAGCATAAAAGATGAAAAGTGATAGATTTTCATGATATAACTAGTATTTCTTGCAGAATTTCTATGTCACTTTTGCTCTTTTGGAAGAGGTGCAGCTATTATGAATTGGGGGGTGGATGCATTTTTACAAATAGGATTCTAATATTTTTTTTTAAATCAGAAAATTTTAATTCTTTTATATTTTTAAACAAGTAAATCAGGATAAGTGGCAGTTCTGCAGATCTTCTTAATTAAAAATATTAATGATAAGGGCATTCATGCCTGCTGTTACGTGCTTAGGCTCGAATAAGCAGCAACACAGAAAGAGTGAAAACTAACAAGCTTGTATAACTTTAACAATGATTTTATTAAGTACAATTATTTTCATTAAATAAATAAACTTACGGTTTTAGAGAATCAAATCCAACAAATATAGAATTCACAAAATAATCCACTAATGGAATTTCAAGTCCTGATAAATAAATGTTCTAATAGTTCCAGGTTCGAATCTTGACGATGTAATAATCCAAAATGGCTGACAATGTCACGTGGTACAGTTCTTGTTTTTAATCATCCAATTGAAATTATGAAACATATGTCCTTTTCCAGATAAATAGAATAATTCTTCTTTTCCAATGAATTCACACAAGTCCAGAATAATATTAACATTCAAATATAAATACACAACCAATAACTTACAGCCCAATACTTCTACTACTGTCAGCTTCTAAAATACAGCTATATATATTGTTTTTCTGAAGTAAACAAGTGATCATGCTCTTTTCTAGAAATTGATAGAAGGTCATGGAAGGTCAGAGAAAGAGACTACCTTACTAAAAATAACATACTCTAGATTTTTCTTACCCCTAAGAACTAAAAATAGAATGTTGTCCCTAAAACTAACCAATGAAATTGAAGACCTGTTGACAATGTTCAAAGCATGGTCAGGAACTAGACCACTGTAAGCCAAGGTCAAAACTTGTTTACAATCTAAGTCAGCCTATTTACAGAAAGTGATTAAGCTGAACTTTCTAGAACAATTTCCCAATTAATGAATATTAAATCCTAAATAATAAATTTGGGTTTAACAATTAAAAAATAAATAAATTAAATCCAATAGCCGTAACACCTTCCCCCATAAAATAAAAAGAAAGGTTTATATGATAAAACTTTCTATTTATCACAAACCAATTTACATCTGAAATTAAAAATTACACAATATAATGAATTATACACGGGAAAGAGCGTCTGCAATTATATTATCTTTTCCTTTTATGTGCCTGATATCAAGATTATACTCTTGTAATAACAAACTCCATCTTAATAATCTTTGGTTTTTGTTTTTCATCTTGCCGATGAAAGTAAGGGGGTTGTGATCACTGAAAACTATAATCGAAGAAGGAGCTGAACTTAAATAAACTTCAAAATGTTGCAAAGCCAAAATCAATGCCAAACATTCCTTCTCGATTGTTGAATAATTTTTCTGGTGCTTATTCAATTTCTTAGAAAAATAACACACTGGATGTTCAATTCCATTTTTGTCCTCTTGAATTAAAACCGCACCAACCCCAACATCACTTGCATCAACAGATAATTTAAAAGAGTGACCAAAATTTGGAGCTGCAAGAACCGGTGCTGTTTCAAGTATGGCTTTCAACTTGTCAAAAGCCTCCTGACATTTTTCAGTCCAACAGAACTTATTCTTCTTTTTCAATAAATTTGTCAGGGGTTCTGCTACTATAGAAAAATTTGAACAAAATTTACGATAATATCCAGCCATACCTAAAAACCGCATCAGTTGTTTTCTATTTTCAGGCACAGGGAATTTAGAGATAGCCTCAACCTTGGCATCTATTAGTTTAACCTGCCCATGTCCCACAATATGTCCTAAGAAAGTTACACTAGCACGACAGAACTCACTTTTAGATAAATTAATTGTCAAACATGCATCAGTGAGTCTGTCAAAGAATTTTCGAATCGTTGCTAGATGTTCTATCCAGGTGTCGTTGTAGATGATGACATCATCTATATAAGCATCACAATTTTCTAGACCAGAAGTAATCATATTCATGAGACGTTTTCAATGTACTTGGAGACCCTTTCATCCCAAACGGCATTACTTTATATTGGTAAAGTCCATCTGGAGTCACAAATGCTGAAACTTCCTTTGCTCTTTCCGTCAGTGGAATCTGCCAAAATCCCTTCAGAAGGTCAAATTTGGTGACATACTTGGCATTCCCGATTTTATCAATACAATCGTCAATTCTTGGTAATGGGAATGAATCTGTTTTTGTCACACTGTTCACCTTCCTATAATCAGTGCACATACGGAAAGTTTTATCTGGTTTTGGAACAAGTATGCATGGTGAACTCCAATCACTTTTACTGGGCTCGATAAAATCATTCTCCAGCAAATATTGAATTTCCTTTTTTAAGTATTCCTGTTTGAGTGGATTCATCCTGTATGGATGTTGTTTAATAGGTCTTGAATTTTCAATTTCAACATCATGAAAAATTTTGTTTGTCCTTGTAGGAATATCTGGAAATAAGTGCTCAAATTCTATTAATAATTGCTTCAATTCATTTCTTTCTTGCACTTGCAAATGTGAAAGTTTCTGGTCTAGATTTTTCATAATTTCTGAATTGCAAAGATTCGTCATTTCAATATCAGTCGTCACTTCGATATCAGTAGAATCTGATGATATTCCTTCATTGAGTGGGACAGGTACAACTAAATTAATTACATGTTTAGCATGGCTATCTCTTTCAATATACTCCTTTAGCATATTTATATGACAAAGTTGATTTTGTTTGCGCCTCCCAGGAGTATTTATAATGTAATTTAATTCATTAATTTTCCTATCGACTGTGTAGGGACCATAATACTTGGCCTGAAGAGGGTTTTGTGGCAAAGGCAAGAGAGCCAGGACTCGATCACCAGGTTGAAAGCTCCTTTCCTTCAAATTTTTATCATATCTTGCTTTCATTTTAGATTGCGTAGAGTGCAGATTTGTTTTTGCAACCTCACAAGCCTTTGACAATTTGTATCTAAAATCAGACACATAATCAAGAAGATTAATTTCAGGATCTTCATTAGTTAAAAGTTTCTCTTTCAATAACTTCAATGGTCCACGCACAGTATGTCCAAAAACCAGTTCAAAGGGACTGAAGCCTAGAGATTCTTGAACTGATTCTCTAACAGCAAACAATAGTAAATGAATGCCTTCATCCCAATCTTTATTTGTATCAAAACAATATGATCGAATCATATTTTTTCAAAGTCTGATGAAATCTTTCTAAAGCCCCTTGGCTCTCAGGATGATAGGCAGAAGATTTGAATTGTTGAATGCCTAATTCATACATAACTTGTTGGAAAATACCAGACATAAAGTTTGAACCTTGATCAGACTGAACAGATTTGGGAAGGCCATACTGAGTAAAAAACTTTATCAAAGCTTTTACTATTGTTTTAGATTTTATATTCCTCAACGGAATAGCCTCTGGAAACCTTGTTGACGCACACATAATGGTCAACAGGTATTGGTTACCTGACTTGGTCTTAGGTAAGGGACCTACACAATCTACCATAATTCTACTAAAAGGTTCGTCAAATGCAGGAATAGGTTGCAGATGAGCCTTAGGTATCTTCTGATTGGGTTTTCCTACCATTTGACAAGTATGACAAGATCTACAGTATTTGACAACATCATTTTTGATTTTTGGCCAATAGAAGTGAGTCAAGATCTTGTGATACGTTTTATTAATCCCTAAATGACCAGCCAAAGGAGTTTCATGGGCCAGATTAAGTATTTCCTGCCTGTAAGGTTTTGGAACTACTATTTGATAGTTCACTGACCATTCATCACCAGCAGGTACCTCGGGAGGTCTCCATTTTCTCATAAGAATTCCATTTTTAATGAAATAACAGACAGGAACTTCAGAGGCTTCAGTCTCATTTATGGCCCTTTGAAACAAACAGGAGATCTCAGGATCTTTTTCCTGTTCAACGACAAGTGATTGTCGTTTATCACCCTGATTAGAATAAAGACAATGAGTTGTTAAAAGAGGATCACTATGATCAATACCTTCTGATTGATCCAAACAAGGAGTAAAAGTGACCTCGTCAAAAGCCTGACCTATACACGTGCCAGATAAAGGAATACTTCCTTCATCAACATCATTCTCAAGAGCTTTCTTTGCCATAGCTGCACAAGCTTGAAATATCTCAGGGAATTCTTTTTTAATTGAATCAACTTTCTGATCCAAATTAGGCTTGTCAGTTACAAGTGGATTAACCACAACCTTGTCCCCATCTAAGTCGTTGCCTAGCAATAAATCGATTCCCTCTACGGGCAAAACCGAGACTGTTCCGATTGTCACAGGTCCTGACACTAAGTCTGATGACAAATTTACACAATGGAGAGGAACATTAACAAAGCCGCACTCTACTCCCTGAATAAGAACACTTTCATTAGAAGAAGACTTCTCAGAAAAAGGCAAAGTACCTGATAATAAAAGACTCTGAGAAGCTCCTGTGTCCCTTAAAATTTTAATAGGGGTGGGATTGGCCGAATCACCCAAGAGTGATATAGAACCCTTCGATATGAATGGTTCATAATTCTCCATAATAAAATCAGACCGGGGTTTATTAGACCCAACAATTGTATTGCTTTCAATACATGACTGTGACCTTGACCTCTTGGAAATAAGAGCATTTGGAACAGGTCTATCTTGATTCTGATTCCTATTTTTCAATTTGTAGCAATCAGAAACAACGTGTCCTTTTTTCTTGCAAAAGTTACACGTCGGAAGAGACAAGGATCTAGAATCAAACTTCTCCGAAGTCTGATTTTTGAAAGTTGTGTTAGTTTTAGAAGGGCTTGAATTAGGCGGAAATACTTTTCTGCCATTAAATTGTTGAGTAGAAGTCTTGTTAACAAAAGGAACTTTATGTGTCAAAGAATATTCGTCAGCAGCTCGAGCAGCATTTTCCAAGGTTTCAATCTGATGCTCCTCAAGATAAGTTTTAACATCACTATGGACACAGTTTTTGAACTCTTCAATTAATATAATTTGCTTGAGATTTTGGTAATCTTGCTCGACTTTCTTGGCTAAACACCATCTATCAAACAACTGCTCTTTTTGTCTAGCAAATTCGACATGAGTTTGTCCAGCTTCTTTTCTGTAATTTCTAAATTTTTGCCTATAAGCTTCAGGAACTAACTCATAACCTCTTAAAATGCATTCTTTAACTATGTCATAATCACCACTTTGCTGAACAGACAGTGAAGTGTAAATCTCACTAGCCTTAACAGTAAGTACACATTGTAGTAACTGAGTCCAATTCTCTCTTGGCCACTTTAAATTTTCTGCAACTTTTTCAAAAAGAATAAAATATTTGTCTACTTCTTTTTCTTTGAAAGGGGGCACTAATCTAATATTCCTTGCTAAATCAAAATTCTGATTTGAAGTATGACGGTGATTCTCACTTGCCAGCTCTAATTCTTTCATTTTACACTGATATTCCCTTTCTTCCTTCTCTCTCTCTCTCGTTCAATTTGTTTTTCTTGTAACCTTTCCTGTCTCTCTCTCTCTTTTTCAAATTGTAATTGTCTTTCTTTCTCTCTTTCATGAAATTCCAGCTTCTTAAACTCTAATTCAGATTGTAATTGTCTTTCTTTATCCCTCTCTTGTCTCTCTCTCTCTCCTCTTTTTCAGATTCTAATTGCTTTTCTCTCTCCCTTTCCTGAAATTCTAGCTTTTTCAACTCTAATTCCATCTTGAATTTTAATTCTAATTCCTTCAGTTTAATGTCAGAGTCTGGTGTGTAGACTTACTGACTGGAATCAAAGCACTTTGTTCAAAAACATCCTGTTCTACCAAATACTGGACCAAAATCTTTTTGATATCTTGTTTCGTTAAAGAAGCCTTCACTTCAGAAAGATCGTATTTTCTGGCAAGTTGAACCAACTCGTCTTTTTTGAAAAGATCTAATTGCTCCTGGGTAGGATTAGAAAGAAATATCTCTACCTTAGATGTCATTTTGATACAAGCGTGCTAGTCTCACTAAAGATTTAAATTTTTTCAAAAACTAGGGGAAATTCAAATTTAAATTCCAATTTATTTCAATCTCAATCTCAATCCCGAGACGATAGCCTCCAATTCTATGTTACGTGCTTAGGCTCGAATAAGCAGCAACACAGAAAGAGTGAAAACTAACAAGCTTGTATAACTTTAACAATGATTTTATTAAGTACAATTATTTTCATAAAATAAATAAACTTACGGTTTTAGAGAATCAAATCCAACAAATATAGAATTCACAAAATAATCCACTAATGGAATTTCAAGTCCTGATAAATAAATGTTCTAATAGTTCCAGGTTCGAATCTTGACGATGTAATAATCCAAAATGGCTGACAATGTCACGTGGTACAGTTCTTGTTTTTAATCATCCAATTGAAATTATGAAACATATGTCCTTTTCCAGATAAATAGAATAATTCTTCTTTTCCAATGAATTCACACAAGTCCAGAATAATATTAACATTCAAATATAAATACACAACCAATAACTTACAGCCCAATACTTCTACTACTGTCAGCTTCTAAAATACAGCTATATATATTGTTTTTCTGAAGTAAACAAGTGATCATGATCTTTTCTAGAAATTGATAGAAGGTCATGGAAGGTCAGAGAAAGAGACTACCTTACTAAAAATAACATACTCTAGATTTTTCTTACCCCTAAGAACTAAAAATAGAATGTTGTCCCTAAAACTAACCAATGAAATTGAAGACCTGTTGACAATGTTCAAAGCAAGGTCAGGAACTAGACCACTGTAAGCCAAGGTCAAAACTTGTTTACAATCTAAGTCAGCCTATTTACAGAAAGTGATTAAGCTGAACTTTCTAGAACAATTTCCCAATTAATGAATATTAAATCCTAAATAATAAATTTGGGTTTAACAATTAAAAAATAAATAAATTAAATCCAATAGCCGTAACACTGCCCAAGATGTGCGGAGTTCTCTTGTAGGGCTGATACAGCGTTCTGGAAAATACTTTTTCGCCCTAATGTAGGACAAAATTGTCATAATTCGTTTAGGTATTTTCATCCTGGAAAAAAAACTATGCAATAGCAACAGATTGGGCATTACTGATATTAAAGTGAAAAACAGTGTTTGAGCTTTAAAATTCTTAGGGTACTTGGTGACACTATTGTATATGTTATATTATGCAATGGATGATCTGTGTCTATGCATGTTATTAATCACACAATTTGTTTCAAATGAACAACCTAGATCTCAATCTACCAGGCATACAGTGCAATGGATAATCTGGGTCTATGCATGGTATGTCGAATAACTTGTTTTAAGTGAACAACCTAAACCCCAATAAACCCAGACTCTAATCCATGATATACAATGGATAATCTAGGCATATGATATTCACAGCTGAATGTGCACTATACCTGTACACAGATTAATATTTACAGACCAACGTATCAAACTAGACAGTTATAAATGACATGTGGATAATTTGAACAAGAAAAAAATAACTGGTTTGATCCAATTTGATTATTTTTACAATGCAGCCACATATGAAGATTATTTCGAGTCCAAAATATATGAACCAAACATATCATGGCACATTGTCTGAATATCTTAACTCTCTAGATGTTCTCGAGCCAGCAACAATTGGAGCATTTTCAGCATAGAAAAACTGATGGATACTGATGTCTGTCACTTGCTTCCTTGGTAATGTCCGTGAATCACTGAATGGGCCTAATGTGTAAACAATATTGTTAATCAAAACCCACTGTCGGACAGCATATACAGGACATCCTAGACGAGTTTCTTACAGGCAACACCAAGTTTTTCCTGCAGCTCTTTGAGCTGCTGATGTGGCAGGATGGCATGCTGAAACTTGCTGAGTATGGATCGAGAGACTACCAAAATATCTTTGACAGCTTGTTGCAACAGAATGACATCAATGACAATGAGCTGCAGCAGGTGTGCAAAACAGCTGATGCTGTTTTGCACAGACAGACACATTGCTTTAACCATGTTTTCACCTGTCATGCAGAAGAACATGGATATGACTCTGAGTTTGTGGAATGTTATATTCCTAGCATAATTTGTCCAGTTTATTCTCCTGTGTGTGATTCATAATGATGTGTTGCTGCTAAAATTACATGTTTCCTCTGAACAGGTTTGACCACACATCAGAGGTCAAACTAAGGTCAGATTGGGCAGAAACTAAATCATGCACGTTGCTTTGTATTGTGTTATGTATGTCAGGTATCAAGGATGTAGAAAAGTGGAATTTTAAAGTGCAGTTCTATCAGTCATAGAAATCCAATGTCTTCAACAATGGAAAATGGTTGCACATCTACTGCCTAGAACTTTGCAAAAGATTTCTGCCAACTAATAACTCTCAGCTTGTCAAATGCAAATGGTCAAGTATGGCGTCAATAGTCAGAGTACGAGGAGTTGATGTAACTGCTGAGGTTAACTGCACAGCATCCTTTTTTTTTAATCACCAGAAACAGGCCTAGTTTAACGATATGCTTGCAGTGCAAGCTTTGGACAAGAATTAATGTCGTATAGCTTTTAGAATCCTTTCCACCTCAGGAAACGCATGCTTTGCAAAGTGTCCAATTTGCTTTGGACTCGTCAACTGCATTTACTTTCAATTAATTCCTGTTAAACATGAGTTTTTTCGGTTCAACATTATAATATGCTTGGTAAAATATTAAATAGTGTACAATCACAAGTCAATATTAATAATCCAATCAACTTGCTCTCTTGAAACAATGTTTTAAATCAAGTAAATTACTACTAAGTTGTCTACGTGGCTGGCTGGCTGGCTGGCTGGATGGATGGCTGGCTGGCTGGCTGGCTGGCTGGATGCACCATGCTTTAGCAGCCCAGCAGCTTGGGTTACATCACCAATATCAATGTTGCATAATATTTGCATGTCAGCGTTTAGCTGCTTCAGCATACGACAGCTATTCAATGATTACCAACATTGCAGGACTAACCAAAGAACAAATTAACTATAGTGAGTCATAGTTTCATCATAGTTACAAATTCTGCTAGCTATCTAATCTGCCTAGCTATTTGCTAATGTGTATGCTGGAAGTTCAACAGTCACACGAGGCCTCATTTCCTGGATGGCTGCTGTGATTGGGATGAGTGCATGAATGGTATTGATAAAATTTGTTGTGTGCAATCTGTGGTTGTTAAAAGCAAGTGTGTTAAAAACTATTTACTTTAAAGTATATATCTTCTTTAAATTAGCCACCAAATAATAATAATAATAGTAATAATAATAATAATAATAATAATAATAATAATGATTTTGTATAGCACCTAATCTTTAGAAGCTCTAAGCATTTTACAACATCTATAATGATGCAAAACAAAACACCATAAAATTAGAAGATATAAAGTATGCTAAAAATATTTAACGTAGGAAACAATATTAGGTCTTTAAGTTTGTTCTTGCAGTTGAAAAGATCACTCTTGAAAGGGATCACTGTGTCTTTGTGTCTAATTTCAATGGGCAATTCATTCCACATTGCTGGGCCCTGGTATGCAAAAGAATATCGTCCATATGACTTCATTTTCACAATTGGGAATAATGAGTATACGATTGTCAGAAGAGGAGTGTAAGTATCTTGATGATGTGTACACATGGGTGAGGCCAGATTGGATTGTTGGACTGGAGTCTGGCAGTGAAACATACCACAGAGAACAAATTTTGTGTTTGATTCCGGATTGAATGGACAGCCAGAGTAGGGTACAGAGCAGCGGGGTGGTGTGCTCTGATCGTGCCATTTGAAAGATGATCCGAGCAGTTGTGTTTTCAACTTTTTGAAGTTTCTGGAGTAGATATTGAGATGAACCAGACAGAGATGAGTTACAATAGTCCTAGAGTTTATTCCTTAATTACACTATTTAATTCTGATTTAAAATTCAAGCCATGTCAAGATGAATGTTACTACTGAATTTATATAGCACCAATTATTTCTGCAGATACTGACTATACCAATTGTACTAATAATCAGCCCAATTATGAGTATGGTCGATTAATCAGTACAGCTATAATTAACTTTCAAATACATTGTACATTTGGTAGATATGGTTGTGAGTTCAAAACCCCAGTTATATCAAAGACTTATGGTACTATTACTATTAGCTGCCTCAATAGGTGATCAGCATTAAAAGGTTAATATTAGGACTGGTCATACTGATGTCAGGATAATGTGACTGGGTGGAACATCATGCTACATGTCTGCAGCATAATGACCCAGTGCTAGACATTACTATAAACTACCATACTGCAAAAATCATAATGATATGACTGAAAAATTTTCAAAATTATGTTGAAAATCCAAATCAGACACATAAGCACACACATACCTGTGGTATTATAAAGATACCATTTTAAAAGTTGTGTACTAAACATATCATTTTAAAGTTTTAATCTACTGCTTTCTCAAACTAAAAACACATTATTTTCAAAGATAAGTATATCTGTGCATATTCTACCCAGATCACAGTAACCAGTATGAAGCACTCTACTACATGCTCTGCCAGTGCTTTGATGTATTATAATTAGGTCATGCTGACCAGTGTATGCAACAAACTGGTAATTGATCACCTTATTATTGTGCCCTGTATAGTTTTAGACCAAATGCAGGATTTTGTAAAAACTGTTGAAGTATTGCAGCATTCAAATATAGTTCATGGAGGCTTTCAAATCTTTTAACAAAATATGGGTGAGCTTTGGTTTGTTTTCTTTGAATTTTATTGGATGTTTATAGAGGAATATTTCAGGAATATTATTGGGAAGATGAGACACGTAGTTTAATTTAAGTCAAAATGCCAAAACCTAAACTTTCTCCTAATATTAATTTTAAAAAACATTGGCCAAACTCTAAAATAGATCTTACACCAAGGGACATTCAAGTCAAATGACTAAAACTAACTCTGCAACAATTGATGATTGTTTTGTCATTGACATATTTTAATGCTGATCGAGGGACGACATTCTCCATTCTTATCAAACACTACTTATTGGGAGCATATTAACTTAATCAAAAAACAATGTTGACAGTCAATGACCTCATGAATAAAACTATAAATGCATGTCAATATTATTTTTACAAAAATCTTGGCAGTTAACTATTAGATGTACGCCTCTCCCTATTTATAAGGAAAATCGGAGATTCCTTGTATGACATCATAACTTAGCTTGCGCAACGCTCTGGTTGGCAGAACTAATATGGCAGCAAAAGAAGGCGATCTTACAGCTTATGCAAATGGATTACCAAACAAAGCATGTGCTCGCTAAATGCAAAAATTAAATACCATTAAAGATTATATGGGTCTGTCTGATTGGACATCAGACCCCTGCATATGGCCAGACTTGAGATTGAGACAAAGTAAGCATTTCCACCGCTTTTAACTTCACTGACTGATGAGACATTTGCAGGCCTTCCAGCAGAAGATAAACGGCTGATGTTTGATAATATGACAAGATCACAATCACTGTGGCAAAGTCAGATTACAGGAACAAAAGCCCACAACATCATAGTAATAATAGTTAGAAGAGCATACACTTTGCCGGACCCCCTTGTTAAAAATATAATGGGTCATTTGACATTAGCAGATAAGCCTGCTGTAAAATGGGGAATAAGTAATGAAGAAAAGGTAAACAATTTGTTTATCTGTACCATGAGCAGTCAACATAGAGTTTAAGGCCCAATTGAAAGGGTTCCTGACTAGTACTGAGATTAATTTTGTGGGTGTTTCCCATGGCATGGCCTTACTAAATGTAAATGTTGTGGAAAGGGTGGGGGTCATTGAAATTAAGTACCCATACAAACACATGGAGTCATCAGTGTCAGAGTGATAAAGAGTTTTCCTTGACAGAGGACATAACTCTAAAAACAACACACATGTATTCAGCCAGAAGTTGCTGATGGCATGCAGGGAGTTTTTTTTAAATGTCATTTGCTCTACCAGACTTTGTGACTGGAGAACTTGTAAATGGTATTATTGATGCTGCTGAGAATGATAATGTGGCCACATATTACATATGTGATCAGCAAGAATATGGAAAAATCATACCATGTGACAACAATGACTGCACATTCCAGTGCTTACATTATCACAGAAAACCAAGGGGAAAGTGGTACTGTCCCCGCTGCAAGGAAAATTAACTTTTAACATTGTCACATAGTGAATTCTACACATTACAGAGAGGGAGAGAAAATGAGAGGTGGTAACCATTGGATATAGTGTTTATACACTATAAATTATATTGTTCACAATTGTCATTGGAGAGAGAAAGCCCATGCAAAATAAAAACGCACTCATGGGGATCAGTGATGCAGCATGTATTTAATATGAAACATGTTTGGTCCTCAAATTTCACAGGTCAGTAATGAATCTCAACATTATTTTAATTTTGAAACATTCATTATACAGGTCATGATATGAATGCTATCTTGGAAATAAATATGCTCTTGAAAAACAAAATATCTTCTTTGTTTATGTTAATATTCATGAAATCATGGCTTTAGAGTGATTGAGACTTAATTAACCTGCTTGGGATGTAGGTTACTTAATGATGCACATATGGTGATGATATTATTTGAATGAGATGCAACCCTCAAGCTCATCATAGAACTTAACATTTTAAAGTGCTTTTATTCTCTCAATTGCACGCTCAACATGGATGTGCACTTGTGCAATCCTGCTTTCCTCAACTTTCCTAGCTCTTAGTTGTTTTTTTCCATTTGTAAATGGAGGCATGATCAAAGGCTTTTGAAATAAAGTTGACAGAACTCGTTGGAGTAATGACAATGAGATATATTATTGTATTGTTATGCCTGTAATTTGAGAATGAAGTTGTACATGCTGTTAAGTTCCCTGGCAGCTCTATGAGAATGCGGTTGGAGTCAATAATAATGCGAGACTTTTTGTATGTTTTTCTGAATATGTCCAGCAAATTCCTGTGCACTATCTAACTTCCTGGCAAGCTGTGAAAACCCCTGATTGAGAATATCTCACACCACTGTATGTGACACACTGAATTTGTATGCAAGATCCTGGTTTTGAATATTGAGTCTCAACTTCATCAAAATCAGAAGAATTGAGTGAGGGGATAAAACTTTACACTTGGGAAGAATGTCTGATAAGTATTTGACCATCCAAACATAGGAAGCATAGTGGGGCAGTCCTGTACGGAATCTTGACCTGGCATCTTTATCCTCATGCTCTAGAAAAGTCTGTAAACTTGACAGCATTAAGCTGTTGTCGCAGGGAGCGATTTTCTTCTTGCAATCTTGCAAACTCATCCATGGCTTCTTCAATTTTAATCCTAAGATCTGCAATCAGTCAGAAGCAAATGTCATGATGATCACCTGTAAAACAAGAAAAAAGCAATAAATTGATGCACACAAAGGTTGCATATATTATAAAGTAATTGGGGCCTAGTAAATCAATAAAACCCAATTTTTCATGCTCATCAAAAATATAATCAATCTATGGTCATTTACAAACATATCAGTTACTTTATTGTTTCTATTCAAACTATAATCAATATGACAGACAAGAGTGTTACTCTACAAGCTAAATATGTATTTTCTTATCTTATCATAATTTGTTTTTGTTATAAGTTATCCTGAAATATTACCTGCATGACTGTCACGGCTTCGTAACTTGTTCTATCTGGGTGGAATCAAGTTTTCATTGCTCTTGTCAAGAAGGGCTTCCGCAGCAAATAAATTATGTCTTCTATGTGCATCCAATTCCTTTGACCTCATTTCTTGGCTGACAGATTCTAGGTTCACTCAAATCTCTTCTTGGATTACAATGGATCAGCAGTGCTAATTGTATATCCCGTGCTGACATTGGGTACATAATCTGGGTCATAAACCCATTATGCAGAATATGGGGAAGGTGATGTAATAATAATAATAATAATAATAATAATAATAATAATAATAATAATAATAATAATAATATTAATAATAATAATATTATTATTATTATAATAGTGCTTTATTTATAGAGGGTGACTCATTAGTCAAGGACTATTCTCCCTTGATGCCCTCTTAAGGAGAGTATAACAATGCACATTATATGAAGATAGCAATAGTTACTGTTTATTTTAACATGTTTAGTATTAAAATACTAAATTCCATTATCTATTAGAAAAACACATGCATGCTCATGATATCTCTTCTTAAATACTCTAATATTTTCAGCTGATTTTACATGTAGTGGAAGCTTATTCCACAGAACTGCACCAGAGTATTGAAAACTCTTTTTGAATTGCTCTGTTCTTGGTTTTAGTACTAGGTTTCCATGTGATATTGATCTCAACTGGTATTGTGTTGAATAAGGCCTGAATAAGTCCTGAAGATACTCTGGTGCATTTCCATGTAGAAATTTATATAAAAGAACTGCCTTGTGAAAATCTATCCCGTCATATACTGTGAACCATTTGAGTTCTGTAAATAATGCTTTTGAGGCATATCAACAGATGCATCTAAAATTACATGTGCTGCTCGTTTCTGGAGTTTATAAATCCTGTCAAGCTCATGTACATTGTTTCCAAGTTTTATTTTCTTTGTTTATAAAAGATTATCAGCATAAACAGCAGGAGACAGAGTTGGTTAATGTTGTTTTACTCAATATCAACAATAAAATGATACAACTTATCGTGGTTCCATTGTGGAAAAATTTTTTCTAAAATCATGGGTGGGTGTATATATTTGAAGAGCTTAAATTGCATGTTTTTGTATAAAGATTATTGTGATAGCTTCAGAAAAACCAGATATGAGAATCAATGATTATTGCAATAAATGTCACTGTTAAGCTGCAGTATACATATAACTTCATTGTTTACTGTACCTGATATAAAGTGGCTCCCACAAACTAGACCATGCTCAATCGGAATCCAGTTTTTTTCTGTTAATTCGCCGCCAACCACTTCTGCCTTTTAGTGGAAGTGCCATAGGTAGGCAGTAAAAAGGTTATGTCCTTTGGCATAAAATGTCTAGCACAATTAATGACACAGCAAGACGCAAACATTGTTTTGGATTTAGAAACTAAGGTAACAAGCATATTCAATCAAATATGGAGTAAGCCTATGGTCCTTTCTCTCAACCAGACTAGGGACACCACTCCACCCCAATTGATTATGCCCTGCAACATCATGGTGATGATGGCAATAGCTCATACTACTAGCAGACTGCATCACTCAAGGTCAATCATATTTTCAAAAACAAAGCCTGCCTCAAAGGTCATGCACCTCCTGGTGGGCAAACCAGGGACAAAAGTTAACAGATATATGACCAAGTAGCTATCCTGGATTATCTTAATTATATATCCAGGTGTCATTTGAGCGGTTGGGCTTTGCTTTAGGTGTCTGGATTAATTTTAAAAGGATAACAGGAATTATACAAGTATACCATCCCCAGTGAATAGCATAGCAGTAGGTTACAAAATATAATGGGCTGAAATGACAGTGTAGTGGAGCCACTATCATAAAAGGCCCTGAGCAAAAAATTGAACTTAACTGATATAATAATCACATAATAAGACACTCAAGTCATAAGACAAGTACATGGATGTGAATGTCACACAAACAAATTGCCAAATGCATGTAATTTAGACAAATCTAAGGTCACATCTTACATGTTGCTCAGTATTGATTAAAGTGTTGACTATCTGCCTATTTAGACCAGTAATACAAAATCTAAAATGGAAATGGGCAGTTGATATTGTTTGATTTCAAATGGATTTACAAGCTGTCAAACATCAGATTTAATATATAAATATTTTTAACAATCAGTAAAAGGCTGCTTGAACTCCTTATAACTTACGAGTCAAGAGAAATACCAGTCTAAAAGTAAAAGGCTTAGAGAGAAATACCAGTCTAAAAGTAGTTGGTAAGATGTGCACTGATGTGTTGTGCTGTGGATAAATCTGTCGGCAGTAACTACAAATCTGAATATCAGCTGTGACTTTAGGTTTTTCCAAAGTAGATGTATTCGGCAGTTTTTGATATGTGACTTTTTCATGAATTTTTTTATGTTATGTGTCACTTTGTGCGCGCAATAAAAACAATATACTAACAGCGGTTATGGCGCTGACTTGACAGACTGGTGTTACAATGTAAGATATCAAGTATAATCATAACTATAAGGGTATATGTTTACCATAAAGACTAGTCCTACAATATGTATATCAGGGTCGACGTCTTTACTACATTACTGTAGGACAAATACATGCACAGTAAACCAATAACATGACTTCTGCTACAGAGTTACAAATGGAATTGTTGTCAAAACGAATATTAAGAACTTAAATATTCAGTGACAGATTCATTATGTTATAAGTGTACAAGACTTTAGCTTACTGATTATGAAAAAATATAGAACATAAAATGTGCAAAACACCAACCTTTCAGTGCTAACAGGTGTTCTTTCTCTTTACTCCCCTCCATTTTGAATGCACAACTACTCAGCACTGACTGTGACTTCCGATTATATTGTCATAGTCACTCATTTTTTATATTTCTATTTTACAACTAATAAAACTTTTTTTAAAAAATTAAGAAGTAGTTAGTTATGAAATTATTTATTTTAGCTTCACTATTGGAAATTTATATCAAATTAAAAATGTTAACTATATTCAGTGCTGAAGAGGTAAATATGGCCTCAGGAGAATCAATTCCGCTTGGAAAATTTACATCTTGCTCCAATTTAGCCTCTTCTCTTCAGCACGCACAAGCCGACCGAGTAATTATAATAGCATTTAATCGAAATAAGATTCAGGGAAACTATGAATTCATACCATAACTTAAATGACACCACACTTTAAGTGAGATGTGCTAAATTTAGATTTATCCCAGTTTTCGATAACAAACAGTTTAAAGCACTGATTTTTTTTTCTAAACAAAACTTTTTTCTGGCATTATATAATGTTTTGTTTTTGTGAACCTCCAAACGAATAAGAATGATATGGTCACACGTAAATATAAGACGATATTAACAGTAGGACGTTGTAATTTTGAAAGATCCAGTTGTATATGAGGAAGAAACGTCTGCTACTTCGACCTCTGAAAAAAACACATGCGCGCAATACCCATTCTAGTCCTTCAATATAAGACGTCTTTCACATTTATGATGTAAGCGGTCCACTATCTTACTTCAGATACAAATGGTGTTGTGTAGCATGTTCCTGGTCAACTGGCTAGGGAACTAGAGGTCAAATTGGCAAGACTCGCACTTCACAACCCATATTGGAAATATGGCACAGATTATAGGCTAACTGCATGAGTCGGACTAAAGCAAGTCAGATATTTTTTCCCACAGAGAATCAAATCCTGACATGCTGGTTGACAATTTTCAGGTTCTGTTCCAATTCGTTTTATCATTGGTTGAAATGGTAGCAAAGGAATGACAAAGCGAGTTGAAGTAGGAGTAATCTTGACAAAAGTCATTAGATAACATGGTTTTCTTAAATAAATTTACCCCGAATTAAGTCAAAATAAATACAAGTAAAATTTATTGAAAATAATTAAGTGATGTGCAGTTTTTAAATCTATATTAGGTTATTGATCTATTTTCCAAATGATTTTTTATTTATTTTTGTACAGTTGTAAAATTTTACTTTTTTATGTTTTCCTTTTACAAAATGAGCAAATAATATGATGCATGTGGAGACATTAGGCCTAAATTTGTTTGTCTTTAGCAGTTTTGGCAGGCAGGAAGCAACATGAATCTGCACACAGGCAAAAACATTATAAACTTCTTGATAGACTAAATTGAGTTTGACTAACATAATATAAATTTCTTAATAGACTTAAATTGAGTTGGACTAACAGAAACAGTAATAAGCTTATTGATTGACTAAGTTGAGTTGGACTAACAGAAACAGTTTAAACTTATTGATTGACTAAATTGAGTTATACTGCATGGTTGCCAGTTCTGGCAAAAACACCAACCCGTATGTAAAAATTATGGATTCAGTCACATTCTTTTGAACATATACAGAATAAGTAATATAAACTAAATACAGACTAAGAGTGTACATAGCTTTTCTGTACAGTACTGACTGACATCACGTGGTATCATATATTAGCTAATTATTTATATAAGAAAAAGCTTAAAATTGCTTTTCCTAAAATGATCCTTGCTTGTAATGTGTGGCTTGCTTTATCAAATGAAACCTGTAGGTTTCAGTATGATACATACTGTTGGATTATTAATTTTCATGGATTTCTTGAAACTTGATTTAAACTCTCAATGAAAATGTAGCCATATGTGATGAAGACCCCACCCCCATTTTCTTACTGTGCTTCATTCCTAGAGGTCAACAAAGTTATTTTATAAATTAAAGTCATTTATATAATCTGCTAAACAATTACAGGTGCTTCTTTTATTTTAAACCTTTAAAAAAGGTAAAGCCATTAATAATTTTAATGTTCACATATCTATACAATATGTTTTAGCCATATTTTCAACTCACTGCTTTAAATTAATAGTATGTAATTATATAATTAAGGATAGAGAAAATGCATAGAGTATTCAAACAGTAATATTATGGCAAATAAAAAAAACTAAAAGGTATTTGAAAATTAGATTTAATATTTTTTCAGATTCATTCTTCATCTAGAGAAACTTTCAAAATTTTAAATCCTTCTGAAAGTACTGTCTCCATCGATCTTACACACATTTTCTCTTGTGCAGAAATTATCCATTCAGCATGAATTAGCGTAATTGATGAGTTTTAACACATTAACCCCATGGAGGTTTTTGCAGTTTTCACATGAAATGCAAGTAGTAAACACATTTTGGGCACTATTTCTAAATACATCCTAATACATCGACTTCCAAGCAATTTTCCATTGGTTATTTTGCTTGCACATGAGACAAACGTAATAGTTTAGAGATTTTTTTATTTGTTTTTTTGCTTCACGGACTTTTAATTTTCATATGGTGAAGACTCTTAATTAAAATGATTCACCTTATCCTTCTTCTTGCACAGGTTCAGGTTCACCTGTCTGTGTGCACCTCAGACCAGTCTACCTTTGATATGAGGCCATAAAGTCTAAAATCTGGGCACAAAATCAAATTCTGAACAAGGGCATATTTTGGATTGAATAAAACCAGGTCAAAAGTATTAGGTTTTTCCCCTATATTTTGTAGTGCAACTATAATTCAAGAGTTTTTGGTACCATTGTAGAGTTAAATCTGTCTACCTTTCTATAATACCACCCACTTTAATTTATCATACATGACCTTGATGTTACAGAGCTTGGCAATAGGCGACATCCTCCTGCCCAGTAAATGTGGCACTATGGGGTTATTGTGTTAAACATTTCTATGTCAGATTTTGCATGTCAGTTTTGGAGTGTGATTTGTTGTCTTTATTGTAAAGTCTTGTGGCTGAAGATGGTTAGCAGAGGCAGACTAATAAACAAGAGATTCCATTGCTTTTCAGCTTAGTTGGCATCTTCACACATGGATAGGCTTTGAAATCACGAGATGTTTGCACTACTTGTTAATTGCATTGAGCATGAAGTTGATCATATATTTGGTTCACATGTTGAATTATGACAATTTTGTTGGAGTCAACAAGAATCTATGTTGAATTTTACCAACCTGAAGCCACTGTGTTAATTCCATGGTCATCAGAAAGTGCTGATGGTGCAACTTTATGAAAAGTGTTTTGAGGAAGATATCACATACACAAATTCCAAAAACCATTTGACTTGTGTTGTTGGTTGTGTGTGCTTACTTTTTTGTTGAGTATAAGTGATTGGTGTTTGATTTGTGCTTAATCAGGTGGTAATATTTGTTGTAGGCATAGTTTTCTTCTTTTATATTCTGTAATTTATGTGCTTATAGAGCTTAATCTAGGAAATAAAATACCCACAAATATCCAAACTATGATAAGAACCAAAACCAATAATTTAAGTACCTAAAAAAAGTTTTTTTTATTCAAAAGCCTGAAAACTGAGAAACGGCCAATGATACTACAGTTTGTATATTTATCTGGTGATACAATACATATTCCAATAAAAGTTACATATCATGATTTGGGCATATTCATTATTTACTGTGCTCATAAAAGACATGATACAAACGCCCCCTAGATTATACACTCCTGTATTCTAAGTAAGGTTTTCATAGTAAGTTTTTCATAGGTTGTACCCTTCTGTATTTAAGATTTTCATAGAGTGTTCCCTTCTGTATTCTAAGTAAGGATTTTATGGCTTGTACCCTCCTGTATTCTAAGTAAGTTTTTCATAGCTTGTACCTCCTGTATTCTAAGTAAGGTTTTCATAGCTTGTACCCTTCTGTATTCCAAGTAAGGATTTTATAGCTTGTACCCTTCTGTATTCTAAGTAAGGTTTTCATAGCTTGTACCTTCCTGTATTCTAAGTAAGATTTTCATAGATTGTATTCATCTGTATTCTAATTTCTAAGTAAGATTTTAATAGATTGTACCCATCTGTATTCTAAAAGTAAGATTTTTATAGCTTGTACCCTCCCGTATTCTAAGTAAGGTTTTCATAGCTTGTAACCTCCTGTATTCTAAGTAAGATTTTCATAGATTGTACCCTTCTGTATTCTAAGTAAGGTTTTCATAGCTTGTACCCTTCTGTATTCTAAGTAAGGTTTTCATAGCTTGTACCTTCCTGTATTCTAAGTAAGATTTTCATAGATTGTACTCATCTGTATTCTAAGTAAGTTTTTCATAGATTGTGCCCTCCTGTATTCAAAGTAAGTTTTTCTTTGGGTTTGTGAAAACAAATATCTTGCTGGCCTAAGTTACTTGCCCAATATTGGGTAATGAAACACCACATATCAAAATGGGAAAAATAATATATTTCGCTCCCTGTATTGTTTTGGATTACCAAAAATTAGCAGTCCTGAATAATAATGAGTGCTTCAGTGTTATGTATCACTAGCTCAAAAGCGCAGTGTGTTTGTGTGATAGTTAAAAGGTAAATCCAGACTTTGATCTTGTCATTACAACAGTGGTCCCCTCCTTTTATCGCCTCCTAACCAGTGGCTATCTTCTCTATGTGTCCAGTTTTCTTGGCAATGAAGAGATTGTGTAGGTACACAGCATTTTAGTCCAAAAATGTCAAATTTAGCCCTCATAAGCATAAATTTAGCCCTCATAAGCAGTCACATTTGTATCTGATCTGGGTTTAATTTATTTTTGTTTGAATCAGCCATTAATTTGTAGTATCATTCCCTTTACACAATGTGCATTTGTTATACTTTCATTAAGAGGGCCTCAAGGTAGAATAGTCCTTGACTAATGAGTCACCCTCTATAAATAAAGCATTATTATTATTATTATTATTATTATTATTATTATTATTATTATTATTATTATTATTATTATTATTATTTAACTCATAAGTAAAGTAAGTAAGCCAATAATATTTTCCAATGTCTATTTACAGATGTCAGATTTTCATTAATGAGATAATTGGTGGATAAAATACATTGTAACATGTTCGACTATGATTAATATATCATTATGTGCAAATGCTGATAATTACATGAAATGGGCTCAACACTGCAATCACATTATGTACAGTTATCAACAATGATAAGTGATTATGAAAGTTCATCACGTCATCACCTAAATGGAAAAAGTAAAAGTTGCTTGATTCATCAACACTGGGGAGAGTTTAAGAGTTCTTGTTGAAAAATTTGATATTGAAAAGACTCCAAAATATTGTAATTGATGAAAATATTATGGTGGAAATTACAATGTTTTTAAATTATTTTGAACTGTGCATGCCAATAACATTAAGTTAAGATTTAAGAACTATTTATGTATATTGAAATAAGTATATTTCTAATACAAGACCTTTTGATAATTAATGTGATTTTGAAGTGAAGATATATGCTTTGAAGTTACATGTAGCTTTCTTACTTCATACATGTCAATGTACATCACACATATTATCCCCACTTGAAAGACCACAGCTCTTATAAGACCACTTTTACAGACCAGAATGGGTGGCCATTTAAGAGAGGGATCACTGTGTATTAATCCTCATTAAATTCCAAATTATTGTTCCAATTTCCAAAGATTTGGGTAATCCGATACTCAAAATAATGGTCTGAATTGAATTATCAGAGGGCTATGCCATATCTTACCATATCAAAGCAACTGTACTAACTCCTTTTCTCTTCTAATGATATCGCACTGGCTCATCTCAATAGTGATAATGGTTGGCATGTACACATTTTTATTTGAATCGACATTCCTCAGACAGCTTATATATAAATGTATTTTTTTAAATCGTCCCCATGGTTTTTGAGTCACTGTCAATTCAGACTGCTTATATATAGATGTATTTTTTTTAAATCGTGCCCATGGTTTGGGAACCATCCAAGGTCACCAAAGAATCTAAAGTAATCCAAGGACAATAAATGTGGTGCAAGATATAAAAACAACAAGCATACACATAAGCATACACACAAGCACACACACAAGCACACATTCATATAGTGCACCATCTCTTTTGATGCACAATTTAGATAGAAAAATTGAAATTTACAGTGTCTTGGTAACATAGACCTTGTGACATTTTAGGTTTTTATTCCAGTTTACCATCAAATCAGTAGCTTTTAGCTTAGTGGTTGACAACCTATTTTACATGGCATGCCATATTTTTCCAGATTAATTAGAAAATGAATGTGCCACCTGTAAGAGAGTAACACTGTTAAAATTGAGACTTTTGGCTGTTCCACACAACCTCTTGACATGCCATCTTGTGGCACTTGTGCCAAAGGTTGCCAACCCGTTTTATTTCAAGCACATCTTCACTATGACATGATGTAGTTAACTTTTTATTAAACAGAATACAAAGTCCTTGAAAGTTGGACCTGTAACAATTTATAATACGTTAAAAACCCAGCATATTCTAATATATGGAACTTTGTTTTCTCTGAAATATGATCCTTGTATGTAATGATAGTTTTTTTCTATATTAATCAAAAATATTCTAACATTTTTCAAAATCTGCAAGCCCCCAACAGTTAGCAGATAGTATTTTTATGTTCAATCTATCATTTTCAGCATAAAAGTATAAACTCATCATGCTTAAAATGTTTTGTGATTAAAAGAGAAAGTGGTGATAAATATAATATTTAGAATAAGAAATTTTGCATATAGATTACAAACAAATCTGTAATTATATATATGCCAGGAAAAAATCCACCCGGAAGTCTCTTTTTGACTAGAACATACTACAGTAATCAAACACACACACAATTACACATGAAAGAAAAATAAGAGAAATGTGATGATTTGTGCCATGACCGCATTGGATCATTAGCATACTTTATACTTAAGTGTTAGTTAAGAACAAAAACTAACGTTTTATACATTAATTTGTTTGTTTCTTTTTACTTCATCATATGCTAATAATAATGTAACAGTGTATGTTGGACTTGACCTTGTCCCAAATCAGTGACAATCTTGGAAACAACTTTGCTTTCTTTTTATTGAGTGAAAACCATTCTCTTGAATTGAGTCAAGGACAGTCTATTTTTATATAGCTGATTATTGTGTTTAGTGATTATAACCACCTTAATTTTTATTGGTTTCATGAAAAACAAAATGATTGTTAAAGTGGAGTTTGATATTGACATCAGGGGGAAAGACAATTTAAAAGCATATGCACTTCCATGTGTATTTAAATATTGTTTTCTATATTACCCCTGTCTCCCTAATTGTGACTTGAAAGAAAATACAGCAAGTTTGATCTTGACACTGGTACCAATGGTTTTGCAGAAAATATATACACTTACATTCAAAGTATTGAATTAGAGCTAATTATTTTCAATTTAGATGGTTGTAAGTTTATTCAAGTAATTAAATCTATTAGTCTTACTATAAGCTCAAATGTGTGTTTTCCATAGTTAACACAGGATTACCAAATACGTGTATAATGTTTTCAATCGTAACAATGAAAGGGAGTGTATATAGGATTTAATATCTAAGATTTGATTATTTGGAACAGTCTAGAAGAAAGTGTTTTGCGTTCTCAATTTCACTGGAAGAGCTCTACTTATTATTATATACATGATTCATATATAAAAGAGCACTACTTATTATTATATACATGATTCATATATAAAAGAGCACTACTTATTATTATATACATGATTCATATATAAATCATAATTTAAGTTACTACAGTTTGGTATTAGTCTAGCGAGCATGATCTCTGACATTTTGTCACCAGTGTGGTAGTAACATGGAGTGAGGGGGTAATCATAAAAATGGACTAATTTACACAGCCCTACAGATTTAACAACTTAAAAATTAATTCATTAATCACCCTTTATTTTTTACATTTCAGACTATTTTGGAATGCAGAGTATGTGATGAGGTGTTTTGTTTCCAAGGAGACAAGGTTCCCCGACTTCTGATCTGTGGCCACACAGTTTGCCATCAGTGCTTAACTCGTCTGACATTACATGGGCGCTCCATCCATTGTCCTTTCGACAGACAGCCCACTGACATTGGAGACTCAGGTGTTTGGGGACTGAAGAAGAATTTTGCTCTATTAGAATTGCTAGAAAAACTCCAGTATCCAATCCAGGGTTTAGGAAGATCAATGGGATTTACAGATGAATCTCTTGCCAAGGAAAAGGAGGTGAGTCCTAGTAAACTTACCTCAGTTAAAAAAACATTAGAATTATTCTGCAGTGAAAATTCTCCAAACTACACCCTGTTTAATGCAGCCTCTTCTGCTGACTGGTCAAATAGTTTCTTCCCAATAACAGAAACTCTATGTAATGACCAACTCTTAAACATATTTTTGATCCCACCAGTTGTGAAAGTTTCTTAGAAACTTCATTTCATTAGAACTTCTATACTGTATAAACTCATTGATAAATTGGTTAGAATAGTAAAAAAGTTAGACCTTGAGATTTTATTACATAGTAGACCAGCAGGTCAGGGTCTGTAATGTTTGTTCATATAAACTTACTCGTAAAAAAAAACTGCATATACCCAGATCTGTCAGTGGATTCTGTGGAAGCAAGTCTGGGTCAATGTAGTTGATGTTGGATCCAGTTTGTACAATATAACAGACTAAACAGTGTGCTGTTTTCATGACCATCAGCTGGGAAAATGGCCTTCAATAAGAAGGTATAAAAATTTGAAAATGCAACTCAAGATACAAAGTTCCAAAGTTACTTTATAAACTCACTTATAATTTGGGTAGAACTATAAAAAAAATTAGACCTTGAGATTTTATTGAAATTTGACATGTCATTCAATATGCAACTTATAATATCAATCTAATGATGTAAACAAAAAAGAAGCAATTATCATAAGAGATACATTGGTGTTAAACAGTTATAATCGAATCGTTGGTTGTAAGCTCACCTTAAAGTTTGATGTGTTTAAAAATTGATTGAAGATACTGCCAATTTTGGGGGGCCCCGAGTGGCTGAGTGGTCTAACTTCTCACCTCTGTCTGCGTGGGTTCGAGTCTTAGATTCGGCTAATTTAGTTATGTGAGAAAGCTTGCCAGTAGCTTCTCATGGGTCGGTGGTTCTTTCCGGGGTGTTTCCCAGGTTCTTCCTCCACCAATAATACTGGCTGACATGTGTAGTCTATCGTGTGCTGAAAAATGACATTAAACCCTAAAAACACAAACTGCCAATTTTGTCATCTATACCAGTTGGACAAAGACAAAGTTGAGGTTTCCAAGTGAGACATTTCTGTCATTCAGTGAATGCTTGACAGATGTTTGAATAAATATTTCATTTAATAAATTACCTGGTCATATTACCATTACCTCCAAATCCACCCCTCCATTAAAGACAAAAAATGTCTATCTATATCAGTTGGATAAAGAGAGGCAGTTCTTACAGGTTAGCTCCCTTGAGTAGCTAGTGGTACACCTGTACGAAACCAGTTATCACTTTTACTTAATGCTGTAAACATAGACCTCCAAGAATCCAATTTATGCTGTATTTAAATTCAACCATCAACTAAGTCATGTTTTTTTATGGTGCATTCAACAATTTTGTTAATTCAGGTGAATTTATTTTTGATTTTGATCAGTAACATAAAATTTTCACTGCTGAAAGTTTTCAGGCAATTTTGGCTAATAAATATTTTTATTATTAATGTTCAATATTATCTCCCTTGAATGATTTCCACTCTTGACGGCCACATCAGTATCATGGATACTTTGAATTTTAACTTTTTATCTTTGAATCCAAATGTGGGATATTCATCAAAAAGGCTGTTTTGTTATCAATTTGTACTTATTGATGATAGTAAGGTCTATGTTTCATATACAGATATTAACAAACACTCACCTTAGTTTGTTCAAGAAAATAGAAAGTTTCCTGATTGCATATTATTTGTACGTGCATTTATACTGTTTGCATTTTACAGCAATTTTAGACCTACTTTTTTATATTTTCAGTACGCTATCCCATGTGATGAAAATGAGCTCCATATAGCTGTGGTATTCTGTATAACTTGTAGCACACACCTTTGTCTTGAATGCTCAGAAACTACACATGCCACACGGACGCTGACTAAACATAAAAGAGTTACAATCTCAGAAAAACCTCGGGAAAACCCTAAATGTATGTTTCATCCGATGCATCTTGTTGAATTTGCTTGCTTAGAGGAAGAATGTAAAAGCTGCCCACTAATGTGCTATATATGTAAAGATTATGGACGTCACGTAAGGCACAAGGTAATAAAAAAACGTTTACCAGCTTGCAAAAGAAATTCATAATTTGATTTATTTTTAATTGGAATATATATTTCCTCTAGGGAGTTAATTTTTATTAGTTTTACTGGTCATGAATAAGAAAAGCTTAAAGATGGTCTATTGTCATGGTCATTGTCTATGGTCATTCAAGTTTGTTACCACTACTTCTCTGAAACAAGTTAGTGAAATGCCATAAAACTTTTTATTCTTTTCATATATTTTTCATCCCATAATATAGTTGGTCTTAAATAAAAATGGTGCTATTTATTCTTTTCATATATTTTTCATCCCATAATATAGTTGGTCTTAAATAAAAATGGTGCTATTAAAATATCCAATATGACCACCACAGTGGCCATCTTAAAAATCTTCTCTTATATATTTTTCATCCCATAATATAGTTGGTCTTAAATAAAAATGGTGCTATTAAAATATCCAATATGACCACCACAGTGGCCATCTTAAAAATCTTCTCTTATTATCACTTTCTCTCCTGAATTTTTGGTCATATCAACATGGTGTTTTCACTAATAGACTTCTCATGTTTCATTGGTCCAAAAGTGAAAATTTTGTGAATATAATATTCAATATGGTTTCTATGGCAGCCAGTTTGAAATTCTTATCACTTCTTCTGAGTGTAAGTCATATTAATAATTAACCCAAAGATTTCTTATAATATTAAGTTAAATGAAAATTATGCTGATCTTGTTATCGCTACATCCAAATGGATGCCGACATCAACTTGAGGTTTTCACTGAAGTTGATCCTATGTTAAATTGTTGTTGATCTACGGTCCAGTATGACATCACCCATCATCAGAATCATGTTATGTCACCTAAAAAAATATTTATTTTGACATGGGATTAAAGACATCATGTCGAATTGGTTTTAAATATAAATTGTACTGCTTGCACATCTGAAATGACTTTTAACTACTCCAATGAAATGGATGGTCATATCAACATGCCGAAAGATTTATATAAATGTCTGGTTGATCCAAAATGAAAATGGTGCCACTCAGGCATCCAGTCTTGAAACTGATTTGCTATGACTAGAAGATTTTTTATAATGTCTAGTTGGTCATAGATAAAAATGGTGCCAATCTGTCCATTTTGAGAAAACAAATTAATGCTACTTCTCCAAAATAGAAAGACAATCAAGTTTAGAATTTTCACCAGATGACCTCTTAAACTTCTTGTTGGTTCTAAATTGAAATCATGATGATCTGACACCCAATTTGGCCATGGCCATCTTGAAAATCATTTCGGTATTCCTTGTAAACGGAAAGTCATTTTGACATGGTTTGTTTTCTCAGAACAATTGTTATATAGTGTCTAGTTGGTCCTAAATTAAAATAATGTAAACTGACCCTCAGTATGGCCACTATGGTGATAATTTGTATTTTAAAAAATGTATCTGTATACCACCTACCCACCCATAATGGATGACTATCAGAATGGGGTTTAAACCAGTATACTTTCTATTATATTTTTAAAATAGGACCTAGATGGTTCTAAAAGAACATCATGCCAATCATAAAGTTAGATGGTTGACTTGAAAATCTTGCTGTAGCCACTTCCAAAGAATGGATTGTGACATTGAAATGGGGTTTTCACCATATGACTTAAGAATATATATATGCTTTGTTTAGAATGATTCTTATATTAATTGAACTTCCAATATATCCACCAAATAACCTAATTTTGATAATCTTGTCATTACTGAAGAACATCAGAGATGAGTTCAACACTTATCAGTTAAAAGAAAAAAATGATCTTACCTGGAATCCTGGAAATTCTTTTCACCCATTAGATTGTCAATCTCGTTTAGGGACTCTTGTTTGTAAATGTACATGTACCTCCAAAAGAGCCTTGCTGGTCAGTTTTAATAAAGTTCATTTGAAGATTCTAGGATATTACATTACTGCCATCAGATACGGAAGATTCTAGAATATTACATTACTGCCATCGGATACGGAAGATTCTAGGATATTACATTACTGCCATCAGATACGGAGTTGCTTGCAAACTCTAATCTATTCAGTTACATCAGAAAATGTTGATTGCAGTCATAAATATCATTTTATCACTTTTGGGCAGAATAATTAAGCCACATCACGTTTTTTCACAGTGATATCAACTATATTTTTTATGGTTTTATGTTTGGAGGGCTTTACCTTACTGTAGATTTTGGCAAGTTTTTTTTTGCCTTTATCTCTTTCGCACCTTAGTTTTTGTTCAGCAGTGCATACATACATACATACATACATACATACATACATACATACATACATACATACATACATACATACATACATACATACATACATACATACATACATACATACATACATTACATAACATAACACACACACACACATACACACATCCATCCATCCATCCATCCATCTTATAGAGTATATTATAGTTTTTGAAGAACGTGTTATCATGTACCAATCAGTAAGCAATATTATTTACATAATGTTTTTACTGTAATTGATAAAACACAATTTTTATTAGGCAATGTCTGATCAGTTACTTGTGATTATGCAAAAATGAGTTCTTAGTTACAAAATACCATTTATATCAGTGTGTCGGATATGATGAAGTCACTAAATATTTACATAATCCATTTAATTACCTTGCAGTACTATCCAGAAATAAAGCGCTCTAAAAGACAGTAAAAGATCATTTGAATATCTTTCCCTTTTCTACAATAAAATAAAAGGAGTAAATACTTTGAGACCACAGGACGAATTAATTTAAAGTTGAATTACTTGCAATTAAAACATTGTCAGTTTTTTATTCACTACTTGACAGCATACGCTTCTTGAGACAGAGGCAGATAATGTACGAACCTCTATTCGCAATGCCATGCAACATGTAAAATCTTTCGGGGAGGAAGTGTGCGAGTCAGCTAGAAAACTTGGAGCAGTTATACAGCAGATGGAAGGTGGCTACCAAGTTGTACAGAACTCAGATGGCAGCACCACCACCCAGCAGGTACGGATAACATCACTTGCATGGAACTAATTACCTGGATGGGATTTGGATAATTGTTTGAGATATTAAAAAATGCATGCAAAATCAGGAATGATAATAGTAGAAAATATGCTGAGGTATTTAGTGAACCATATATTCCCCCATAAAATATATTGGAAACTACCACAATCTGAAAATTCCCTGCTAAAATACCTTGTATGTATTGATGGAACAGTCCTCTTTGTGTTTTTTTTGCTTGCTAGAATTGAAAAGAAATTAATGAAGCAGAGGCCGTTGAATAATACAAATTAATCACAAGATTTATATTCAAAACAGTTCAATGTACATTGGCTTGATGCTGATATCAAGAACATTTTCCAAATCCATGTTTCTGAGAGCTATGAAAGGTCCCAGTTTTTTAATTCATATCCATCTGTCTGTTATCATGTATTTTGCACCCATTTTGGTAATTTACATGTCCATTTCTAAACTTCATCATAGTTGGAGTAATACACTACCTTACTTGGGGTCCCTTGGTCAACTGTGCTAACATTTTAAGCATAGTCTAGTTGTTTTGTTTTTTTAATTTATTTATTTATGCACTCATAGTAGAAAGGTGAGTTCAGGTTACCTCCTTTAGACCATTGTCAGTGGGCAAGGGGATGATGATAGAGATGGTAGTGGTATGGTCAATGTGTATGTAAAAAATGTTTGGATTTGCAAGCCATCAGAATTAATCTAGCTACTTAGGATTTAAATTATATGCATTTTTTAAATGCTTTTGCATTAGACTATCTCTTCATTCAAAAGTCTGTTTGAATATTTCTATTCATGTTTTCCCTCAGGTGCCAGGAACTGCAGAACAAGCCAGGATGAAAATCAAGCATTACTTTGACAATCTTCGAGAGATGCTGAACCGTCAAGAGATAGCAGCTCTGACTACAGTTGACACTCACATCCGAGAGAAATTGTGCATGCTGAGACAACAGCAAGAGGACATGGCCATACTCTTATCACAGATCTCAGCTGTCTGCCACCAGTGTGAAACAACATTACAGAGTGTGAGATCATTTTTATAAGTATTGTCTCATGAACTGGTTGAAATTTCTCACAATTTAATTGATAACAGTGAAATTGATTATGTAATGGTAGAGATTTGTGTTGGCTACTTGGATCCATATACATGTATATTCTTCTCAACTTTTCTCACGCTCAGGGACGTGTTATGATCTGATTCCTGTACTGGGATTTTATTTGTAAGATAGAAAGATGTGCATGCCATTTGTACTTGTTTATAAGTCAGTAAAAAACAGTAAAGAACATGATCTACTGTTGCATAATGTACCAGCAGTCTTTGTTTGTTCTATTGATTACTCCTATGAAACTGCACAAACCAGATCTGCTAGCACATTATGTGATGGCAGATCTGGGTCTGTGCTGTTTTCAGTTGGACATGGCTTATAAGAATGTACATTCAATACCTCTCTGATAACTATTTTAATCTCTCCAAACTTTTTTCTTTTTGTTTTTAGCTTTTGAATTTAGATGGAGCAATTGTGTTCAAGGAGCACTTATCAAGTTTCATTTTTAAAAGTATTGAATCTGTGCTAAATTTCAAAATGGATTTTTGTAGCATTATTCAGATTTATCGCTGACCGAATTTGTGAGGCACACACAGATGGGACAAACCACTTATTTAACTATAAACTCTAGGCAATATTATGCTCATTATTTCATACAATAAAAATCTGGATAAGTTAAGATGTCCAAAAGAACAATTGGAAATTCTATTTATCTTGTACATATATTGTGGAAAACAATTTTTCCAGCCTTGGCATATCTTGAGATGTATGTCATATGGTTTCTTGTATATTATTTCCACTCATCTTTGCCAAAACATTATTGGACTATTATATCTTTCATTGGCTTGATGTGTATATCATTTGGGTTTTCGGTCTCTTATTTCATAGTTTTGTAATATGCAAAACATTGATTAAACATCATTCGTCGTATAAACTGTGTGAGTACACATATTAAATTCTGCCTTCAACAACAGGACGATACCAAAGTTTTACTGGCTAAAACAGAGGTGAATATATTACTGGAGACTGTACAGAAACAGCAACAACAATTCTCTGACCTTCCAGAACAACTTCCTTTGGACCCAGCAGTTCCCATCACATTCACGAAGGTAAGGGAAAATTGACTAATTTACATGAGAAGTTATTATTTTGAGGGACCTTGTAGCTAAAAGGTGTAAAGCAAACCTATTATTTTATTTGAGGTTTCCATTATCCTGCCCCAGAAATGGAGTGCTACCTGTATTTAAAGCAAACTCAAGAAGTCCTTTATGGACAGGTGACCTTTATGTAGAAACTAAATATTTAAATATTATAGATAAGAAGGGGACTTACAGATATTGTTGTTTATTAACAAGCATTCTATCTATAAAGGTGTTTGCTTAAATTGGGTTACATTATAGTACAAAAACCATTAGATGATACAGATGTTAATTAAGTTGATGTTGAAATAAGAAATTTTGTCAAGAGTCGGAAGGTCCATACTGAAGCCATTGGCATCTGATACCTTCGAGATTAGGAAATTGCTGGATATTGGCATTCTGAGAAGAATGCCTTAAAGATGCTTGGGTTACCAATCTGACCCAAAAGCCAGTCATTACTCTCTTTAATCATTGCCGATTAAGGAAGGAGCTGGTAAGACAGAATTACTTCCTTCTCCCAAAAGCAACCAAAGCCTTGACTTTGTAATCTTGGGAGGTGGTAAGGGATGAAGTGCATTCAAAAATCGGCAACACCCAATAGATTTCCTTGATGGCAGGTTGAAAGCTTTACTCAGTCCACTCAGTAGATCTGAATAAGATTGGTTTGCCTGTGTCTCACAGCACTTACTGTGTGCTGGGCCCTTGTCAACTTTTAGTTCTGCATAAGTCATGCTGGGTGGCATAAACGACTCCAACCAGTCATATTTGGCAATGTCACTAGCTCTTCCTTGAGGGTAGGCAGTGAGTAATTCCCTGGTGCTAGCAGTATGTAAGTCAGTCCAGCATTAACCGATACCAGCTATCAGTATTTATCTACCTACAAACATGTTTTAAGTCTTGAAAGTTACTGTCTCTAAATCAAAGTCTGTAAAGAACCAACTTCTTCATTTCTTACAGTTGTAGTTTCAAATCCCTGCCGACTTTGATCAACGATTGTTGGCAAGAACAGAAGGAGAGTATTTAATTCAAAATGAAACAATGCAAATAAAATCACTTTTTTTTTTTTTGTTTTATTGTCATTTCTTTTCAAGCCAAGCAGTTACTTCATTCTGTTTTTGGTAAAGAATCACGAATATTGAGATACTTCTTTGCTATGGGGTTTAATTTTTTATACACCATTGTCACTTTTATTTACTCATTTTCAAAGCAAATTAATTATTGCTAGGGGACCATTTAGTTTGGATTGTGCAGGTTTCTGTTTACAGCTGATTGTAAGTCTTGTGATCTAGTGCTGAAGCTGAAGGCTTTTACTCATACCAAACCACTAAAACTAAACATTTTAAGCAGTGCAGGAAATATCTCAACTATTTACTTTATAAGTGAACTCTGGACCAAACGTTAATTGTGAGTTGCTGACTGATAGTGACACTATAGGAATGTGATTATTTTTTCCTTACAGCAGCACAAATATTTCTTATCTGCAACTCAGTGATTTAGGTCATTATCATTGAACGTTGTTAAAAGTACCTGATTTATTTTAAATACTTTGTGTGAAGCAAATTATGTACTTTTAGCTACCTCTAATGATGCTGACTTGATAATTTACTGATATACAGATAGGATAAATTTGTGATGCTGTGTGGAATGAATTATAATGTCATGGTTTTGATTTTTGATGCTGTCCATTATGAAGGCAACTCCTGTAAAGGTCAGTGCTCATTTGTTTCAGTTTATTACTCTTAAATTTTGTTTTCAACATAATTTTATGTCCTCTATTGATAACACATTTTTTAATGGAATTGGTTGATTGGCATATGTACTAGTACAAGTTTTTGTGCTGTTTTTTCTTCTGTCCTTGCTGGTAAAATGTACATGTAATAGTACAGCCCTAGTGGAAATGCTGAAACTTATTTGAAGGAGAAAGCTGTTACCGTAGTTAACATTAGTTATAAACCCATCAAGCTACCCTGCCATGTGAGCATCCTTGTTGATATTTCACTAAGCTTAAAGACTAGCAACACCTGATGGCAGCAAGGGAATGTGATGGGCAAGAGTTATTACCCTTGGACTATGTGATATCAACAGTAAAGACAAGTTTCATCTTTTTGTTATGGAGGAGGTAGTAGCCTTATATCCTAACATTAATATGAACTGCTCCTCCAACTTGTAGCTCAGCCCCCAGCAACAATATAGACCCAATCAGTGTGAATCCCAAAGGAAAGAGGAGATTCTGATTTCTTTAATCCAACCTCCTCCTCTTGTTCTCTCTGCTAGTTATGGCAGTCTCATTACAAGATGGCTGCAGTGAGTAGTGGAGAATGTTTGATACTCAAGCAAATTCTGGGGTTCTATTCACGGTTCTTCATTGTACAAAAGCCTAATGATGATTATTAGTGTGAGTAAATTATCTGCCTACCAAAGTTCAAGATGGAGACAGTTCAATTAGTTTGATTCTTCATTAATAAGTGATAACAATTTATTTAATTGAAAAAGTTATTATTGTACTTAGGTCCATATGAGCTTGTTACTTATTAAAAATGTCAAATACCTCATCAGTACAATGTTTGAAGTTGTATGTTGATGAAATTTTTTAATTTTTAGGACAGGTGGAATTTGAGAAAATAAATAAACTTAATTTATACATAAGTGATAATAATGTTTCATTTAACAGAGCAATATTATGTATTACTCCATTAGTGCATTTAAGTGCAAAAAAGATTTTGATGAAATATAAACATAGATTATCAAGCTGTTTAATGAGGTAGATTTTGACCAACATCCAGACATTAATACAGTGGTCTTGCATCAGAATCGCTGAGCTTGTGGTCACACCAAAACCCATATATTTGTTTAAAGTTTGATTATACTTAACTAAGATGAGTTCATTTATGAAGAATATCTTTGCATATTAATGAGATGATCTTGTATCCCATTGGTTATGAACACCAAAATAGCCATATTTGTTTTGCAAATTTTGATCAAACTTCATATTTAGGCTTACTCCATCAAGAGTTTTTATTTTTCTTGTATTGAGTTGATATTGCATCAGATTACCTGAGAATGAGACTCTATTTCTGATCAGATTTTTATCTTATATTATTGTGTATAGTGGAATGTCAAGAGATTCAGTTCCACTAATTTCATATTGAAACCATATATACACTGCTTACAGTGCATCCATATACTTGCCAGTTTATATTAGAAAGTAATAGATGTAACCTATGTTAAGGACAATTTAGAATCACAGGTTTAGAGTTATTGGGCAGAGTTTTTCCACTTGAAGAAAAATTAAAAACAGATGCAAAATTTAATTGTGGAACACAAGATACATCACTTTCAGCAGAAACATTTATACAAATGTGAGAGATTATAATGTATGATTTGTGATGTCGATTATCAATGCAAATGTAAGGGATTATAATGTATGATTGTGATGTCAACTATCAATGCAAATGTAAGGGATTATAATGAATGATTTGTGATGTCAATTATCAGTGCAAATGTGAGAGATTATAATGTATGATTTGTGATGTCAACTATTAATACAAATGTAAGGGATTATAATGTATGATTGTGATGTCAATTATCAATGCAAATGTAAGGGATTATAATGTATGATTGTGATGTCAATTATCAATGCAAATGTAAGGGATTATAATGTATGATTGTGATGTCAACTATCAATGCAAATGTGAGAGATTATAATGTATGATTTGTGATGTCGATTATCAATGCAAATGTAAGGGATTATAATGTATGATTGTGATATCAATTATCAATGCAAATGTAAGGGATTATAATGAATGATTTGTGATGTCAATTATCAATGCAAATGTAAGGGATTATAATGTATGATTTGTGATGTCAATTATCAATGCAATTGTAAAGGATTATAATGAATGATTTGTGATGTCAATTATCAATGCAGTGCTTGTAAAGGTCAGAATTCATTCATTTAGTTTTCTTTCTCTGTATTATTGTTTAAATCAAAACAGTAAAAGTATCATGCCTAATAGGGTATCTTGTTTAATGAATGACCTATCTTTTGTTTAAATTATCACCTATAGTTTAACTTGTATTGCAGGATAACAGAGTTCACATTGGACCCAAGATAGAAATGAGAGTTGTTATCCTGGGCCTGGACAATGCTGGGAAGACCAGTCTACTATTCAAGCTTAAGCAGAATGAATTCATCCAAACAATACCTACAATAGGTTGGTTTTCATTCACTTGTCCTGATTTGTGTAACATTTCTAGATGAATTCATCCAAACAATACCTACAATAGGTTGGTTTTCATTCACTTGTCCTGATTTGTGTAACATTTCTAGATGAATTCATCTAAACAATACCTACAATAGGTTGGTTTTCATGTACTTTTCATTCACTTGTCCTGATTTGTGTAACATTTCTAGATGAATTCATCCAAACAATACCTACAATAGGTTGGTTTTCATTCACTTGTCCTGATTTGTGTAACATTTCTAGATGAATTCATCCAAACAATACCTACAATAGGTTGGTTTTCATTCACTTGTCCTGATTTGTGTAACATTTCTAGATGAATTCATCCAAACAATACCTACAATAGGTTGGTTTTCATTCACTTGTCCTGATTTGTGTAACATTTCTAGATGAATTCATCCAAACAATACCTGCAATAGGTTGGTTTTCATTCACTTGTCCTGATTTGTGTAACATTTCTAGATGAATTCATCCAAACAATACCTACAATAGGTTGGTTTTCATTCACTTGTCCTGATTTGTGTAACATTTCTAGATGAATTCATCCAAACAATACCTACAATAGGTTGGTTTTCATTCACTTGTCCTGATTTGTGTAACATTTCTAGATGAATTCATCCAAACAATACCTGCAATAGGTTGGTTTTCATTCACTTGTCCTGATTTGTGTAACATTTCTAGATGAATTCATCCAAACAATACCTACAATAGGTTGGTTTTCATTCACTTGTCCTGATTTGTGTAACATTTCTAGATGAATTCATCAAAACAATAGCTACAATATTTTTTATTTTTAGTGATATACATCCCATGGTTTAGTGCATGTGTCATATGTCTAATTCAGATATTATTCAAGAGTCTCAAAAGAGAAACAGCTTTCAATTTTAAAAGAGCATGTTTTCTGAACCAAAATGTTTTTAATTCAGTTCAATGAGTGTAATAAGTGAACCTTCAAAGAGATCATTTCATCCAGGAAAACAAACCTGGAAAAACACCTGGTAATGTTTGTTTCAAAAACAGTAGGAAACCTTGGTTACAGGAAAAGCCTATATTACCAGTAAAAATGTGACCTTTGACCCACACACCCTCAATGCAGGTTCTTGAAACTCTTTCCATCACTTAATATCAAACCTCACAATTCATAGTCTTCTTTCTGAAAGCATTATGTCTTGCAAAGACATGAGTCTGTTGTATACAATACTCACTAGTAACTATTGTTCTTTAAAGACTTTTAACTTTAGACATTTTCTGTTAAAGGGTTCAATGTGGAGACAGTGGAGTATAAAAATATGAAGTTCACTATTTGGGATGTTGGAGGGCAACACAAGATCCGACCTCTCTGGAAACATTACTACTTCAATACTCAAGGTAATGTCAGATTTGCTTACATCAATATTTTTTCTTTAGAGATAGCCTTTATTCAACAAGCCATCAGCCTGTGTCTGATGTAGGCATAGTTACAAAATCCCCCATCCAAAGCCAAGTTGTGCTCTTTTCTGAAGATTTCATATGTTATTCTTAAGAGACTGTTAATATTTGACCAAAAATGGTCAGCATCCATTTGTTTTCATACATCAAATTAGTACAGAATATAAATACCACCCACATGTATGCGTTTCTATGGATACATTGTGAGGCTTTTCTTCCCTATCACGGTACCAATTGTTTTCCCATAGACCTCAATGCTAATGTTTTGTGAAATAAATATATTTTCTATCCTACCTCAGCATACATGTCATACACTGTCATAGAGAACAATGTTAGATTGTCAATTTGACAAGGACAAAACCAGGTACTCCATTTCATTTAAGAGTGATAACTCTGCTGAAACTAGACAGGGGTAAGAGTTATCTAGTCATAACAGACACATTTTCACCTTTGTGTGCCACATTTAAAAAAAATCATATAAAAAAATACAAAATATGATTTAAATATAAATTAACAAAATCTCACATGTTGCCAAGAGGCTTTAATGTTTTAATCAGCCTAACAGAAAGTACACCTCTTACATAATGCACCAATTACATCTAGTGTTGTTGTTTATTTCTGAATGCTATATTCCCTACACCTTAAGCTCCACCCTTCTGGGGTTGTACAGTTGATACCGTTATACCTTATAGTGATGTCTAGCACTGAGGCATCATGCAGCAGACATGTAGTATCAAGTCCCACCCAGTCACATTATCCTGACACCAAGCCAACCAGTCCTAACACTAACCTCTTATGCTGAGCATCTCATGAGGCAGTTGGTACCATTTTTATAAGTCTTTGATATGACTCGGCCTGGGGTTAAACCAACAACCTCTTGCATCCAATCTAACCACTTTGCCACTGGAGCAGTCTTGTGTGATAAGACTCTTATTTATTGAATATTACAAAACTATCTTAGGGTAGAAATAAGGCTGTTTGATGTATATGTAACATATATCTCCTATATATGAAATTGTATCTGTTAATAAAGTGCATCATGAAGCTTTTTCTTATATGATCACAATCTGAGAGAAACTTGAAATTTGGTTCAAAGATATATACATATACAACATTTTATCTAGTTTATCACCTTCTGTTGGACAGTGCCCATGCTATTTGGCAATTTGGGCAAAATAGTCACCTATCATTCTGCCAGCAAAAGAAAAGTTGACTTTGTCGTCTCAGAAGTTTCTTAACTTTTGTGTTTAATGACTTTTTATTTTCAGCAGCTACATATCAGTCTGACTGCTCTAGTGGTCTAGTGGCTAGAGTATCCATGTCAGTTGTGGGAAGTTGTGGGTTCGATCTCCAGTCAAGTCATACCAAAGACTTATAAAAATGGTACTAACAGTTATCTCGCTTGGCGCTCAGCATTAGGAGGTTAGTGTTAGGACTGGTTGGCCTGGTGTCAGGATAATGTGACAGGGTGGGACATCATGCTACATGTCTGCGGCATGATGTCCCAGTGCTGAACATCACTGTAAGCTGGCACACTGCAGACATCTTGGTAATATGACTGAAAAATTGCTAAAGCTACGTTAAAAATCCAAATTCATGCAGAAACTGTGTACATGAAACCTAATGTTTGTTTCATATAATGGCATTCATAACATACTATTTAAGCTTTACTAGTCATCGACCAAAAGAACATACAGCCATTAACACAAGTTTGTTATCAACACATCTACTGAAGTACTTGCAGGATTGTCGTCAGATTTTAGATTCACAATCATCTCATGGTAAAGCTGGTACTTTATGAAATTGGTGCCACTCTAAGATCCAATATGGCCACCACTGCAGCCATCCTGAATAAATGAGGTTTTCACTAAAAGACGTTCTGTCTGAATGCCATCCATAATTGTTGCCATAGCAGTAGTCTTGAAAACCTTTTACAAGAATATCTTTTGAATGGAATATTTTATTCATTTCTTATTGTGTCCGTGTGGTACTAAGTGGAAATGTTGCTGATATGATATTCCAGTATAACAATGGTATTCTTGAAAATCTTGTTACAGCTTCTGCTCAAAGATGAGGAAAATTTTGTTATCACTGAAGAGGTGCTATCAGGAATTTTTTCAGCACTCAGCAGTTAAAAAAGATGACATGGTTTTATTTTTGAATTCTTGGAAATTCTCTTCAGCTAGTAGACTGTCAATCCCATTTCGGGATTCTTTTTATTAAATCAAACTACAAGGTTTTGAAGTTTAATGAGCATTAACATTCTAAAATTGTGACCAGTCTACAATTACTTCTCCCTAATTGCCCAGTTCATTTTATCAGAATTTGAGTCCAAGATGGAACCTACATTGTTCACAGTTAGACGTGTTATTTGCACAGAAATATGGTATTTGGAAAGTTTACAGAGTTGCATTTATTAAACCTTTTTCCTTTGTAGCTGTGATATTTGTGGTAGACTGTTACAACAAGGACCGACTACAAGAGTCATATGGAGAACTGGTCAAGTTAACTCAGGAGAAAGAGTTGAAGGAGGCATCATTGCTAGTTTTGGCAAATAAACAGGTACATTTAGTTCTTTATGTGTCACTTAAATGTTAGGGTAGAAAAGATTATGTATTTTCATTGAAATTACAGACCACATATGTGTCACTTAAATGTTAGGGTAGAAAAGATTATGTATTTTCATTGAAATTACAGACCACTTAGGTGTCACTTAAATGTTAGGGTAGAAAAGATTATGTATTTTCATTGAAATTACAGACCACTTAGGTGTCACTTAAATGTTAGGGTAGAAAAGATTATGTATTTTCATTGAAATTACAGACCACTTACGTGTCACTTAAATGTTAGGGTAGAAAAGATTATGTATTTTCATTGAAATTACAGACCACTTATGTGTCACTTAAATGTTAGGGTAGAAAAGATTATGTATTTTCATTGAAATTACAGACCACTTATGTGTCACTTAAATGTTAGGGTAGAAAAGATTATGTATTTTCATTGAAATTACAGACCACTTATGTGTCACTTAAATGTTAGGGTAGAAAAGATTATGTATTTTCATTGAAATTACAGACTACTTATGTGTCACTTAAATGTTAGGGTAGAAAAGATTATGTATTTTCATTGAAATTACAGACCACTTATGTGTCACTTAAATGTTAGGGTAGAAAAGATTATGTATTTTCATTGAAATTACAGACCACTTAGGTGTCACTTAAATGTTAGGGTAGAAAAGATTATTTATTTTCATTGAAATTACAGACCACTTAGGTGTCACTTAAATGTTAGGGTAGAAAAGATTATGTATTTTCATTGAAATTACAGACCACTTAGGTGTCACTTAAATGTTAGGGTAGAAAAGATTATGTATTTTCATTGAAATTACAGACCACATATGTGTCACTTAAATGTTAGGGTAGAAAAGATTATGTATTTTCATTGAAATTATAGACCACTTAGGTGTCACTTAAATGTTAGGGTAGAAAAGATTATGTATTTTCATTGAAATTACAGACCACTTAGGTGTCACTTAAATGTTAGGGTAGAAAAGATTATGTATTTTCATTGAAATTACAGACCACTTAGGTGTGACTTAAATGTTAGGGTAGAAAAGATTATGTATTTTCATTGAAATTACAGACCACTTAGGTGTCACTTAAATGTTAGGGTAGAAAAGATTATGTATTTTCATTGAAATTACAGACCACTTAGGTGTCACTTAAATGTTAGGGTAGAAAAGATTATGTATTTTCATTGAAATTACAGACCACTTAGGTGTCACTTAAATGTTAGGGTAGAAAAGATTATGTATTTTCATTGAAATTACAGACCACTTAGGTGGACTAAGTGGTTAGGGCATCTACCTCGGATGTGGGAGGTCACAGGTCAAAAACCAGAATCATAATTTAAATGTGCATGTTTACAGTGTGAGAAATGCAAGTGTTCATTTTGCATGGACATTGTAAATATTGCATTTGATATTAAAAATTAAACTTGTATCGTAACTGATCCTGTTGCCTAAGTAGTTAGTTTGTCTGCCTCTGTTGGGGGAAGTCACTAGTTTGAATCCTGGCTGAGTTATACCAGACACTTTTAAAAATGGTACTAGCTGCTGCCTTGCTTGGCGTTCAGCATGAAGAGGTTAGTGTTAGTACTGATCAGCCTGGTTTCAGTATAATATGACTGGGTAGGACATTATTCTACATGTACACTTTTCATAATTTAGAAATATTCAACTTTTCATTGTTGCTTGTAGTGGAAACTGAATCTTGAACTCGTGCTCAGTATGATCTCCAGGCCTAATCTGCTATCACATAATCTCCAGGCCTAATCTGCTATCACAAAATCTCCAGGCCTAATCTGCTATCACTAATTTGCCTGATCAGGGTCTGCATTGTTCAGAAGCTCAGCTTTGAGTTATGTTGTCATGCTTGACTTCGTAAACTGGGGGCAATACAAAAAGAGTTAAGATAAACAAAGCAGCTATGCAGATCCCACCAGAAGAATCGACCACTGGTAAGATCTTGGAAAGTTTAAACTTACTTGTTAATTTGTTTAGAAATGCACATGCTATCGTAAAGAACAGAAGACCCTTCACTGATTTTGAATGAATGTGTCAGCTGGTTGAAATGAAAGGAGTTGATGTTGGAGAGACAGGAATGATAAACAGGTTGTTACATTTACTCACTACAGGTTACATGGCTGAAAGTGAAAGTCAGAAATTTGTCAGAAGTGTACAAAAGCAAGGTTTCTTGCAGTGTGCAATAATTGTTCTGACAGTTCAGTTTAGAAGGAGAATGTTGTTGTTGTAGGGTTTAAAGCCATTTTTCAGCACAAGATATGCTAAAATGGCGGCCAGTATAACTTGTGGGGTAAGTACCTGGGAAAACCCTAGAAAGAACTATAGACCCACGAGAAGCTACTGGCAAGCTTTCTCATGTACCAATGTTAGCCGAGCCTAAGATTTGAACCCATGCAGACAGTGTTGAGATGGCAATGATCCATCAGTGAGTGGTTTAGACCACTCGGCCACTCGAGGCCCCTCAGGAGGATGAAATTGTATATATAAGAATATGCAATGGAGCAGAGATTAAAAAATCATTCCTAGCAATTGATAGTGTAGAGAAGGCAGATGCTGAAGGGTTTATGGAGGTGATGACCACTGCATGGCAATGTTTTAGTGAGACGGGTAAGGAGACACTAACAAACACCATTTGGAGTGCAGGTGGAGGACAAGAAATGACACCTGGATCCCTTTCTGGAATTTGATCCAGATTACCTTGCGAAACAAGAAATTTGAATTGACTGATTGATGATTTGAAGCAGGATTTATACTTATATACTTCTGCATTTCATATGATAATGCTATTTATGAAATAAAATTGTTGTTTATCTCAATACATGTGTGTGGCATTGTTTGTGGACAGGACTAATAAAGATTTGGTTGGACTAGTAAATTTCTCATTTTACTAGTCCTTCTGGTTACAAAAAAATTTGTGTTAAATTCAAGCCCTGAAATATAAAGACTGTCATTAACATCATGTGTATTATTCAAGCATGCATAAATGAATGCCTATGTGTTAAGAGAGTGACATCCATTTTTTTTGAAGAGCATTGAAACAAATTCATTGCAAGAGACTTACACAGGTATATATAATCAAGCAATTACCCTTTAACATTCACCTTTATAGGTATCATAACATCGTGTCATGAAGATTCTGTGTGATACTATGACATAGTATTTAGCACTTCCACTGATTAATACTTAATACTATGTGATAAGTAGACTTGTTTTCATATTAGATGAAATTTATAAAACGTATTGAATAACAGAGCCTGTTTAATAAATGTTATATCAAATGAACACTATTTAGATAATCCATGTATTCTATAGTTATAGTTTTTTTTTTTTCTGAAACAGGACTTAGAGCCTTGTGTCAGCATTGAGGACTTGACAGAGCAATTCAGCCTTTTCAAGCTGTGTTGTAACAGAAGCTGGCATATTCAGGCATGTGATGCCAAGACAGGTTTTGGACTTAACGAGGGATTAGAGTGGCTATCCCGGCAGATGGTGGCAGCAGGTGCTCCAGAGCTTGCCTGAATGAAAAGAAAATGTTAATAGTTAATGACTATAATTTTTAACTTATTGATTTTGTGGATAAGCTGACCACAAGTGTGAAGAGCATGTACCCAGATCTACTGGTGCATTAATATCAATCATTGACCGGGCTGTTAGGTTTAGTTCTGATGTAGGCAAACAGTGTAGACCCTAACCAGTTAATGCATAATATGACAGCAGGTCCAAATCTGCCCTGTTCTTCGTTATGTATTTGTAATGGATCAGTACAATACAGTTCATTATGGGTGTATTGACAAATATTGTAATAAAAAGTTGCTAGGTATACATTAGTACTGTGTGCTATTGAAATTTTGTTATTGATTAGTACACACATTAGATCCTAGTTTATTTCAAAGGCAATTACTGTACATGTTACTTTGGGTGGCATTTATTTGAATGATGGTTTAAATTTCTTATATTGTCAGAAAAATCAGTACCAAGATATAACAAAAATATCCTAGGTTTAATATACTTTATAAAATCATCAATCCATTTATAAATTGCACCAAATATAACCAAAGCATATTTAAACCATCAAACTTGGAAATGCATGCTTACTTTAATAACATATCAACACAAAGTAATCAAACCAGTGATAATTATTAATGTAATTATTACCGTATAGATGCACATATAAGTGTCATCCTACTTCAAACAGATCAGGGTCTATGCTGTTTGTTGTACTGATTACTCCTAACAAACTGCACAGACCCAAATCTGTTGGTGCATTATGCATTGGCAGATCTGGGTCTGTGCAGTTAGCAGTTGCAGTCGTCTAATTAGCAAGCACATATGGTACACTGTAATGAAGATTAGTCTTATGTAGATTTGTGATGCATCATTCAAGAGTGAGTACAAGTCTTATGTAGATTTGTGATGCATCATTCAAGAGTGAGTACAATTCTTATGTAGATTTGTGATGCATCATTCAAGAGTGAGTACAATTCTTATGTAGATTTGTGATGCATCATTCAAGAGTGAGTACAAGTCTTATGTAGATTTGTGATGCATCATTCAAGAGTGAGTACAAGTCTTATGTAGATTTGTGATGCATCATTCAAGAGTGAGTACAATTCTTATGTAGATTTGTGATGCATCATTCAAGAGTGAGTACAAGTCTTATGTAGATTTGTGATGCATCATTCAAGAGTGAGTACAAATCTTTCATAGGTTTTGAGGTTGAAGTGTTTTTGTTAACTTGCATTCAAACAACATACTTTGACATTAGCACTTTTTAATGTGCCAGCACTTCAATTTGTCTTTTTTGTTTTGTATGTGATTTAAAAATAAACAGCATAGATTTTGATCTACCACCACACAATACCACAATATATGTGGTGTTTGTAGTAATCAGATAAATAGGTATGTCACATTTTTGGTGCTGATAGTGTTTTTTTTATGATTACATGATTTTTATGATGTACTTGTCATGTTATTGTGTTCAAATTAATTAACCTGAAACATTCTTTCATATTTGTTAGGACCATTCCAATTAAACATACTTGGGACTAATGGAAGGTACTTTCAATGTGGAGTAGTCACCCATTAATGGATGCTGTTTCATGTAAACTCTTTGAGTTACCAAAGTACCATGGCATATGTTTTTTTTTTTTTAATGTCCTCTGAGTTTCATATATGTTTAAATGGGGAAGCCTTACAAATTATAATAAAATATGATTGCATTTATGAAATCTTGCCCAGCTGCTCTCAGAATTAAAAAATAATTAAAAATCCATCTTTGGTATTGTCTTTTATGCTTATTCACTGAACCTGTGTTTATTGGGAGATCAGATTAACAGATTGTCAGATTTGCACATTATTAGAGATTTATACTGTGAATTCACAATTCAAACACTGATCTTTTTGTAGAAATAGAAGTCACCGATACCCAATCAAACACTGATCTTTTTGTAGAAAAAGAAGTCACCGATACCCAATCAAACACTGATCTTTTTGTAGAAAAGAAGGTCACCTTACCCAATCAAACACTGATCTTTTTGTAGAAATAGAAGTCACTGATACCCAATCAAACACTGATCTTTTTGTAGAAAAGAAGGTCACCTTACCCAATCAAACACTGATCTTTTTGTAGAAATAGAAGTCACCGATACCCAATCAAACACTGATCTTTTTGTAGAAAAAGAAGTCACCGATACCCAATCAAACACTGATCTTTTTGTAGAAAAGAAGGTCACCTTACCCAATCAAACACTGATCTTTTTGTAGAAAAGAAGGTCACCTTACCCAATCAAACACTGATCTTTTTGTAGAAATAGAAGTCACCCATACCCAATCAAACACTGATCTTTTTGTAGAAATAGAAGTCACCCATACCCAATCAAACACTGGTCCTTTTGTGAAAATAGAAGGCACCCTTACTTGGTCAAACAATGATCCATTCAGAGAAATAGAAGACACCTCATGGATCATCAAGAATGATCCTTTTATATAAATAGAAGGTCCCTCTTACATGGTCAAACAATTATAATTTTGTAGAAATAGAAGGCACCTATACCCAATCAAATAAACAGTGATCCTTTTATAGAAATAGAAGTCTCCCTTACACGGTCAGACAATGATTATTTTGTAGACCCCCATACAGGGTCAAACAGTGATCCTTTTGTAGAAATACAGGTATACCTCGCTAATACAGCGGGATCGGTTCCAGACTTATGACTACGTTTGGTTCCCGCTGACCAGTCGTAAAGCAATCAGGATGTATTACGGACCTAGTGATAAGTTTAAGTAAATCAGACACTGACCACAATTGGTTTAATATTTACAAAAATATAAAAATACAAAGACTAACGCTTTCTCCATCTCTGCAATAAGGCTAGCTCGCTTCCTTATCACTGTTATGTGCACTGGAATGGATCACTGTTATATGCAATGGAATGGCACTTAATTTCTTTTAAAACCTTCTCTTTTGCATTCACTACTGAGCTAACTGTTTGTCGCACCAAACCTAACTTGCGGCCTATCTCGGTGTTCGACATGCCCTTCTCACTAAGCTGTATCATTTGTAGATTTTGATTTAATGTAAGAGGATTACACCTCTTTTTTCCTCTAGTGCTAGATTTAAGAGGCCATGACTAATGAAATAATAAAAATTGTCAGAGTACGACACACATGTAACAATGCCCATACACAGACTGAGCGCGTGTTATCAAAATTTGGGTATTTACCTCTCGGCTCGCTGCGAGCAATATACAACACCATCTTTGTTATGAATACACATCGTTCAATACAACTCACTCATCAACTTGATAGACAAAGGGGCTTGAATTGGCCCCGCAATCAGCAGCGTAACATGAAATTTTGAGTGCCACGCGAATATTTTGTTTTAGTCTCCAAAGTGACAACAAATAAAAAACTATGCCGTATGAGTGAAACACCGTAATGCTGATGTCCTTAAAACGAGGTATACATGTAGAATATTGCTTAACCCAATCAAAGAAACAATGATCCTTTCCTAGAAATAAAAGACACTCCTCCCCCAGTTTAAAAAAAAAACCAATGTCCTCCATACCCAGTCAAATAATAACCTTTTTGTTGAAACAGAAGACCCACTTACCCATTCAAACAATAATTCTTTTGTAGAAATGGATAACCCCCTTCCCCCAAATCAAACAAACAATAATCCTTTTGTAAAGATAGATGTGCCCCTTACACAATCAAAGCAATGATCCTTTTGTAGATATAGAAGGTTTAATTCCCAGATCAAACACTGAATCATTTTTAAATTAAGGCCTTTTGCATCAATAAACAAATTATGATCCTTTGATAGAAATAGATGGTGCCCTTCCCCAATCAAATAATTATTCTTTTATAAAATTAGAAAACCCCTTCCTTAATCTAGCAAACAGTGATTCCATTTGTAGTATAAAAGACCCCCTTCACAAATCAAACAAAGACTGTTTCATAGAAATAGAAAAAAGCCATTGCCATTCCATAAATTTAACTGCATACAACAAAATCTCAGTGTCCTTAAAATATGAAAATTTATAACCTTAAAATTCTTTTGAGAAATCATACTTGTACTCCAAATAAAGGTGGTGAGAGTTAATAATGTTCTTCTGTGCATATCTAGATTTACTAAATTGTACTACCTCAATGGTTGTTTGACTAAATATCACATAGTGTAAGAACTGTATCAGTCTTCTAACTAAATTGAGATACATGTATAGCATTTTAAATGAGATTCTTGCACAGTGCCAATAATAATTACTGCTCTTAAATGCCTAAATGGCATATTGAGTTAACAGATAACCTAATGTGTGATGTATTTTGTATAATGTGTATTGATTTATAATATGGCACCACTATTTCCATCAGGTTTTTCTAATAGAGTATTCAGATTCAAGACTTGTACATTTCTCTACATTAAAATTGCATATAGAGATCACATTTGTTTTATACATTCCTTGTATATTTGCTTGCAACTTGTACAGAGTGTAAATGGTAAGGTGTGCTGATTCCCAGCTCACTCCTAATTAACATAAGTAAAACAAAGTATAAGTCATGTACTGTTATCATATTGATATTACTACCAGACAAACTGTACCTGAATTTAAATCTGCTCTGCATCCAATCAAAAGCCAAAATGATAATTGAAATGTGCTCTGCATCCAATCAAAAGCCAAAATGATAATTGAAATGTGCTCTGCATCCAATCAAAAGCCAAAATGATAATTGAATTGTGCTCTGCATCCAATCAAAAGCCAAAATGATAATTGAAATGTGCTCTGCATCCAATCAAAAGCCAAAATGATAATTGAATTGTGCTCTGCATCCAATCAAAAGCCAAAATGATAATTGAAATGTGCTCTGCATCCAATTAAAAGCCAAAATGATAATTGAAATGCGCATGATTACATTGTGGGACTGAGTTTGCCTACCATAAGGGTGACTGTCAGAAGCAACCTACTTTGGCCTTCATGCATCCAACTGAAAAAGTTATGGATGTTTTAAAAGAGTGTACATTATATTAAGAATTTAGATTTTGTATTGTCACAGCTACGGTGGCCTGAGTAGTTAAAGCAGCTGCCTCAGATGCAGAAGATCGCAGAACCCCAGCAGACTCATACCAAAGACTTATAAAAATGGTTCTAGCTGTTGCCAGGCTTGACACTAATCATTAAGAGGTTAGTTTTGGGACTAGTTGGCCTGGTGTCTGGATAATTTGACGGGATGAGACGTGTCTTAGGCATGACAGCCTTGTGCTAGACATCACTATAAACTGCTACACAGCACAGAGGTCACGGAAATGCTTAATCATACATTTTTGGACACGCATTTTGTTATTCGGGATGCAGAAAATCATTCTCGGAGGGAGTCCTCCATACACATGTAATAAGTAGGTGGCAAAATTCAAAGACTTGCCAGTCCTGTTTCAGCTACTTGCTTAGTGGGGAAAATGTATTTATCAATTACCGGTAGCTGTGCTGATATTTACGATAATATAATGTAGTGGTTGTCATTATAAGAGTACATCAAAAAAGCATGATGTAACAGCTGGGCGGCAAGTTCAAAGACTTGGACTGGCTGCAGGGTGGGAAATTGTGCTGTGATTCAATTCAGACGCAGAAAGACCCAGAGATGTACATGTTGTCATTTATAAGGGTATATCAAATAAACAATGTTAGCTTTCATTAATGTGTTCATTTTCAAGTGTAGCTGAATAAGTAGTATACATGGCATCAGAATCAAGATGTGTTGAGACTTAGACAAAATACTATTTGTAAATTTGGATAAGTAGTTTGAGATTAAATGACAAATTATGAAGATCGTTATGAAATTCTTAAGAATGCTAAAGTTGCCAGAACTGCAAGTTTGGATGAAACCGTAGCCATGTGTAAGAAAGTGTGTGATGCCTGGCTTAGTGTTTGGAATAAAAGCTTTCTTTGATTGACAAAATTCAGTCTCACTTGGATAGACAAAGACGAGCTATTATGTCAGTATTAGAATGTAGAAATAAATCTCAGTGACAACCAATAGTTCTTGTACTCTTTTGCTGGTTGGGCGATAATTTTTACCAAAATGGGAGTCCTGGACCGCTAGTTTTAAAATGCTAATGAGACTTCTGTAGCAGACATTATGGCAATAATGACTAAAATTGTTAAAGCGGCATTAAAAATCAAATTCATACACACACACACACACACACACTCCGAGTTTGTACTGTCAAGATTCTAACCCAGTTTTAACTTTATCATTGTTCTGTTTGTTTTTTATACCTGTACTTGGCTGGCATTGTATAGCCAGGATTGTGATGATAGATTGTTAAACCCTATAAACAGTAGTATCATTTATTTGTATAAGTCTTTGTGAGTCTTTTTGTTTTTTAAAGAATTTGTGTGTACCGATACTTAAATCTGTGGTTTGTCTGGCAGTGTTTGCATATTTGCAGGTGGTATTTAATCTCATTGATTAATGAACTACCCAAAATAAAGAAAACAAAAGAGTGCAACTGTACTGAGAGCAAATAGCAGTTCTTTGATCGGCAATACTACCAACTGTATGAAGACACACACGTCAAGATCAATCACACTGTCTTCATCGAACACATGTCAAGATCAATCACTCACACTGTCTTCATCAGAGTGATCAACATAAGTGTTAGTCAACACTAAGACAATCAATTATCACAGTAAATGGGCAGAAGCTAATATTTTTTCACCTGATCACACATTCATTTATGAAATCACTTTGTTGAGCTTTAGAAGATAAAATTGCTGTGGGGTGGGAGATTCATCATACATGGCTGACGGATTGTTGGGTCTTTAAACTTATGGTTTGTGTCAATGACAATATCCATTAAGATTGATATCCCATGAAAATAGTGATATGACTTTGTATAGATAGATGATTGGGTTTTACAGACACACACATACATAGATGCTTTCTAAACCTCCATAGCACTGTCCATTGAGTGTTCTCATCTGGGTTTCCCCCAAAGCTCACATCAATGATCTAGATAGAGTATGTTGGTTAGGCAATTGTTTTACACCATTATAAGTTACTAAAAACACCTGTCATATTAGATTTAAATTGGTTTTGAGAGGGAATGCCAGTTGAAACCCAACTTTCAACCAGTCTGTCAGGTAATGTGAAAATGGATTCTGGTCCATCGATTGTTAAGTGCGTGTATGACTTGCTATAATGAGTTGTTCGACCATCCATTCGACGAGGACCTCTCTAGTCATCCAAGGGTTGGATGGGTTGGTTCTGTTCTGTGTGTGTGCAGGTGGCTGATGAAACAACCCTTGCACGGATTGTTCATTAAGGGACATGGGATGAGTGGGACATCTCTAGTAGGGTTGATAGCACGTGCTTGCCTCTTCAGCTCTTCAGCTGCTGTCCTGCTAGATTTGCACAACTTGGATCCTTTGTGCTCAGAGGAATGTCAAGTGACTTGATCTCTTGCTATTTGTAACCAGGAATCAGGGTTTATTTTGAATGCTTTCAATGCAACTTTCAGATTATCTTTGATGCATTTCTTTTTACCTCCGTGGGATTGCTGTCTTTGCTGTGGCTTGCCAGAGTCTCTTAGGCAGCCAGTGGTCTGGCATGCATACAACATGTCCCGCCCAGCATAGCTGCCACTATATTAGGATGTTGGGGAGACCTGTTTGGGTGAGTACCTCAGTGTCTGGAACCTTGTCCTGCCACTTGATGTTGAGGATTTTCCTGAGGCATGTGATGTGAAAGTGGTTCAGCTTCTTGGCATTAGTACACCAGCCACCTTTTGCTAGTGTGGGGAGCACATATACACTGTAGACTGTTAGTTTGGTCTGGATGCTGATGCCTCTTCTGTTCCAGATGTTGGCATACAATCTGCCAAAAGTTGCATTTGCTCTGGCAATGCAAAGGTTCACCTCGTCAATAATGATGCTCTGTGACAGTGTGCTGCCAAGGTAGGTGAAGCGGTTCACCATGTTGAGTTTTTGGCCATTGACAGTGATGTTGGGCTCAACATAGGGCTTTCCAGGGCCAGCTGATGCAGATTACTGGGAATGGCTCAGATGTCTCCATTTTCCTGGACTTGTGCCTGCATGCCATCGTGGAAATGCAGCACCATGGATATAAAAAATTTGGGGCATCCATATTTGGCCATTACCTTCCACAAGTCTTCTCTACTGACAGTATCAAACACATTTGTCAAGTCGACGTAGATGGAGAAAATATCGGTGTTTGCTCTTGACATTTCTATTGCCGCTGCCTCGCAGCAAACACCATGTTGATGGTCCCATGTTCTCTTCAGAATCCACACTGCCTCACTGGCAGTATTACACGGTCAAGATGTGTAGTGAGACGGTTCAGTATGATTCTGGCAAGTATCTTTCCTGCAGTTGAGAGTAAGGATATACCCTGGTGGTTGTTGCAGGCCTGGCAGTTCCCTTTGCAAATATACAGGTTGATTATGGAAGCGTCTTCGAATTCCTGCGGAATCGTCTTTTGCTGCCACATCAGTAAAAACAACCTGTGGAACCTTTCTATCCTTATAAACTTCAACTGTGATGGAGTCTGAACCAGGTGCTTTGCCACTGGAGAGCAGAAGTATCGCTTTCTGTGTCTCCAGCAAGGTTGGAGGGTCAGCCAGTGTTTCGTTGATGGGTAATTGGTGAGATGACTGATGGCTTCATCATTAATGGATGAATGGCGATTCAGAATGCAAAGTTATAAGCCCATCATTGAAGAATGCTCTCTTTGACAGTAATTAGCATGTTCCCATCTGCACTGAAAAAGGGGGATCCAGAGGGTGTAGATCCATACACTTCTTTCAGGGCATTGTAGAAGTTCTTCTTGTTATGCTGGTCTGCATAGCACTGGATCTCTTCAGCTTTGTTGCTAAGTCGCGTGTCTCACATCTGGCGGAGCTTCTGTTGTACAGTTCTGTGTATGTCGTTGTACGCATCTTTCCTAATGGTGGACTTGGGGTTGAAGAAGGAGGCGGTGTTTATCATCCAGTGACTGCTTTATCTCTGTGATATATTTTTAATACTTTTACTGTATACTCATCAACGCTGATTTTTTAGTTTATTTTCCTATCAATGTACCTGATTGTACCTATACTGTTGCATGTTGATTGGACAGTCCATTTTGTAAGTAGGTGGTATTTTAGCGATTAATTCAAGACCTCAGTAGTGCATCAAGCCATGCCTTTTTTCTTCAGATTCCACTTCGTCATTTTGATGTAGTATTACTAACATACTAACATAGATCCATACGATTTTGTTAGTGGATAACGCCGTGGTATTGTGGTTGATATCGTAAATACTGTAACACCTGGAACGGACAGCCTTCGTATTGTGAGGCCAGCGATCTTAAACAAGCCGGTTGATGCATATTGGTCTTTTTTAGATGACTTTCTGGTTTTTGTTAGCGTGATATTTTTCAACAACTTTCTTTACGTAAAATTCATTTTTCTGTCTTTTAAATACCATTCTGGCACTGGTTCCAACTGTGCCTAACTCAGCGGATTTTGCGACAGCTGCTGACGCAGCGGTTATTTTAACGCTGTCATAGCTGCAAGAAGGGGAAATATACCACCTGATTTGGTTATATTTGAAATGGCGCCCATTGAAAGAGTAATTAGTATTCCAGTCATGTCTTTCTTAGAACCCTTGAAATGTTTACGCTGACGTTATATCAACGACAACTTATTTTGACCACCTATTATTTTGTTATGTTAAGCGTTATTGTGGTTCTGGATTTTGTCACTGACGCAGTTTATACTTTTTAATCTGGCCTGGAGTCAGAGTGACATTACCGTGACTATATGACATTTTATAATATAATAAGCGATCTAATTACAATTGCATGTTCTTTATTGGAGCGTCCATGACTCTCATTTGTCCACTAACACATTCAAGTAACATCGATTTATCACTGAATAAAACAGCGATTGTTGTATAACCATCACCTTGTGTGTCGTTTACGTGGGCTCACAAAACGTAGTTTGTCGTGTTAAATCAAGATGCTCCAGCGAAAAGTAATAGATTGGATATAATTTTGGAAAATCTAATTGTGATATTTGTAAACCAGTATCTATATTCTGATCACGTCACATAAATTACATCAAGCGATGATAAGCTTGTGCAACATGGATTGTGGTGTAATCTAACAACATATCCTAAGCTGGTTCTTGTTGGCCATTTATTCTTAAAGAAACTTAGGTAAGTCTGAGTTGGTCAAATATCATATGACTGTGTTCTTGATTGTTTACTCTGTTCATATTTTGCAAAGCAATAAAACTATGTCTTGGCACAGAACACATTGATGTAATGTTTTATGCCAGGTTTATACACCTCTAACGGTTCTTTGAACAATATGTGTGGTCCCTGTTAACCATCACTAATGCTTTACCACCTTGATCCATAAAAGCAAGTAGTTTTGTTCTTCGGCGATCATTGGAGTCATTTAATGGCATTACACATAACAATCATCTACGTCCTCCTCACAACGTTGAAACACGTGTTGCAAATCCTAAATTGTAATTTACATTAGAGCTTTCCATAACATTAAAATCAGCAGCTGGCCAAGCTGCATATTGAAAATCATGTGGTTGTACAATTGGTGTACCTGCAGCTGTCCGTAATTTAATACACTGAACATGATCAGCACTATTGGTAATACCTTTAGCAAACATCATTGATGAACCAGCTGATCTTTTGTAATTATCAAAATAGCTCGCTAATCATATTATTGTTGTGGCAACGTCGACGTCTTTCTGAATCGATTCAATATTTCTTCCATCAATTATATATAAAGCGCTATCAAACAATGCTATAATTCCATTGTAACAAAGCCAACACGCACATTATCTGCATATGGCGTATCATCGGCAGCATGTGTTACAAGTTCACTTTCTACTTTAAATAAATACCTCAGCGGGTAAGAAATATCTACTTGTATCCTAAATTTGTAGTTCGATGGGTCCACGCTGATTTGGTTGTCTTGCCTCATGATAATAATACCGATACGGATTCATCTTTTAGAACCGGTGCGTCCATGTCGAATGCTGGATCGGATATATTTGTAAACATTTTGTTATAATTGCCATGATCTAAATCATGGTCGTCTAACACGAAGACCACTTCCGACTATTAAATTTGCAGTTATATTGTTGTGCTTCATCAACCAACTCTGTTAGTTTTTTTTATATTTGCAGCTTGATTTATTATTTTGCTGACATTTTTGCAGGCATAACATAGTGCTGGCTAGTTTCACTGGATTTTGAGGTTGGACAACTTGCGGTGAACGTCTTAGAGGTATGTTTTATTGCTAGTCTATCCTTGCTTGCCAACCACGCCTTACCGGCAACATTACCAATAACACCATGAGCTTTTTCTGTCACGAATAACATCAATAGCTTTCATTGTTAGTTGTTTCGCAATCGGCATTACTTTTGGGGTTATCCTTCAATAGTTAGTAGTGGTATGACCTGATGAGATTTTCACATCAGTTGACTGAATTGTTTCTTTTAGTAGTGGTATGACCTGATGAGATTTTTACATTTTGTGAATAAATTGAGCTTCTCTTAGTAGTGGTATGACCTGATGAAATTTTCACATTATGTGAATGAATTGTATTTCTGTTAGTAGTGGTATGACCTGATGAGCTGTTCACATTAGGTGAATGAACTGTGTTTCTGTTCGTAGTGGTATGACTAGATGAGATTTTCACATTAGGTGAATGAATTATGTTTCTGTTAGTAGTGGTATGACCTGATGAGATTATCACATCATGTGAATAAATTGTGTTTCTGTTATTAGTGGTATATCGTTATGAGATGTTCACATATGGTGAATGAATTTTGTAACTTTTTATGTTTTCCAGATTTTTGGAATTTTATTTTTCTTTGTAATCCTTGTTAGCTCACATATATGGAAATGTTTGTTCCATCTTTTAGTGCTTTTATGGTGTCTACATGGTAGCTATAATATGTGATAGGGAAAAACATTGGGACGAATCAACAACCCATGTGAATTTCCAGGTCAACTTTCTCCCACTGGTCACAGTGAGACTCAAATCTGTGCTGATAGATCAGTTGTGAGTGATCTGTAAAGCTGAGCTCCTGAGTTTGGAGATCTTTGCCTGATACAGTAGTTGGGAGATCATTGCATGGTACAATAGTTGGGAGGTCATTGCATGGTACAGTAGTTGGGAGGTCATTGCATGGTACAGTAGCATAGCTGCCAACTGTCCCGTTTTTTTCCGTATTTGTCCCGCATTTTGGACCTGAATACGGGTGTACGTTCTTTTTGCCAAAAAAATACGTTTTTTAATAAATAAAAAAAATAATAATAATAAAATTTCTTTGGAACTGTCAGTTTAGAATGCGCCCCCGGTTCTATTTTGACAGAATATATCACATGTATATACGAATAAAGTTCTACAATACGATTGGTTCATTCGAAATCGAGGCTACCAGGCCTGTCGTTATCCGCCATATTGGATTTCGCAATAGTTACCACTGTTGCTGTATCTAGTCTAAGTAATATTCAGCTTCTAATCATGATAAATTGGAAGGCAGAACATTCAGAATTTTTTCCAGAAGAAATAGGAGACAACTGGAAGGATATTTGTGCCGTCTTGTATAGATTTGTGAAACCATATAGTACAGGAGAAAAACTGACGTTTTGTAAATTGTGTAACGTGATTTCGCTATTGGGCACTGAGGCGCCTATGAAATGAAAGAAGCAGCAGAGAGGGTGAACCCTACAACGTTTTTAGACAAAATTTGATTGAAATCCTAAAACGAGCCGTCCTATAATCTCATTTTAACCAAAAAAGGGCGAACCCTACAACGTTTTCAGACAAAAAAAATTGATTGAATCCTTAAAACGATCCGTAGGATTTCGTTGAAATCTTAAAAATCTACGAAATCTCATTTTAACTAAAAAAATGGAAACGAAGATTTTTACGATTTTTTAATTAATTTTGGTCGCAACTTGTTGTCATCCACCCTCTCTGCTGCTATGGGTTAACAAAAAATAATAAATGATTTTAACCAGTCTTTATGATGAAAGTCCTTAGGACGAAAATCCTTTGAAATTGCAAAGCAATTTAGGATTTCACAAACAAACTAATCACTAACACCTCTTCTTGTAAATCAATCAGATTATTTGACTGGTCGGTGAGTTTGAAATTAATTCTGGTTAATGAATTATTATGGCATCGCATGTAGACAGGATTAATTGGGTTTTCAATAATTAAAAATCCTGGAGGAGCTGTTGGTGCAAACGAATACAAAATATATCCTTGCTGAGCTTGATTTGATCGTTCTAAATTTATTTGATAGCTTCCTTCGATAACATCACATACTAAATTGATCGCAATCACCGATGAAACATTCACGTTGAACGGAGCGATATGCCTACCGCCACCATCTGGGTCATTATTATGTTTGAGGATTTTTATTTCCGGTGATGCTGTTTTTTTCCATGCATCATGAATTATTTTAAAACCAACATCGATGGTGTCACTGAGAAGTTTTTTTAGTTCTGGTACGTTATATCCTGGTAGTTTGAATGTGGGGATATTTTCAACGCGGATTTTATATTGATTTGCAAATTGTGTTCTCGATGTGGGGTTTTTATCATCTAATATCACTCGAATAATTTGTGAATTAAATACTTCCATATCGTCGATAATTTTATTGCATGTTTCTACGACGCTGATAAATTCATCTCGGTTGAGAGAGCCGGATTTAAGAGATATTAACAACAGCGATAAATCATTATTCATTGCTGTGAAATTTTTAATGATTTCAGGTTCGTTAACAAAATTATATTCTTGCAATGGTCCACCCTCCTCCCTAGGTTCGTATCCTAACCCAAAAAACTCTATAAATAAGTTGTATTTTTTATAACTCCTTATTGGATTTTTAGGTTTTATTTTGTCTGTGATATAATCAGATTTTTGTGGTTCTGGTAATTTAACGGTTTCTTCCCGGGGTGGTAATTCAGGCCATCCTAATACGGTTCTAATAGAACTCTGATAGATATCTACGACGTATCCTTCTGAGTTTATCTCAATTGCGGATGATAGCGTCGGTTCATGAACTGTTATAGCGATTTTTGACTCTACTCCAGTAATCGATTTTATTCTACGCGCGAATTCATCATTGATTTGTTCGATTTGGTATGACCCTGTTGGTATCGAAACGACGTTCCAGTCTGGGGTTCCGTCGGGTTTATTCTTATTTGCAAACACCAGTGAATTATTCGGTTGTTGACCACCAAATGATTTTGATCTGATATTAGGCCAACTGTGATACACTCGTAGTTTTGCTAGCGCTATCTCCTTCACGGGCACTGGGCTAGGGAAATTCACACTGAATTCAGGATTCGTTGATGTTATTGATATCATGCTTGTTTGTACTGGGTTCGTGTTCTCCACTATTCGTTGAAGTAATTCCTGCGGTGTCGTCATTGTTATTATACTCATGTTGTATTTCTAATTTTGGTATCGAGGAATCATAAATACTGACCATCACTGAGAACTCACAATCTGGTAATGTTGATATTATTGAGATCATTTTGTTTTTTGGGTTCGTGTTTTCTAATTCCATCGATGTTGTCATTGTTATTATACTCATGTTGTTGCTCTAATTTCGATATCGCGGAATCAAAAATACTGACCATCGCTGAGAATTCACTATCTGATATAATTGTATTATCGAGTGACGACGATATCATCAGGGATAACTGCGAATATGCGGTTGATGCAATATGAAATTGAAGTAAGTAATTCTGCAGTTTACTCTGGCTGCATGATGATATCTTTTTTGCTATCCCGGTTGATATACCCCCGATTGTAGCCACCGCAGAAATGCAAATTGGAACTACGACCGGGGCAATCATTGTAACCGATGCAAGTATTATTCCGGCGCCAGTGAGAACGCTTGACACCGAGTACATAATAATATCAATTGCGGTGATTCTTCGTCGGTATTTTTTTATTTTTATTTGATACTCCTCAGTGAGGGTTTTGAGTCTATTCTGAAATTCTCTGACCTGATCATAGCGACATTGTGTTGATGAAATCATTGTTATTTTAAAAAAGCTAGCGTTTTCAATTGTGAAATCCTTTCAATTTAGTTATTTACTTAAATCCGCTACGAATTCCACATACCAGGTTACTGAAACCCCAATCAAATTTTTATCAGTAGCTGTTATAGTGAACTTTTCAGTTGTATCCTTGTCGATGATCGTTGAAATCGTATTATTAACCCCGGATGAACTCGACGATGATATATTAAATTGAGTTAATGGTGTTACTAGTGTTAATCGATAAATACCCTTAACGGTTGCAGTGATATTTAATTTGTTGTTTGTAGGTGTCCACTCAAATGATCCGTGTTGGATTGTGTATACCACGTTGTTGGTTTTCTCATGAGGAATTTTTGTTTTTTCAATGATTGTTATCATCCTCGAAAAATCACCTTTGACGGCTTCGATGAAGTTTTTTGTCTCATCGATGGATTTTTTAATATCAGGGAGTTTTATTTCAATTTTATCCAACTGGGTTCCAATAAATTTATCAATGATATTTCTACGAAATGATATAAACTGTTTTCCGTTTTCTTCAATTTTAGATTCAAGTGTTTTTAGTACAAACAGAGAATTGTTTAACTCATCGTTGAGAGTTTTTAATCGATCTGTAATCGTCGAAACGATTACACCCGGTTTGAGTTTACCCTGATCGGAAAAAAGCGCGATAGTATTTTCGATTGCGTTTTGTTGTTTAACCAAAATATCATCCAACGACACATCACTGCTTTTCAATTTACCCTGCTTGTCTTGAAATACAACTATTTCGTTCGGGTCAACACTTGTTAAGTTCAACGTCTCAGCTATTTCATCTTTGATTAGTTTTTTTACATCCTTGACAGAATCAGGTGGTGCAGTGCCATCGGGTTTGGGTTTCAAAGATCTCCCCCAAATATCAATCATGTTATTGTAAAACTCTTTCTCTCTTTAAAATCGTTTTTGACGACTTCGTCGTTGCCAGCGATTACTAGTGTATTCATTAACGACAACATGTGGTGGTTTTCCGCTTGGGTTACTCAAGGAGTTAGAAATAGCGTCAAGGACATTTAATACTTCGCTGCCACATATTGGTGGGTCAATCATCGTTTGTGTTGGTAGCGTAGAATACCAAGTCTTCATTGGAAGGGTTTTTATATAACGCAAAAACTCTTTTGGTGGGGCTAATCCATATGAATCGAAATAGACAATCCCACGTGGATCAATAGCGTATGCAACCCAGTGAGTTCCAGGTCCGGTGCTGTTATCGAGATTAATAATACCGGTTTCAACGCTGTTTGGTTGATGTGGTAATTGATCTTTCATAAAGACACCTCTGAAATTTTTAATCGCCAGCTTTTTAGCAGCATCCATTAAATCAAAATTGGACATAGGAACCATCGGTTCGGAAATCGAAGATTTCTGAATTAATAAACCGGTCCTAGTCTTAGACCCTTTCCGCTGTACCACGAATACGGGGTTCCTGGTAGTCTTAGACCCAATCCGTGAACGGATCGTCCCTTTTTTTTATATCCTTTCCCAGTTGCCTTCTGTAGTGCCATTCCTGCTGCAGTACCAACGGCTCCTAACGCCGCTGCTTTAGCCACCGCTGGGGCTGCTGCTGCAATCAAGGCCGGAATCGCAGCTAACAACGGGAATATACCGCCTGTTTTAATCATATTTTTGATAGCAGCTGCAGAGAGAGTAATCTGAACACCTTTTTTGGCTGCAAGTGCATCATTGAAATGTTTCACCTGACGAGTTGTCAGCGATAGTTTATTTGCACCACCAGTCATTTGGTTGGGTTTCAACGTGATTGTGGTTCCACATTTTTTAGCTGATTCCGATTGCAATTTTTTTAATTGACCGGGAGTTAACGCAACACTAATAACACTATATGACATTATACATAATAGATTGATTCTAATGGAAAAATCTTTTAAAGATTTTCTACTGGGGCATCTACCACTCTCATTCTTCCTCCAACACCTTCGAGTAGCATTGATTTATCACTGAGAATAACAGCAACCGCTCTATAATCAGCAATAGCACCACGAAGCACATTAGCTCTAAAGTGTATATCAACGACAGATTGTCTCATCAAATCGAGATGTTCCAGTGAGAAGTAATAGATCGGATACAGATTTTTAAAGTCGTATTGTGATATTTGCAAACCAGTATCCACATTTTGGTCGCGTGCCATAAATGACAACAGACGATGATAAACTCGTGCGATATGATTTTCTGTGTAATTAAGTTGTATATCCTCGGATGGTTCCTGCTGGCCGTTTATTCTCAGTGAGACGTCTTTAACACCTAACTGATCAAATATCATATGGCTGGAGAGTTGATTGCCAACTCGTGCGTTATCTTGTAACGCTACGAATATATGACGTGGCGCAGCAACACCTTGTTTTGATGCTAGGTTCCAAGTGAATAACCCGTTGTTATTTGATTGCTTCACATCTGTACTCACTGATAACCAACTTAACAACGACTTTCCTCCATGGTCCATAAATGATAGTAATCGTTCTTCTGCGGTGATTGCTGGAGTCAACACTGGCATCCACAATGATATTTTTGTTAAATTGACTTTACCGGCATCAGCATTTGGATTTGCATTGTCTGCTGGAATCCTCCAGATTGCGTCATTATCATCACTCTTTCGTACAAGCGATACTGTATGCTTCGCTCCATAGATAACTTTTCTGACGTTTCTACAGAATCCAAATATATGATGCAGTGGAATCGCGCATGAAAATGATTTACGCCCTACTCCCAACATTGAGTTTCGTGTTGCAGCTCCTAGATTGAAATTAGCATCGTTGTTTATAATCATATCCTCGGCATCAATATTAGCGGTGCCAGCATTATTCTTTGGTCGTCTTACAACAAATGGATTTCCTCCAGCGGTATTTTTATTATCCTTTGCAAACATCATAGAAGGTCCTGCTGATCTTGTATAATCATCGGAATATCTCGCTAACCCGATTATTGTTGTAGCCACATCAACATCGCGATCTATCGACTCGATTTCTTTTCCATCAATGAGATATCTAGCACTCTCAAATAGCGCCATGATACCATTATTGACAAAACCGACTTGAGTACCAGCTGGATACGGTGCTGGTACAGCAGGAGTATCAGCAGCTGTTACAAGTTCTCCTTCTACTTCAATAAACGCTTCACAGGGTAGAAAGTATTTACTGGTATCATGGACTTGAAGATCAATTCTTGCTCGACTATTTGAGTCTATGGCATGATAGGCGTAATATTGATAATCGCGTACAGAATCATCCTTGCCAACTGGGGCGTCTATATCAAATGCTGGATCACGTGACTGTTTGAACATTTTATTCTATTTATCAGAGTCTAAATCGCGATTTCCCATTTCATCGTCGTAGTTTTTTAAAGCCACTTCCTGCTATCATATTTGCAATATTGCTTTGGTCCCCTTGATTTATCAAGGGGGTTAAAGCCATCGACGCTAATTTTTCATCTACTGCGTTATTTATAATTCTACTAACACTTGCAGGCATTTCCGCTGTAGACGGTAACGGTTTTGAAAATCCTTTAGATTTCATCCGTGATTTCACTAATGATGTTAATTTATTCTTCGCAGTTGAAAACGCTTTTCCAGCAAGATCTCCAACAGCACCAATACCCTTATCACGAATAACATCAATTGCTTTCATTCCTAATTGTTTAGCCAACGGCATCACTTTTGGAGCCATTCTCGCAAATAATCCTAAAATGGTATTACCTAAACCATCTCCGTAGTATGCTCTATAAACCGGAAACCGTGAATTAACTACGTAGACGGGGGTTGGTTTATCATGATTGTAGTGTATGATCATTATTTGAAATCAGAAACAATTTTTCAATTGTAAAACAATTTATCAATTAATCACTGTGATACCCACTTTCCACTAACTCGTCAATGAAATCTCGATATGTGCTGATATCCATGATACCACCCTGAAATAATCGTCTACAGATATCAGCTGCTTCATTAATTATTTCCGGTGAGTTATTTCCAGCTCGTTTTCCTCCGATGAGAACCTCTAATCGTGATATATCACTGAGAACACTACCAGGACATGAAATCCTTGGATTCTCACTGGAATCTTGCAATCCGCTTCCGCTATAACCCATTGCTACATCCATTTTTTTTATTTCGTCTAAATCGGCTTTTTGTAAATAACCAAAAGGATCATCATCATCATCATCATAACGTGGTATTTGTTGTTTTTCAGGCGAGAAAAATATCTTTGCAGGTTGTTGTTTTTTAGGTGAAAAAGATATTTTCTTTGCAGGTTGCTGTCGCCGTCTTTGCGTTTTTTGCGGTTTTTGTTGTTGTTTAAACTCTTCGTATTGATTATACACGTTTCCCACATCATTGATATATCCAATGTATGATGCACTATCTTTCTTAACCTGATTTTGTTCAGTTTTGATTTTGTAGAGTATATCAGCCCAGTGAGTTATATTCGTAACATATTTATGTTGTTCTGGTTTCAACATTTTTTTCCTGTTTTCATAAGTCGTAACAACAAGCTTAGGAATATCTGCTAGTTTAGTATCATCAATTGCTGCTAACCCTTCCTCGTTAAATCTCACGCGTAAACCATCAACTGTTCTTTTTGATTCTATTTTTTGTACGGCCTGTTCTGTTTGTTCAGTTTTCGCTGCTATTTTTTCGAGTTCACCAATAACAGATTTCCCCGTCTCGGGACCATCTCCCAGTAAAGCGCGCTCTACTCCTTTCGTTGCTGTTGTTACTGGTTTAAACAATTCTTCAGATCCCGCAGCAAAATCAGTCTGAAAACTCTGTCGTTGTTGCAGTTTATTCCGTACAGAGTCACGAATTGGTACAAATCTCTTAATTGCATCTAATCGTTCACGAGCCAATCGGGTTGTTAATGCTTCATTGACCATTATTTGAAATCAGAAACAATTTTTCAATTGCAAAACAATTTTTCAATCCCGACCTAACACCAGTGACAAAGTCACCGTGGAAGTGTTTTAACGGCTCTATCAATGATGGGGAAAGTGACCAAATTGTATATAAAATAATTAATAATGTCACTTTCCCCATTCTATTTTTGATCAATCCGAACCAGCCATCAATTTTTTATTCACTGTTTCTGACATTATCAATCAAAAAATGCTAAAAAAAATTAAAATCTCTATGAGGGGACGGTCACAATCAAATAATGATAAATAGTCGGTCAATCAAATAATGATAAATGGTCGGTCAATCAAAATTGTTCATTTTCTTGAATTAACGCCCGTAGGTTTCTAACTTTAGAATTAACCTCCTTTTTCAATTCGTATTCGTACCCCAATTCTTTTCGTATTCGTTCTACGATGGTATACAACGGAGCGAACACACTTACGTCACTGGAAAATGCGAGAGAGTCCTTAATAGAATTCTGAATTCTTTTGATGAGCGCATACTTCTTTGGTAGCATATATTTATTGTTGTTAACTCCGTATTCAATATCCTGAAAATCAGACATGATTTGATCAGGATTTAACCCATCTGATAGTTCAATATCCCAACCTTTCAATTTTGAAATCTCGGATATGATGCTATTCATGTTTTCAGAATTCATTATTCTATAGCAATGACATATTTCTAAATGAAAAATATGACGCATTAGACATAACTAAATTTAATTTTCTGTCCGCGATTTTTTGAAAACGCAGATCGATAAACCCCCTCTGCAACATATCGTACTGAGGGTGGACAAATATCGAAGTGCCTACCGGCTTCATATAATGATTGAAATATTTTTTCTTCGTTAGTTATCGTATTCAAAGATTTCACAGGTCTCGCTTTTTTCGAGTATTTCCCAGTCCCCCCTCGTTCGGTATTCTCACTTTGTGTAACAGCCTGCAGATTTGATAAAGAATTGTTTTTCGGATTAGAATCGATATGATCAATGACAGAATCATCCTCGATCAATCCATGGAAACACTCGTACACGAAACGATGATTGAGATATTTCTTCTTTCCAGCACCAAACATCAAATACCCCATACCATTATCCCACCCAACTGGTTTCTTCAGTCTGCGGTTTCTTACAACACCATCACTGGATGCTTCATAATTTGTGATCACAGGATGTTGTCTGAATTCTTGGTTCATTCGTATACATAATACTATTGTTTGTCTAATTCATTGTTTGGTTTAATGATAAATCTTTCGATGTAGTCTTGAGGAGTTCTTATGATTTTATCCCTGACTTTGTCAAGGATACTGACTTTGTCAGCGTCAAGAATACTGACTTTGTCAGCGTCAAGGATACTGACTTTGTCAGCGTCAGGGTCATAATTTCTGATTGATTGTCTATTTTTTATTCTTTTATCATAATAACGCTTCAACTCCCTGTATCGCTTACCACCGCAATTCAAACACAACCGTGATTTCCCCCTAACCCCAACCCCACATAGAATACAGGGTAACGGACCAAGGCTTCCACGTCGAAAGCTTTGCATATGATACCCACAAAACTCATTTCTGCATGATTTGTTACACGGGGTTACTGATCCAATCATAAGCCACTTGCAGTGATTCATTATATAAAAATCTTTCATTTAAATGCTTGTTTTAATTATAGCATGATGGAATTAAGGAAAACGCCTTCGAAAAATGCTGAATTCAATGCTGATAAGGAGTTTAAGAGATTATTGAAAATCAATCCTAGATTTAATCTCGATAGACCCAAAAAACGTATCAAACGTCCAAGAGACGGAAACATGAAAGAGTTTAAGAGATTATTGAAAATCAATCCTAGATTTAATCTCGATAGACCAAAAAAACGTATCAAACGTCCAAGAGACGGAAACATGAAAGAGTTTAAGAGATTATTGAAAATCAGTCCTAGATTTAATCTCGATAGACCAAAAAAACGTATCAAACGTCCAAGAGACGGAAACATGAAAGAGTTTAAGAGATTATTGAAAATCAGTCCTAGATTTAATCTCGATAGACCCAAAAAACGTAACAAATTTAATCTCGATAAACCCAAAATCCTTCGGATTTCAAAAGCGTCCAAGAAATTATCCTGGAAAGATGCTCAATTCAATCTCGATATAGTTTCTAATACACCCAAGAATACAATTCTTGATAAAGCCATGATTAGTAAAATCAGAGATTGTTTCAATGAATTTAAGCGTGATGGAGCATCCTATTGTTGGTCAACATTTCGAATTGATGGTGTTGTTGACGCTACCATGAATGATGAAAAAGCAGCAGTGATAATTTCACGTGTTGGGGAAAAACGGTATTTTTTCCGAATCAAATTCATTATCGAAGTCAATGGCAAATGGATTATTAGGGATAAATTTGAACCAATTCTCAAGAATAAAAAAGCTGTCATTGTGAGTAGAGATTCCAAACCAGGGATTCTAACCGGCATTGACAAACCATACTACGAAAGATCTTATCCCGTAACAGCAATGGTTTATGGGATATATCCGTTAAATGATAAACCCGATATCGCAAAACTAGCTCCTATGAAATATTCGTCAGGGCTTAATTGTGTAGCAGAACGAATAATGGAGCACTTCACAAATGCATCCCGAGGAAATAAACTAACTGATCTGCGACGTAGGAAAATAACCGAGTGGGAACTGACAGTGAAACAGCATGGTGCAAAGATTTCTGATATAGCTAAATTAGAAGCATCATTAAGATTTCCAATAACAGTTATGACGATAACCGGAGAGGTTTTATACAAACCGAAATATAACAAAAATGGAGCTCCAATACAGATAATTGATCATAACAAACACGCGTGGACACCTGCGGTAACAGTATTTCCACGAGAACGAACCGTGAAATATATCCCTAAGGAGTTCATCGGGGATGTTTTCTATGAAGAGAGATTATTTGATGCTATTAATGCGTTGTGTAAGGATGATCCTGTGTCAGTGTGGTTACTTAGAAGTGATGAAGATCCCGAAATAGGATTCGATCAATTTGTAAAACCAAATGGTGAATTATATCGCGTTGAAGAATTAGATAACAGAATGAGAAAAATCGCTAGTGATTTTTCACCGGAGAGTTTTCATGAAAAACTACTCACGGATAGTTTTACTATTCCATCAGTGGTAGCTCACTTCGCAAGAGAAAAAAACTCATGGCGTCCAACACGAAGTGATTTTCTCGAGGATGTTAAATTGAGTTGCGTCGAATATTCCCATGGAGGACTGTGGAATACGAAATACTCACGTGATGGTATGATTTCAATTGATATATCCGCGTGTTATCCCGGAAGTTTTCTCGGATATGGGGAATGCGCTGAGTACTTCAAACGATTTGGACACCCAACACATGAAATGACTCGTGTTGCGATTAATGGACCATTACCTGATTTTGATTTAACCGGATTCGCTCGTGTGATATCATTCGAATTAGCTACAGGGTTACATCCGTGTAGTTATGTTTGGCTCGGTAGACACCTATCTGAAAAGGCCTGGATGCCAATAGTGCTATTGAGATATATGATTGATTGTGGTATGCTAATATCGTTAATTGTTTCCGATGCTATTATATGCTATCGAGCTCAGAAAGAAGTTTGGCTACCACAACCCGATCTAGATCGTATAATTAGCGAATTGCGAAAACAATTCCCTGATGGAAATTCTTCGAATTTTAGTGAAGAACAAATCATGAATTGGTCTAAGAAGTTATTTGAAATTAAAAAAGAACAAGCAAAGGATCTCGGACGAAGAATAATCGGTAAATTTACCCAGGGTGGACGATACGACAACGCAAAATACTCTTCGCGGTTGATCACAGATGTCGCTGAATACGATTTTCTTGTAGCGGATTTAATGAAACAGGGAAAACTTGTATCCCGTAAGGATGCTTTTCTATCTAATGGTGAGAAAATGGGTACGGTTGTTACCTACTGTGATGGATATAATTCCCAGTACACACATTTGAGAAGTTCAATGCTAGCCTATGCTTCTATTAATCTATTTTCGATGATAAATAGATTTCCTAATACCGCGGTTAGAGTGGCCACTGATTCGATGTATATACACAATAAATACAAATCAGCTGTAGCTAAATTCACAGATCCCGAAGAAAATTGGGGGCGTTGGCGATTTAAAAAGGAGATGCTACATGAGTATTGTGAATCCGCAGACGTTGCCATGGATGATAAATATCTTTGTTGTAACCGTATTGAAAATCAATCAGAATTTTCTAATGCACCACCGGTATCTGATCCAATCTGTAGATATAAAACAGTTTATTTAAACGGTTGTGGTGGGTCAGGAAAGACAACTCGTGCAATTGAATTATTTCGTCGTGGTGGAAATACTTGTATTTCTACTAACATGATTGTGCTAACACCGACTCACAGACTCGCCAGAGAGATGATACAGCGAGGGGTAAATGCCTGTACTTACCATAGTTTCTTTCGATGGAAGGGTGACAAATGGACTCCTGAGCGTATGGGTGATAAATTCATTCCTGAAATCATAATTTGGGATGAAATATGCACAGTGTCATTAGATGTATTACAAATATTTCTCGAGTGGTTGTTAAACAAAAACACAAAAGTCGTCATGTGCGGTGATCACGGCCAACCACCACCATTTGTCGGTTCATCTCCACATGAATGGCTAAGGGGTTTTGTAGACTACTATGAAGAAATCACCACTGATTATAGATCACTTGATGAACGATTACGAGAATTTAAGAAACTAATTAGATTACAACCGGATAGAATCCAGTGCGAAATAGCGCGTGAAGTGATTTCAGAAACTCAAATAAACGATTTCTGGGAAACATGGAGACCAAATGATTTGATAATTGCAAGTAGAAAAATAGTCAGGGATACACTTCAGATGAAGTTATTTGAATTGCATAAAGAAAAATTTGCAACGCTTCCAGTACCCCTTTGCTATAGGCCATCGGATACACGAAAACAGAACACTGAAGTTGATATTCCAGGACAGAGTGAAAAACAAATTCTCGTATTAAATGATATTGTGCTGGTTGATATCAATGTCGTTGAAGATGCATTGCGTGCTAATAAATCCCCGTGGACTCTAGGATACGCAGCAACAATACACTCTTCACAGGGATTGACTATATCGGATACAATTGTTTGGATGGTGGATAATCACATCGAATGGTCGAATTTAGTCTATCTCGCAGTATCCAGAGTACGAAAAATAAATCAACTTCGAAGAGTTGTTTTCGATGATAATGACACAACAATAAGTGATATTGATGTTAAAATTATTGATAAAAAACTCTCCGGTTACAAACAACAGGATAAAAAAAAACAACGAGAATTTGATATTGATGCTGAATTAATAATTACGCTGAAGAAACAACAGAATAATCACTGCGCGAGTTGCAATTGTATAATGCGTTGGCAGTATTCGGATAAGGATCCTCGCCAATTCACCGTAGACAGAAAAAATAACAGTCTCGGTCATGTCAGAAATAATGTGATGTTGACTTGTCTTGAGTGCAATAGACGCAACGGTGCTAGTTAAGACCATGCGGTGGCAATTGAGTATCCTCGGGAATCACTTGTAATTGTTGTCGAGTAAAAACCCGCTGAGGGGCAGTTGAATCCAGTTTATAGACTGGAGGTCTACCCGTAGATCGTGTTATAGTAGATATCTTGTGTGTAGTGACACTCCAAATAGGATCAGTAGCCCTTTTTCTACCCCCTTCAAGCTCTCCTGGTTCGTATAAGTACCTCACAATGACATTACTATGAAGAATTGGTTCTTTGAAATCTTTTTGTGGTTGTACGGGTATTGACTTCTTTTTAATCGCGTTGATAGGTTTCATGTTGATTGTTCTAGTAATCTCGTTATTCAGTGCAGTAATCACAGATGGTAATCTTTTAACCCATTCACGCGATCGCTTTTCTTGAATGAATTCTTTTGCATATTGATATCCAAATAACCGTTCAGCAAGAGTCCGATTAAATCGTTCTACAATGGCCTGATCGCGATGTAGCGCAGTATGCCCTCGTCGTATGGTGACATTATGATGTTTCATTGTAGATAATACTACACCCTGAAATTCCTTGCCAGGATCAACCTGCAATAGATTTGGCCAGTGCAGAGGACCTCGTCGATAAATCCTCTCAAATGCAGAAGCGACTTCAGTGGCTGATTTTGTTTTTAACGGTTCTGCTTCTTTGTATCGACTTGCAATATCAACTACGGTTAAAGCGTATTTGTAACCACGATCATGAGGCAGAAATAATATATCAGCCTGATGAACTTCATTAGGAGCGGTCACATCAAAATGCGAGAATTGAATTTGTTTAGGCGGTGGTAGATAAATTTGCCATAGTGCCTGTTTGGATAACCAATTAGCCGCAGTGGTTTTTTTCACTTTTGCAGCGCTAGCGAGTTTATGGACTGCTGATTTACCCCTCCAGTATCCTCTTGGGGAATAATAAATTGATTCCATATTATTAATTACCGGCACCTAACATCAATTTGCTTTTCATAGCCGATTTTATCAAAAATGAAGCCAATTTTTCTTTGAAGGATTTATCAGGAATAGCATTTAACGCATGAATTAATTTCACATCTGCTAGATGCCTGTGTTGCAAATTGCTGCTTTTATAAGCAACATCATGAAGGTGACAGGCCTTATCAATGGCGTTTATTGGTTCTTCACCGGGGTTGGGTTGATTTTGATTATTGAGTCTGATATCAAGTCTGGTTCCCGGTCCACAGTAGCTATATCCGGGAAGGTGCTTTTCTCCGGGGTACTTTGCCCATGGGGTTCCAGGGAGCTTTGCCAATTTGGCTGCGATATCACCTCCTCGTTTTTTTTTAAATCAGATTTCATTGACACAAATCTAAATTTCTTTGTACCACATTGCATGCATTTACCAGAAAGCGCTGATCGGTTATTTTTAGTTGTAACCGTCGTCACATCTTCTGTGCCAGTACGCGTTTTGCACTTCACACAATATAGATCCATAATTTATGTATAGAGATATGGATATAATTGATTTTTCAGCGACTAAAAGAAGAGAACCGGTTAAGCATCATGCAGCGCTACCAAACTCTATCCGGATGATTATAATCGGGCCATCTGGATCCGGTAAAACGCAATTGTTGCTCAATTTAATAATGAGATGGATGAAGTGGGATAAGTTGTATTTAATTGCTCCTAGCGTAGATGATCAACGATGTTATGAAGTGCTAAAAGATTTTAACGAGAATGCATCAGAAATTAGCGGTGAGAACGCCATTGATTTTATAACCGATATCGATGAAGCACCGAGTATTGATGATATTGATGGAGATATTAACAATTTAGTCGTATACGACGATATAATGTTGGATAAACAAAAAAATCCTGCTAGGATCTTTTCCCGGGGGCGTCACAAAAACACTGACGTGATATATGTCACTCAACGCTACACTCAGGTTCCAAAAGTCATCAGAGATAATTGCAATATTCTTTCTGTATTCAACGGCGTTGATACTCATACTCTTAGAAATATATGGCAGACATGGTGTTCTGATATGGACTTCAATCAATTTCGAGATTTCTTTAGTCATGCTCAGTCGACTCCGCACGGATTCGCAACAATAAATCTACATGATCCTCGGACACGATATCGTATCGGACTGGATCAAATATTCGGTTGAAATCATTTATTATTTTTTGTTAACCCAGTGATGAAATCACTAAGCAGCAGAGAGGGTGGATGACAACAAGTTGCGACCAAAATTAATTAAAAAATCGTAAAAATCTTCGTTTTCATTTTTTTAGTTAAAATGAGATTTCGTAGATTTCAACGAAATCCTACGGATCGTTTTAAGGATTCAATCAATTTTTTTTGTCTGAAAACGTTGTAGGGTTCGCCATCTTTTGGTTAAAATGAGATTATAGGACGGCTCGTTTTAGGATTTCAATCAAATTTTGTCTAAAAACGTTGTAGGGTTCACCCTCTCTGCTGCTAAAGAGCACGAAAAAGTAATAAACATCAGCTTCCTGCTTCATCACACACAACTCGGCCTGAACTTACGACGTAGATAAATGACAGAGAGAACCTTAATGTACATCGGTCGAAATTTGATTTTTAAATTTCTTTTAGAAATAAACCTTCCTTTTTCAGTTACTAGTGTTGTTGGCGATTTATTTTGCACAAGTTTTTCAGACATTAAAATCGCAATAGATAATTTTAATGCTTGAACGAAAACATTTCAATAAGAAAATTACAGAATTGAGATAATAAATGAAAATTGGTACATTGGAATCGATGATTAAAAAAAATAATAAGGCGTGGAAAGGGCTCCTATAAATAGCTTGTGTTTGTGTTGCACTCTTGCACCTTTTGATTGGGCACCTATATGGAACCCGTGCATCTCCAGAAGGTACAAATGTGCAACATGTGCATCTTTGACATTAAATATGTTAGGCACTGTCCAACTTTACTGATGGTTGTATATGTTGTAAATAGATACATTTGCATTGAAATGTAAAAATCAGTATTTGTTCCTGAAAATCAGTATTTTTGTCACAAGTAATCAGTATTTTTGCACTCGGGGCTTGGCAGCTATGCAGTAGTTGGGAAATCATTGCATAGTACAGTAGTTGGGAGGTCATTGCATGGTACATTAGTTGGGAGGTCATTGCATGGTACAGTAGTTGGGAAGATAGTTTGGGGAGATCAATACATTTTGGCCTGTTTTTAAGTAACATTAATTGATAACTATTTTTTTATTATTTTGTTCATCACAGCAAGAAAGCAATCAGCTCATTGTGATACATTCATACGAAGCGCCACATACAAGACATTCCAATTAATTTGATAGATTTTTTTTAATCACATATATTGACAGTCATTCCCTAAAAACCAAAATTACCATGTATGAATGTCAAGACTGGTAAACATAAAGCAACAGTTTACTCTAATTACTATTAAATGCACCAGTTTTCGTGATCGAAATATCCTTTGTTTATGTTCAACTGTAAATTAGCCAATACAGTTTTTCCCCATTAAAGTCATTCAGTATTAGAAAGGAAACTCAATAAATTTCTTATCTGCTCCGCATTCTCAACTTTGATCTCCGTTTATAAATGCGTGCATAAACTCAGTAGTAGTTTTGTTGTCATCCATTAGTCTCGAGAGACGATGGAAGTGCGCCCATGAGAGATGTCCCGGTTGGTGGTTGTGCAACGTCTGCAGTGGCTATGCAGCCCAACAAAGGAGTGGCAGTCCATGCTACACTTGAAAGTTGAGTCTGGTTTGTGTTGGAGCTTCTTCTTCCTCCAAGATCGCTTTTCATCAGCTTGCAAGCGTAGCTTGTCCTTGCCGGCCATCAAACCAGTGATTATAGCGTGTCACCATCTGGGCCTGTCTAGAGCAAGCTCTTCCCGGGTGTTGACATCGATGTCAAGTGCTTTCATGTGGCGCTTTCAGACATCCTTGACGCGGAGATGTGGCCGTCCGATCGATCTTTTGCTAGAGTCATATTCGGAAAAAAAAGGTCCAGCCATCTGATGCGACGTTAGCGGAAGAGTGTGATCATGCTGGGAATCTTGGCACATTCAAGCACCTCGTTGTTTCTTACTCGATCACTCCAAGTGATTCCGAGTATGCGTCGGAGATGTCGCATGTGAAAGGCGTTCAGTCTTTTCTCTTTGTGAGGCGTACAGAGTCTAGGTTTCACTGACATGCAGAAGAGTGCTTAGGACGCAGGCTCGGTAGACAGATATATTAGTGTTCAGAGTCAGCATACTGCTGTTCCACCCTCTTTGCGACAACCTGGAGAGAGTTGTTGATGCCTTTCCAATCCGATTGTTGAGCTCAGCATCGAGCCATAGGTTGTTGGTGATGGTAGAGCCGAGGTACGTGAACCGACTGTATACCTCAAGTTTGTAGTTGATGATGATGCTTGAGGGATCCGCGTTCTGAGCCATCAAGTTTGTTTTCTTTAGGCTGATGGTCAGCCCAAACTCACTGCATGCCTTAGAAAAGCGTACCATCAGGTGCTGTAACTCAGCTTCTATGTGAATGGCTAGGGCAACATCGTCTGCGAAGAGCATATCCCTGATAGTTGCTTCACGCACTTTACTCTTTGCCTTTAGTCGTGCCAGGTCGAAGAGTTTGCCGTCTGATTGCTTGTGCAGGTAGATCCCTTCGGTGGACGTCCCAAATGCATGCTTGAGCAGGACAGCGAAGAAGATGCCGAAGAGTGTGAAGGCTAAGATGCAACCCTGTCTCACTCCGCTGTGGATGTTGAAGGGGTCGGACGTTGAGCTATCGAACTGCACTATGCATTTCATGTCATCGTGGAAGGACTGGATCATGCTTGGCAGCTTTGGAGGGCATCCAATCTTCGCCAGGATTTGTGAAAAGTCCGTCTCTGCTGACCAGATGTAGTATAGTATTTAAAGCCCATAAAAATGTTAACATTGGTATTAGTGATATTTTGCACAGTATTAATTTTAGTAACTGGATTTTTTAAAATTGTTATTGTATGCATGATAGTTCCATTTTTGTGACCATATCACTCTGTAATAGAAAGGCCTCCACCACTAAAAGTATATAACAATTTTATAAACAATTGATATAAGGTTCTGCAATTTGGCATGCTAAAAAATATTTGCAGTGAAGACTTTGTATTGACGGCTATATTGCTAAACAATGTTGTAGTTATTGCAAATAATACTTACGGCACCAATCAACTAGTATGTCAGTTAAACCTGGTAAAAATTGTGTAACAAACTTAGTCGTGAAAGTGATTATGCAATAAAATTTTTGGCTTTTTTCACTAAAGTTAATCAATGTGATGTGATTAGGATTTTTAACATAGTTTTAACAAAATTTCAGTCACATCGCTACGATGTCTGCAGTGTGGCAGCTTATCGTGACTTGGGGCATCATGCCGCAGACATGTAGCATAATGTCCCACCCAGTCAAATTATCCTGACACTAGGTCGATCAGTCCATAAACTAACCTCTTAATGCTAGGCTACTAGTGGTTAGTACCATTTTTGTAAGTCCTTGGTATGACTCGGCCGGGGTTCGAACGCTCTAACTACTAGGTCACCGGATCAGTCCCCAGTTATCGGAACGTAAATGGACAATGATAGATACAACAATCAAAACGTAAAGGACCTAATATAGGTACAATTATCAAACAGTAAAGGACCTAATATAGGTACAATTATCAAACCGTAAAGGGCCTAATATAGGTACAATTATCAAACCGTAAAGGGCCTAATATAGGTACAATTATCAAACCGTAAAGGGCCTAATATAGGTACAATTATCAAAATGTAAAAGGGCTAATATAGGTACAATATAACGTAAATATAGATATGAAAGAAAGAAAAAAAGAAGCATTTTGGACTGTTTTATATAAGCTCATTGTGCTCCAGGAAATATTTGTATGTGCTATTAACGAATGAGTGCAGATTATAAATAGACACATACTTACCATGTAAGCCTAGATAAACAAATGACACTTTACCCTCTGTATACACGTATATATTAATAATTCACATACAGTATCCCATATACAAAAAAGAGAGATATAGCATAGTCCAATCATTTATCATTTCTGTTAGAAAGAACCACTGAACCGTAATATAATTAGATACAATGACACCTGGGAACCGTTGGTGCATTTAGAGAGAGGAGGTGTTTATTGTACACTAGATAGGTATGTATTCTTATATATGTATCTGGATTGTTTGAGAACAAATCAGAAATGGGAGATAAGATCTTACAGATTATTAATCTACTGAGTAATTCAGAGAAACAAACTCTCTCTCTCTCTCTCTCTCTCTCTCTCTCTCTCTCTCTCTCTCTCTCTCTCTCTCTCTCGTCATACATGGGATCATTCACTGTATTAATAATACCTAGGGGACAAACAAATATAACTTGTCAGCTGACCGACAGTATTTGTATATAAAACCAGGGATCATGACCTTATTCAGCTGAACTGCTTGGTTCGAAACTAGTTTTCAGGTGATATTGAGTGGGGACAGTGTTCAGATTTTCTATGTCCGTTCCTCACAGTTGTATATTGTTATTAAAGTTCACAGCTGGTCAGAGAGTTATGCATCTTGTAAAAACACCTACTTGGGTGAAGATTTATGCGACCTTGATTTCTCGGGTGACTAGTCATGATTATCGTTTGTCTTGCAAGAACAGAGGTATGGGATGAAGAAACGGGGTTGAGAAATAGCATGCATCCTTTGCTAACATATCTGGAACAAAAATGTATTCATTAATTTTGTATTCATTTCAAACTCCACCGAAGTAATCATCTACATGTAAGGTTTGGCTTTTGATTTCTAACTCATTGTGGGAATAACTTTAATTGCTTGCTTCTTAGACAGCGTGTTCAAGATATACTGATAGATTAAAGAAATATTGTTTTAACGGTTAAATAATGAAATATATAAAACTTTAAAATCCCGTGAACAGCACACAGAGATTTTAATATATCATCATTGACAATAAAAAATATTATGTATCTGCTTAAATTTCCCCTGATCCTTAGACTTAATAACATGATTTTGACTTTAGGCAACATAATTTCATTTTCATTTAATCGCTGTCAGACACAAGTTTTTAATATATTATTTCAGTATATCTATGAAACTAATGTAATACGACATACAACAATGTACATACTGTTATGTATATTTGATTTGTATTGTTGTGTCACGTTTTAAGTAAGGAACAATAGCCAGATTGCATCATGTATATGCTAGACCCTGAGGTTAATTATTCCGCTCCATAATGCTAAGAGGTCAGCATTGCGAACAATGAGATCTCTAGGAACTTGTTACTGGCGCCTTATTTGGTTGTGTGCGATTCACAGGTAAGTGATGAATTGCCTGTGCTGGGTTCAAAGGAACATCAAGTTGGGCGTAATTCCACCCTTAACACACTGCCGGGGAGGAAGCAATGTCTGATAATTATGCAGTCCATGGGTGCATCAACATCCACTTAGGGTTGAGTAAGGCGTGGCCACCATTGGAATCATAAGCTTAAATCTACTATCTTGAAAACTAAACTACAGTAGTCGCTAAACCACCTTGCGGAAATTATATAAGGGAAGTTATAAGCTACTCCTACGTCATTCGAAATTTGCAGAAAACTATGTTATTCTGGGTATTACAAAGGAGCTTTGGACAGGAAGTTTTTAGGGACCGGGAGAGCTGTAGGAGACAGTAAGGGGAAATACCTTAATACAGTTGGTTCCGAGTCTCTGGGAGACAAGAAAATGAGAGAACGGAGGCAGAAGTTTGAAGGACATAGCTGATGGACTGAAGGGGAACTGGAGTACCATTCAAGGGAAAAGAATAATACAGATGAGTAGAAACACAGGACAGGAGGAAAATCTATCACACTAAGTCAGATGATGAAATAGGCCGTCACTTGATCGAGTGAAAAACGAGTGATATAGTTTTGAATATTGAATTTCATTTGAGAAATGACTATCTGTTATTGAATGGTATTAAATTGTTTGTTTGAATTTCACCTTTTTGTGTACTCAGTAATTTAACTGTCGCCATCGCTGACTGGGGGCTCTGAGCTTTGCATGTCTCTATCACTAATTCAATTTCTAACGAAAACAAACCAGAATGTCTCTTTTGTAATAGTCAAATATAATACTGGGAGCCCCCCACCACAACCACGTGACCGTTATATGTTGTTATTGTATTGTACATGATTATATGATATGTATACTTGTATTTAAACTTGACCTTTTCCAAAATCAAGTTCCTGATTATATCTTGTTAACATTAGAAATTATTATAATTAGAAATAATTAATTCGCGCAGGATAGTAGAGATCTGATTTTATTCAAATTGGGATAGGGGGCAACCTCTAAAGATGTTTTAGCCTACATCTGTCAACTACATGTTTGCAAACACACACGACACATTTCTGCAAGCTTCTCTGCTAGTGCAGTTCGCGTTTGCACATTGAATCAAAAGTAGACCACATTTAAAAGAAAGAAAGAAAGAAAGAAAGAAAGAAAGAAAGAAAGAAAGAAAGAAAACTGGAATCACGATACAAAATTATAATTGTTTCGCCACGCTGTTAAAACCAATTTTGAAACTATACCGAATCACATGAATCTCATTCTACCCGATAAATCAAATAATGGCGTCTATAATACATAACCCTGATTTGTAGTCAAACTCGTTTTCCCTAAACAGAAATGTAATCCAGGTCACCGCCGTAATAAGATACATGTACAACCGCACCGTACATTCTTCCATTTACCAATCCATTCATCCACGTGGATATTTGTCAAAACACAACACTATAACACAACGTGTAACTAATCAGGAATGTTGATTATGATCTTCTAATTAGCATGACTCAGTTTGTTTAGAATTAATACTGATTATGATCTTTTGCATAATATAGTACAAAGTTTTAAGATTGTGCGTTTTATGATATTTTAAAATTAGCTCTACTATTAACATATTATTTTTGTAACCATTTATATATGTGAAGTTTTAAAAAGCACCATTGATGGAATGGTAAACATGGTAAATTGCACAATACTTCTGCATTGATATTTGTATTTTCTACAAAGTAGAAACACGCTTATAACATTTAATTTTCATTGCTATCGGTTAGACAATTTTCGTTATATACATTTTTTTATATTTTATCATGAATATGTAACAATACAATTTTATGAGAGAAAAACAATAACAAACAAACAAACAGCAAAAAACACAAACATAAAACAGTGGCATTCTATGTTTCCGTTGAGAGGAAGAAATACCCCCAAACAGTGAAGGCAAAAGTCTTTAAAATTGGTACAGACCATCCAAACCAGTAAATGAGAATGTGTTTTGCCACGCACCAATAACAACAAAAGTGACCGAATATAATATATTTATTAATACGTTCATATAATCCTAGAATTGAAACCCAAATGATAAATAGTGTCAAGACGGCGAATATAATATGTTTCTTATAACAATCTTTTAATATCCGAATTAACTATATCATTAAACCTATATTTAAATTGTAAAAATCTTGTAAATTATGGAAGCCGTCATTAACGTACGTGGAGATAAAAAGTGATTTAAAAGATGGATCAATATAGTTATTTATGTCAAATCTGCATTTGTTCAAGCGTTTAGATACTTACTGACAGGTTTGTCCAACATATTTAATTTCACAAACTACCAAATAAATATCATTCGATGTTACAAAGGTAGTATCATCCTGAATGTTCTGTGATAGTACTGCTACTTAATTGTTTCCATTCGTGAAAGAATAATGCGAACATCTGGGGCTGTTATATTTAGTTGGTGAACTTTTTTATATATTCGACGACAACTGTAACGCATTCAGTATTAAAATAGGATAAAATTGTGAAATTTAATGTCAGAACCAACATGGCCTGCTCTCCAAATATATTGTTCGTACATAATAGATATACTTATATTACATCTTAGCCTCCTATCATATAATATTATATTATATAATCATTATGCGATTATAAACTTGCTCATTTATGCTACCAAATACAAGACATGTCTATCCAATAACAAATACAAGACATGTCTACCCTATACCAAATACTAGACATGTCTATCCAATACCAAATACTAGACATTTCCATACTATACCAAGCACAAGACTTTTCTGTACTATATCAAACACAAGACATGTCTATCCTATACCATATACATGACTCTTCTGTCCTGCCCTGAATGCAAGCATTTTTTACTATACCAAATACGAGACTTCTCTGTCCTATACCAACTTCAATGTTTCTGTCCTATACCAAATACAAGACTTTTCTGTCCTTTACCAAATACAAGACTTTTCTATCCTATACCAAATACAAGACTTTTCAGTACTCTACGAAATACAAGACTTTTATATATTATACCAAATACAAGACTTTTCTATATTATACCAAATACAAGACTTTTCTATCCTATACCAAATACAAGACTTTTCTATCCTTTACCAAATACAAGACTTTTCTATACCATACCAAATATAAGACTTTTCTATACCATACCAAATACAAGACTTTTCTATCCTATACCAAATACAAGACTTTTCTATCTTATACCAAATACAAGACTTTTCTATATTATACCAAATACAAGACTTTTCTGTTCTATACCAAATACAAGACTTTTCTATCCTATACCAAATACAAGACTTTTCTATCCTTTACCAAATACAAGACTTTTCTATACCATACCAAATATAAGACTTTTCTATACCATACCAAATACAAGACTTTTCTATCCTATACCAATTACAAGACTTTTCTATCTTATACCAAATACAAGACTTTTCTATCCTTTACCAAATACAAGACTTTTCTGTTCTATACCAAATACAAGACTTTTCTATCCTATACCAAATACAAGACTTTTCTATACTATACCAAATACAAGACTTTTATATACAATACCAAATACAAGACTTTTCTGTCCTATACCAAATACATGACTTTTCTATATTATACCAAATACAAGACTTTTCTATCCTATACCAAATACATGACTTTTCTGTCCTTTACAAAATACAAACCATTTTTTTTTATCATACCAAATACAAGACTTTTCTATCCTATACAATTTTCAAGACTTTTCTATACCATACCAAATACAAGACTTTTGTCCTTTACAAAATACAAACCCTTTTTTTAATCATACCAAATACAAGACTTTTCTATACTATACGAAATACAAGACTTTTTGTATACCATACCAAATACAAGACTTTTCTATCATATAATACTTTTCTATACCACACCAAATAAAAGTGTTACGTATATCTGATTTGAGTATAATTGTTTGAATTTAATATTGCTTGTAAGTTTTAAATTCTTTTTTTTTTTCACTACATGTTATTGCAAAGTACATTTATTCACTAGAGATGATTATTTCCACCAAAAAATCGGTTTAACTGTATATTATTTGATAAACACATAATGATGACCTAGATACTCGCCTTGAGTCAAGGTTAGTGGCAATACGTAATCAGGTTTCATATTTATTGTATATTAATTGGTTGTTATCAAAGTCAAGATGGGACTAGTGAAGAAGTAAACAACTTTTTATTCTTAAAGTAAAATGAATGGTTCTCGTCAGGGTCATGTTATGAGTACGTAATATAAATGAATAAATGACTCTCCCTCCTTCGTGATTTTGCAATTTGGGGATTTATTCGAAACTGCATATTATAATAAGATATAATCTTTGTTTTAGTTAAATATTGTTAGTTTTGGGCTTTTTCACATGACTTTGTCATTTTCTTTTTATATAACCCAGCTTTTTTAATCTATGTTAATAATTCTTCAATTCATTTGGAATTTAAAGGATAAATTACTATCTCTGGAAATATTTGGTGTGCTCATACATAATTCTTGGACAAAGACAGCTTATCAAAATATTATCTGGATTTCCATCACCGAAGTGTTAAATATTGTGTTTCTACAAGAAACTGCAGATAATCACAGAACAGACTTCAGCAGACTAGTTCCGCCGAAAACGGCACAATTAAAAATCACATACCTCCAAAAATTGAATGTTTACTTTAAACATAACTGTTTACTCCTATAAATTCATTTATGTGTTTCTTACTTACTTGTAGAAAGTCATGCACGTTACTCGTTGCATTTTTTGAAAAATCATTTTTTTGTCTCGGGTATGGCCATATCTGTTACGGACATTAGTGTCAGGAATTAATTCCTATTAAAAGCCGAAGTTGCAGTTCAAGATAACTTTCTACCAGTCTACCGCAAACACCAACAATACCAGAGACAGAAATAATGCATCTTAAACATACCAAATACTTTTTCGTTTTAAAAAACAAGAAAATCTTTATGGTCATTGGGTCATTTTTAAAAAAATAATTTCTGGTACAACATTTGTGTCATGCTCCTTGTTTTTTAAATGTTCATAATCCTTGTGTGAAGTAATGTTTAGCCGAAGTAATAATATGTTTATCAATTTTTAATATATTTTATCTGTTTTCAAGAGTGTTGTTTCATCAGAGGTTGGATTTTCATAGGCATGTATTCGTTACGGACATTCGATGAATTTCACGGAATGAGTGGAAAGCGTTATTGCCTCAACATAGCATTTAATCTTAAGTCAAAAGTAATAACACAAATCAAAATAGTATCAACAAACATCAGATAGATATCTAGCTTTCAAAACTTATCACTGTCATGTCCTGTATCAATAAATTGGCCGTAGTCATACCTCTCGTTAAAAAAAAAGACAGTATGCAAGAATAATTTAAGAACAATAACTGCTCAGGCTGGCAAACTAGAAACTTGATAGGAATTTTCAATTTAAAAAGCTTTTATATGCACCATATTACTCAACAATGATGAATAAATCCACAATTCACTCAATTTATACAGTTACGGACATTAAGAAATTTCGTTACGGACGATAAGAGTCAGGAACACATTGTAAAAAAAAATCAACAATTGACGTCTAGAGTCCATCTTTAAGCGACACGAATCCCTCTTCTAAGCGATCAATAACTTCCTTTGGTATTTTGAAGAGTCTCTTTGTTTTCCCATGAGGAACTGGCTCATCTATGATTGATATAATGTTTTTTATGGTCGAGCCATATCTCGTCCTTTGTAGTAGGCCATTTAAAAGAATCATCGTATTTGCCTGCTCTACACATGAAATTTATCATAACCTCTGTTTCGTCAACATCGGTAACTCTTCCGATATACCAGTTTTTGTCGTAAATTGCTGCTACAAAATCGTTTTCCTTTGGAATTATTGTTTGACGTTCATTACCACTGTAATGGTCTTTATGTTGATCTTCGCTTATTCTATGTTCATCTGACACTTGCATATTTTCCTCGCTTGTTTTGTTACTATCTACAGATAATGCATGTAACTCCCAGCCTGCACAATCTGTGGTTTCGACATCCGTCATGCAGGTTAGGCAGTAACACGAGACGTTTCTTATGTATACACTCTTTGTAGCCTGACGAGATGGTACAACAGCGTGTAATTTCATGGTTCCAGTAACACTAAGTGGAGTTTCTCTCTTCGCAGTTCTAGCAACTGTTTCATCGTAGTCTTCCTGTGTATAAAGAAGATATTTTACTTTGGTTCCTGCCAACTCAGATTGCAAACCCCAGGCATAAAAATCTGCTGCATCCTGGATGTTACACTTGGCTTGTCTGACAGCCATATCTGCTGACCGTTTAACACTTCCTCTTAGACCATCACACGGGCCTTTTCCGTGTCCACTTTCTAGAAAATTCCATCTTGCCTTTATTGAAAACTCTTCTTCTTGGTGTCAAGTGGGGTTTATTGTTATTTTCCTCGTCTTCAGTCTTCATTTCTTGTGGATCCGTTTTATTTCGCATTCGTTCTATCCGTTTCTGCAGCTTTTTGTTCTTCTTCAACAGATTGCTGTTCTGTGAACGCAACGCATCCAATTGCCTGTATGCCTTTCTGAGTGCTGTACTGTGTCTCTTTCTCACTCCTATTAATCGATTTGGTAGAGGAAGCTTAACTAAGGACAACTTTGATCATTGTCATTGCATTTGCTGCGGGTGCGACTGGATGATGGTGTTTCTATGCTAGGAATTTCCGATGCTTTTTGTGCGAGTTCTCTCTTTTTCTGGTAATGTTTTTTTTACTGCTGTGTTTACTGAAGCTCTTCTCTTTTTAAGTTCCATTGTGGGGAGTTCAGATGATGGAATATATCGTTGTTTTCTTCGTATTCGCTCCTTTTCAAGAAATGCTTCTTTATTTTCTCTTTTCTGTTTCTCACGCCATTTCCGCTGACGTTCGGCATTCGAAAGTGCCATCTGGAAGACAAAAGTAATGTCTTTCAATATTTGCTGTATATAAATAGTTTTATCACTTTTGTACAGTACTGTTCATCAGATATTCACATCTGTGTGTCGAGTGAATATTTTTTTATGTTTAAAAGTGTTTGCTCAACCAAATGTAGAAAACCCATAACGACATAATGTCCGTAACAATCTACTTTAATGTCCGTAACGGGTTTTCTATCCATACAAGTTATATTAGTATCATTAACAATCTTGCCAACAACAGTACATGTAAATATCAAGCTGATTTTAGTTTTACATAAGTAATACAAAACCACTGAGATGCTTTTCGACTTATTCATTTTCCTTGACAAAATATCTGTAATGTCCGTAACCATTTTATTGCCTCTATCGAGAATGATAGTTGTGAATTGATTGTTAATAAACTTTAAATTATCTTAATGCGACAATTCAAGACAATAGAGCTTATAAAATGTATGTTTTAACAGTTTTTCTAAAGGTTCTTTTAAATAGAAATTATGATATAATGTCCGTAACAAGTTTTCATCCGGGCAAAAATGTCGGTATTTTTTTTCAGGTTACACCGGTATCATTACCCTAGTTTTGTCTTGCATGTCATCGTTTAAATTTACAATAATTTTCACACAACAGTATAACTTTATTTGTATGAAAGTCATCTTTAGAAAGCCATGATAGTGATACTTACGTTAGAAATATGTATACAACACCAAGAATCTCGTAAAAGTATCTAAATCAACAGTATTTTCGTCTGCTATGCACATATCCGGCGGTGTAATGGAAAATAATATCGAAGACTACCGTAATTACACGTAAATTACCGTTACGTACATTATCGTTACGTACATTATATGTTATGTACATTAAATGCACGGCATTTTAAAATAGTTTGTCTTTAGGTGTCAAATAAAAGAACAATATTAATAATGTTCTGAAGTACCTTTCAATGTATTATCTCAATTGTGACAAATAATTCAAACACCTTTAGTGTTTCAGCGCTTACAAACGGTGTTACGGTCCTTAATTTCTTAAACGCGACAAAATAAATTTCGATAGTTTTAATTTGTTATCGTCATCAATCTAAATGATATATAGTTAAGCATGTGTTGGGATGATAATAGCATTCAACTTGATCTGAAACCAATACTAAAAGGTCAATAAACGTTTATTGGTCTTACTTTATAGAGAAAATTGAGTGTTGTTACGTATATTAAAAGGTTTTCGGCGACATGCAATCAAGGCCACATATTTTTGAAAAATAAAAACAACTTTTGTCGAAACTATATTTCTGTCTTTATAAAAGACAACAATTTAAAGAAAAATCATCAAAAGAATATTGTATGAGCGTGTTTAATGATTATTTAAATAATCAAAAGTACTTGATGTAACAAAGCGACAATGCAAATCTGAACAGTACACTACCATTTAAGTAATGCATGCACGTCAAATGTAAAGACTGAGTGAACCTTCTGCCTACAAAACATTGACAATAATACATTTTCCATATAGGAAATAGTTTATTGAGACTTTTATCATTTCACTGAATAAATATTCGACTTCAAAGTTTGACGACACGTTTTTCTTTAAAATGCAACATTTACGATGGAATCAGTGAGCATACATCATCGTCTTCCATCTTGAATTTTCCAACAGGAGTCTATTAGAACATTTAGTTAATAGGACTTTGTCATTTAAAACGTCTATTATTCTTGGATTATGTTTGGATTTGATTTTTAAAACTATAAGTTCTTTTCGATTTTTTTTAATCTTTAACCAGGGAAATAAATTATTTGTTAAATTTTATAAATCTTCTTGTTTTCACTTTTTCTCTATTACTGTTTATTAGAGACTAAACACGTCACACAAGACTTCTCTGTCCTATGCCAAATACAAGACTCTTCTGTTCCATACCAAATATAGGGGCCCTGGGTGGCAGAGTGGCCTAACACTCGTCTTTACCGACCACTTTTATATCGCACCTGTACGCGTAGGTTCGAAGCTCGGACTCGGCTTGTGTGGGTATATGAGAAATCTGCCATTAACTGCCCGTGGGTCGATGCTTCTTATCGTTTTTTTTTTTTTTTTTTTGGGGGGGGGGGGCGTTTCTTCTACCACTTCTACTGGCCACCATATACAGCCTATCTTGTACTGAGAAATGGCATTAAACCCTAGTTGTACAACAACCAAAGATAAGACTATTACTTCCTATAAGGCTATAGCAAATATAGAACTATTCTGTCCGCTAAAAAATATTATATTTTTCTGTCCAAAATCATACATTTTGTTTGCGGGAAATTCTCTGTAAACACCGTAACTCTATTCGAATCACATTGAATATTTCCCTTATTATACTGGTGTATGATTTACCGTAAGGTTATTCTTTTCTCTTTTTACACAGTCATCTTCTGCAGATAGCCGATTTTTTTCCGAATGACAGCAATTGACTAGTCCGAGTTTCCTCTGATCCTTGTCATCCCATTTTTGTACATCCCAACATAAAAAAAGCATAATATAAAAGGTGGGGTGGCAAGGGTCAGACGAAACTCGGACTAGCTATTGACATACATGAACATTGGAGGTATGATCCATACGACCTCGAAGTTATGAATGATTTACGACATGTTACTGATCTTTATCCGTTACTATTTTTAGCTTGTCAAACGCATCACATAACCGCGTCCGGTACGGTCATGCGCATTTGACGTGAGGCAACTCAATGACCTACACTTCTTATAGCTGTCATTAAAGACCGCCGCAGATGCCAGATAGTAGTAAACAATAAAATGCCAGCCCACAAATATTGGAGTTGAAATATTCATACACTGCATGATTGTTATCCACGAATTTCAAAGTGTACATCCGTATTATCACAGGGGCTCGTTACAAACCAAATTAGGAGTATCCGTCCATGAATCGGGGTTTAACATATAACAATATAACACAGAGGAGCTTGAAGTGAAGAAGAAAAAAAATAATCTATAGGGAAAAAAAATCACACCGAGTGAGAAAAATACATTAGATTACCCCCATGACCCATTGTGACATAGGACCCACTCTATCATACTATATAAAATGAGAAGATTCGTAACTTCCAAATACTTGGTTCCACCTCGTGGTTGACACATGAGCTCGCATTTGTTCCAAGATGAAAAATTTCCGAAAATTGCACGTTTCGGAAGCCGTAACTTCAGTTTGGTACAACGTAGAAAAGCCAATGATGGCTTGATGAATAGAACAATATCTCAGGAGTAAAACAAGCCATATAGAATGGTTGTGTGCTTTTAAATACGGAAATAGAATGAAATCTAGGGTCATTGGTGGAACCAAGTATTTGAAGTTACGAACCTTCTCTTTTTATAGTATAATAGAGAGGGTCCTATGTCTGAACACAGGGGCTCGTATCGTTGCTTACAATCGACCGGTCCTATATAGTACATGTAGGACCGGTCGATTGTAAGCAACGATACGAGCCCCTGTGTGTCTGAATGGGGCATGAGGGTAATCTAAGGTATTTTTATCACTCTGCATGAATTTTTCCCTTTCGATTATTGTTTTTCATTTCACATCAAGCTCGCGTCGAGCACCTGTGATATAACACTATTGTTACAGGTTAGACCCTGATTCATGGACGGATATTCCTAATTTGCTTTGTAATGAGCCCCTGTGATATTATTAGCTTTTGTTTGTGTGTTGTTGTTGTTTTTTTGTAGTTTTTTTTTTCAAATCAAGGTAAAGCAGAATCAGTGACTTAACAAAACGCATTTTGTAACTATTTGATAATATCTCCGTTGCAGTGTAGTTTTTAAAAGCGTGCGTGTCTTTGTATATATAAGTGCCTATCTTACTAAGTTGGTAGGGTGAACAGAGGCGTAGCTAAGGGGGGGGGGGTACATATGTCCCCGGGCGCCAAGGTACAGGGGCGCCAAAATGAGGCTTGCAACGTTACATTATAATAAGTAAACAAGGGTAATAAATCGGTCACAAAATCGCTGGGGCGCCAATTTTATAGTTCGTCCCCGGGCGCAAAATACCATCGCTACGCCTCTGAGGGTGAATACTGGCTCCTCACGTGATCACCTTTTACAACACTCTAACTCCGATCTGGCTGATAGTTCAAGTGTTGCGCAAACATTCTCTGATGCTGTCTTTTATATGTGCCTTGATTTAATCAATAAATAGTTTTGACTAATTCCAAGCTTTGCAAAATGTATACATTACCACCCTTGATTATATTCGATTGTCGTAAGAGCGATGTTTAGAAAACTATAATGTGTTCATGGAAAAAGAATATATTTCTGTCCTGAAATCAACGCAAAATTAACCACAATGGACAAGCTTGTATCATGATATGCCCATTCTATGATTGTGGCGGGACAATTTAAAAAAAAAAAAAAACACCACGAAATCCACGCAAACATTCAAATTGTATCAAAGATAAAATCCACCCATCCGTGCATCCATCGTGTTTTGTATCTATGATAGTCCAGACCCTTCCTCGCCAATTAATCATCTCTTATATCTAATTTATATGTTCTCTTCTTTTCGCATAATACACGTCAGTGTAGTTCGATTAATTTGGGCAATATGTTCTTTTTCTGCAAATTTTCAATTTAGAATTCGAAATAGTCGAGTCTGATGGAAAATTTGACGACCTAATGCAGTATATTCCAAGTTTACTAAGCCTGGACACCCAGTCTTTTTTTATTTACTGATTCCAATGTGTATATTTAATATCTCGAGTTTGAAACACAGTCTTGAAACTGATTCCAATATTCAGTCAGATAAGAACCAGATGATAATACAAACAATCAAAGAAACAGGCATGTGTTGAGTGTATTGGTTTATGCGTACACTGGTTTACATTTTGATTTAACTAAGTGGGTCGTCAGGATGAAGAGCGTTAGCATGTAATTGAAATACCTGTGTACGCTTTCTGGTTTGTGGGAGCTTCATATTTCTTATCTATTTAACTCTTTCCCAAGTCTAGTATAAATACACATAATCGAATCAAATTGACAAAAATAGGTCAGATATTCAGGGTGTGAACAGTGTACCATAAACAAAACGGCAAAACAAGCAGAAATCTCTCCCAAAAGGTAAGAACGGCACTTTTTAACCTTTATTTTCACATTTAATAATCTTTATTAAGTTAATAATACACAGTTAATAATCTTTATTAAGTTAATAATACACATTTAATAACCTTTATTAAGTTAATAATACACATTTAATAACCTTTATTAAGTTAATAATACCACATTTAATAATCTTTATTAAGTTAATAATACACAGTTAATAATCTTTATTAAGTTAATAATACACATTTAATAATCTTTATTAAGTTAATAATACACAGTTAATAATCTTTATTAAGTTAATAATACACATTTAATAACCTTTATTAAGTTAATAATACACTTGACTATAAGGATACCTTAATGTATGGTATGATCCTTCGCCCGGTGTGGGTTATTCGTCAGTCTTTATTCCTTTGAATAATAGCCGTGGCCAGAGGCGGCGATAGGAGTACGCGAGGCCTAGTGCCGACCATGACTGCGCGCGGCCAGAGTATTGGCCTAGTGCCGACCATGACCGCTACGTAAACACTGAATGTGTCTATAAGGACTACCTTAGACCAAAAGCGCTGGGCATTGGGGTGGTCGCCACACTTGCCACCCCCAAAGGCCGTGTCTGTCCATTGCTATCATACGCGCTATGTTTCCAATGGTAAAGCTGTGCTCGTGGTAAATCATGGAAAACAAATGCCGTTCTGTAAGTGGTCTTAGCGCAAAACTAACTACGGTGTGAAGGACACGCTTACAACTATATACTCCTTCCATCATCGCTGGGGGAAGGGGAACAAATCAATGATACAATTATATTAAAGATAACAATAAAATACACGTATCTATCTATCTATCTATCTATCTATCTATCTATCTATCTATCTATCTATCTATCTATCTATCTATCGCATCATGAGCAAATAATATCAAACATGATAGAGGCCACAACAATAGACATGTTCCCACGAGTTACCTTCCTTGGACCATGGTCCCTAAAATTGCGAATTAATGTTTTAAATTTTAAATTTATACGTTCTCCTTTTTCTTCTAAGACACACCAAATTAGTATTGCGAAAAGTTAACTGTGCCAAATATGCAACTTGAATGAAGATGTGTCATCATCCACAATTCCAAAGTCTCTTTCCCTCCTTTTATAATAATTGATCAATTTATATATAATTCGTTTAAATAAGTGACTATCGAACTTTCTCACCCCACCCCACCCCACCCCACCACCCAACATATTTCTCCAGTCACGCATTCAAGCAAAAGTCTATGCTTGTGGACACTATGAGAGATAACCAGGTAACAGACCGTGATTGCACGTCAACGTGGTTTCCTCTCTGCCTCCATGTACACATGCCTTAGTGCAATAATTTGAACAAGAAGTCTTGTGTGTGTGTGTGTGTGTGTGTGTGTGTGATTTTATTTTTTTACAATTGTTCAGTCATATCGCTACGATGTCGGCAGTATGGCATTTTATAGTGATATCTAGCACTGGGGCACATCATGACGCCGACATGAAGCATGATGTCCCACCCAGACACATTATTCTGACACCAGGACAACCAATCCTAACACTAACCTCTTAATGCCGAGTGCCTAGCGAGGCAGTTATTAGTAGCATTTTTAAAAATTATTTAAGTCTTTGGTATGACTCAGTCGGAGTTCGAACCTGCGACCTTCCACATCTGAGGCAAACGCCCTAACCACTAGGCCACAGGAATGGTGTATGACCTGAAAAGTTCTTTCAATTTTGAGTTCGAAATGGTCGAGTCTGGTGTACAATTTGATGACCCAGTGCCATAACTTCTGAGTATACAAAGCCTGAAAACAAGTATATTTTAATGATTCCTACGTGTATATTAAATACCTCGAGTTTGAAACAAATCAGAACCAGATGGTATAACAGCAATCAAATGAACCGGCGTGTGTTGAGTGTATTGGTTTATGTGTACACTGTTTTACATCTTGATTTAACCAAGTGGATCGTCAGGATGTAGAGCGCTGATGTGTAATTGAAATACCTGTGTACGCTTTCTTTTTAGTGGGGGCGTCATAAGTGTTAGCTATTTAACTCTGTCACAGGCCAATTATAAACACACACAATAGAATCAAATTGACAGAAAGAGGTCAGATATTCGGGGTGCAAATATCCAACCAAAATCGAAACAGCAAAACAAGCAGAAATCAACCCAAAAAGGTAAGAATTTCATACTTTAATCTTTATTTCCACGTGAGTTACTCCTAATAGGATTCTTGACTATAAGGATAACTTTGTGTCTGGTATTTGCCCGGTGTGGGTTGTTTTTCAGTCTTTATTCCTTTGAATAATAGCCGTGGCTATCATACGCGCCATGTTTCCTATGGTAAAGCTGTGCTTGTAGTAAATCATAGAAAACAAATGCCGTTCTACAAGTGGCCTCAGCGCAAAACTAAATATGGTGTGAAAGACACGCTTACTACTATATGCTCCTTCCATCATCGTTGGGGGAAGGGGGACTAATAAATGATACAACTATATTAAAGATAACAAGTTAAAACCACGTATCTATCTGTCTATCTGTCTGTCTGTACGCCCGCCCGCCCATCCATCCATCCATCCATCCATCCATCCATCCATCCATCCATCTATCTATCTATCTATCTATCTATCTATCTATCTATCTATCTATATATCTATCTATCGCATATCATACATGATTGAGGTCACAACAATTGCGTAAAGTTAAAATGAACCAAATATGCAACTTGATTGAAGATATTTGTCCTCATTCACAATTCCGAAGTCTCTTTCCCTCTTTTTTAATGATTGATTTATTTATATATAACTCGTTTAAATAAGTGACTATCGAACTCTAACCCATCCCACCACCCAACATATTTATCCAATCACCCATTCAAGCAAAAGTCTTTGCTTTTAGACACTAAGAGAGATAATCAGTGCAATAATTTGAACAAGAAGCCCTTTACATGGAAGTGTGTGCGTGTGCGTGTGTGTGTGTGTGTGTGATTTGGATTTTAATGTAGCTTTAACAATTTTTAAGTCATATCGCTACGATGTTTGTAGTGTGGAAGTTTATATGGATGTCTAACACTGGGGCATCATGCCGCAGACATTTTAGCATAATATACCACCCAGTCACATTATCCTAACACCAGACTGACCAATTCTAACACTAACCTCTTAATGCTGAATGCCAAGCGAGGCAGTTATTAGTATCATATTTTTAAAAGTCTTTGATATGACCTAGAGCGATAACTTTTATCAGAACCAGATGGTAGTACAGCAACTAAATGAAAAGGCGTGTGTTGGGTGTATGGGTTTATGTGTACATTGTTTAACATTATGATTTAACCAAGTGGATCGTCAGGATGTAGAGCGCTGATGTGTAATTGAAATACCTGTGTACGCTTTCTGGTTTGTAGCTGTTTAATGATTCCTACGTGTATATTAAATACCTCGAGTTTGAAACAGATCAGAACCAGATGGTATAACAGCAATCAAATGAACCGGCGTGTGTTGAGTGTATTGGTTTATGTGTACACTGTTTTACATCTTGATTTAACCAAGTGGATCGTCAGGATGTAGAGCGCTGATGTGTAATTGAAATACCTGTGTACGCTTTCTTTTTAGTGGGGGCGTCATAAGTGTTAGCTATTTAACTCTGTCACAGGCCAATTATAAACACACACAATAGAATCAAATTGACAGAAAGAGGTCAGATATTCGGGGTGCAAATATCCAACCAAAATCGAAACGGCAAAACAAGCAGAAATCAACCCAAAACGGTAAGAATTTCATACTTTAATCTTTATTTCCACGTGAGTTACTCCTAATAGGATTCTTGACTATAAGGATAACTTAGTGTCTGGTATTTGCCCGGTGTGGGTTGTTTTTCAGTCTTTATTCCTTTGAATAATAGCCGTGGCTATCATACGCGCCATGTTTCCTATGGTAAAGCTGTGCTTGTAGTAAATCATAGAAAACAAATGCCGTTCTACAAGTGGCCTCAGCGCAAAACTAAATATGGTGTGAAAGACACGCTTACTACTATATGCTCCTTCCATCATCGTTGGGGGAAGGGGGACTAATAAATGATACAACTATATTAAAGATAACAAGTTAAAACCACGTATCTATCTGTCTATCTGTCTGTCTGTACGCCCGCCCGCCCATCCATCCATCCATCCATCCATCCATCCATCTATCTATCTATCTATCTATCTATCTATCTATCTATCTATCTATCTATATATCTATCTATCGCATATCATACATGATTGAGGTCACAACAATTGCGTAAAGTTAAAATGAACCAAATATGCAACTTGATTGAAGATATTTGTCCTCATTCACAATTCCGAAGTCTCTTTCCCTCTTTTTTAATGATTGATTTATTTATATATAACTCGTTTAAATAAGTGACTATCGAACTCTAACCCATCCCACCACCCAACATATTTATCCAATCACCCATTCAAGCAAAAGTCTTTGCTTTTAGACACTAAGAGAGATAATCAGTGCAATAATTTGAACAAGAAGCCCTTTACATGGAAGTGTGTGCGTGTGCGTGTGTGTGTGTGTGTGTGATTTGGATTTTAATGTAGCTTTAACAATTTTTAAGTCATATCGCTACGATGTTTGTAGTGTGGAAGTTTATATGGATGTCTAACACTGGGGCATCATGCCGCAGACATTTTAGCATAATATACCACCCAGTCACATTATCCTAACACCAGACTGACCAATTCTAACACTAACCTCTTAATGCTGAATGCCAAGCGAGGCAGTTATTAGTATCATATTTTTAAAAGTCTTTGATATGACCTAGAGCGATAACTTTTATCAGAACCAGATGGTAGTACAGCAACTAAATGAAAAGGCGTGTGTTGGGTGTATGGGTTTATGTGTACATTGTTTAACATTATGATTTAACCAAGTGGATCGTCAGGATGTAGAGCGCTGATGTGTAATTGAAATACCTGTGTACGCTTTCTGGTTTGTAGCTGTTTAATGATTCCTACGTGTATATTAAATACCTCGAGTTTGAAACAGATCAGAACCAGATGGTATAACAGCAATCAAATGAACCGGCGTGTGTTGAGTGTATTGGTTTATGTGTACACTGTTTTACATCTTGATTTAACCAAGTGGATCGTCAGGATGTAGAGCGCTGATGTGTAATTGAAATACCTGTGTACGCTTTCTTTTTAGTGGGGGCGTCATAAGTGTTAGCTATTTAACTCTGTCACAGGCCAATTATAAACACACACAATAGAATCAAATTGACAGAAAGAGGTCAGATATTCGGGGTGCAAATATCCAACCAAAATCGAAACGGCAAAACAAGCAGAAATCAACCCAAAACGGTAAGAATTTCATACTTTAATCTTTATTTCCACGTGAGTTACTCCTAATAGGATTCTTGACTATAAGGATAACTTAGTGTCTGGTATTTGCCCGGTGTGGGTTGTTTTTCAGTCTTTATTCCTTTGAATAATAGCCGTGGCTATCATACGCGCCATGTTTCCTATGGTAAAGCTGTGCTTGTAGTAAATCATAGAAAACAAATGCCGTTCTACAAGTGGCCTCAGCGCAAAACTAAATACAGTGTGAAGGACACGCTTACTACTATATGCTCCTTCCATCATCGTTGGGGGAAGGGAAACTAATAAATGATACAACTATATTAAAGTTAACAAGTTAAAACCACGTATCTATCTGTCTATCTGTCTGTCTGTACGCCCGCCCATCCATCCATCCATCCATCCATCCATCCATCCATCCATCCATCTATCTATCTATCTATCTATCTATCTATCTATCTATCTATCTATCGCATATCATACATGATTGAGGTCACAACAATTGCGTAAAGTTAAAATGAACCAAATATGCAACTTGATTGAAGAGATTTGTCCTCATTCACAATTCCGAAGTCTCTTTCCCTCTTTTTTAATGATTGATTTATTTATATATAACTCGTTTAAATAAGTGACTATCGAACTCTAACCCAACCCACCACCCAACATATTTATCCAATCACCCATTCAAGCAAAAGTCTTTGCTTTCAGACACTAAGAGAGATAATCAGTGCAATAATTTGAACAAGAAGCCCTTTACATGGAAGTGTGTGTGTGTGCGTGTGTGTGTGTGATTTAGATTTTAATGTAGCTTTAACAATTTTTAAGTCATATCGCTACGATGTTTGTAGTGTGGAAGTTTATATGGATGTCTAACACTGGGGCATCATGCCGCAGACATTTTAGCATAATATACCATAATATACCACCCAGTCACATTATCCTAACACCAGACTGACCAATTCTAACACTAACCTCTTAATGCTGAATGCCAAGCGAGGCAGTTATTAGTATCATATTTTTAAAAGTCTTTGATATGACCTAGAGCGATAACTTTTATCAGAACCAGATGGTAGTACAGCAACTAAATGAAAAGGCGTGTGTTGGGTGTATGGGTTTATGTGTACATTGTTTAACATTATGATTTAACCAAGTGGATCGTCAGGATGTAGAGCGCTGATGTGTAATTGAAATACCTGTGTACGCTTTCTGGTTTGTAGCTGTTTAATGATTCCTACGTGTATATTAAATACCTCGAGTTTGAAACAGATCAGAACCAGATGGTATAACAGCAATCAAATGAACCCGGCGTGTGTTGAGTGTATTGGTTTATGTGTACACTGTTTTACATCTTGATTTAACCAAGTGGATCGTCAGGATGTAGAGCGCTGATGTGTAATTGAAATACCTGTGTACGCTTTCTGGTTTGTAGCTGTTTAACTGTACCCGGCGAATTGTAAATATACACTGTAAAATTATACTGAAAAAAAAATAGAAGTATATATTCAGGGCGCAAACGACTCAGCCAAATTACAAAGACAAAAGGAGCTAAAGGTCAATTCAAAGAGGTAAGAATGACACATTTTTTCCCATATGTATAACTAATTGTAGTTGCGCTCTTAGCTATAAAGTCAAATAAATTAATAATGTTAGGTCTCTTCGATCTTTTACTAAGTAACATAAAAGAGTTAAAACCGATAGGTTTTGTAAAATTCAACAATAATTTATTTCCCTACAAAACAAAATTAAAAAAGATCTTTCAGTATTGTGAATTAAATCTCAAATAGTCCTGACAATTATATCACAAGTCAAAATGTATACATGTATAGTATTCCGAACGAATTCCGGTGGTGTTCCGAATTAATTCCAATACTGAATGTGCTGAAGTCCAAATAGTCTTGAATATGTTAATGTGCTAACATTATTGATGTATAAGAATATTTTAATCCAAAATGTCATTAAATGATTTAACAATCATACCAATATAATGATTTAGTCCGAAAATATGCAGTACTTTGTAATTTCAGTGAATAATTTAAATAAACAAATCCTCTAAAATAAGTCCAGATATACAAATAAAAGTGATTTTTTAACGACTGATGTTAAAATATAAATGAGTAGTTCTATTTATTTCTCCTTTATATAAAAACCTTAAGTCACAAGATGAGGACCAGGATGGGGGTCAATAATTTCTAGAACACTATGTTGACAACAAGATCAAGAATTTCCAAGGGAAACATTAATGTCCTAGACTTAAAAAGAACTAAAAATATTTATCTCCAGTAATAATGATCTTAATATCAATCTTAAAGCATTAGCTATGTGATATGCTGTTTACAAAATAAATAGATTCGTGTCAGGTAGGCGCTAAATTCAGTTAGTGACCAATGTTCATCACACAATATAGATATGAAAAATATGTAATTATAAAGAAAAGTAATTGTACAATGCAAATTAAATATGCATAACAATAGTATGGACCTTCCTCCGGCATCCAGTGTCTGTCAACATTGCTCTTATCGGCTTTTAAAAAACGCCTCTACCAGACAATTTGATCACACATGTTAGAATTGGTTCTCATTATATGGCCTTCCAAATAATTTTTCTTGGTGGTTCCACTACCAACAATGCAACTTTCATATCAGCTTTCATATCCGGGCAACATTTTTTAATATTTTTTCTCCCGAATGTATGAGCCAAATTTGATTAAACTTGGTAGAAATATTTATTAGAATATGAGTTGTCAAAATTAGATCATATACCACTCCCTAGCATTGGCGTGGCTTTCTATAGTTTCTCAGTGGTAAACATATTTTCTGTTCTCTAGAACGGCTGAGTTATTTTCGATTAAATTTGATCGCGATATTGAGAGGAATATTTGTTGTCAAACTCGGTACCGGCATGCCATCTGTGGAGATGACTTGGTTTCCATAGCGAACGCATGTTAAATATATTTGCAACCGATCGAAAACGGTGGAGCGAGTTTTTATCAAAATTGACAACAACATTTGTTAGTGGAGGCTCTTTAAAGTTCTATTCGTGGTGTCTCCCGTAGCGACAGTGTATCTTTCACTTTAACCATATAGAAAATCAATGTGAAATTCCAGTACTCCAGAACCTTTTTTAAAAGAATATGGTAGTAACAATTCTTGGATGTATACTAGATTTTGTGAAGGACGATTTTTCGGAACGGTATAGTTTCCTTGTTGGACGTGCTCTACTGAAAACATTTTTTTCGCATTGGTTCCTCCAGCAATGATATGGCTTCCATAACAGCCATATAACACGTCTATTTTTGACCTATTCTCCAGCAAGTTGTCTTCACAACTTTCCTTTAGTTAGATACCACTGTTCCTTTGAATTTTCATGGGAAGAGGACAAGTTGAAAGGCCGAAGTGACCCAAGTAATAGATGTGGCTACTCTAGCGACGGTGGCTTCTACAGCAAATATGTGCAAAACTACCTTATCAGTCTAAATGTCATAGCTTTCTCACACGCATCATCATTATCATCAAACCCTTGATTCTCTTCTTTTTCTGTCTGCCTCTTCTTCTGCACCCTCGCACTGTGCATTGCAAGAATATTTTTGCCATTCCAAATGATCATTGAGACATGATCATGCCACTTAAGTTTATGCTTTTACAGCGGTCAAGATGTCTTCATAGGATTCGATGGCTCGTTGGATCCAGTTGTGGACTTCTTTATTGTTTACATGGTCATTGCATGAGATGCCCAAGATCTTGCGGTAGCATCTCATTTCGAAGGGTTGAATCCTTCTTTGTAGATCTGATGTAAGCGTCTATGCTCACAAGCATACAGAAAGATGGATATGACAATTGACTGCATCAGCCTTATTTTAGAACCAACAACAATGATGGCATCTTTCCATATTGGTCTCAACCTTGTTGTCTTGACAATCCTGCAAATTAGTTTTGGTTTGGAGCCTTCATCTGTGATAACTGATCTTAAGTATTTGAACCTTGTGACTCTTTCCATCTTCTGTCCACTGACCTTTATTTCTGCACTGATGCCGTTGTTGTTGTTTGCCATTAGTTTGTTTCTTCGGCGTTAATCTTCATGTCGTATGCTGTTGAGGTTGTGTGGATGCGCTCAACCATAGTCAGCCAGTTCTTTTCATCTCCTGCTAAACCATCAATATCATCTGCGAAGCGAAGATTGGTGGTTGTTTTTCCTCCAAATCTAATAGTGCCGTTGTGGTCATGCAAGGCATCCTCCATGACCCTTTCCAGGAAAATGTTGAAGAGTGCAGGTGACAGTATACATCCCTGTCTTACTGTTGTTCGAACCCAATCTCCTCTGCTGGCATTGAATAAGGACAGCTGTAAAGTGTTGAATTGTGAATAAGTACTGAACCTAAACGTTGAATGCACTGAACATTTACATTCTATCGCGTTAAGCCATCAAAGTCTTTGTGAAAGGTCACTTCCATGTCAGTGTCAGTTTAACCAGGGCATCGCAGCGTTGTCCTGAGAAAGTAAACAGTTGAGTTACCAACCATAACTGCTAGATAGCAACCCATGTGAAGATGATATGCAACGTAGTTCAGAGATTCTATGGTCCAAAATCTGACGAAAGAAATGATTATCTTGGGAAACATTTAAGATCCGCTGCTTATGATTGGTCAGAGTAAATGAATGCGTACACTTTGGGAGTAATTTGACTTTATATTGACAACGTTCGTCGAATTTATTTTGTTCAAAAGATTACCGGAGAGAGAAGTAATGCTTTGAGAAAGCCTAAATAGAACAGTGCTTTCCCTCTTTAAACAAGAAAGGGACCAGGCTACTTTCTTGTAAGAAAATGCATGTTTTAGTGCTAGGATGCACAACTTCTGAAGAGAGCAGCATTAAGGAACATCATTCTAGGGAGTTCATAATAAGGGACTAGAAAGTACAGAAAGGGATGACGCGATCGGAAGAGGCAGACTCGATGAAATAGGAAGACGTTGATACATGTTCAAGGTAGAAAGGTGATGCAATCACTCGTGGACATTGCGCTCATTCCACCACTCGTTATTATTATGAACAAATGAAGATTAGACGCTGCTTTTAAAGTCTGTTGACATAACTTAAGTTTAATTGGAATTGCCGCTATTAATTTGCTTTGATTAAATTGTGGTTTTTTTTTTTACTTGTCTAAGGAGGCTCGTATTTTATTATTTCTTCCCAATAGTCTTACTCAGTTCTGTGTTGATGTGTTATCCATAAACTCACACCGGGCTTTAAAATCAAAGGATGGCATTCCTTTGTAAATGCCAGCCAAATCCAATTAATCACACCTCTTACTAAGAGAGTAACGTTACAACAGCACTGGTCTTTGTCATAGAGGTGCTTAAAAATCTGCATGGTCTGAGCTGATGTTGTACTTTTTCATAATTGCTCATAAGGCCGCATGTCATACTCTATTAAAGACCTTTTTGAAAGCTATAAAAACACGGTATAGATTCTGCTGATGCTGAATGTATTTCTTGCAAAGGAGTCTGAGATTGAAGATTTGTTCTGTGCTGCTCCTTCCTGCTCTGAAGCCAGTCTGCTCTTCAGACTTTTTCTCTGCTTGAGGTTTGAGTCTGTTGAGAAATATCTTCAGCATGAATTTTCCTCGGATGACTTAGCGTACTGTAAGTTCTGTAGTTTTGGCATAGCTGTAGGTTTCGGTTTTTAAGGAGCACAGGGACTAATAATTGAGTCCATGTGGTGGCATATTTTTCTGCCTTCGTGTTTCAGATATTAACCAAAATATGGCACTAGGTTGCTAGGATCATACAAAAGATGCCACCACCTAATCCATCTGAAGTTACTCCAAGCAGTTAAATAATATGCCAGTTAACGACAAGTTCTACCAAACGAATGGAAATTATCCTAACCTCTTTCTTTCAACTCAAGACACAAGCTTTGCCTTATATACAAATTCATGCTCGATGAGCGATATCAGACCCTCGTTGACCCTATCTTTTTCCTTTCGCATTATCGATTTTTAAATACATGTTATGAATTACATCTTATAATGAAATTCTAGCCACAATAACTACATTTATGTAGCCATTAATTTTATGTTTGTTCACACGTCGAGGATCAGAGCAGATTTTGAAGTTATTGCATCAATTTGTTTAAATCAATCTTTCAGGCTTATTGACAAAATTCTTGTTTCCAGTACTAATCAAAATGCACTTAAAGTAGAACGATTCAATCTGACAGACATGTTTGTGTTGTTTTTTACATGTTGGTGACATGGGATAACTCTGTTGTATTTGGTATTTGTATTGTATTGAACGTTTCCTCTTTTACGTTGTTTATAAAATGTTGAACTTCATGGTATGTAGTAGTGAATGTACTCGAACACTTGTTCTACACATATAAAAAAAATATGTTCCTTGACATTTGGAATATGCTCATTATCGCCATCTATTTGCATATAAAGTGATTTAAAACACTGATCGCTGGATTTCCAAAACCTCTAAAGTATTCCTATCATCAATCTCCTGTTCTCCATGAATATAAAGTAGTTTTATATATATATATATATATATATATATATATATATATATATATATATATATATATATATATATATATATATATATATATATATAGAGAGAGAGAGAGAGAGAGAGAGAGAGAGAGAGAGAGAGAGAGAGAGAGAGAGATGTTTGTTATAAACTAGTACGGTATGTGAAACTGTTATATCCATAAAAAGGCACACAATGACAGGATCATATGTTAAGTTGTTGTAGAGTTTAACGCCATTTTTTAGCACAAGAGTATTCATGCCGGCCAGTATTAACGATGAAGGAAGATCCTGGGAAAGCCCGGAAACAACCGCCGACCCACGAGAAGCTACTGGCAAAGCTTTCTCGCATACCCACATTAGCCGAAACCGAGATTCGCAGTCAGAGATGAGATGGCAGTGATGGTGAGCGCTTTAGACCACTCGGCCACTCGGAGCCCTGGTATGTGTGTGTGTGTGTGTGTGTGTGTGTGTGTGTGTGTGTTTAAGGAATATCGTAACAGTTGCAATTCCTGTTTTTATATATATTCTTGTCTAACTTTAAATGTATTATTTTTTGCAGATCTTAGTAATCACACCAATCAAGATGGCGGAATTTCGGCTAAAATTTAGCGTTGCTATGGTACTAGCAATTGTATTGAGTGAGGCTGCATCGTTCCTTTGGTATGGCCATTATTCTCCTTGGCATGGGCATGCTGGAGAACGCTATCTTCTGACCGCTCTCATCGCCGATGTCGTTCTTGTTACCATTATCCAGTGGATTATGGAGTAAGTAAACCTTGAATGACAAGAATAAAAACCCATGCCTAAATATTCAAAATCAATAGCCATCATCATCACAAGCACTAGAGATGTTTTGATTTCTTACAATTCGAAATGAAGAAATATCCTTAATAGAAATACTTATACATACTTCCTCTGACAATGACATTTTCACATTTGACCTATTTATAACCAAAAGCAATGACTTGAATGTGTGAATATATGTCAAAATTAAGTATGAATTCCGTTCAGACCCGTATATCTACACACAAAAAATCATTATTCGATAGATAGATAGATAGATAGATAGATAGATAGATAGATAGATAGATAGATAGATAGATATTCGTATATCTACCGTATATATCCGTAAATCATTATTCAAGCTGTAACACAGTAATGTTGTGGTGGTATTTAAATAATGATTCAAGACAATTTACCGTAAATAGAATTAAGAGTAGTCTTGGTCACGCGTGCGAAAATGTGAACTGACCTGTGTTGACTGTAATCGAAGTCGAGTGGCTAATTAATTGAAGACGGTGGTAATTGTGTGTCTTCGGGAATTACTTGTAATTGTTCACTTGCAAATCCTCGCTGAGGAGCAGTTGAATCTAATCTGTGTATTACAGATCTACCCGTAATTTTACTAAGCTAGAAATTGTATGTGTAGCAACACTCCAAATATGATCAGTCACTCTTTTTTTTTTACCACGTTCAAGTTCACCTGGTTCATATAAATACCTTACAGTCGCATTGCTTAATACTGGTTGTTTTGAAAACTCTTGTTGTATTGATATATTTTTGTGTGTGACTGCATTGGTAGATTTCATAGAAAGTACACGAGTAACTTCATTATTTAATGCAGCTATCATACTTGGTAGCCATGTAACCATTCACGAAATCTCATACCTTTTTGAATTATTTCATTTGCATATTGATATCGAAATAACCACTCAGGAAATTTTCGATTAAATTGTTTAACGATTGCCTGATAACGATGAATTGCAGTATGTCCTCGTCGTATTTCGACGTTAGGCTTTATCAACAACGATACTGCACCAAGAAATTATTTGCCAGGATCAACCTGTAGACTGTGTAATTCGTTCAAACGCAGAAGCTACTTCAGTTGCTGTCTTTATTAATAACAGCTCTGCTTCTTTATTTATTACCTATGCGAGAGAGAAATCTAGCTGCTTTTCTAACCTTACTTTTCTTATCTCAGTCTAGTTATCTCATCCCAGTCTTCTCAGTCAGTGTCCACACGCTCAGAACTGCTTTTAACAAAAGAAACCCTTCTTGTATTTTGCTGTGCAGTTCTAAAAAAAAATTAAAAACAAAGTTACTTAAGGTCAATCCATCTTTGAGAACACACCATACAAAAACATTTCGATAGAGACAAATACACACATGCATACTATTTCAAGGTTTGGATATTATGTTAGTTCGTTCCAACCATCCTTTTTGCAAACCTAGCTCAGTACATTTTCAGATCAGTGTCATTAAATGTAGCTAAAGCAACCTAACTAGTTTTAAACACTTCGTGTCAAACACATTATATACTGTTATCTACATGTAATTACGCTGACCTGAAATTAACTGTGCTACAGATAGGATACAATTCTCAATGCTGTGTGAAATGAACTATGACAGAAAACACTGATCCATGCCTATGTTATGGACCTATACTATTCATAGCCTCCCAACTCTTTTTTATATTTTATTTTTATTAGGAGTTTTAAATGAACTTTAAGAATTTTCAGTCATATAGCAATGATGTCTGCAGTGAGGCAGTTTATAGTGATGTCTAGCAATGGGGCATCATGCCGCAGACATGTAGCATGATGTCCCACCCAATCACATTATCCTGACACTAGGCTGACCAGTCCAAATACTAACTTCTTAATGCATAGCGTCAAGTGAGGCAGCTGTTAGAACTATTTTTGTTTGTCTTTGGTATGACTCGGCCGGGGATCGAACCCACGACCTCCCGCTTCCGCGGCGGACGCTCTAACCACTAGGCCACCGGAGTGGTTCCCAACTCTCTTAAGAACTACGGACAACTTAGCAACAGCCAGAAATGTGTTATGTTAAACATGCTCTATTTTAATTGTGTTAAGCATCTCCATTGAATAAAAAATATAACTGCAATATTTTTTGACAAATAATGCACTTACCAGCCAGAAGGAATCATTTATTTATCCGTCAACACACTAATCGATAAGCAAATTTCACTGCAGAACTTGTTATATTTGCAAGACAGAAATATACATTTTCAAAGTATCCGTGAACTTGAAAGTTTAGCACTTGGTTATCCGCTAGGCTCCGCATATTTGGAGAATCTTTTATGGGGGAGGGGGTAATTTGTTCAAAATTTGAACTGATGAAATAAAACAGTTTCTTTCTAATAAATATTAATTATTTATTGTCAATTTCATACAACATCCCTATCTTAAATGTGATAATACCTCATTACTGTGCGACGTTTTATATTGTAATTTTTCCTTTTTCACACGTAGAAACTGTCTATTTCGGATGCAACGGTCACACCACAGCCCTCATTAACATACTTGTTTTCATGCGCCGAATGTAAACATTGGGACGTGAACACAATTGAAGTTCTTTTTACTTTAAAGGGAAATATTGGGTGAGAAAAATAAACTACATTGGGGTTTGAACCTAGACAAGGAAATCCCAGTCGCGTGGGTTACATTACAAGTCTCCCCACTCATACAAGCCTCGTGTGTAGATAAATAATGTAACCCCCTTGACTGGGATTTCCTTGTCTAGGTCCAAACCTCAATACAGAGTCTATATATCTACTCGCAACGTCAACGACAGTCAAGGCCTATTTGTTTGTGCGAAAACCTCTACCAATGTTGATTGTATTATGTAGTAAAATAAAATATATCAGCCTGATAAACTTCGTTAGGAACACTGACAGCGTTGTTAAAGGGGCCCCGAGTGGCCTAGTTGTCTAAAAGGCTCTCGGTTACGTATAACTGCCATCTCACCTCTGTCTGCGTGGGTTCGAGTCTAAGATTCGGCTAATGTAGTTATGTGAGCAAGCTTGCCAGTAGCTTGTCGTGGGTCGGTGGTTCTTTGGGGGGGGGGGTTCCCGGGTTCTTCATCCACCAATAATACTGGCCGCCATGTATAGCCTATCGTGTGCTGAAAATGGCGTTAAACCTTACAACAATAACAACTGACATCATAGTATGCATACTGAATTTATTTAGGTGGTGGCAGATAAATTTGGCATATTGCCTGTTGTGATAGTACGTGTAAAATTTGATTCATCGGTGAGTCTACTAATCGCTGCTCTACCCCTCCAATATCCTCTGTCGTTGACGTGGCGAATAGATATATAGACTCAATGTTGATAATAAATCGATTAAGTTAGCAATATCACCGCCATCGTTATATTAAATATTAGGTAATACCAAGGGGAATTTTTTTTAATTACATATTGTACATTTTCGACCATATGCTATATTTTTCAATTTCTTTTGTAACCGTGGCTAAATCTTTGGTTGCAGTTTTATCTCTACAACGTAACTAATATAAATACACACACACACACACACACACACACACACACACACACACATATATATATATATATATATATATATATATATATATATATATATATATATATATATATATATATATATATATATATATATATATATATAATATGGGTGTAATTGATTTGTCAGCGTCACGAAAACAAGAATCAGTCAAACATCATCCTGTGTTACCGAATTCAATCAGAATGGTAATAATAGGTCCGTCTGGAAGTGGAAAGACACAATTATTACTTAATTTGATAATGAGATGGCGTAAGTGTGATACATGATAATTAGTGGCACTATCTGTATATAATCAGAGATGCTACGATGTTCTTAAAGATTTTAATGAAAATGCAAAATTATTAAATGTAGAAGGTGATGATATTATTTATTTTATAAGCAATATTGATGAAGCACAGAGTGTTGATGAACTTGATTGATTTATTAATAATTTATTTGTTTATAATGTTGTAATGCTGGATAAACATTCAAATCCGGCAAGAATATTTTCTCTAGGCAGACATAAAAATACTTATATAATTTATGTTACTCAGCGATATACATAAATTCAGAAAGTTATCTGATGTAGCCGTTTTTAATGGAGTTGATACACATACTCTTAGAAATATTTGTCAGACTTGGTGTTCAGGAGATAGGCATATAATTAAGTTTTAAAACTTTTTTTCATGTGCGCAAGCTACCCCAAAGGGATTTATAACGATACATTTATATGATCGTAAGTCCCAAAGGGATTTATAACGATACATTTATATGATCGTAAGTCCCAAAGGGATTTATAACGATACATTTATATGATCGTAAGTCCCAAAGGGATTTATAACGATACATTTATATGATCGTAAGTCCCAAAGGGATTTATAACGATACATTTATATGATCGTAAGTCCCAAGGGGATTTATAACGATACATTTATATGATCGTAAGTCGCAATATCGTATAAGTCTTGATAAAATATTTGGTTGAGAGAGTGATATGATAAATTATAGCAGCAGAGAGGGCGTGACCATGAGACGTCCACAGAGTAAACTCGCATGCATACTTAAAAAAAACCCACAACAACAATAGAGTAACACAAACAACTAACCCCAAAGAGAAACTCTTGGAGAGAAACTCTTGGTTATTTAGAAGGCTATGTTTGGCGTTATTGGCCTTATAGTTTCGCTTTCGTAAGAAGCTTTTTCCTAAGTTTATGACGTTCTAGCAAAAAGTCGGTTCGCCCGCTTAGATGCTAGCTCACAATCATAGAAATTATTTTTTTACAGTTTTGTTTAAAACGTTACTTTCTGTGTGTGTGTGTGTGTGTGTGTGTGTGTGTGTGTGTGTGTGTGTGTGATTAGGATGTTAGCTTTAAAAAAAGAATCAGTCATAGTGTGACAGTTCACAGTGATGTCTAGCACTAAAGCATCATGCCGCAGACATGTATCAGACTGATTGAAGAAAGCTACTGGGTACTTTGTATCCCATCGTCCTTATCATATAAATATAGTAACAGAACCTATAAGCTTTAAGTATCTCATTGTTTACGACTGTTTGTCTCTATATTGGGATTTCACTATCGATAAGATATGAAAGAAATTAGGGAAGTACTCATTAATCAAGGGTAAGTTTGAGATTTTATGAAAAATGTATCTCAATTTCGTTGCAGAAAATACTGGTCAGTTCGTCGTGTGCAGGATGCTGCCATACTTAGCATGTGGCTAGTGCTTCTGTATGTCAGTCTGCAAGCACCTCACGCGGTTTACGGCCTCCATCATATCTCTTGGTTTGTCTTCCACGGAATGCACAAGTTTGTCCAAGTCTTCGTTATTTCAGCGTCTTTGTTCTACTTCAGGGACTACTAGTTGCTTTTTAACACACTGCATGAGAGAGTAGGGTATACCAAACGGCATAGGAAAGGGTACAGACGAAACATAGCATTATTTTCGGAGACGATTTATTGAGAAAAGAATTTTCAAATCACCATAATCAATCTCAGTTAAAAATTTTATTCAAATCTGATCTGCAGTTGCAATTAGCCATACAGTTGCTTTATTGGAAATAAAAAATTCGTCTGCTAAATCTGTTGACTACAACCTTGTAAACTATGACATTTTTTTCAATAAGATTTGAATGGAAAGGACTTATTGTATGACAGTGATTAACCCATCTTGAAATATCAGGTCAACCGTAGCCTCAAAACGGCCAGAACACAAGGAATTTGTGTGACCTTTGAGAGAGACAACGAGAATGATGTCGCTTTTAGTGTTTATATTTTTCTAGAAATGATATGGATCGCAATCGAACCATGATTGGCGATGCTGCTTCTAACAAATTCAGTTAAGGCATTATACAATGCAAGATCATATTTCTTCCCTTTAGTAAAAGATGGAACATTCGATACAGCAATAAAGAAGCCCCTAATCCTCGTCAAGAGTAATTGTATTTCAAACAGTTTAATACATGTTATATAAATTACCAGTGTGTGTGTATCTATCTATCTATCTATCTATCTATCTATCTATCTATCTATCTATCTATCTATCTATCTATCTCAACAAAGAAGTTGCGATTCGTCTCAAACTGTAAGTCGAGATCCAACAATTTGTCCAACTCTCACATACCAGACCCTCAATACACTACTCGTCTAAAAGATTCCACTTTTGCGTCATTCGTAGTAATGCGATAGTTCGGATTAAGGCTAACTCATTCTATACCACATGTAAAATTCAAATTGTCGTCTGGATTATCTTTACTTTGTTCAGATGCAACCGTGTGTGCACCAACAGATATACAGAAGGTTGCTGAAAAAGAACCGGAAGAAGCAACCAACATCCAATTGAATAACGTTGCATGATTAAACATTTTCAATGACATAAGGGTAAAATCGATGCTTAGGTAATTTTTTTTTGAAAACCTGAACTTTACGTTGGAACATGCCATTATGAATATTGTAAATATCACTGCCTCGTGTTGCATTTTGTAGCGATGTTCGAGCAAGCCTTAAATGCGGAATCGGAGTCAGGTCACGTCAACAGTTATACCGCGAATGTGGATCTGTAAGGGAATATCACGCGCCGAGAAGAATTGCCAGTGTAAATATGGGGGAAAAAACAACGACAAAATGGTATTGATACTGTGGAGGAAAATGACCGTGAAGTTTATGAAAATATCTACAATGGAGGCGTTTGTGGTTTCAAATAATGTGAATGTAAAATTAATCTTTAAAAACATCATTGATAAAACAAGAAGCTAGAGGACGATTGAGGCATGCACGCCTCAATTCAGCTTTATAAATGTCAGCGAGACCAGGGGAAAATGTTGAGAGGTGCAAGAATGGAATATATATTTGCAGAGGCGTAGCTTGATGGGGGAGGGGACATAGGGTGCCAGACTAGTGGGGGCGCCAAAATGGGCTTTGAAATAGGTTGTATGTGGAATAATGGGTTTCAGATTTTATGGAGGTGCGTAAATATCTTGTCCCCGGGCTCCAAATACTCTAGCTACGCCTCTGTATATTTGTACTATTACGACATCCTGAATGAGAGCCACGGTTGATGGTAAAGCAGCTTCGTGCAACAGCACCCCAAGTGCAATTCCATATTCCTTCATAACCCAGACGGGTTGAAATTGTTCATACGGTCGCCAACGAAGAAAACTGCCGACGCCGTATCGCATTTACTCTTGTTGCTGAGGCGTTCGTATATGGTCATCAACTAGTTCAAGAGTTAGGGTTCACGTTGATCAAGACCATTTGTGATTTCGATGACTGCCAGGAAATCATCCCAAACTCATACAAGCAAAGAACCATTTACGTTTAGCATCAATTATGAAACTGACTATGGTTTGCAACAATCCTGGTGACGTTTGATAAGTAGACCTGTGCTGGTTTAGAATGCACTCATTCCAGATGTGTAGAAGTTTAAGTTGATTTCCAGTACAAGCCTTACCGCATGTCGAGTTATATACCAACGCCAGCCTGTAATCTACTGTGTGCAGTTATAAACGTATAATGTGTGCGCTTGGAACAGCGTCTTCTAGCTTATTTGATTATCCAAAAGGGTACAAAGTAAAGACTTGTAATGCGGACCAACGTGTATATATTGTTCTTGTACATGGATTATTCAATGGCGCGGCACCAAGACGTGTGAATAAAAGATTTTCCTTCAATTTGTTTCGATGCGTACCAAGCAAAACAAGAAAATGTTTTCGTGCTGACGCTGCATGCATGTTTTTTACACCCAACAACTGCTTCACAGACATTACGTTTACTGTCAAGGAGTAAGCGAGAATCCATAGAATACTATCGTCCAAAACCCGGCTATAATATTCTGAAAGTCACCGCATTGCAAAGAACTATCAAAGTCCCCTATGTCATTTACCAAAACGTATCGGCGACAAGAATAAGTTGAGGTACTTATTAATTTGATCTAGGTTACTGCCAAAATCGTATCATTATTGGATACATATGGTCAATTCATACCCAGGGTTGTGAAACCTCCAGTGGAACTGAAACCACCACATTTATTGACCACTGATCACTGACGTGTACAGAGAAGCCGCATACGTGTAATCTACAGATGTGAATTATCCATGGCAAACAAGAATTCAGGTTGGGCCTCATAACGTGCATGGATATGATGGCCACTTAATTATGGAAACAATCGCAACAGTATCGAATCTTGCTGAAGACTCATTTCTAGCCTGGAAAAGCTCGTCAACAACCTTTCATCAGGAGCTTTCAGCGCACTCGTTATAATTTCTTTACGATCACATGTCCATATAGTGGCGCTGCAGCTGGAACAATTTAGTTCCTCGTATGCATACGAACTGATCTCTACGAGTAGATGAGGAACCGTAAGAGATTTTCTGAAATCCGGTTGTAACCGACTCCGGTGTTTTATTCGTCGCTGTCCCGCGAAGATATTTCCACCATCGAATACGGCAACTCGAACATCTTGTCCACATTTAGCTTTTGTCGAACTCGTCCGCTGATCAAATCCAAGCTCGAAACCGTTACAAAAGAAACAAGAGAAATCGCTATTCCAGCACGATTGGTATAAATTTCAGAGGGCCTAGATGCACCCAGAGACCACAGCGAGAACATGCACACGAGGTCATCGGTGTGCTCACAAAAGGCACCCGTGTACTGGAGGCAATGGCTTGTGAAATGCATCCGGTAGATGTACTACCAACAAACTATTCATTTTCCAGTTAAAAAAAATATTTACCGAGCGGGCAGATCAGATGATATCTGAAATTCCCCTTTAGAGTATTACTAGCCTACTCGCCAAATGGAAAGAATATATATTGATGCACGAAATGCCCAGTGATAAGCACCGGAGTCGCAACGCAAGTGAATTGTCCGAATGGACATTTAGGTAGATGTCCAAAATTTAAAAAGTAGGCTATAATAACCTCTTGTGAATGGAGTTCGTTAGACTCATTCACATATTTAATTTCGTAAGTCACGAAAAGATGCCAAGCTCTCCTATTATGAAGCTATCCGTAAACTAGAATCCTTTCGGAAGGAAAACAATCATTGTGATTCTACCTCCTAAGGCAATGAAAGAAATTACTCATCATCGGAGGAGGCTCTTCCCAGTACCACAGTAAACGTGGAAAAAGTCTTGGTAGAATTCACGTTGGAACGTTCATCGTGTCGTTAAAATGCAATCATGTGGCTCAAATTTTCACAATCTCGTACACGAAACCAGAATTCCAGTTGGTTTGCCCGGATCTAATTACCTCAGGGGAAGACGCACTCTCAATATTGCGCCAACATCATTGCACATTTATTACAGTTGACGTAATACCCAATCGCGGTCGTTCTGGAGTCTCAATGCAAATAAATCGCTCCAATTATCATCAGATTATGGTTCATCAAGTATCATGTCGTAATGTTAGCTGTTGTTCGCGTTTTACCCGAATGTACTACCGGGTGATCTGCTCTTGATTAACTCTATCTCCATATATCTTCTGTGCAAAATTCGCCTCATGATGCCTGTTTGATTTTTCATCCTGGACCCGAACGAGTTTGACCTCCTTGGGAAGGCTCTTACGATTTACGATACCCTAGTACATTAGAAATCGACCTGACATTGAATGTTTTTAATGACAGTCGTACTCGCACATGTAATACTCATTGGTATTATCAACGTGAGAAACCCCTTTTATGTGACATTATATCGAAATGGCCTTGGCAATGTACGGGAATTGTTCACAGAATTTAAAAAGCAAATTAAAAGTTCATCACTTTTATTGTTACTGGGCAAGGGTCTCTGATACATTTTGATGAATTCAATTACAAGTACAGGACATTTCTATATATTTTGCGGTGTGCGAAGCCGTCCTCAAAATAGAATGATAACTTGTACATGCTGATTGTGCCAATTGCGCCATATGTGTAAAGTGGGATTTATCAATAACGGCATCGTGAGGCTGTTAAATAACTCACAATATCTCATCAACAGAAAGAAGACCGAAGCTTGATTGGACACGGAAGCTGCTGGCAAGCTTTCTCATGTAACCATATTGGTTGCATCAGCGATTCGAACCATCGCAAACAGAGGCGAGGCGGCAGTAATCTGTAACAGTGAGCGCTTTAGAGCACTCCTCTACCCGGGACTCCGACCTAAAACACAATTCATCAAAATTTGTACATAGGTTTACACAAGGATAAGCGAGAGTTTACTGATACGCTCTATTCTCACACAAACTCACTATACCCAACAAACTCTCATCATATGGGGGAACTGGCGATAAGTTTCTTTTTATTTTTAGGTGTTGACTGGGTTAACCGTCTTTGCAGGACGACCGTGTCTTACCATTAACATCACCATAGCATATGGTGTGCTCTTTGTACAAGAGCATGAGAAGTCCTCTGTCTCCAATACAAAAGCTGAGTAAAACAGTTAAGATTTATTAGTGACCTTGTTGCAAATACAAACTTTTCAATCTCAGTTTAGATGATACAATGCAAAGACTTGCAGGAAGATAAAAAAACGAGTTGAGTTTTTTTTCCAGAAACATTCTCGAAACCACACCCACATTAGTTGTTTGTGTATTTTTCAAGATTAGAAGTCTGAAAAGGAGAGGTGGCTGACGTGCTTAACGATATTGTAGTCACTTCTGTTGATTTTTATAGCCAGTAACTTGTGAAGTGGCAATCCAAGATTCGAAATTATTTGTATATCAATTCCGACAAATTTTCACTTCTTGGAGTAGTTATTTTCCCTCACTTTACGTGTTCTTCGATCGAAAATGGTTTCTTCATCGTACTCGGCATTTTCTTTCGTCGTCTCTCGTAATTATGACCAATAACTGGTGCTTTGGACACTTCACCATTCATATCTTCTCATTTAGGTTTTGGTTTTTAATGCTATCCATTTTACCATTTTACCCAGTATTGCCTCATACCTTCAAAACATGGGATTGCTCACACACATAATACACCCAAAAACATTCTTAAAATCTATTACACAAGAGAGATAATTTCCATAGGGGAATTTTTTCTTTCTGTTTCATTTAGTAATCGTTTGAGTCGTAATTCTCCACGAAGTGATGTATGAGGCTGATGGGAAAGGCTGCATATGTCTATCACTTCATAAATTACTTAACCTTAAAACAATACCATGTTTGTATGTATATGGTGTGTATGCACCGCTACCTACGTATTGTTACATATTGACAGAACATTCTTTTTCGGTATAAAAATTATATGTACAATGCAAAAATTCGTTTCTCTCCGTCCTGTTTAATGTTTTAAGAAGACTATAATAGTTTAGTTCAACTGTTTTCGTTCTCAAAAATAAATGTTTACTGTCTCTGCCGATGTTTGGATAAGGTCAACAACAATTCCATCCTAAACAACAACATAACTCTAAAGTCGTAAGCAAAGTGTGACGGTATGATACATTGCCTATCTGATACCTTTTAATTCAAAAACCTCACACATTACTGAGACTTTATTTAAGAAAGACAATACATGCAATAAACTGTATCAAAAGTATTGCCAAGTCAGACCATTGTAAGCATACTGTGAAAGATGTAAAAATGAAATCAAATAAACTACGATAAATCGAATAATCAGCAGTCATCTATATTTATGGAAATAAATTATAATTTTGGAGACGTAAACTTTGTCTTCGGGTCTGACAGTCTGGTCTGACAGTCTGGTCTGACATCGGGTCTGACAGTCGGGTCTGACAAGTCGGGTCTGACAGTCGGGTATTTTCTTATTAGATCGATTCATATTTTTGCAAGCATTTACTGATATTCGGGGTGGGTGGGGAGAGAGTGTCACCAACTTGTTTTTGTGTTTGAATTGAATCCCATCAGTTTATAAATGGGGGGGGGGGAGTCATTACTGAAATATGTGTAATATACAATCTTGGGCAATCCTAAAGAGAAAATGACGGTATCACTTGCAATAATCGCAGATAATGTTAACTGGAGTTAGTATGACTGTAATAAATCAGAGGAGGCAACCTATTCCGTGACTGTTTCCAATACAGAAAAGAGTTGTAGTCCTTCAAAAGCGTCCTAAACGATTACTGCTGTACTTGGAATTTGGTGTGAGATCAGCAAGAAGTTCCTCAGGTTGAGAGTTTCAGTGTACGAAAATGTTATCTTTGAAGAGAAATATGTACATTTAATGATAATACATACATGTAACGATCATACGTACACATAATGATGATACATACATACATACATACATACATACATACATACATACATACATACATACATACATACATACATACATACATACATACATACATACATACATACATACATACATTTAATGATGATACATACATTTAATAATAATACATACATTTAATGATGATACATACATACATACATGCATACATACATTTAATAATCATACATATATTTAATAATGATACATACAATTAATGATAAGACATACATTTAAAAATCATACATATATTTAATAATGATACATGCATTTAATGATAATACATACATTTAATGATGATACATACATACATACATACATACATACATACATACATACATACATACATACATACATACATACATACATACATACATACATACATACATACATATAATCATACATACAATTAATGATAATACATACATTTAATAATCATACATACATGTAATAATCATACATACATTTAATAATCATACATACATACATTTAATAATGATACATATATCTAATAATGATACATATATTTAATAATCATACATACATTTAATGATAATACATACATTTAAAAATCATACATAGATTTAATAATCATACATACATTTAATAATCATACATACATTTAATAATCATACATACATTCAAAAATCATACATAGATTTAATAATCATACATACATTTAATAATGATACATACAATTAATGATAAGACATACATTTAAAAATCATACATAGATTTAATAATCATACATACATTTAATGATCATACATACATTTAATGAAAATACAAATATTTAATAATCATACATATATTTAATAATCATACATACATTTAATAATCATACATACATTTAATAGCCATACATACATACATTTAATGATCATACATATATTTAATAATCATACATACATTTAATAATCATACATACATTTAATAGCCATACATACATACATTTAATGATCATACATATATTTAATAATCATACATACATTTAATAGCCATACATACATACATTTAATGATCATACATATATTTAATAATTTTACATACATTTAATGATAATACACACATTTCATAATCATACATACATTTAATGATCATACCTACACTTAATAATCATACCTACATTTAATAATCATAAATACATTTAATAATGCATACATTAAATGATAATACATACATTTAATGATCATACAAACATTTAATAATCATACAACCATTTAAAAATTATGCATACATTTAATAATCATACATACATTTAATGATCATACATAAATTGAATGATCATACTTACATTTCATTAATCATACATACATTTAATGATCATACATACATTTAATAATCATACAACCATGTAAAAATCATACATACATTTAATAATCATACATACATTTAATGATGATACATACATTTAATGATGATACATACATTTAATGATAATACATACATTTATAGAATGTAATGAGATAAAAGGACAAAATTATTCTCATCCAAGACAAAATTATTCTCATCCAAAACAAAATTATTCTCATCCAAGACAAAATTATTCTCATCCAAGACATAAGTATTCTCATCCAAGACAAAATTATTCTCATCCAAGACATAATTATTCTCATCCAAGACATAAGTATTCTCATTCAAGACAAAATTATTCTCATCCAAGACATAAGTATTCTCATCCAAGACAAACGTATTCCAAACTCATGAAATATAGGAGATAAATTACTTGTGTTAGAATAATAAAAAGAGGTTCCTTGTTTAAATACTGTTCGATTTACCCAGATGTATTATACGATTCGTAAAATATTCATTGTTAATATGATACCAATAACGCTAACTTACGGAAGTAATGACATTAAAATTAAAATTAAAACTTAAAGTAGACCGGTCATGTGATTTATATACTGTGCTATCTAAAAACGCATCATACTTAAGCGCCTTTTCCGAACATCACAAAGATGTTGGATGCAGTTTGCAAATACATATATCTTGTCTGATACTCAAACGTCAAATGCAAACCCTTTGCATGTATCATAATTGGAAAAAACATTGTGTTGTAAACATGTTTATGCAGTTCAAAATATATGTGATCAAGGTTGATTTTTTGTTGTTTGTTTTGTTTCTAGAGTTTTTTGTTGCTTTCTTTTAACGTGCAATGAATTCATCATGTATACTGCCTTGCGTAGCTAGCTCTGCTTCTTGGCAAACTTTTGCATTCGTTGCCTAGGTGGAATCACATCACAATTAATACTTCCAGTTCAGTACCCGTAGTTCCAGTCTATTTTTAGAACATTTTTTCCTCTCTCATTTTGGTGGTGATAGAAGAGTTATATTGATGCATATTTGGTAGGGATTTAAAGGTAATTGTTTATTCTTGAGAATAGGAGCAGAGAGAGTGGTTGTCAGTGTGTAATTTGGCGACAGTGCACATGGAGTAATAAGGCCTTGGTAATGATACGGAAGTGAAATATGTGGTCTGTGTACATGCTGTTATGTTTACAGTGCAGCAGCTCAAAAAAATGCCGGTCAACCCTTGACAAGAATTTCACTGTGAAGTCATCTTTGGGGGTATTTTAGATTTTCATATGATTTGTATTGATTGTCACACTGTGGAAAGGTCAGTGCTGAGAAATATATGTAGAGAACATATAGTAAAATTAATTGTGGTGTATGGCCAGGTGCCATGAAGTACAGAAGTACAACCTTATTCCTTGGGTAGCTAGCTCTGCTTCTTGGCAAACTTTTGCATCCGTTGCCTAGGTGCCATGAAGTACAGAAGTACAACCTTATTAAAATCAGATCTCAACGGTCATACGTTAAGATCAGATGGACACCGATAAGATGTCAAATTATACTGATATTATGATTCACCAATCAAATGACAGCTTTCTGAAATTGATATACGTCATTCGGAGGGTATCGTTACTAACAATAGCTCTTGCTAAAACTAAATGCAACAAATTATCTGATAAGATAAGCAGACTTGAATTTTCCAATATACCGAAACATTAATTTGTATCGATACTCTCCGATTATAAGTGTAGGGCTAAGAAAATAAGAGCGCAGCCATACTGCTTTAAAGTCACTTAGTGCATGCCTTGAGTCTAATTCAATAATAATAATAATAATAATAATAATAATAATAATAATAATAATAATAACAACAATAATAATGAGGACTTTGTATAGCGCTTAATCTATAGAAGCTCTAAGCGCTTTACAACTTATATAATGTTATGACTACAAAAAAAACACCATGAAATTAAACAACATTAAAACATGCTGAGAATATTTAAGGTATGCAACAGTATTAGGTCTTTAAGTCTATTCTTGCAGTCGAAACTTATGAGGTTTAATAGTCCTAAACATTTAAATTATATATATATATATATATATATATATATATATATATATATATATATATATAATTCATTTTTATAAAACTTTTTATAAAGTGTGTGTGATTAAGATTTTTTACGTAGCTTTAACCATTTTTCAGTCATATCGCTACGATGTCTGCAGTGGGGCAGTTCATAGTGATGTCTAGTACTGGGATATCATGCCGTAGACATGTAGCATGATGTATTTCTCAATTTGTACAGCTTGACCGCTCCGGTGGCCTAGTGGTAAGAGTGTCTGCCGTGGAAGTGGGAGGTCGTGGATTCGATCCCTGGCAGAATCATACCAAAGACTTGCAAAAATGGTACTAACAGCTGCCTCGCTTGACGCTCAGTATTATTAAAGTGAAATCCTGGCTACAGTGAATATAATTAATTTTTATATAACTTTTTATTAACTTGATCCATAACGTTTTAGCAACGCTGATCTAGCAGTTTAGATAGGACAACACAGTGTTCGAGGGGCATGGACAGTTTTATGCACAAATGCCTAATATAAAAATTCTTTTACAAAAAAAATACACGAGTTATAAAAAAAAAATCCATATTGTTGAACAGGTATAATAAAGCAAAACATAAGAATATAATTCACTCGACCTGACAAGTCAGTGGAAATTCATAGTATAAATATTGTATGCATCACACACCCAACTTTATGCATACATTTTTATGTCCGAATGCCATTTTTGAGAAAGAGTGATGCTCACAGGGTAAATACAAGCCATTTCCCTGGGTGATAATCTTGAACAACATAGTTTGCTTAATAGCTTGAGTTCAAACTACCTATCGTCCAGGCAGTTTTTGAGATATTTTATTTGTATTCAACCAAAGTATCTACTACTATAAGTGGCTAGCTCTGCTTCATAGTCGACTATTGGTATTTCACTGGCTACATACTGTGCATTGACCACATAAGGAGAACATTCCTCACATAAGTTTTAATAACAACACAAGCCAGAAAGAGCAAATTAATACATATTCCTATATTTTTAATTACTACAACAATAATAGCACAAAAAGTCACACCAGACCTCCTCAAGATAAGAAGTTTTCCAGGGGCTAGTTTACGAAACTATCCCTTGTCACCTTAGGTACGTCCGGATTTAATGGGTTTCTCACCTTAAGTCAACTCGCTATGAAAATAAAACTCCAAAACCATCAAAACCGAATCAGTAAAAAAAAAAAAAAAACAACCCACTGGCAAAAATGGTCATTCTTAAATACTTAATCAATCCACAACAGTACTGCAGGGCAGTGTCCAAGGTGGCAGAAGAAAATGTAAACATACAAAAAAGTGAACTGAAAACATCACAGAATGGACCAGGAAGTTTTGCGGAGACACAGACATTGGCATATGATCGAGACAAGTGGAGGGAACTGGTCAGATGTTCAGCAGCAGTGCCTCAACGAAAAACACTAGGTCAAGAGACTGATGATGATGATGATGATGAACCCAAAGTACCCTTTTCTGAAACGCGTCAAAGCCACTAACCAATTAAACTTTATGAAAGAAATTACCGTACATACTCACTGATAAGTGCTAAGTATACGGAGATTGTTAGAAGTTGTCAGTAAAACAAACAACATATACCACGATCTGCTGGTGAATCATGAGACAGCAGATCGTATTTTATATTATTTGCACTTGGAATTTATTAATAAGCGAGTATATGCGGTATACTGATCAAAATAAAAAGCTACCTATTTCATATGAAGCAGTGCAAACTGCACTCCAGATATATTTTCAGTTAAGAATACTGTGTAGTATGAACGGATAAAAGCTAAAGTCCGCGTGTTGTGAAGGATGTATGACGACACAGATTAATTATGCAAAATAACATGTTTTGTACTGTATAAAGCTAATAACCAGATTTGTACAATTTCTATTCATCATTTCAATTTTTGGCACATAAACGATCGAGACAATATGTAAGATTTTTTTATGCACCATTAAACTTGAACTTTCACTTTAATAATGAAATAATCACCTCACACACGAAATATTAGAAACAAATTCCAGACATGGCCGAACCGATTATACATGTACATAGGTGAACTAGAAGATCGCTTATGGCGCCGGGCTCTAAGGGGCGTTAAATTAAAAGGGTGGAAGGCAAAAAATAAACTTGAGACAGCCCATATTCAAGAGCATAATCAGAGGTATACAATTAGCATAATCAGAGGTATACAATTAGTAGCACCACCAGGTTATGCAATCTTTTAATTCAGATTTTTCCAAACAAACCAATATTACCCGCTTCGATTAATAAGATAGCAGTCGAACCTGTTTAAACGTCACCTTACATAGCGGTCAACGGGATTCAGCCGTCATTATAATTTTCCTCAGTCAAATATCCTATCTAAAAATCACTTATATAATGGTTACTTGCTCCTGTGTCTATAGGCTATGTTTTTTTTCTTCCCCTAAGTAACTACTGTAATGGTTCTCGGTGATTTAAAGGAAGACACTGGACTGTATCGATAGTGATCACTCTTAGCGTGCAAATATAACGTTTGTTTCATCGGGAATATATTATTTACATAAAGGTATGTCATGTGAATCAATGTGCAAGAAATTTCTTATTTTGTTATTGTTACCGTACTCTAATGTATAAATCAAAGGTGCCAGTATGTCCAATTCTAAAGTCATTAAAAAAAATTCTTATTATTGGTGACGATGGTCAAAGCAATCAATTTGCTGGATAACAATCGGTGCATGCCACGGGCGACAACCCACCATGGTCATTTATCACTGGGTGACGAACGAGCGTTGGAGATTTTTGCTTGTGGCTTACAACGCTGCTGGATGATGGGAATAATAGTTTTGTTGTCACAGCATGCATGCCATTACAACATGTATGGTTTCGTATATTTTTTTATTTTGTTTGTATGGCAATTAAATATATCTGACAACAATTTTGAAGACAATTAGGAGATTTACATTTTCAGTAGATCCCGAGGTCATTCAGTATTAAAAAAAAGCCAAATAGCATAATGTAAGAACTACGTTTGCTTTGATTTATTGAGAGAAAACAAATGAGGTATCCAACATACTACTGTAAATAAAGTGATCTTGAAAAAAATAATACCCTTCTTGTAATTAGGACTCCGGTTCCACTTCACTTAATTTTCTTTTCAGCCCTTATTCATCGCCTCTGGAAATTAACCAGCTGCTAATATAGTTCTAATATTAGAATTCATACTGCCCTTTCTCGTCAGATTACCTTTATTTATCTAATTGTCAGTTTAGGCTACGATATTGTAACTAGCCCATATATTGTTTGAACTGTGAACAGCTGTTTCCAAGGCTATTTATATCAACAGGCTGGACAAAGAGTTTTTCCACTCTTTAGCATTGATATTAGCTGTCAAATGCTTGAGTAAGTAGTGTTATGTCATAGTGACCGCTTCGGTGGCTTAAGTTGTTAAAGCGTTGGCATCGAATGCAAGAGGTCGTTAGAACGAGCCCCGGCCGAGTCATGCCACTCAGCATTAAAAGGTTAGTGGTATGACTGGCCGTCCTGGCGTCAGAATAATGTGACTAGGTGGGACATGTTACTTGTCTGCAGCATGATACCCCAGTGCGAAACATACAAAAAAAAAAACTGACATACAGCAGACATCGTAGCGGTATGACTGAAGTAAAAAACTGACAAATTGTTAAAGATACGTTAAAAATACAAATCATACACAGACAGACACACACACTGATGGTGAACAAGTAAAATTCAAATAAAAAACAAAGTTGTGATTACAAGTTTTAGATGCATCAGTAAAAAGAATGCCGTATTCCTGTGCGTAACATAATTTGAAAACAAAACCAAAGATAAACAGTGACGTCCCTCAAAAACAGACCCTCGGTATTCTGCAATCATGTCAATATCGACGCTTTATCTTGTCCACACGGTTTTCTTTTTCTTCTTTTTAATTTCTTTTTTTTTTTCGACACTAAACCGAAACCTTATTTTGAAAACGGAAACAATTGGTATTAATTTTTTTTAAATGTGACCATACTTTTGTATTATGAAAAACAAAATGCTACAGAAACTCACTTCAGATTTGGAGTTCACATTTTACCATTAAATTCAATACAACGCTAGTATTTCTGGACCAGAAATAGCCCATGGTCACGCATTAAATAAGCACACCTGACATACCCTGGGTCCGATTATTTATGATTAAGCAAATACCGTAGATGGACCGTCGGTATAATTCCATTGTTCAGAAATGTCTCAAGGGCATGCCAGGTATAAAAAAAAGAGGAAAAAATGAACAGGGAAAAAATAACGTAACAAAACTCAGTCCAGATCAGAGCCGACGGTTTCTCAATTTTAAATAATCTAGCTGAGTAGCTATATCGTAAAAGACCCTACCACGGCAATCTTAATCCCATATGACCAATATATTTGGTTTCTGAACAAAGGAATTAACTTCCTATTATTATAGTCAAATACTAGGTTGGTGTTTTTGTTTGAGAATTTCTTTGTTCAGGTTAATTATAAAACGTAAACTGGATTATGTTGTTCATCGAATACGGGGGAATAGTACAGTTTATAGAATTCCTAAGACTGTTGATTACTATTGCCCCAAGCCCAGTAATATATTGAAAAAGCCTACCCTTTCTATTTATCAGCGACGGGCCTGGGGTGCAAAGTAAATCTCTTAAATAATCTAGGTTTAGGTTATAGAGATTTTGTAAATGGTAGATACATTTTTATTAGTCCTTTATATGCAGAACAGAAAGTACAGCTGTTTCAAATTAGAATGCTTTTCTAACTACAGTTACATGTTTTTCAGTTTTCATTCCGTGTCGATAATGATCAGTACTGGAAAACCTGTATACTACTACTACTACTACTACTACTACTACTACTACTACTAATAATAATAATAATAATGTATAAGTAGTTGATTTATTACGTGAATTACGGAAACGGTAAATGATTGAACTAACAAGACCCGTTCTTATGGGTCAACCGTACATCATTGTATCCGTGTAAATACCCTTTAATAAAGGAGACGCATTTTTAATGAGATTACAAAAATGGTGAATAAATATAGTAAAATCAAGTTTTAAGTAGCAATTTACACTCGCATTAGAATCGTGTTTTAAAAACGGCTAATGAATCAGGCTTTGAATCGTGTTGATTGCAAAACAAAATTAAGTGACAATCCTAAATTTGATACAGCTAGACTGAAAGCTTGCCAAGGCCATACTGAAGTTACGACTTGATTAAAAATTAACAAATTGAAGAAGGAAAATCCTTAGAAGTAAATTCACAAACCTTGTGTTTACTGATATTGCACTCTGAAGTTTGCCACAGACAATTACCTTGTTATGTTTCTTGTTACCCTACCCCATCCGCATATGAACTATGTTAACAAAAATAAAAAAAATGCTTTAATTTTCGTACGAGAACATTCTTAATTTCGACAAAATACAAAACTTTAGGTATTTTATGTATAAGATAAAGTATGCGAAACGTAACTGTCACAAAACTATGTAAAACATGAAAACTTTATTGTATCAATGTAGTAATGCAGCCGTTGATCGCATTGACACAGAATGGAGAAACCTATTCCAAAACGATCGCTTTTGCATTGAAAAATACATAATAGAAAGAAAATATTAGCTTTTTTAGTAGATATACCAAAATATTTCACTGAAGTGGAAACATTTTTGCCTTGTCACTCGCGGCTGCGCTACTAATGACATTACAATGCTTTCCATTCACGGGTGAAATATTTCCCTCCATGATATCAATAACATATATATTCTCTTCATAATTGTTTTCACTCGATCGCATACTCCTTGTACTATGTTCCTTACCAGCTGAATGAAACAGATGTTGAACTAACTTTGACAATTAAAATCACTTCACTCTTGTCTGTAATATGTAGACAGTAATCGGGAATTCGCCATTACTACTTCTATACTGTCTTTGTATGTAATAGGAATGATGCGGTTGGCCAACTCGGCACAGGAGTGAGATTAATGTTGAAAAACAGCTGTACATAGTTTTAAAAAAATTAAAAATGATTGGATCAAGAAAAATATGTTCAATAAAGATAGTTGTAACTTTGTGAAGTTTAATAGTTTCAATTTTTGTGCCATTTATTTCTAAGTACAATTTTCAGTAATCTCGATGACTGTTGTGCATAGCAGATAAGTATAAATCGGGTTTTCTGTAAATTGAAGGTAAGTTTATTGTTGTAACATACTAAAAATTTGAATTTCGTTTCTTCTCAATTATATTAACTTCTTTATTGCTTAGATGGTGTGAGGTCTCATCTGTAAACACTGAGCCTGAAGAATGTTTTAAGCGATTTTTACAATCGTATGTGTCTGGTACTAAAGAGGGCCTAGAATTGATCTATGAGGTACTCCATTGGAAATTTGGTACTCAGTTTGAAATTCCTTCAAATCAGAGACAGTATCTCTCGAATTCACATCTACTATCGAGATAGGATTATCAAAAGAAACCAATGAGGGATTTTGTAACATTATATTATATAATGTATGTAATAAAACTCTACGATTATGTCACAACACCTAGATAATATTAGGATTAATACGGCAGAAAAGTGGGCAAGTCAATTTTAAAGGACTCAAGAGCACATAGTTAGCAATGCCAACCGTGTAAATACATGAACAACTCCAGGTAAAATATATAACAATTTAATAATTAATAAAAATAAATAAAATATTCGAGTAATTTCTGACTATAAATCATCCGATGACACCTCACTCATTAATTAATACATTAGCTGGTCTGTTAAACAATACTTTCTTTAAGCCATCCGTTGAGTCTTAACGTCCAAATGTGAGTCTCCTTTCAGTGCGTACTCCAGTATACTCATCTGTATTCGTTCTCTTCTTCTTCTCTCTCTCTCTCTCTCTCTCTCTCTCTCTCTCTCTCTCTCTCTCTCTCTCTCTCTCTCTCTCTCTCTCTCTCTCTCTGCCTTCCGTCCTGAATTCTTCTTGCGCCGCTCCTTGTACTATTTCTTCTCCTGCACGCTTTTTGTGCTAATCCTTGTAATCCTCCCTTCAGCACCCCTTGTGTAATATTCTCGCACTTCCTCATTCTCTCTTGAGAGTGTAGTGCCGTCTCCTGCATGCACCATAGGAGCATCCTGTGGAACATTTCTATTTTTTCCCAATTCAATTCCTTTGCCCCTTTTTACTTTTTGGGGGAAGGTTTTCTTCCTGGTTGATATTTTCAGACCAGTTAAGGAGGCTATCTTGCTATTTCTTCTTCTGTCTAGGTTGATGGTTTTGGTTCTATTTTTTGTGGTCCTTTTTGGTGTTATCATTGTGGTTGGCGATTTTCCATCATGTATTTTGTGCAATTATCGTAGTCTTCTATGTACTTTTATATTTGTTCATCTGTCAAGCCTGATGGTGCTGGTTGTATTGTTCCCATCGTTGTTGTTGTGGTAATTGTAGTTGACACTTTGCTACTCTGTTTTTCTCTTTGTACCTTTTTGGCCCTTGTGTGTTTTCCTTCTTCATGATCGGCTGTGTTTGTTTCTTGTTACTTTCTCCCGTCTTTTGCTTCCTTTGGATTTCGTCTGCTTTTGGTTTATGTGTTCCTTTTACTTGTTTCTGTACTTTTTTTATGTTGTTGTTGATGCTGAACCTGCTTTTACTCTATATGCTGTTGTGGTTCTCCTTGTTGATCTTTTGAGCTTTAATTTCCATGTTTTATGTTTTGTTTTTGTCACCCCATCTTGCTATTGAAGTTGTTTTTGTCCTTTTTGTTGTACTTGATGTTGCTATTGTTCTAAGTTTTGACTTTCCTCATGGTGTTGCTATTTTGCTACTTGTTTCTGGTTTTCTTGTTGATTTGTTGTTGCTGTCGTTTTGGTCCTGGTGGTTCATGTTGTTGGTCCTGTTGCCTACTAGTCGGGAAGATTTCCAGTAGCGGTGTTGGTTATTTCATTTCCTTTTCTCCTGTGTGGGTTCCACGCGATTCTGTGTGCATTGATGTAAAGATTGTCCCGTCTCTCCACATCTGTTACAGTTTCTGTTGCGTATGCATCCCGTGTATGAAGCTTTTGTAAATATAAAAAAATACAAAAGTAAATAATGTAATTAGAAAGATCTTTTGTTTTTTTCTTCTTCTTTAATATCTAGTATTCTAATCCCATCTTATATTGGGAATCCTGGGTCCGTCGTCAATATTGATTTACCACCTTAATATCAAATTTATATTTTTAAACGGTCAACATTATCTTTAAGGATATTGCCATGGGAATATCTGATATATGGAGTTCTCCAGTTTGCTTCTTAATTCTTTTTAAGTTTGGAACTGGACTTTGTGGTTTTTTTTTTTTAAACTACAACTGTCTCCCCAAAATATCAAGTTCTTCGTACGGTAGGACTTGCATGTTCCCTCTGGGTTTTACTATACCTCCCTCGTATCCTTTCCTGTTTATTGAGTAAACTTTTTATAGTCTGTCCGGGTTTCTGGTTTTCAAGGCGATTTTTACGATTGATGTAGCAGGTACTCTTTCTCTGTATTTTCATGTCTATATCTTGGGTACACTCCTGATAGTAACATTCTTCTGTCTCGATTCTTCTTGAAGTGATTTTCCAAGTTCCTTGATTCCGTGGTTTGTCGTACTCCAAATGCTTCGACAGCTATTATAAGTTGTAACATTCTATGTATAAAAATGCTATATCAAATTGTTACACAAATTGCACCTTCTAAAACCATGATAATAATGTGGCATCAAGCATGTTGCAAGCTAGCATCACAAAAGTTAGCATAAAATAATGCTTCATGATGACAACAGATGGTGCTGTGACACGTCAATTTCTTACAATAGCATATTATAAATTGGGTTTGTATTAATTGTTTAACACACTATTTGTTATATTTTGTGGAGAAAGTGTGAATTAGTGCCTTTCGGAAGGACACCCAAACGGTCGGACATGCCAGCTAGCATTGTCTGGTATCGAACTCGCCAGTGATAATGGAATGGTGTTGCCGTAACTTTAGGGTACATAATCTTAAATACAGTCCACCCGTAATTCAGTCTCTCTAGCATTCTAGATATACATGGGATTTTGTTAACTAGCGGTTTTCAGTTCAGAGTCCATCTTTCCATTATCTCTCCCACCTACCAGCTCTAGAACCCTAGCGGTTACAGAATCCGCCTCGGATGCGGGATGTCGTCGGTTGAAATTATGGCCGAGTCATACCAAAGACTTACCATAAATGGTACAAACAGAAGCATCGCTAGGCGATCATCATTAAGAGGAAATATATAAATGTATGTGTCTGTGTGTGTGTGTGTGTGTGTGTGTGTGTGTGTGTGTGCGTATGTATGTATGTATGTATGTATGTATGTATGTATGTATGTATGTATGTATGTATGTATGTGTGTGTGTGTGATACTGAATAATTAATAATCGATAATCATCGTGTAATACGAAAATAATAGTAGGAATAGTGCGTGGTTCATTAACTAGTTTGTTGTCTCTGTTACTTATAATATTCCAATATTACATAAATTGATATACACAGACGACAACGAGCACACATATATTGAATTAAAGGGATAAAAGCCTGTACTTGAGATGGTCTTATTGTCGCAAATTAAACATTTACAACCGATGCTTCAGCTTCTCTTTCGTGTTTGATGTTAAAATGAAATAAACATCACTATAAGTACACTTACTGTTGCAACTATACGATTACAGAAAATCCCGCTTATGACGTATAATACTAATTTATAGCATGTGCAAAAATTTATTTCTGTCTCTAGATTATCTGATAATATAAATAAGAAAAAACCCTCGTAATTGATACAGCATGCCATGTTATGCCTGAATAAGCATTCTTTGCTGACGGGCAATTTTATCTAACCCTTTTCTTTGACACAAAATATTTTTCTTATCCTTTATTTTGTTGGGGTGCCATTGATTGTTGAGTAACCACACTTCCTGGCCTGGAGCGAGTGACATTTCATATACAACTAATCTCCTTTACCTTTGACCCCTTAATAGCTTTTGACAGTCGGACCAATCAAATTGTCGTTAGCTGTATAGTCATAGACCACGTGGTGTAGCGCGCTTGTCAAACGAACGAGGCTAATGCCAAAAACTGACCGCGTGGTTACAACAGTGAGGTTTACAAAGAAACGCGGGGAGCAACGTGGTACGGTTACCTGACACTAATAATTTAACTTTTTATAACAGTACGATAAAATGGATACAAATAGACCTAAAAGAGGTAAGATCATTTATATTAATCACATTTTTGCCAAGTGCATTTACTTGATTGTTTGTCGAATCAATAACAACTCGTTAAAACTGTTTTCAAAGAACACGTGGTCGGTAAAGACGAACTTTGTTTTGACGTTTTCAACTGTTGATTCCTAAGAAAGAAAACGTATTGTTTTCTTAATATTATATATTTATTTTCACTATGAGGTTTTCTGCTATAAAGCATTGCAATGATAAAATGTGCAATATATTTTGACAGTTGAATGTGTTGTAGCCATATTGCCCTTTGTTGTCACTGTTTGCGTAGTAAAGGGCGCCAATTTAAGTCTCCTTGGTTTTTAATGTTTGTTTTACAGTTTGGATTTTAAAAATTCGCCAGTTTGTTTTGACGATATTATTTGCTGCATATTGGTTGATGGTTTGATATTCGTTGAAACGTGGCGAAGCATTTTTGACATCTGTCAACTCTCATGACCTACTTTTTGTTTGACATTTGCGTCCTCCGATTCCCGCGCTGTTTTTTCTTCACTATATAACCTTTTTTATTTTCAGCGCGCGAGGTAGAAAAGCCTTGGGAACGCGAATTCGACTCGGGAGATGGATCAACTAAAGATTCGGATGAACCGGACTCTAAGAAAAGGAGAGGGAATTTGCCCAAGGAAAGTGTTAGGATTTTGAAATCCTGGCTTTATGAGCATAGATACAATGCCTACCCAACTGACCAGGAGAAAGGATATCTTGCCAATGCAGCCAACCTTACCGTTTTACAGGTATGTAATTGGTTTATCAATGCAAGGAGGAGGATTTTACCAGAAATGATAAAAAGAGATGGCCATGATCCTTTACAGTATACAATTACTCGTAAACACAAACAATCTTTGCTTGACAGATTTGATGAACGTATGTTGCAAAGCGAAACTAATTACTGTACTTACACACCACTTCGACTTGAAAAGTGCAATAAAAAGGTTTGTGCACAAGGCGGTGAATCACCAATTCAGGATACGGATGGATACGTTTCAGATTATGAAGGGTCATCCTCAAGTGATATTTACTCAGAGACAGAGTTTGCAACAGGAAGAGTAGGCCCTATCCATACTGCAAAAGTTCCTATATCTAGTTGTGGAGAACCAATTAGCTATCAACAGCCTGTTCACATTGTGCATTACAACAGCAGTGTTCACTCTGATGATCAGAGTGTATCTTCTACCAGCACCACTCCTCCACCATCTCCACCAGCTGTTCCTGATATCTTTAATAAAGAGGAACGATTTCGTTCATTTTTAATGCTTGTTGATGTTGCCATTGAAAAACTGGAAGAGCAGAAACATTATGAATCCGACTGATGCTCATTTTGTTTCCAGGTAAAGAAATTCATTCCATGATTTCACAGGAGGCTTGCATCTAACATTTGAGACTATGCAAATTAAGATAGCGACAATCCGTGACATAACTCAGATATTAACTTAATATTCCTGTCCAGACATTTTTTTTATGTTTATATATTTGGATCATATTCACATTTTAATTGCCAATAACTGCATTTATTACTTTTGTTCTTGCTATGACATTTAATTCACAGACAAGAATATGAAAACATAATTCTAGCGAGCTACAGTAGATTTACTGTAGCATGTGTGAATTCTGCGAGTTTTGTACTCTTGGGTTTTATTTCAGAACAACTTGGATTGAAATCGTCATTTTCACTCCATATAAAAGGGGTGATTTGCTGAAAAAATTATGGTAAGGTTTGGAAATTTGTGCGGGAAAAGGACATCTTTCTTTTTGTGAGTGAATTTTTAAAAGTTTGCATGAACTTGCATTCTAGAGTAGACCCTGGTACTATTTTATGTTGAGAACCTAAGATTATACATGTAAAGGAAAATCCAGGGACTAAAATGATTAAACTTTGACACTTTGGGAAAAGAGAATGAATACCATTTATAACATGAATATTTAGAAACCATGTTTTTGGATATTTATCTTTTTTAACAGTTGTTAAAGACTTTATTTTAAACTGTTGATGGAGCGACATCTTAGAATGTTGTTTTGAAGACATAATGTTATATTTGAAGATTTTTCTTGTTCCCGTTGGTGGAGTTGATAAAATTGTATAAAAGATAAAAAGCAACTCGAAGCCTTAAATTCACAAGCAGGGCTTACATTTTTTTGGTATGCTAGCATTTTGTTAGTTGAAATTGTGTTTGCCAGTAAATTGCTGAAAAGAGTTTTGAAATGTGGTATTCACTTGCCTTACTGCTTGTGCCATACCCCCATTTTAAAAGTGATGAAAACATTTAACTAATGCACACAACTGTTATTTATTTTGTCATCTTGTTCACATTCAAGACCAAACTGCGTCTTAATGTAGACTTGATGCCACTTTTTAAAAATTGTTTTTATGACTACTTTTTTTTTTAATTGTGCGCACAAAACATGGAATATCTAGTTTTAATATTCTTGTATACATGTGTTTAAAGAGATGTAACTTTGTACATGACATGATAACCATTTTGTGCATCCGTACATTGTTTTTCATTTTAAAATGTATAAGGGGTACAAGTAAAATGAGAGGTTAGACAAGTTCAGTTGTAGATGGGAACATTGGTAAAGCAATTTTAAAATATGCTGCATTGAGTTGGGAATAATTAAGAAGGTAACTCTTTTTTTTTTTTTGTAGTTGGTGCAGACCATACATAAATCATTAAATTATATTCCAGATGATTCATGTGGGTGTTTTTTTAAAAAAAGAAAATAAACCAACAACTAGTGTAATTTTCACGTTATTTTGTATTGTAAATCTCCAGTTCCTTTTGTTCTCGACTAAAAATGCTGTTCAGTTTTATTTACAGGATCAGTGTAGGGATTCCATGTACGAAACGGCATACATTTGTATATATATATTTTTTTTTAAAAAAAAAACATTAGTTTTTGGATGAAATGCACAATATATATTATGACTTTTTGTCATTATTCCATCCAAAAGATGCCTACTCAAGGTTTTATTTAAATAATTTGGAGAAAAAAATGATAAATGTGCACTTTTCAACCAGTCATTTGCTAATAAAAACATGGGCTATAAAAGGATACTGCTTTAACTTTTTCATACTTGTAACCAAAAAGTTTAGAACATGGTTTCAGTAGTGTTGGAGTTTTGAAAATATTTGAAACATTGGTATTGTTTTCATTTTGAAACTAAATATCTTAATACATCTTGAAAATGATCAGACTTTAAAGGTTGAAATATTAAAATTGTCAAAAGGCCCAGTGAATAAATAGGCACTATGATAGTACTTTGACCAAAACATTGGTGAAGGACACCAAGGTAAACAATGGGCCGTAAGCTATTATAGCTTGAGGCTTTGTTATTTGTACCTGACTGGGCTGCCACATGTGACTTCACACATGGGTAGCACCTTCAGGTCACTTCCTATTTTCTATTTCTGCCAAGGTTGAGCTGCCAACACAGTGTGTGTAATATATAAATGATGTGTAGTGCAGCTGGCTGTGTGACTGAATTAGTTTTTTTTTTTTTTTTGGCAGGATGTATATACACGTACATAAAACAAGGTTTTATTTTAATTAAATTTATTATTGTTAATAGGAGACAATTTGCAGCCATGGTCTCTTAATATGGACTGGCTGGTTTGTAAAGCGCTAAACAATACATTTTGACCTGTTTCTGGTGAAGTTTAGTAATGGAGAATATTGCTTGCTGATATAATAGTAAAAAAAATTTTACTGTGTTATTTAACGGTTTGTATTGAGCTAGTATGAAGATTGGGTATTTTGAAAAGCCTCCCAACTTGCAGAGTAATTTTCCTGCTCGCATTTTGAATGCTTGGATCAGCTCTAAAGCAGAAAGTGATAAGTACATTTTTATAAATTAATAAAAGGTTTTTAAATGTTGATGGATGTGACAGAAAATTAGGGCTTGTAAATTTGATGTGCACTGGTTTGTCAATTGTGAACAGGATTTATCTTTTTGCTGTTACTGGCACCTTGTCAGTCTTTTATAACATTTGGAACATAAACTAGTACTCTAGGGATCTCATACAGATTTGATTACGGTGACGCCCACACATACTGTGATACTGTGATGATCTTGCATCCAGTTTGCATTGCTGTGAAAACTTCACAGACCATATCTTTTTGATAGAATATCTATTTATGTATCTCGATGAGATCTGTGACAAGTTTGATTACAAATTATATATTTAGTTGTGCACAGGTTAGTCCTGCATCATAGTGAAGAAGCTTGTGATGAGTACAAATTTCTTTACATTTGTAATAGACCTGTTATGTAAGCTTGTATCAGTAAGTTCTTGGATGAATTGGATTATGAGCAAGATCTGTTCATATCGGTGAGTACTGATAACATGGTATGAATACATGTCTGCATTCTTGTAAAGATTACAATGAACTTCTGATCTGCTGTCTCCATATTGGGGTGGGTGGGTGGGGGCATTGCTTCCAAAAATGTTCACCTTTAAAGATGTATTGGTGAGCATAATGTTAAATTTCTAAAAAGTTGTATCTGACCAACCATTTTCAGACATACCTTATAATGTGTTGAGGATATCTGATAAGGTGGAGGAAAATAACAAAGTGATTTAATTGTGACAAGTTTATTTATGATGTGAATGTCACTTATTATTTTCACTTCTTATTTTTTGGTTTATGCATCATTTCAACTTGTGTAAACCAGACCCGTTACACACACACACCTGCCGCCGTAAACGATACTGACCTACCTTCCATGTTACATTTTCTTTTAAGGAGAACAAAATAGATTTATAAGTACTTACACTGTTCAGTGAGTGCAGCATTATTTGCTTTTTTAATTGTGTACATCTTTTGGCAAATTATTTTTTCTTCTTCCTGTCCATGATTTGAATTTGTCTTTAAACCATTTTCATGTAGCAAATTATATCGGGTGAAGCTTGTGCATGTCTGTATAAGAGCATTTTGGATTATAAGCCCCACTAAATGTGTTTCCTGTTGGCTACCTTGGTTACTGTTTTTCTTTGCTGACCATGGCACTCTTATTCCCCATCATGATATAAATTCCCCAAAAATTGATAATTGATTTTTTCATCCGAGTTTTTTTTAGTACTTAAAAGCTCTTAGTATATATATATATATATATATATATATATATATATATATATATGCATGCATGTCATTAGAATGTATATATTTGGATTTGTCTTTTTAAACAAAAATATCTACCTACCTACCCTAACTTAGAACCAGTTCAATGGGAAACTCGTCTGGGGGTGCTTTGGATTAACATGTACTTTAGTAGCTTTCAAAATGTTTGCCTATATTGCATTATTTTCTATCAGTACAAATGAAAGATTTCCATGCTGACTTTGATATATGCAGTCTCTTAATATGCATCTGGCTGATGTTTACTGCCAATGAAATGTTTAATCTTGTATTTATCATCATTTTGATTCTATAGTCATTTTTTATGTACATTTTTATTTTTTAGTAGGGGTGAAACGATTGATGTATCCATTTTTTCATATCTCTATAAGAAGTGGATAATCCAAAATGTTCAACAAAGTTGCCACCATCGGCTGAAAATTATTAGCTTGCCTTTTTTTTCTCCTTTAAACTGCTTATATATCTGAGACAGGTGTAGGAGGCATTTACGCTAATTACTGGCATGACCCATTCGCCTTCTACAAATAAACCTGTTGGCAGGTTCAGATATTGACAACATCTTAAGAATGCCTTCCAGATTTGGTCTAAGTACTTTACAACTCATTTAGGATATTCTTGGTTATAGTGTATCTTTTCTACTTGAATCTAATTTGAATGATACACTTCTGGTTTTTATGTTTCTTCTCTACTTGAATCTAATTTGAATGATACACTTCTGGTTAATATGTATCTTCTCTACTTGAATCGAATTTGAATGATAAACTTCTGGTTATAATTTGGTGGTACAAGTTTTCAGGTCCTAGGTTACACAATAACCACTAATCTGAACTAATGTGTTTCCTGTGACACCAGATATACATTGCATTCAAACATGATACAATCAGATGCAACACAACAAAGTTGAATCATCTAAAAAATGTAATTTACACGATCAGTAAAATTACTTGGAATTTTACATAATCAGGAAATTACTTCAATTTGACATGTGGAACTCGTTTGAAATTATCAAATTGGGAAGGAGGACGATTGTAACTATGGAAGCACTATTGTGTATTTGAAGAATTTTGTTGGTTGTTTTCCATGCACAAAACTTTGGACAAGGTTATCTTTGCACTAGAAATTGCAGTGTTTTGCAAAAAAATAATGGCAGTCACCAAGCAGAGTCCTACATCACATGGAGCAACCTGACATAGCTTAACAAGTTGAAGTCAAGTCACTGACAACTGACAGGTAGAATGTTTGGAAGTACTTTTTTTTTATAAAAAAAAATTTGATCAATCATCTTGTTGAGGTTCATAATAGCTTATGTACAGTCAATTTAGTGTCGTGTCGAATACACATACAGAAAATAAAACCAGTGTGTCATGTCGAACAGCAGCATCCTACAACTGACACTTCGGAAGGTGAAGGCTATCAAGCTGTATTGATACTCAACAGGTCTCTCGTTTCACCCCAATTGGTTAGCATATGTAGCAACTTGTTTTCTGAATAAATATTTTTAAAATTAACCTATTTGTCTGTCATTATTACAAGCGATAAAAATGGAAAAAGCGTTGGTAAAACATTCTTTGACATTTGCATTTTGCCACACCACACCACTAGTAGGGCCTGTAGTATCATCTTGCCTGTACTGTCTTCTTTCCTTCATAGACTTGTTATAGCAGATGGTTGAACAAGTTTCTACCTACAGCCATTTTATTAATATAATTAGTTTTGCAAAGAGCTGCTCAGTGGTAGGCACTTGATCAAAGATTGTAGGTTTAAATCTGATCAATCTAGTTCCATGGGCCAATCTCGTTGCAAGGCACTTCAGGTTTAAATCCAACCAGTCGTAAAGCCGGACCTGCTATAGGGGCCCAGGGGGCCTGCCCCCCCCCCTCCCCTTTTAAAAAAAACCTATTCACTGCTTTTGATAAAAGATTAAAGGGGGTTTACGAATTTTTTTATTTATTTATATATATTTTTCAATATTTTTTTAGTGTTTTTAAAACATTGCAGTTTTGTTAGATCCCTTTTTCAAGGTTCAGATAGCAGCAGATTGCACCATTTTGTATCCTTGAAAAAAAAAATTCGGGGGGGGGGGATGCCCCCGGAACCCCCTAGAAGGCTCGGCGCTTCGCGCCTTCGCTTAACACAATAACAAGTTTGAGCCCCCCCCCCTGAAAATCTTAGTTCCGGCCCTGAGTCGTACATGTTATTTAGATAAATGGAGTACAGCACTGGTGAGTATAACGGGTAAATGCGACCGACATTTTAAGTGCAGTTTTTACTGATTTTTAGTGTTTAGCATATTTTCTTGGGGCACTATTTGCTTTCGATTTAAATAACTTTTGTATTTAAGAATGAGAGAGAGAGAGAGAGAGAGAGAGAGTGCATTATCTTTATTTACAAACTTTAAGTGGCTTCTATATAATGTGTCCAAATATCTGTACGACATTCATTTTTTTTTTAAAACATTCGAGATCACCTGACAATATGTGTGATGTAATTGACATGTAGTTTGTGAGATTTGTATAGTCATGTGACGCGGAACGCAAATGGTGAGATCTATGTCAAATTTCAGCAACGATGTAACACGATTTGAGAAAATGATTCGTATTCTATATTACTCAGCCTCTTTGATTTGTCTGCAGCATTTGACCACGATATATTTTATTTCACTGTGTCAAGCATGTATTACTGTGTTCAAGTCCTACTTAGTCAACAGGACACAACTTGTATCTGCAAATGGAATACATATGTTGTGCTAAACTCGGGTCTGTTCTTAGACCCGTTCTCTTCATTCTATACACTCACCCGCTCTCAGGTGTCTCACCAATTGTACGCTGATGACACCCAACTGAAGTTGAAGATACCATCCAAGGAGTAGATAGATACAATTCTGATGTGAAATCATGGATGACATGCAACAAGCTGCAGAAGAATTATAATAAATTAATGATGTCATTCTGATGACAAATACTTTCTCATTCACATCCTTTACCTTAAACAATAAATATCAGCAACACCAACATTAAAATAAGTCAGTACGAAACCTAGGCGTTACTCTGGACTGTATTCAAATATTGCATCAACATATGCAAGGCTGCATATCTTGAGCATTCTATTCACAAATATCTTTAAGTTGATGCCACTAAAACACTGGTGTGTTCATTAATACTTTCAAGACTGAATTATTGTAAATCAGTTGTGTCTGCTTCGTCCCAATATACTCCAGAAACTTAAAAAACACAGCAGCTCGGCTCATCCTTAGAGTACCACGATCAGATCACACCTTCCATCTGCTCTGTGCCATACACTGGCTAACCATTCGATCCAGAATCAAACACAACATGTGTTACGTTTTACTGATGGACTCCAGTCCAACATACCTATCCGGCCTAACCCATGTGTACACACCAGCAAGATACCTACGTTCCTCGTCTGACAATAGTACAATCATGATTCCCAATATGAAAAGGAAGTCACGTGGACAACGTTCTTTTGCATACCAGTGCCCATCAATAAATTGCCCATTGAAATTAGACACAAAGACAGCGATCCCTTTCAAGAATGCTCTTAAAACTCACCTTTTTCGACTGGTTTGAGTTATATATTTTCACGGCGTGAAAAGCTGGCGCTACGTTACGGAAATGTAATAGTGACCATGCAGTTGTGATTTTAATGTGTTGTTGTGATATTTATGGTCATGAATTGATCAGAGGGCAATTATTTATATTCTGGGCTCGTTGGAATTTCACGTTTACAATGGTAATTGTAGAGAAGTCTTTGGAAATCAGGCGATTGTGCTCATTGAATTGTTGGGCCATTGTGGAATGATGGAAATGGGGATATTAATTTTAAGTGTCTTATATTTTAGTCAAACATGGTTTTTAACCGACTTCACACTGTAAATCATAAGACTCTAACTTTATAAGGTGCAGCTAATAAATCGCTTTATGGTACAGGGACAATTCCTTGTGGGAACATATCTCTTGTTCCTGTTATGTATACTTTTTCTTAATATAGCTAATTGCTCCTATTTCCACTCACCGTAATTGCATCTCACCAATACATAAAATTGTGTAGACATTTCTGTAGTAACTTGCCAATTACACGTCTTCCCATCTGTCTTACATTGTTATGTCTTTGTCTTAAATCTAATGATAATTTGTCTCCCTCACATTCATATATTCATATTCTCTATAAACTTAATCCACTAGGCATGCATATAGATATGTATACTATCAATCATCCTCCAAGCTGGGAATCTCACTTATTACTTATTACGTTTTTCTTATTTTTTATTTATTTATCGTATTCGTTTGATTTTAGAAGTCCACTGATGCTTGATTTAATTTCTTTACCTTTAAGACTCGTTTACAGTACAGACACAATGTAGTTGGCAATTTAACTGTTCTCCTCCACATGTTGCACGCATGCAAACACAATACAACACAGACATAATCTCAGGATGCCACGACATGTGTAAAGTCCCGGTTATCATTGGTAGGTAATTGTGCATTTGGGATGACGACTGACCAGGTCACGATTTCAATACAATTCTCAAATTTTAATTTTAGTAGTCCTTTACTTACGATACATCAAATGCAAATATAAGCGAAAAGAGGAAAAATAAACTGTTTGTTAAAAAAAAATATACACACACGAAAACCTTTTTATTCTTAGAAACGGAGTTGAAAAATTCCTTAAGCTTGAAGGAATTGTAAAAGATATTCAGAAATAGTGCAATCCTCCTTTAGGAAAAATTCAAGGGCAATTGTAGTTGACTCCCTGACGCACAATGTTCTGATAATATGTAAAATGTTCTGTAAATATTGTAAATATGTAAAATGTTCTGTAAATATCGTAAATATGTAAAATGTTCTGTAAATATTGTAAAAGTGTAAAATGTTCTCTAAATATATAAAGTGTTCTATTTAGTAAATATGTCAAATGTTCTGTAAATATGTAAAATATTCTGTAAATATGTAAAATGTTATAAATATCAACAGAGTCGGATTTATAGATTAAATAGGTTACAGCTTCATGTCCGGATCACGTCAAGTGTTTATATATTTCATTAGGGCACTGCCTTTATCGAAAGGTCACGAATGCAAAATTTATGCGTCTATTTATCTAATAAACGTGCGCAAGAATAAAACGGGGTGGGTACGGGTCTCTGGCCCTGAGTCTTAGGCCCGCCATTCCAATAGGTAATATATAATTAGGCACCTACAAAAAATGTTCCAGCCCTACATACGAGTAAGATATGTTGAGACGCTGGAATATTGGGTCGTGGCCCAAAAGATGGCGACTTTATGGCAGACGCTATAATATTTCAGATAAGATCCGAAGCCTGATGTTTTATCTTCAGAGTACTGATAGTGCTAAATGGGCCGATAGATAATACTGGATTATGGTTTACACTCATTGAAGAAACTATTTAAGTAGATTTCACATTGAGTCGAAAATGGGTATAACAACCAGTGGCGTAGCGAGGGTGTTCGGCGCTCGGTACAAGATTAATATTTTTCGCCCCCAACCCCGGCGTAGCGGAGAGTTTTTGACGCCCGGGGAAAGGTATAAATTGTACGTCCCCCACCCCACCCCCGTGTCACTGAAACTTAGGAAAACAGTAGTCAATACTGAATACAACATAATAATACGGTCATCATAGAAAGGCAATTTAAGGCTAATAAATTTTAACTGCAACAACCATAACAAAAATGTTACCAACAGTTAGTGACATAGTTTTCTTCCGGCGCCCACCTAAGACGGCGCCCGGTGCAACTTGCACACACACACACACACACACACACACGCCACTGGTAACAACGCCTCCTTGAATATTTTTCATTTATAGAAAACTTTGATGATATGGTTTAAAACATGAAATAAAGTTCTAAAATCTCCGCGTATTTCACATTATTATTGTTTCATTCAAATTAAGCTATAAGGAAAGTACGGAGATTGTTGTTGATGTTGTAGGGATGAACGCACAAGATAGACTATACATGGCGGCCAGTGTAAATGGTAAGGAAAAACCCCGGTAAACCCCAGAGAGAACCACCAATCCACGAGAAGCTACTGGCAAACTTTCTCCCATACCTACATTGACAGAATCCGATACTCATAAATGCGGAGTAAAACTCATACTACTGAGTTGGGTCCTATGAAACCAGTTACTTGATTATGTTGTTTAGTACATGCGTCCGTGAAAAATCGATGCTGTTTATATTTATCTACAATTTAAATATGAGATGTCACGTGTATATAACATGCATATTCACATACAGTCGGCAGATCATGTAAAGACAGGTTCCGTTGACCGAATGCTTCAGATATATCATGACTTATATATTGGATTGATACCCGCATTATCTAGCTACTCAACACAGATTACGTATCAACTGTGGAATTAAAGTGGACCTAATTGCTGGGGAGCTGGGTGATAAACAATTTGCCAAGGAGTCTTTGAGAAGAAAATCTAGGTAGAGACCCAGGGTCGAAGCCCTCAGAAGCTAATGAATTTTAAACACTTTAGGGAACGTTTTTGTTCGTGATAAAAATGGTTTGGACGGAGACTGCCTCTTCCCTCTGGTTATTTCCCTTGGAAAATAATTGTTGTAACGTTCATTATTATGTTTGTCAGCTATATTGGTGTGTGCATGTGAATGTATAGTTTTTCTCCACTTAATTGAATGAGGAAGGGATCCGGACTGTGCTTCTAATCTATGTAGACTGTGTTCACTAACTGTGCGTTTTTTTTCTTCTTCCCGTTATAATAATTGATATCAGCTTATTTCTGGAAGCAAACAGTTCTTTACCTTGTTCTTTACATGTGATATATCACTTATTCTGGAGAGGCAGTATTTTTTTGTTAATAGAATATAATTTCAAGGTGTGCCGTATTACTTCAAGGAAATACACTTCATAGGAGAAGGAAAGAACAAGTTCATCTGGAATGTTCAATTAACACAAGCTAGTGAAATTATTGCAATACCGAGCCTAACAAATTGGCGTGAAAACAATATAAAGTTCAACATTACGGTTGATTGACATATTTTGTATTTTAGTCCAAGGCACTACCTTGGTCCCGGGTGCTCTAAAGCGATCGCCTTTTCCAGTCACTGCCATCTCACATCTGTCCGTATTAGGTATGGCCAATGTGGTCAGGTGAGAAAGCTTGCCAGCTGCTTTCTGAGGGTCGTTTTTTTCCTTACCGGGGTTCTACCTCCACCTTTATACTGACAGCTTTTTATATAGCCTATCGTGTTCTGAAAAATGGCGTTAAACCAATAAAAACAACAACCAGGGCCGTTTAGGAAACCAGTTTGTATCCTCTTTCGAGTTGGCGTGATTGTTTTTGATTTTGACTTTTTAACTTAGCTTTAACAATTGTTCAGTGATGTCGCTACGATGTCTGCAGTTTGCCAGTTTATAGTTATGTCTAGCACTGGGCATCATGCAGCAGATTATCCGTCTGACACCAGGCCGACCAAGGGGCCCCGAATGGCCGAGTGGTCTAAAGCGTTCTCCGTTACGGATCACTGCCCTCACCTCTGTTTCCGTGGGTTCGAGTCTCAGATTCGGCCGAGGCGGACACTCTAACCACTAGGCCACCGGAGCGGTCTTATTTTCTCGAGTTGGAAGAAAGTAGGCGATATGAAGTGAGTCATTGCTGCAAACTATGCTTTTATGTGCAACAGGTGAGATTTTCAATGTTAACCAGGCGCGTGCTCTGTGATGCATGAAGACGACAGCTTGCCGTCATGGCAAAAATAATACCATATGTTACAAACATTAAAAATATTCAGTTTACCGTCTGTGGTAAGTCAATATATGAAATTATATACATTTTCCCTACTTTTCCTTGTTCAAATGCGACAGGCTTAACTGCGTTTTGTTCATAAACAAAAAGATGAAGTTTTGCGATCGCCTTTCAACAGAATACATGAAATAATTTGAATGCGAACATTTTCCGATTTGTGACACTATAATGAACGATAAATTAAGGGTATGATATTTGTTTACTTTTGGTCATATATCGATCATATATCGATCAATAACTACACAAAGCACGTGGTGCATATTGCATAATGAAATATTCAATACTGAACAAAGGCAGTTTCAGTTGGTTTCCATGTATCAAAAATAATTTAACAAATTATGAAAGGAACTCAGATGGAAAAGAAACCCAACAGTTACGAATTACAGCATCCTTGTAAAAAAAAAATAATTGATGGCAATGTCCTCTCCACGCCTTCTCCTTCTACAATCTACTTGATAATATCAAATGGATAAAAGGAAAAACCAAATAGATAAACAGTTTGGGGAAGAAGATCAATATAGATGTCCACGTGACTGCAAGATTTTTTTATTGCAATTTTTGACGTTTAAGAAATGAAAACAGGTAATTCTAGTTGTAAAATATAAATACAATGCAGATCATAATTTGTCAATGATGTTAATTTTTATTAGGGCAACGACAACGTATCACTCAATTCATTTAAATGACATGAAACAACCCCTAGTGACGCCTGAAACTAACGTTGTGGAACAATACCGAGTTCATAATGTTAGGCAATAATTAAGACAAGTGTTAATTTGATTTCAAATTTATGAAACCAGTTTAATAAAATATGCTACACCATGCAAACAGTTCGTGGAATATAGTATCCAATTTGTAATTTTAATGTCCAATGAACATATGTGTAGGGTTTGCTATGTATGAAAAGAGAAAATAATCCTAATTGAGAGATTTCGTACTGATTATCAAACCCAAGAGAATGTTAATCTTTTACACTCACTCCGTAGTACGACCTTGATTTTTGAGCAAGCACCTGTTATGTGTATTTTTTCTATTAATAACAGCCTTTCGAAAATCTTTTTTTTTAAAAAATCTATTTCGAAATTTAACTTCTAAAGCTACAACACAGCTTTCAAAGAGTGACTTCGGGTCTTCGTCTGTATTCCGAAAATCAAATTAAATATATCAGAATTAACCTATATTCTGTTTGAACTAAGAGTACATATATCCTTCTCTTTGATAATTTTAATTAAAGTACCCGTCAAAGACATATATAACAAAGATAACGAGAACGAAATCGGTAAAAGCACTCTAGACAGTGCGACAAGTTTGAAGAGACAATACGCTATTGTTCTTGCTGCATGAACATCCATACCAAAATGGAACGATTGGGATTATTCACAGACACTTTGAATGACGTTTCGGCCGATACAAAATATAGTGTAGACAAAATAAAACGAGACTCAAAAGAGGAGGGGAAATAATAAAATAAAAAACAAAGCTTGTTTGAGCACATGCCTGATTACGGGTAGATATTCTATGGACATGTTTTGCTACCTGCCATATAATATGATATAAAGAGAAGGACTATTCGTTTATGAGTTAAAATTTAACGACTATAACTGAAAATCGCTAACAAAAAAAAAATGATATTCTGGCACTCAAATGCTCCAGTAATAGCTGTTGTACACTGAGGGCGGTTGGATTGAGTAGCTTTATCTGATTGGCCACCTGAGACTCTGACACATGGCGTGTGATAAGTTGTTCGTACGGTATTAGGCTTTGTGTTCAAACGACAGAAAAGCTGCACCTGTCTCAGTCGCCGACATTAACTGATAGATATGAAAAGTGGACAAAAATCATGACACGCAATTCTTCCCGTTATTTACAGCTGTCATTCAGTCCAGACCGTCTATGTTGTTGTTCTATGTTGTTGTTGGGGTTTAACGCCATTTCTCAGTGAACGTGGTGGTCAGCATCACTAGCGGAGGAAGAACTCTTGGAAACCCCCGATCTACTGGCAGCTTTCTCAAGTATCCACGGTGACCGTGCCCGAGAAAAGAACCCACGCGTACAGGCGTGAGATGGCAGTGATCAGTAAAGACGATAAATAGCTTTAGACGACTCGGTCACCAGACAGTTTATGTCTAGTAGGAAATGATATGATGCCATGCCTAAGATGACGTAAAGGTTTTTGAGATGCATAAAGCAAACCAATTAATTAAAAAAACATAAATTAAACCAAATAAACGTTTCACTGAGTGTGTGCATTGTATTCAATATTCAGTGGAGTTCATGTAGGTCGTTGAGAACCGGTGATTCTTCTTCTGCCTGTGAATCTTAGGGTGACTTTCTTATTTTAAAAATTATGCACATACATACCATCGCTTCCACCCCACCAACAAATTTGGGTTCAAACTCACGACAGGCTGTTTTGGAGCTGATCTATTCTGTGCCCTATAATCAACTATGCCATCAATATTTACCCAACAGGGTAATATATATTGCCAACGTGATCATGAGTGTTCCAAAGTCTGCCATTTCATACTTAAAACAACTTTTATATATTTTTAAACAAGCGCCGCATCGACATCAGCGTCCCGAAATAACGCGAATAAAAATTTACTGGGAAACATTATATCACGATTTACACACATATACACACAGTGTTATGATGAGAGTTGTACTTGTCTCACTAGGTGTCCCCACCCCCGAAGCAGTGCCGGATCAGATTAAGTATGCCACCCCCCTTTCCAATTTTTTTTCCTTCAAAACTTGCTTCTTTTTTCTCAGCATCGTGCAAAAAATGAAACCATTGTCAAATGTTAAGAGACATGTGATTGCACATTTACGTTTTGTTTCAGCCTGGGTGTGGGTTGGTCCGCAGTATCCTCTCCAGCCATGCCTCAAGAAAAATAAGCAAGAGCTAAAATAAGAAGAAACACCACTGCATCTATTGAATTCAATTAAATCATTTTTGAAAGTCTCTCATAAGACAAAATGTGCAATACGATCAAAATCGTGGTTCGTGTGAATCTACGCGGAGATTTCAAATCTAATCGACAGAAGGTGTAAGGGAAAATTTAACTTCACAAAATAGTCGAGTATTAAACATGTACTGTTTTGACCAACCAACCGAAGCTATTGAAATAACAATTGTGCATGATTATTTAGAATCATTGTTTTGTATTAGTTAATTTGTTAAAAATCTTAAATGTAGAAGAAGAAAAAAATTCCTTGATATCTTAGTGCAGTGGTCCCCAGCCATTCTGTGCCGACAAACACATTCGAGGGTGGAATGGCACCAACTAATACATCTGACATGCTCTAATATGCCTTTGCATACGTATATCGTTGACGTACCTTGTGAGTTTAAATATTAATGTACGTCCCCTACTTATTTTACGGCCTTCATTATTCCTTATAATCTTTTTCCGTACAAAACGTATTTTTATCATTACTAAATTTAGGAGCCTAAAACACGGGCACCCCAAAAAGCCTTGGCAAGCGTCAATGCGCTCTCGAGCACTGCGTTGGGGATCTGTCCTAAAGTGTATAAAATACGAAACAACTTGTAACTCGATCTGCCGTCCAGTAATGTGCCGGTCGATCAAGCAACACGCCGTCTTGGTATAATTTCTGTATTTTTTTCTTCATTTTTTGGGGTGTGGGGTTGGGGTTGTACCATTATTTATTTATCAGTTTTCTATGATCTTTTGAGAGACCCAAAGGTACTTCTAACTATTAAGCCAGAATTGTGCTGCTAAAAAATAACACATGCCGCGCAGGCATACACCATGATCTACCCGCGCTTTATTTGACGGTATATATATATAATGCTATTACGTTTGTAGTTGGACGATCGGTTTATATAAAGACATAGGGCAATTTCTCATATTATTGCAGTATAACATGGCAGTTATCACACGAATGAAGAGGGTATAATTCTTGTGCAGAATCGTCTTGACTGTGCAGTGTGGCCGCCATTCAGTCAATACAAACTGGGAAAATAAATCTAGACACTTGTTTTATACTTGGTGAAATCGAAAGGTAACATATACACACACATTGAAAATGCACGACTTACGAGTAAATGTTATTAGCTCTTATAATCATCTGTCCTTTTGTTTCTTTCTGAACCATACAAGTAAAGGTACTTTACTCTGTTTGCTTTAGCAGGATATATTTATCTTCAAAGCGTTGCTGTGCGCGCGCGTGTGTGTGTGTGTGTGTTATTTAGATTTTTAACGTAACTTTAACAATTTTCAGTCATATCGCTACGATGTCAACAGTGTGACAGTTTATAGTGATGTCTAGCACTGGGGCATCTTGCCGCAGACATGTAGCATGATGTCCTACCCAGTCAAAATATCCTAACACCATGCCGACCTAACCATAACCTCGTAATGCTGAGCGCCAAGCGAGGCAGCTGTTAGTACCATTTTTGTAAATCTTTGTGATGACTTGGCAGAGGATCGAATCCACGACCTCCCGCTTGCGAGGCGAACGTTCTAACCACATGGCCAGCGGAGCGGTTAGAGATGGATGCAGTCATATTTTGAATAAATGATTGACACAACATCAGAAAAATAAATGTTCAGCAGTCTAAGACACTTTTAAAATGGATAAAACAGTCAACCGGATTAAATATTACCACACCTGCTATACATGAAATTCCTAGAACACCTGAAGGTACATATCTAAGTTACAACCAAAAAAACTCCACAAGACTGTGCATTGAATACAATTAAACTTGGTTATCACACACACACACACACATTAAAAGAAATTTAAAAAGGGACACAAATCATGGCATGTTACTTATGCTTACTTCCTTTCTTAGCAGAAGTAGTATGTATATGGCAATGCTGGAGCACTTGGTCTAAAGCGCTCTCTGTTACGCATCACTGCCATCTCACCTCTGTCTGCGTGGGTTCAATACTGGGATTCAGCCAATGTGGGTATGTGAAAAAGCTTGCCAGTAGCTTCTCATGGGTTGGTGGTTCTTTCTGGGGGTTTTCCCGGGTTCTTCCTCCACCATTAATACTGGCTGCCATGTATATATAGCCTATCTTGTGCTGAAAAATGGCGTTAAACCCTACAACAACAACAACAACGATAACTACATGTACTCACCTCAGTATTTGAAGTTGGTTACTAAAACAAAGTGATTAAAAAACACACTCCATGGTTGAAAAAAATAGCTATGATAGGTTTAAAACAAAATAAAATAAAATTAACTGTTTGTAGTGAAGTACTAAAAATGTGTCACAGAATTTAATCTAATTTAAAAAACCCAACAACATATAATGGTATGGCTAAAAGCATGATAAAGGGTTTAGTGTGTGCAGAAATACAAAAGTATTGAACAGGAAATGTGGCCTACCCCATGAGAAGGGTAAGTAATGCATTTTCGGCATATCCTACCCCATGGACTGATGCTTTACATAAGGATTTGAGGTTTTTGCTCAAAGCTAAAAATATTACATATTTCAATCCAAGTAAAAATATATAAATTAAGGAACATCGATGAAATGATGTCAGTGAACATTTAATTGATATTTTGCAAACTAAAATTGAACTAGAAATTGTGCAAAATACCAGGATATGAATATCACCAGAATGTAATATTTAACACACACACACACACACACACACACACACACACACACACACACACACACACATGGAAGGCAGTTATGCTAGAATATAATGTCTTGATTGATGTCTTTGGAAATAAACATGTCATGAAAAAAAATGTCAGTAAAAGATTTTGAATTGTATTCTACTGACTTTAAAAAGTTAAAGAAAACAACATTAGGTATAATCCTTAAAAGGAATCCATGTTAAAATGTAAAGAAATAAAAGGAATCCATGTTAAAATGTAAAGAAATAAAAGGAATCCATGTTAAAATGTAAAGAAATAAAAGGAATCCATGTTAAAATGTAAAGAAATAAAAGGAATCCATGTTAAAATGTAATGAAATAAAGGTTCACATTTCCAAAAATCTAAATAGTCCTATACATCATTAAAATAATAAATTAAAATCTTGTTTACATTGGGGACTTAGTAAAGCTGAAAAATGCTAATAGCTAAACACATTTATCCAGGTAATGTCTGTACCTAAAATAAAGTCATCAGTGTCTATCATTGTAAGTTGTATTGTTAAAAGCTAAACACATTTATCCAGGTAATGCCTGTACCTAAAATAAAGTCATCAGTGTCTATCATTGTAAGATGTATTGCTAATAGCTAAACACATTTATCCAGGTAATGCCTGTACCTAAAATAAAGTCATCAGTGTCTATCATTGTTAAGATCTATTGCTAATAGCTAAACACATTTATCCAGGTAATGCCTGTACCTAAAATAAAGTCATCAGTGTCTATCTTTGTAAGATGTATTGTTAATAGCTAAACACATTTATCCAGGTAATGCCTGTACCTAAAATAAAGTCATCAGTGTCTATCATTGTAAGATGTATTGTTAATAGCTAAACACATTTATCCAGGTAATGCCTGTACCTAAAATAAAGTCATCAGTGTCTATCATTGTTAAGATGTATTGCTAATAGCTAAACACATTTATCCAGGTAATGCCTGTACCTAAAATAAAGTCATCAGTGTCTATCATTGTAAGATGTATTGATAATAGCTAAACACATTTATCCAGGTAATGCCTGTACCTAAAATAAAGTCATCAGTGTCTATCATTGTAAGTTGTATTGATTGTATTCAGACACTATACAACTATTTGGATAGAATCACCAAAGCTATGCCAAACTAAGTTTGATAAATGTAAAAGCCATGAAGTTTACAGGCTATGTCGAAATATATTTTAATTCATGAACTACATGCCACATCTGTGAAAAAAATATTTAAAGATGTTAAAAACTATCAATTTGAATTGAATATAAACAAAATATATATCCCTGTATTTACTCACTGCTTGTCCAGTTATGACAATTTATGAAGACTAAAACATGACCCATTTGAAATGATAAAAATAACAAGTCATATCTAGACCAATAGGCTAACAAAGTATAACAAGTTTCACAGTGAAATCTTTAAAGATTTGGGATTAAAGACATTGGAAATGAAAATAAAGATCACGGATGGATAAACAGACAAAATAAATGAAAATACAAATATTAAAACTGAAGAGTTGTGAATAGCAAGAGGCACATTAACACAACTTGTGTATATGTGAAAAACATTTCAGAGATATCTTAAATGGTTTATGCAGTCAGCACCAGACAAAAAGTGAGAACAATGGATGGATGAATGGACAGACAAACCAAAACATTAAAAATATAACATCTGATGAATGGACAGACAAACCAAAACATTAAAAATATAACATCTGATGAATGGACAGAAAAACCAAAACATTAAAAATATAACATCTGATGAATGGACAGACAAACCAAAACATTAAAAATATAACATCTGATGAATTAGGAAAAGGCACATCTCAGACAATAGTTGAAAATGTTACCAAATTTCATAGAAACATTTTGAATAGTTTTGGTGTATGCTTTAAAATGAGCAATAACAAACAGACTCAAGGACAATGCTGAGAAAAACATTCCTATATCCCCCATTTGTATTGTCTTGGGATAGAAAACTCTTCCTTGTGCAAAGACACTCAATGGATCACAAATAACAAATACAATTTTACATCAACAAGTTAACAATTATTTATTGGATTTCTCCATTGTATAAAATAAACCAAGTAAACGAATTACATAAATATTTAATCTGGTTTTGTATTGTTGTACATGTGGGGTGCCCAGCCAATCTTTGTTTGGCTGCAACTTTAATGCTCAAGCAACATAAATATCAGCATGGATTACCTTTTTTTGTACAACTAGCCATGTAGTTATATCTGTTTTCTTTAGAAATGGGCATTTTCTTCATGTAGTCACTCACTTTTTAGCTTCATTACAACAATTCATGCATATAATTGCCAATTTATGGTTTTAATATTGGTCTACATATATACTCATAATATTTTTATCTCTTGGTCTACATATTCATAATATTTTTATCTATTGGTCTACATATTCATAATATTTTTATCTATTGGTCTACATACTCATAATATTTTTATCTCTTGGTCTACATATTCATAATGTTGTTATCTATTGGTCTACATATTCATAATATTTTTATCTATTGGTCTACATATTCATAATGTTGTTATCTATTGGTCTACATATTCATAATATTTTTATCTATTGGTCTACATACTCGTAATATTTTTATCTATTGGTCTACATATTCATAATATTGTTATCTATTGGTCTACATACTCATAATATTGTTATCTATTGGTCTACATATTCATAATATTGTTATCTATTGGTCTACATACTCATAATATTTTTATCTCTTGGTCTACATATTCATAATATTGTTATCTATTGGTCTACATACTCATAATATTGTTATCTATTGGTCTATATACTTATAATACAGTGGGACCCCGCTATAACACGGTAGTTGGGAGCCATAGAATCCGACCGGGCTATGAACCGAACCGTGTTATAAGCAACCATGTACAATACCAACACATTTTTGGATTTAATTGGGGGTTTTTTTTTTACATAAAGACAGGTGCGAAAATGCATGGCACAATTACCATTTTTGATCAATATATATTAAATGAGAAAAACATTTGCTGTGGTAACAGAAATTGCAGATATAATATATTACTTTATTCAGAGAACCATGCATTAGTACATACACGTCTAATTTATGTATACATGTATAATCTATTGCACGAAAAGAGTATCAACACCGTGTACTCACCAGCGAATCTTGTAACATACATTGAATCCATAATACAAATATTTCCATCGAAAATATCCACACACGGATGTAAAATATTCAATAATTTTGTCACAGATCATTATGTGACTGAATTCAATGAAAAGAAAAAAAAACAAAAATTACGTAACGGGTGTACGTAATGAATGATGAAATAGTACATGTCCATAGATTAAATAATGGAAGCTAAAGTGTATTCTTATAATAACTACATGTACATCTCAGGATCTTTCTGTCTCTGAATTCAGTTATTGTAAATTTCAGCACATTTTCCTACCCAAGCTGCTAGTCAAAGTCCTTTGAACTTGCCACCCAGTTATTGCATCATGTTCTTTTGATGTACTCTAATAAATACAGCAGGCAGAACTGGCTGTATTTTAATCACTGAATTATGTCACTGTTTAGCTCGGCAGTTCACTTTGATGATAAACAATGTACTTAAATTAATTGATTAATACATTCTGGTGAGAATCTTTTATCAACCGCCGCATTGGCTGTTGCTTAGTTGTGTATGAAATTAAGAGAACATATATCAGAGATTATTTGAGCAACGATTGTATTCGGAAAGCATTCAAGACAAACACAAAGTAGACACGATGGCTTCATTACTCAGGAATCAGTAATTATAATATTGACACTTATGAGCTGTCATTTTTCAACAATAAACAAAGATCAAAGTTCTCAGTAGGCCCAGCGATTGGTTCGTATTTCCGACGTTTATTTTGGCACAAAACTAGAAGAAATTTGATAATACATTTTCTACACGTTCTTTTACGCACTGTTTAGACGAATATGAGAATGATAATTAAACTCTTAATTTTTTTTTCATACTTAAATTTTTTTTTTTGGTCTTTGAGAAAAATACATGTACATGTAATAAATTACCCGAAATTTCGGGAGCCATGCCACGACCAGGTTATATCCAAATTCGGGTTATAGCGGGGCGGGTTATAGCAAGGTCCCACTGTAGTGTTATCTGTTGGTCTACATACTCATAATATTGTTATCTTTTGGTCTATATACTCATTATATTGTTATCTGTTGGTCCACATACTCATGATATTGTTATCTATTGGTCTACATACTCAAAAATTGTTCTATGTTGGTCTACATACTCATAATATTGTTATCTTTTGGTCTACATACTCATAATATTATCTCTTGGTCTACATACTCATAATATTGTTATATGTTGGTCTACATACTCATAATATTGTTATCTTTTGGTCTACATACTCATAATATTGTTATCTATTGGTCTACATACTCATAATATTGTTATCTCTTGGTCTACATACTCATAATATTGTTATCTTTTGGTCTACATACTCATAATATTATCTCTTGGTCTGCATACTCAAAAATTGTTCTATGTTGGTCTACATACTCATAATATTTTTATCTATTGGTCTACATACTCATAATATTGTTATCTGTTGGTCTACATACTCATAATATTGTTATCTATTGGTCTACATACTCATAATATTGTTATCTGTTGATGTACATACTCATTGTTATCTATTGTTAAACGTATATAATGTTATCTACTTGTCAACACACAATATTGTTGTCTTCTGGTTTACATACTCAATATTGTTATCTATTGGTCTACATACTCATAATATTGTTATCTGTTGATGTACATACTCATTGTTATCTACTGGTAAACATATATAATGTTATCTACTTGTCAACACACTCATAATATTGTTATCTTCTGGTTTACATACTATTATTATCTACTGGTCTACATACTCAATATTGTTATCTATTGGTCTACATACTCATAATATTGTTATCTTTTGGTCTATATACTCATAATATTATCTATTGGTCTACATACTTATACAATTGTTATCTATTGGTAAACATATACGTTGTTGTTGTAGGGCTTAATGCCATTTTTCAGCACATGATAGGCTATACATGGCAGCTGTATTATTGGTGGAGGAAGAACCCGGGAAAATCTTCAGAAAGAACACGACCCACAAGAAGCTACTGGCAAGCTTTCTGACATACCCACACTGGCCGAGTCTGAGACTCGAACCCACGCAGACAGAGGTGAGAGGTAAACATATATAATGTTATCTATTGGTCAACACACTCATAATATTGTTATCTTCTGGTTTACATACTCAGTATTGTTATCAATTGGTCTACATACTCAATAGTGTTATCAATTGGTCTACATACTCAATAATGTTATTGATTGATCTATATACTCAAAATATTATCTCCTGGTCTACATACTTATATTATCTCTTGATATACATATTATTATCTATTGGTAAACATAGCTGTAATGTTATCTACTGGTTGAAATACTAATAATGTTAGCCTAATGAAGAAGTACTTCCTACACACTGGATGTCCACCATTATTATGAACAAATTATGCACACACATCAGTAAAAATAAATCTTTACAAAATGTATTTAAAATGTGTTTTCACCAATTCTGTTCTTAAAACACACTGATATTTGCATATTGATGTTTCAAATTTAGAAACACAAGTTGTTACATTTTCATCACAAAATGATTATATGTGATGACTTGCCCAAATCTGGCCATTACAACAAATGATAACTTGTTTAGGAAAGGTTAGAAAGATATCATTAAACAGCTTTTCTCAAACTGGTGCCAATATGAATCTCAAAGAAAAAGTCAATGTTTAATAAAAACATGATGTAATCTCATCAATACATTGATGTATTATGTTGCTACATTTTATCAGCCTTGTTCTGGTAAAAGTAAAACTTGATGAAGAATTTTAAGTTATAAAGAGATGAATATGTAATGATAAATATGGCAAAGTCTTTATAACTGCCCAAGTCTATTTGTTGCAATATACTGTAAAGTCTTTCTATTTGCCCAACCTATTTGTTGTAATGTACCAAGTCCATTTTTTGCAACATACTGTAAAGTCTTTCTATTTGCCCAGTCTATTTGTTGCAATATACTGTAAAGTCTTTCTATTTGCCCAGTATATTTGTTGCAATATACTGTAAAGTCTTTCTATTTGCCCAGTCTATTGCAATATATGGTAAAGTCTTTCTATTTGCCCAGTCTATTTGTTGCAATCTACTGTTAAGTCTTTCTATTTGCCTAGTGTATTTGTTGCAATATACTGTAAAGATTTCTATTTGCCCAGTCTATTTGTTGCAATATACTGTAAAGTCTTTCTATTTGCCCAGTCTATTGCAATATATGGTAAAGTATATGCCATTGTCAATTTGTAAGAATATATGATAAAAGTTTTTCTTTTTGTCCTTGTCAGTGGCGGAGACTTTCTATATGCCATTGTCAATTTGTAATAAAATATGGTAAAGTCTTTCTATTTGTCCTTGTCAATGGCAGAGTCTTTCTATATGCCATTGTGAGTTTGTAATGAGATATGGTAAAGTCTAACTCCTAGTCCATTTGTAATCATATATGGTAAGGTCTTTCTACTTGCCCTTGTCAATGGTGGAGTCTTTCTACTTGCCTTGGTCAATTAGAGCAAACTTTTGTCTGGCCACCTGATTATGCAATCTTGCATGTGAACTGTTAAGAAGTCCAGTGAAATCTCTGTTCTGTGAAAGCTGCTTCACAGATGACACACTCAGCAAATGGGGATGATTAGTTACCTTACCACTGCTTGAGTATGACACATTCAACTTCAAACAGCACAGACCCACATCTTCTGTTACATAATTTACTGGAAGATAAGGGTCTACACCATTTGTTCTACATGATTATAACATCATATAACCTGATTTGCCAGCACTGAGTTACCCAGAATCTGTTATTATGTGTTGATAAATAGCACAATTACACGTTGTATAGAATCTTATACAAGTCAGATCTTGATGTATACAGTTTGTTAGGACTAATCAGCAGCACATCAATACACTCCAATCTACCAGCACATTAAGCAATGGTAGATCAGGATCGATGTTATTCACGTTCTTAGGATCGGATTTGTACACGAGAAGAATGGAATCTGAATTTAAATCCCTTTTTTGGATTCTTCCTAACATTTATCCATATGAATGGGTTGACTTGTGCAAGACTGACAGAATTAGCAAATAAACAAATTTACTTAACCTCTTTATTCTTACATGCATTATGAAGACATACAAAATTTACTTTTCTTGAAACAAACATCTCCTAATGATTGAGGTTAACATTCTGGTCCTAGGGTGTAACATTAAATATGCATAAGTGAAGATCCTCCATTGAGTAGTTTGCTGCACTTTTGTCTTAATCTGACAAAATTTCAGGCATCTGGGTCATACGGAATTAGTAACTTTTCTGAAAAACGATTGATGTTCTCAACTCCACGTATTTCTTCATCAACAAGTGGCAATAACGTGATATTGAAGTCTTCGTACAAGTCCATAATCTGAAAGTGAAAGAAGAAATATCGAAAAAAGCCGATAACATTCCAATTTGGTTATCAAACCTAACACTCAAACCACTGCTTTTTGAATAATGAACTAAGTAATTCAATTTGTATCACACTGCTTTTTGAATAATGAACTTCGTAATTTAATTTGTATCACACTGCTTTTTGAATAATGAACTTCGTAATTCAATTTGTATCACACTGTTTTATGAATAATGAACTTCGTAATTCAATTTGTATCACATTGATTTTTGAATAATGAACTAAGTAATTCAATTTGTATCACACTGCTTTTTGAATAATGAACTTCGTAATTCAATTTGTATCACACTGCTTTTTGAATAATGAACTTCGTAATTCAATTTGTATCACACTGCTTTTTGAATAATGAACTTCGTAATTCAATTTGTATCACACTCCAACTGCCTATGCCCCCCCCCCAATGTTATAGATGAAGAATCCATCCAATAATTTATCGGATGAAGTACCCCCCACCACAAAAGAATTTAAATGCCAATGTATCACCCACAAAAGAATTTATCTGAAGTATTCCCCTCAAAATAATTTATTAGCCAAAGTATCCCTATCAGAATTTATTATCCCCACACAAAAAATTCAAGTATCCCTCACAAAAGAATTTATTTCAGTATCCCCAAAATATAATTTATTAGTGAACGAATCACCTATAAAAGAATTTTTCGCTGAAGTATATCCCACAAATGAATTTTTAGCTGAAGTATATCCCACAAATGAATTTCATAGCTGAAGTATCTCCAACAAAGAATTTCTTAACTGAAGTATCCCTCACATAAGGATTTTTTAGCCAAAGTATCTCCCACAAAAGAACTTATTAGATGAAGTATCCTGTATGCGTTGTGCCTATACTGTACAGCCATTTGAACACATCATATTTCAAGTTTCCGATGTCACTCCACTGGTGACTTGTCATTTTATTATGATGCGTGATATCAGAACAAAAAGCCACCTAAACACAGGACAGTGTTTGCCAGCTGACTGTCTGTAATCAAGGATCCATGTGAATTTGTAACTTGCATAAATAAATAACTTTATTATTATTCTTCATGCAAATGTATAAGTGTGTATAAAATCAATAGCGTAGTCTTTGTCCTGTGATGTACTTTATTTTTCAGCTTATTAGTAAATATTAAATAGAAGTAGAGAAGGCTAATTGTTCATTTTTACATATGGTGTACACTTCAAAGTGGACTATAAGAGAATGTTCCAAACAAGATTGAACAGATCATTTTATATAATTTACATATCTAACCACAATATATTTATCATATATTGATTAATACTGTTTTGTAAATTTGCTGAACATTTTTTATAAATGAAATTAAAACCTAATGATTGTTCTTTTATTTAATTTAACTTTAAAGCTATAGTTTTAAAAATTTGCCTTGGTGTGTGAATACGCCATATAAATGAGTTTGTATTAAACAATAATGCATAAAATCTTTCCTTGTCTGTATGTATCTCTGATGGATTGGGATATAGAGTAGACCTGATGTACCCTCCTACATTTTGTAACTGGTGACTAATGGACGCAGGACCTGCAGTACTTTAGTGGTTTGTCAGCAGGACTCAAAATCTACCATACTTTAACTGTAAAGGTAGACATGTGCATCCTACCATACTCTAACTGAAAGGGCAGACATTTGAATTCTACCATATTCTTAGGGCAGACATTGGAATCCTACCATACTTTAACTGTAAGGGCAGACATTGGAATCCTACCATACTCTAACTGTACAGGCAGACATTTTAATCCTACCATACTTTAACTGTAAAGGTAGACATTGGAATCCTACCATACTCTAACTATAAAGGTAGACATTGGAATCCTATCATATTCTAACTGTAAAGGTAGACATTTTAATCCTACCATACTTTAACTGTAAAGGTAGACATTGGAATCCTACCATACTCTAACTGTAAAGGTAGACATTTTAATCCTACCATACTTTAACTGTAAAGGTAGTCATTGGAATCCTACCATATTCTAGCAGCAGACATTTGAATCATATCATACTCTAAATGCAGGGGAGGCATTTGAATCATGCAATGTAATGGCAGACATTGGAATCCTACCATACTTTAACTGTACGGGTAGACATTTTAATTCTACCATACTCTAACTGTAAGGGCTGACATTGGAATCCTACCATACTATAACTGTACGGGTAGACACTAGAAACCTACCTTTCTGTAGCTATAAGGGCAGACAGTGGAATCCTACCTTTCTGTAGCTATAAGGGCAGACAGTGGAATCCTACCTTATTGTAACTGTAAGGACATACACTGGAATTCTACCATAATGTAACTGTAAGGTTGGATATTGGAATTCTACTATACTTTATCAGAAAGAATTTGCTCATGTCAGTTTATTCTCTCTCTATTGCAACTATATACATGTATATGAAGACCAACCACCCTGACACTTTATTACACTGATATAAATTAGGACCAAACTATGCCAACACTGTATTACACCTATACAGATTAGGACCAAACCACCATTGAACAACTGTACTGATTAAGACCAAACCATGCATGTTAAACAACTGTACTAATTAAGACCAAACTATGCATGTTAAACAACTGTACTAATTAAGACCAAACTATACATGTTGAACAACTGTACTGATTAAGACCAAACTATGCATGTTGAACAACTGTACTAATTAAGACCAAATCAATCATGTTGAACAACATTTTTGATTAAGACAAAACCACACATGATGAACAATTTTTATGATTAAGACCAAACCATACATGTTGAATAACTGTATTTATTAAGACCAAACTATGCCAACACTGTATTACACCTATACAGATTAGGACCATACCACACACGTTGAGCAACTACATAGATTAAGACCAAGCCATGCATGTTGAACAACCGTTCTGATTAAGACCAAACCATGCATGTTGAACAACTGTTTTGATGCATGTTGAACAACTACATAGATTAAGACAAAACCACACATGTTGAACAACTACAGTGATTAAGACCAAACAATGTATTTTCAAAAACACAGTAATGAGGAGAACATGACCACATGAACATTTGTCTTGGGTGGTCTGCCCTTTTAATATAAAGTGCAATCGTAGTGTCCGATTACAAGCCAAGACCAAGCAAGCTATGTCAGAGATATCTATGATACATGTGCCTTATACCTATGGTCAGATTACAAGAATAGAAATCTGTTTACATTGATGGTTGGAAAAGTATGGTTTTACGTGGATGTGATGAAGTTAAGAATGGAACCAGTAGTTTACATATGTTTTAAACAAAATTCAAGCCTTGCTCACTCAAAACAATACAATAATGTAAGTTTAAACGACTGATGTTAAGTTTAACCCATTTATAGCTCTCCTTTTCACCCTGAATTCCTTTCAACTCTGTCTTATTTATCAACCATGAAACTGTTTGATGTAAATTCATCACTAAATGGTCAGTAAGACATGTATTAGGAGGCACATCTGAATAAGGTAAAATGAAGACGTGATTCAAATATGCTTGTGTGTAGTACCATCTGAATAAGGTAAAATGAGACGTGATTCAAATATGTTTGTGTGTAGTACAATCTGAATAAGGTAAAATGAAGACGTGATTCAAATATGTTTGTGTGTAGTACCATCTGAATAAGGTAAAAAGAAGACGTGATTCAAATATGCTTGTGAGTAGTACCATCTGAATAAGGTAAAATGAATATGTGATTCAAATATGCTTGTGTGTAGTACCATCTGAATAAGGTAAAATGAAGATGTGATTCAAATATGCTTGTGTGTAGTACCATCTGAATAAGGTAAAATGAAGATGTGATTCAAATATGCTAGTGTGTAGTACAGATCAATCAGACAAAAATAGATTTAAATGACATGCATTAGAGAATGTGTCATCATAAATAGGTTTCATTTAAGGACAGTTACTAAATACTAATTTTGAGGGTTTTTAATTGTTCAGAGTGAACAAGACTTGTATTTTCTCTGATCATTTATAAACTATTGGTTTTCATTCTGAATTTGATATGTCTGAATACACAATCTACAGCATAATTGAGCACATGTTACTGATTTTTCTCTGAAAAGTTCAGAAAGGGAATGAGATCAGCAGTGTGAAGAGTGGGTGTACTTGTAAACAATTGTATGCTAAATTTCTGAACTCTCTGTATACAATATATATATATATATATATATATATATATATATATATATATATATATATATATATATATATATATATATATATATATATATATATATATATATATGAAAATTAACAATATTTGTGTTTATATATGTATACAACTCGACCAAATAATTTTTTTTTAAAAATCAGCTGGGTATGATTTTTTTTTCAGGAATCAATATTGTAGGGAGGTGAGTGATAGTGATACACTGGCACAAAAAGTAACCTTATACCAAAAGACATTCCGATATTTCAGATGGCGATTACCTTTAGTTCAACTTACTTGGTAATTAAAAATGTTGAGCTTTTCCTGTTTGCCAACTTTTGTTGAAAAATGCAGCTAATGCCAACAACAAGTATAATGTATTTAAGAACATATGAAGAATCTACTACAACTTGAAGAACTTTTGGATGGTAATTCATTTTAGTACCATATATTTAAGAACCTGTGACGAATCTAATACAACTTGAAGAACTTTTGGATGGTAATTCATTTTAGTACCATATATTTAAGAACCTGTGACGAATCTAATACAACTTGAAGAACTTTTGGATGGTAATTCATTTTAGTACCATATATTTAAGAACCTGTGAAGAATCTAATACAACTTGCAGAAGTACTCTTTAATAGGGCACCAATGTTTGCCATATTTAAGACTTGAGTACTCAAAGTGGTAGACTCCACTTGATATTCAATACATGAAATGATAGTCACTAATGACACAATCTCTAACCAGGTCTAAGAATATACCACTCACCCACTAAAAAGTTTTGAAAATTAAAATAAGAAATATTATATTTTCCACTAGTATGAAATACAAAGTTTTCTCAGATATTTAGCATATGTACACTAAAAGTTGCACATAAGTTAGAAAAATAAAAAGATTCCTATTGTCTGTCATTTGTGGTTGACCAATCAGAATGCATTATTCCATTTAGCACACTGCATCATTTAGTCTTGCCAGTGCAGCCATAGCTGAGGGTCACTTTAATGTAGCAAAATGGAGTGTAAGTGTTTAATGGTACACAAAGAAGCAGACTGCACTGTACTGTAAGCATGGAAGTGTAATATCTGAGCTGAACATCTTTATAGCTTTAAGTAGGGCTCAAGTACTGCTTGTGGAGGCATTAAACAAAAAGTAGCTTATGCGGAAGCATCCTCACTTTTATTTTTAAAATAGTATTGTATACAGATGTCATGTATAGAGATGTCATGTATACAGATGTCATGTATACAGCATGTATACAGATGTCATGTATACAGCATGTATACAGATGTCATGTATACAGATGTCATGTATACAGATGTCATGTATACAGATGTCATGTATACATCATATGTAAGGATGAATGGTTTAACCAGTATTACAAGAAAATCTTTAAAAACATCTATATCAAATTGTCAGTAAATGTTTTCTGTACTTTTGTAGAGTACTTTAAGTCCCAAAATTGGACTTAGGGCTCTAGTCTGAGATATATCTAACTGGGCTTAGGGCTCTAGTCTGAGATATATCCAGTTGGACTTGGGGCTCTAGTCTGAGATATATCCAATTGGACATGCGGCTCCAGTCTGAGATATATCCAATTGTACTTCGGGTTCTAGTCTGAGATATATCTAACTGTACTTGGGACTCTAGTCTGAGATATATCCAATTGTACTTGGGGCTCTAGTCTGAGATATATCCAATTGGACTTGGGGCTCTAGTCCGAGATATATCCAATTGGACTTGGGACTCTAGTCCGAGATACATGTATATCCAATTGAACCTGGGGCTCTAGTCTGAGATATATACAGTTGGACTTGGGACTCTCATCTGAGATATATCCAATTTTACTTGGGTATTCATATTTCATCAGTATATTTAGCACTGAATAAAATATTTATTAGATTTTCAAGCAAAAGTCCTGAAAAAGAGGAACATTATTACAGAAACAAAAATAATTATTGGTTAAGTTTAATAAGACCAGGATCTGAAGTACAGCTCTCTGCTACACTAATGAATACATAAACAATCAAATATAGCAGTCATGTAATCTTATTGCCAGAGAGATGTATTCTTCCTTCAACGAATGCAAAGTCAGGAACTATCAAACAGAAAATACGATAAAACTTTATGTCACAATAGTGGGGAAATGACATAACATTATTTCTGACCTGCTCCAAGTACTTGGTCTGTATTTTATGTCGAGCATTACACAATTTGCATGGTTCCTCCCCTTTCTTCAGGAAAAGTAGCTGATTGACAACGATGTTATGTGTGTCAATACCATACTGTGTCAGTTCCTGAACCAACCTCTCTGTCTCATATAAGGACAGGAACTCTGCTATGCATACGCATATAAATGTTGTCAGATCCTAAAGTAAAAAGATGAAAGAATTACTCAATTTGCTGATGTAAACTATATCAATTACAATTTTTTTAATGACACAGATTTTCTGCAATATGACTTGCTGTAAATGGTCACATGATGGAAGTTTAACACATCGATAAATTCTGAGACAACTTTCAGTTTTTGTACGGTTTGCAATAAAAATAAACATTGCAGACACTTCACTGTGAAACGATTGTTTCATCTTTTAAATGTTTTATTCAGCAAATAAATATAAAAATTTACCCTTTTTATACTTTTTCTAATATTCTTTGGTTGAATGCATAATTGACAATTGGTGTTCATCTACTACATATTCAAGCAAAATGACCAATTACAGTGATTTTTCAATGCAAGTTTTTTTAAAAATTGGATGACAAGGAGTTAAAAGAAATAATCACAGCCTGTGAAGCAGATGGAGATGGATTTTGATTATATTGCGATGGATTTTACAAGTGCTGAAAATAACAGAAAAACGTAGATTGATAAATTCCCTCACAATGAACCCCATGTCCTCTGTCATGCTTGCCATTTAAAATGATTTAAAATACAAATTAGGCACATTTCTGACCATGAGTCTGTCGTAATTACCATACACAGTAGAACATATATAATGCATCTTGACCAAGATCATCGAGCAAAAGGAATGCAACTACATCAGTAAACAATTTAAAAAATGCATCTTAACATTTTTGCATGAAACCTATATATAATTAAATTGAACATTTAATTGTTTTTTTTGGACTATTGTTAATAATGGTTTTAGATTCAATGCCTTCCCAGCAAGAGTTCTGTGTACTTCTGACCAATTATCTTCCTGCATTTGATGTTTTTAGATTTACAGAATGCCTATACATGTGATGGAAGTGGCAGGCATATTCTACACTTAAATCTTTTACTTAAGTGACAGTGCATTTAAATCATTTAGTTTCATGACATCAATTTTTTTAGCTTGGTATAAAATTACATTTTAGCTTTCTTTTGCCTTAAGATGTGTGTGAGTGTGTATGTGCATATGTGTGCACACAGATGCATACATGCATGCATGTATGAACTGGATTGAATAGCACATCAGTACAATACTGGCTGAGTAAGTTGAGGTCACAAAAAGTCACTGAAAACAAATACAAAGGCAAAAAAGTCACAAAAAGTCACTGAAAACAAATACAAAGGCAAAAAAGTCATAAAAAGTCACTGAAAACAAATACAAAGGCAAAAACAATTATTAAAATCAAAATTAAATCTAAAAAAAAAGTCAGCATGAAAATTATCTGAGTGTGCATTCTAGGTCAAAAAGTCATCAGTCATCTCTCACAATATGCAGATGAACATCAGGTCTATTATCCATCCCCAATATCAGGTCTATTATCCATCCCCAACATCAGGTCAATTATACACATCCCCAATATCAGGTCTATTATCCATCCCCAATATCAGGTCAATTATACACATCCCCAATATCTGGTCTATTATCCATCCCCAATATCAGGTCAATTATACACATCCCCAATATCAGGTCAATTATACACATCCCCAATATCAGGTCTATTATCCATCCCCAACATCAGGTCAATTATACACATCCCCAATATCAGGTCTATTATCCATCCCCAATATCAGGTCAATTATACACATCCCCAATATCAAGTCAATTATACACATCCCCAATATCAGGTCTATTATCCATCCCCAATATCAGGTCAATTATACACATCCCCAATATCAGGTCTATTATCCATCCCCAATATCAGGTCAATTATACACATCCCCAATATCTGGTCTATTATCCATCCCCAATACAGTGGGACCCCGCTATAACACGGTAGCTGGGAGCCATAGAATCCGACCGGGCTATGAACCGAACCGTGTTATAAGCAACCATGTAGAATACCAACACATTTTTGGATTTAATGGGGGGGGGGGGGTCATAAAAATGGGTGCGAAAATGCATGGCACAATTACCATTTTTGATCAATATATATTAAATGAGAAAAACATTTGCTTTGGTAATAGAAATTGCAGATATAATATATTACTTTATTCATAGAACCATGCATTGGTACATACACGTGTCTAATTTATGTATACATGTATAATCTATTGCATGAAAAGAGTATCAACACCATGTACTCAACATCGAATCTTGTAACATAAATTGAATCCATAATACAAATATTTCCATCGAAAATATCCACACACGGATGTAAAATATTCAATAATTTTGTCACAGATCATTATGTGACTGAATTCAATGAAAAGAAAAAAAACAAAAATTACGTAACGGGTGTACGTAATGAATGATGAAATAGTACATGTCCATAGATTAAATAATGGAAGCTAAAGTGTATTCTTATAATAACTACATGTACATCTCAGGATCTTTCTGTCTCTGAATTCAGTCATTGTAAATTTTTGTAAACATTTTCCCACCCAAGCTGCTAGTCAAAGTCCTTTGAACTTGCCGCCCAGTTATTGCGTCATGTTCTTTTGATGTACTCTAATACAGCAGGCAGAACTGGCTGTATTTTAACCACGGAATTATGTCACTGTTTAGCTCGGCAGTTCACTTTGATGATAAACAATGTACTTAAATTGATTTATACATTCTGGTGAGAATCTTTTTTCAACCGCCGCATTGGCTGTTGCTTAGTTGTGTATGATATTAAGAGAAACATATATCGGAGATTATTTGAGCAACGATTGTATTCGGAATGCATTTAAGACAAACACAAAGTAGACACGATGGCTTCATTACTCAGGAATCAGTAATTATAATATTGACACTTATGAGCTGTAATTTTTCAACAATAAACAAAGATCAAAGTTCTCAGTAGGCCCAGCAACTGGTTTGTATTTACGTTTATTTTGGCACAAAACTAGAAGAAATTTGATAATACATTTTCTACACGTTCTTTTTCGCACGGTTTAGACGAATATGAGAATGATAATTAAACTTTTAATATTTTTTTTTCATACTTAAATTTCTTTCTTTTTTTTTTTGGTCTTTGAGAAAAATACCTGTAATAAATTACTCGAAATTTCGGGAGCCATGCCACGACCGGGTTTTATCCGAATTCGGGTTATAGCGGGGTCCCACTGTATCAGGTCAATTATACACATCCCCAATATCAGGTCTATTATCCATCCCCAATATCAGGTCTATTATCCATCCCCAATATCAGGTCAATTATACACATCCCCAATATCAGGTCTATTATCCATCCCCAATATCAGGTCTATTATCCATCCCCAATATCAGGTCAATTATACACATCCCCAATATCAGGTCTATTATCCATCCCCAACATCAGGTCTATTATCCATCCCCAATATCAGGTCTATTATACATCTCCAATATCAGGTCTATTATCTATCCCCAATAACAGGTCTATTATACATCCCTAATATCAGGTCTATTATCCATCCCCAACATCAGGTCTATTATCCATCCCCAATATCAGGTCTATAATCTATCCCCAATATCAGGTCTATTATCCATCCCCAATATCAGGTCTATTATCCATCCCAAACATCAGGTCTATTATACGTTCCCAATATCAGGTCTATTATCCATCCTCAATATCAGGTTTATTATCAATCCTCAATATCAGGTCTATTATCTATCCCCAATATCAGGTCTATTATCCATCCCCAATATCAGGTCTATTATCCATCCCCAATATCAGGTCTATTATCCATCCCCAATATCAGGTCTATTATCCATCCCCAATATCAGGTCTATTATTCATCCCCAATATCAGGTCAATTATACACATCCCCAATATTAGGTCTATTATCCATCCCCAACATCAGGTCTATTATCCATCCCAATATCAGGTCTATTATCTATCCCCAATATCTGGTCTATTATACATCCCCAATATCAGGTCTATTATCCATCCCCAATATCAGGTCTATTATCCATCCCAAATATCAGGTCTATTATCTATCCCCAATAACATGTCTATTATACATCCCTAATATCAGGTCTATTATCCATCCCCAACATTAGGTCTATTATCCATCCCCAATATCAGGTCTATTATCTATCCCCAATATCAGGTCTATTATCCATCCCCAATATCAGGTCTATTATCCGTCCCCAACATCAGGTCTATTATCCATTCCCAATATCAGGTCTACTATACATCCCCAATATCAGGTCTATTATCCATCCAAAATATCAGGTCTATTATTCATCCCCAATATCAGGTCTATTATCCATCCCCAATATCAGGTCTATTATCTGTCCCCAACATCAGGTCTATTATCCATCCCCAATATCAGGTCTACTATACATCCCCAATATCAGGTCTATTATCCATCCAAAATATCAGGTCTATTATTCATCCCCAATATCAGGTCTATTATCCATCCTCAATATTAGGTCTATTATCCATCCCTAATATCAGGTCTATTATTCATCCCCAATATCAGGTCAATTATACACATCCCCAATATTAGGTCTATTATCCATCCCCAACATCAGGTCTATTATCCATCCCCAATATCAGGTCTATTATCTATCCCCAATATCTGGTCTATTATACATCCCCAATATCAGGTCTATTATCCATCCCCAATATCAGGTCTATTATCCATCCCAAATATCAGGTCTATTACCTATCCCCAATAACATGTCTATTATACATCCCTAATATCAGGTCCATTATCCATCCCCAGCATCAGGTCTATTATCCATCCCCAATATCAGGTCTATTATCTATCCCCAATATCTGGTCTATTATACATCCCCAATATCAGGTCTATTATCCATCCCCAATATCAGGTCTATTATCCATCCCAAATATCAGGTCTATTATCTATCCCCAATAACATGTCTATTATACATCCCTAATATCAGGTCTATTATCCATCCCCAACATCAGGTCTATTATACATCCCCAATATCAGGTCTATTATCCATCCCCAATATCAGGTCTATTATCCATCCCAAATATCAGGTCTATTATCTATCCCCAATAACATGTCTATTATACATCCCTAATATCAGGTCTATTATCCATCCCCAACATCAGGTCTATTATCCATCCCCAATATCAGGTCTATTATCTATCCCCAATATCAGGTCTATTATCCATCCCCAATATCAGGTCTATTATCCATCCCCAACATCAGGTCTATTATCCATTCCCAATATCAGGTCTACTATACATCCCCAACATCAGGTCTATTATCCATCCCAAACATCAGGTCTATTATACGTTCCCAATATCAGGTCTATTATCCATCCTCAATATCAGGTCTATTATCCATCCCCAATATCAGGTCTATTATCTATCACCAATATCAGGTCTATTATCCATCCCCAATATCAGGTCTATTATCCATCCCCAATATCAGGTCTATTATCCATCCCCAATATCAGGTCTACTATACATCCCCAATATCAGGTCTATTATTCATCCCCAATATCAGGTCTATTATCTATCCCCAATATCAGGTCTATTATCCATCCCCAATATCAGGTCTATTATCTATCCCCAATATCAGGTCTATTATCCATCCCCAATATCAGGTCTATTATCCATCCCCAATATCAGGTCAATTATACACATCCCCAATATCAGGTCTATTATCCATCCCCAACATCAGGTCTATTATCCATCCCCAATATCAGGTCTATTATCTATCCCCAATATCAGGTCTATTATACATCCCCAATATCAGGTCTATTATCCATCCCCAATATCAGGTCTATTATCCATCCCCAATATCAGGTCTATTATCTATCCCCAATAACAGGTCTATTATACATCCCTAATATCAGGTCTATTATCCATCCCTAACATCAGGTCTATTATCCATCCCCAATATCAGGTCTATTATCTATCCCCAATATCAGGTCTATTATCCATCCCCAATATCAGGTCTATTATCCATCCCCAATATCAGGTCTATTATCCATCCCCAATATCAGGTCTATTATCCATCCCTAATATCAGGTCTACTATACATCCCCAATATCAGGTCTATTATCCATCCAAAATATCAGGTCTATTATTCATCCCCAATATCAGGTCTATTATCTATCCCCAATATCAGGTCTATTATCCATCCCCAATATCAGGTCTATTATCTATCCCCAATATCAGGTCTATTATCCATCCCCAATATCAGGTCTATTATCCATCCCCAATATCAGGTCAATTATACACATCCCCAATATCAGGTCTATTATCCATCCCCAACATCAGGTCTATTATCCATCCCCAATATCAGGTCTATTATCTATCCCCAATATCAGGTCTATTATACATCCCCAATATCAGGTCTATTATCCATCCCCAATATCAGGTCTATTATCCATCCCCAATATCAGGTCTATTATCTATCCCCAATAACAGGTCTATTATACATCCCTAATATCAGGTCTATTATCCATCCCTAACATCAGGTCTATTATCCATCCCCAATATCAGGTCTATTATCTATCCCCAATATCAGGTCTATTATCCATCCCCAATATCAGGTCTATTATCCATCCCCAATATCAGGTCTACTATACATCCCCAATATCAGGTCTATTATCCATCCCAAACATCAGGTCTATTATATGTTCCCAATATCAGGTCTATTATCCATCCTAAATATCAGGTCTATTATCCATCCCCAATATCAGGTCTATTATCTATCCCAAACATCAGGTCTATTATCCATCCCCAATATCAGGTCTATTATCCATCCCCAATATCAGGTCTACTATACATCCCCAATATCAGGTCTATTATCCATCCCGAATATCTGGTCTATTATCCATCCCGAATATCAGGTCTATTATTCATCCCCAATGTCAGGTCTACTATACATCCCCAATATCAGGTCTATTATACTTCCCTAATATCAGGTCTATTATCCATCCCCAATATCATGTCTAATATCGATCCCCAATATCAGGTCTATAATCTATCCCCAATATCAGGTCTATTATCCATCCCCAATATCAGGTCTATTATACATCCCCAATATGAGGTCTATTATACATCCCCAATATGTCTAATATCCATCCCGAATATCAGGTCTATTATTCATCCCTAATATCAGGTCTATTATCTATCCCTAATATCAGGTCTATTATACATCCCAAATATCAGGTCTATTATACATCCCCAATATCAGGTCTACTATACATCCCCAATATCAGGTCTATTATACATCCCTAATACCAGGTCTATTATCCATCCCCAATATCATGTCTAATATCCATCCCCAATATCAGGTCTATTATCCATCCCCATATCAGGTCTATTATACATCCCCAATATCATGTCTAATATCCATCCCCAATATCAGGTCCATTATTCATCCCCAATATCAGGTCTATTATCCATCCCCAATATCAGGTCTATTATCTATCCCCAATATCAGGTCTGTTATACATCCCAGATATCAGGTCTATTATACATCTCCAATATCAGGTCTATTATACTATCCCAATATCAGGTCTATTATGGATCCTCAATATCAAGTTTATTATACATCCCCAATATCAGGTCTATTATACATCCCCCATATCAGGTCTATTATACATCCCAAATATCAGGTTTATTATTATACACCCCCAAGACTGCAGAGGGAATTAATTATCTGCTGGGTTTTATATTTATCATTGGTCAATAAAATTAAATTTATGGTTGGTAAATTAAATTCAAATTATGGCTGGTAGCTATTAGTAAACAAATGTGACACCAAATTCACAGCATCCTAAAGCAGGAAATAAGCACAACATAACATGATTATTGTAAGCACTTCATAATGACTAAAAATTCAACCAGAGCTTGAAGTTACAGTTTCACAGAAATGCAATTGTTTATGCATTATATGTGTCATTCAGTTTAGATTGTGTAATCAATACATCAAATATACTTACTGCATTTCTAAATTGTTCATTGACTTGTCTGATTGTCTGCATCATTTCTTCAAGCTTGGTGGACATGACATCAGCATTCACATTCTGCATGCCAACTAAACCAGAAATCTGAAAACATACATTATTTGATTTCATCACAGGCACTGAAAAATATCATGTCTCGCATGTAATATAACCTCACACTGGGGTCATCTAAAAGGATAACACAAATGTCAGAATGATGTAAATGATAAAATGCCACCTGGAAGAAAATATGATAACTAAATCAGACTAAATTTAAATTGCATTTTCAGCTTTATTGCAGAGTGTGAAGAAATTACTTAGTCTAATTATATGTACAAGGAATACCAAGGTACAAACTGCTAACACTTTATGATTGTACCAAAATCTCAACTATCATGTAAAGATATATGCCTTGCATAAACATTAAAACTAGACCTTAACATTGTTGATACGCTTTAACACTGGTCCTAAATGTTGCTGTTATTGCTGCCATCAGAAAATGGATACCTATATCTCTTCATTTTTTTTGTCAATCAAAACTTTATGGCATATTGTTATCCCCTTGGTTTACCTGTGATACAAAGGGTCCAATCTTATTTGTCAATCAAAACTTTATTTCATATTGTTATCCCCTTGGTTTACCTGTGATACAAAGGGTCCAATCTTATTTGTCAATCAAAACTTTATGGCATATTGTTATCCCCTTGGTTTACCTGTGATACAAAGGGTCCAATCTTATTTGTCAATCAAAACTTTATGGCATATTGTTATCCCCTTGGTTTACCTGTGATACAAAGGGTCCAATCTTATTTGTCAATCAAAACTTTATGGCATATTGTTATCCCCTTGGTTTACCTGTGATACAAAGGGTCCAATCTTATTTGTCAATCAAAACTTTATGGCATATTGTTATCCCCTTGGTTTACCTGTGATACAAAGGGTCCAATCTTATTTGTCAATCAAAACTTTATGGCATATTGTTATCCCCTTGGTTTACCTGTGATACAAAGGGTCCAATCTTATTTTTGACTCTGAGTAATTTTCCAATTCCGTTCTCTGCAACAGTGGGAAAGGAGAGAAGCCGAAGTGTGTGACCAGTTGGTGCTGTATCAAACACAACCACAGAGAAGTTCATCCCTCGAACCAATCTGGAAAATTGATTTAATGATAAATAACATGACTGAATATGTAAAACATGCACACACACACACAGCTATCAAATTTTTAAAAAGTCTAGAAGATTTTTTTGTATCAGTTATGGTGTGGATGTGACGATACTCGGATAGAGGTGAACAATTTTTCTGAAACTTGCTGTGAATTACATATTCATTAATTATGGCATTATTTTTCATATTTTCCTTATGTTGCATCAATCATTAATTGGTCTTATGGTGTGTCAGTCATTTATTCTATATATGACTGCATCCATCTCTAACATGACTGCAAAGTTTCTACATTAAAATAATGGGTTCAGTTCACAAAATCCATAACACAGTAAACTGCCGACATCTGGTGTTAAGCAATGCAATGTCCAGGTGGCATTACATCTGGTAGCAAAATACATTTTTTATTTGTGTATATATGAAAATATAAATGTCAGCAGTACTCATCCTAACAAGCAAATTGGGGAAAAGATGAGTTTAACATTGGTTTGATTAAAAGGTAATTGTTTTAGCATATATTTAGAAATCTCAGGTAAATATTGCAACCTTAGCTTCTTATTAGTCACCTTGTAGTAGTATATATGCTTACTTCATAACTTATTAGTCACCATGTAGTAGTATATATGCTTACTTCATAACTTCGGCAAAGCTCATTGCTTCATCAATACCAGGGAAAGCCCCCAACAGCTCCTGAGCAAATGTTTTGCCTATGGACATCATATCTGCAAGATGAAGAAATTAGTAACAACCAAATGCATATACTGCAAAATAAGAAATTAGTAACAACCAAATGCATATATTACAAAATAAGAAATTAGTAATAATCAAATGCATATATTACAAAATAAGAAATTAGTAACAACCAAATGCATATATTACAAAATAAGAAATTAGTAATAATCAAATGCATATATTACAAAATAAGAAATTAGTAATAATCAAATGCATATACTACAAAATAAGAAATTAGTAATAATCAAATGCATATATTACAAAATAAGAAATTAGTAACAACCAAATGCATATATTACAAAATAAGAAATTAGTAATAATCAAATGCATATACTACAAAATAAGAAATTAGTAATAATCAAATGCATATATTACAAAAAAAGAAATTAGTAATATTCAAATACATATATTACAAAATAAGAAATTAGTAACAATCAAATGCATATTTTACAAAATAAGAAATTAGTAATAATCAAATGCATATACTACAAAATAAGACAAGTTTGTAATTGATCAAACTTTCTTGTCTGTGTGAACTGAAAGTTCCCAAATCCCAAACAAGCCTCTATCATGTGTGAATTCACAAAATTTAATCCCCAATTAATTACTTTGCAAAATAAGAAAGAAACCTACATGACAAATTCTCCATTCAACATTATTCACGAATGAAAAACATGCATGTTCTGCAAATAGTATTAGCTCATGAGATCGATTTATTTTTATTTTGCATTCAAACAAAAGGAAATTAAAATAGGAAGCTAATTTTGTCTGAATTGCCAGGTTTGTGGAATTTAAGACTGTTCAATTCATATAATGCACATAGTTTTTTAGTCAAAATTACTTTCTTTTAAACCTTTTGGTTTAGAAGAGAAAAATAAATTTTCATAATGGCTCTACCTATTATACTACATTATCTACAATAAACTCACCATTATCAAAATATTCATCAGGCAACTCATTGATTCCCAGGTTGGGGTCAATTTCCTGAAATCAGATAAGAAGCATAGTGACAATGGATTGGATTACTTCTTTCACAGTAAAACCTCTCTAATCATTCCTGTAAACCTGCAGTTCATCCATTTTATCATTTTTGCCCTAGAAAAACACTGCCTTTGATTCCAGTTTTATCATTTTTGTCCTAGAAAAACACTGCCTTTGATTCCAGTTTTGTCATTTTTGCCCTAGAAAAACACTGCCTTCGATTCCAGTTTTGTCATTTTTGCCCTAGAAAATCACTGGCTTCGATTCCAGTTTTGTCATTTTTGCCCTAGTAAAACACTGCCTTTGATTCCAGTTTTGTCATTTTTGCCCTAGAAAAACACTGCCTTTTATTCCAGTTTTGTCATTTTTGCCCTAGAAAAACACTGCCTTTGATTCCAGTTTTGTCATTTTTGTTGTAGAAAAACACTGCCTTTTATTCCAGTTTTATCATTTTTGCCCTTGAAAAACACTGCCTTTTATTCCAGTTTTATCATTTTTGCCCTAGAAAAACACTGCCTTTTATTCCAGTTTTATCATTTTTGCCCTAGAAATACACTGCCTTTTATTCCAGTTTTGTCATTTTAGCCCTAGAAATACACTGCCTTTTATTCCAGTTTCTGATTACTTACAGGCACATTTTCTCTGGTGAATTTGGCACACATCTGATCACATCAATGTCCTTGAAAACGTTGAACTATCTGTGCTTGTTTTGACTATACAATATCAGGGACGAGGCAAGTTAAATGAGTCATACTGACAATTCTTCACTCTAATGGAGGAGGTATGCATATCAAATGGACTGTGGTTTTAGGCACAAAAATAAAAGCTAAATATTATCTATGGCAAAGCTGTTGTTGGTATTAAATGAAACATTTTAAATGACACTGAATTTAATTACATAATGTATAACCATCTCTGTGGTTTGTGAATACTGTGAAACCTTAATAATCCAGACACTTTATGTAACATCTCCAGGACTGCTTCAAAGAATGACTGTCACAGTAAATCGACTTCCTAACATTTTTATTTGTCAAAAAAGACTCATAGTTATCATAACCTGTAATAATCATATTATATTTTCATATCTTCTGAGTTTTTTTTCTCTAAATTCAAGGTTTCAATGTTGTGCCAAGTTGATGACAGGGGAAAGCCATAGTAAACTGGTTGAAATCTGCTAAAGTATGACTTTATTGTCCTAAGTATACTGAAATGCTGCCTTGGGACTTTATTGCCAAAAGTAAACATAATAATGAGGAATAAACAAACTTTGCTAATATTTAATGCAAATGAGTGTAATACTTGTTATTGTTTTATGTGTTACTTGATGTAACTACTGTTTTATGTGTTACTTGCTGTAACTACTGTTTTAATGTGTTACTTGCTGTAACTACTGTTTTATGTGTTACTTGCTGTAACTCCAGTTTTAATGTGTTACTTGCTGTAACTACTGTTTTAATGTGTTACTTGCTGTAACTACTGTTTTATGTGTTACTTGCTGTAACTCCAGTTTTAATATGTTACTTGCTGTAACTACTGTTTTAATGTGTTACTTGCTGTAACTACTGTTTTATGTGTTACTTGCTGTAACTACAGGTTTTGTGTGTTACTTGCTGTAACTACTGTTTTATGTGTTACTTTCTGTAACCAGTTTGTATGCGTTACTTGCTGTAACTACTGTTTAATGTGTTACTTGCTGTAACTAGTTTTGATGCGTTACTCGCTGTAACTACTGTTTTAATGTGCTACTATCTGTAACTACAGTTTTAATGCATTACTTGCTGTAACTACTGTTTTCTGTGTTACTTGCTGTAACTAGTTTTGATGAATATGAGTGTGTTTTACTAGCTACTGTTTTAATGTTACTTGCTGTAACTAGTTTTAATGTGCATCAGTGGGTGTTACAAGCCACTGTTTAATATAATACTTGCTACATGTATTACTACTGTTTCAATGTATATTACTTACCAGAACTAATGTTTTCATGTGCTAGTTGCTATAACTTGTGTTTTTATGCATGTGCTAATTACTATAACTCATTTTAATGTAGTAATTGCTATAATTAGTTTTAATGTGCTATTTGTTATAATTAGTTTTAATGTGCTAATTACTATAACTAGTTTTAATATGCTAGTTGCTATTACTAGTTTTAATATGCTAATTTATATAACTAGTTTAATGTGCTAATTGCTATAACTCGTTTTAATGTGCTAATTGCTATAACTTGTTTTGATGTGCTAATTGCTATAACTAGTTTAAATGTGCTAATTGCTATAACTAAATTTGGTGTGCTAATTGCTATAACTAGTTTTAATGTGTTAATTGCTATAACAAGTTTAATGTGCTAATTGCTATAACTAGTTTTATTGTGCTAATTGCTATATCTGGTTTTATTGTGGTAATTGTTATAACTAGTTTAATGCTCTAATTGCTATACCTAGTTTAATGTGCTAATTGCTATAGTTTTAATGTAGTAATTGCTATAATTAGTTTTAATGTGCTATTTGTTATAATTAGTTTTAATGTGCTAATTGCTATAACTAGTTTTAATATGCTAGTTGCTATAACTATTTTTAATATGCTAGTTGCTATAACTAGTTTTAACTTTAAAGGTGTGTTACTTGCTATATCTAATGTTTTAATGCATGTCTTACTTTCTGTAGCTACTGCTTAAATGTGTGTTACTTGCTATAATTGTTCATGTGTGTTTTACACACTTTAACTATTGTCTTTGCGTGTTACTTGTTATTGCTAATGTTTAAATGTGTACATGTGTTTTACTTACATTTTTAATGTGTGTACATGTGTTACATGTTATAAAAAAAGTTTTAATGTATTTGTGTGTTAATTGCTACTTTTTTAATGCATGTATGTGTTACACATGTGTTACTTGCTGTAACTCTTGTAACAAGATGATGTAGAGAGATCTGAAAATTTTGGAGTACGACCAAAATTACTGAAACCATCATCATCATCATCATCATCAGTCTCTTGACCTACTGTGGTTGTTGAGGTGCTATGTTTCTAAACATATGACCAGTTCTCTCCACTTATCTCGATCATGTGCTGATGCCTGTGTCTCAGAAAAACTTTTCCTGGTTCATTCTGTGATGTTGTCAGTCCACTCTTTTCTTTGTCTATCTCTCCTTCTGCCACCCTGGAAGCTGCCCTGCAGTACTGTTGTGGATAGACGCTTGACTCCAGTGACATGGCCATACCATTTCAGCTTACTCTTTTTTTATGGTGGTGAGGATGTCTTCATATTGGACTACTTTGTGCCTGATGGTGTCGAGCACTTCTTCATTTGTGATGTGGTCCATGTTAAAGATGACATAGATGGTTCTATAGTATCTCATTTCAAGTGCCTGGATTCATGTTGTAATTCTGCTGTCAGGGTCCAGGCCTCATATGAATACAAAAAGATTGAGATGACTAGTTCTCTAGCTGCCGTTGTTTGTGCTGCTCGTGACAAAATTTCTGCTCTTGGTCCTCTTCAGTGATTATGGAACCAAGATATTTGAACTGGCTCACTGTTTCCAGTTTCTGTCCTCTGACTATAATCTTGGCTGAGATTTGAGATCTGAAACCTTATTCTTTTGCAAAGCAAATTTCATGAAAATATTTATATTTAATTTTAACTATTTTAAAATTCATGCTTTTCTCTTCATCATGACAGACCAGTACTTGAAGTCAAATTTCTATGAAAACTGTGCCTTAAAATATTATAAGCACAAATTTTAGAAAACGTCTTCTACAACAAGAGATCAGTCCTTAAGAATAAACATCCTCTACTTCTACACCTTTATAAAAACAGTGGTGGTGTAGAGATATCCCTGAATGACTAACATCTGAAACATTACATACAAAATCTTTGTTCCATTGTTCAAAATACTGCGAATATGGATTCCTTCCTGTTGTCCTGTTACAAAAAGTCAAAAATTTAGGAAGACTCCAGTAAATGCTGGAGATCCAGTTTGTGTTTGCATATGTATTTAGAAATTAAAGAATGCACAGAAAAACCTTTTCAAGACATACCATGGCAGACAAGTTCTTGAAGCCATTGACAAGGGTAGGAACCTTAGTAAATTTCTGGCTGAAGGCATCTGATATATTGTGAGCTGGATCTGTGGAAATTATCAGCACACTCTCCCGCACCTTGGCCAGCTGTACTGCTAGTGAACAACTATAGAAACAGAAAAAAAAAGACTATACAGAAGCTAATACATTCTTTCAATTGCTGTAACCCCTTTTCATCCAAAACTAAGATACTTGATGGGAGTGATGCCTTTTAGAGATGGTCAACAAGAAAATTTAGGACTCCAAAATTTAGGACCATGTCTTTAAGTTTATTTATCTGATATTCTTGAGACTCTAACATACCTAATTTGGTAACGAAATATTCGTCAGAGTTAACATGTTGACATGATAACTGTAATTAAAAAATTCTTTATCATGATGTCTGACCTTGAACTTGACAACAATGATTGAAGATCTGTGATATACACAAAGATCTTCATATGTTTGGTGATATCTATAATAATTCTATAATTAAAATAGAACAAATGAATAAACTGGCATCATTCATGGTATTTTTCAGATATATCCACAAATTGCATTTGATACATATCTGTGTCATTGTGAAGTGTCGTTTAGTAGGGGTGGGGTTCTTCCTATAGACTTTAAAGAATTATGAGGAAGTTCCCCTGGTCCGCATTCAGAATGTTTACTTCTGGACAATATATTATATATGGCTACGAGTCCCCAGTCAGCAATGCCGACAGTTAAATTAAAAGAAATACAAAGATGAAATTTAAACAACAATTTAATAAATGAAAATTTTAAAGATATTAAGCAATCAATGTCACTCTTGACCATCATTTGATTTCAGTGTGAGGAATATTTTCCCTTCTTGAGTGTTACTCATCTAAATAAGTCTCCTTTCGTCTTTCTCTCCTTCCGATTCCTCTATTTCCGTTTCCTCTTCTATCCCTACTTCCGTTTCCTCTTCTATCTCTACTTCCGTTTCCTCTTCTACGGTATCTCTTGAGGTCACCCGAAATTCACTCGGTATCTCTCAAATTCACTCGGAATTCTTTCCACGTCATCCGAAATTCCCGGAATTCTCTCAACGTCACCCGAAATTCTCTCAACGTCACCCGAAATTCTCTCAACGTCACCTGAAATTCTCTCAACGTCACCCGAAAGCTTCCTGTTGAAAGGTATAATGCATTAGCATATGGTGATGAATATTACCTCACACTAAGTCACTGAATTGAACCATCAGTTTAAGGCGGGACATTTTTGGTCACGCATGCGCACACATCGAAATTCCCATACGCTTCCGCCGCTTACAAAATGGCGCCACAACACAATCTCACAAAGAATTCAAACATCTACATACTGAGCCCTATCAGTATATACATACAAATATTTCAAATATCATTGTATTATAATATTACTACTATTAGTAATATGACTATCTATATATTTATATATATGTCCTACACAAGCGTACCGAATCCACAATATTCACATTCAAATTGCAATAACGGAAATCCGTTAACTCAATGGCAAAATATATCATTACGTAAACAAAGTGCTAGTCTACCATAATATACCTACACAAAGAATTATAATAATAATTCTTATAGCGGCTAGCAAACAATACAATTCTTCACGAATACAAATCGTCCTTTCAAAAGGGTGTAAACGTAATAATTCACGAAATAATATGCACACCTATTACTAACAAAAGAGCAACATTTTACCTCACAAAATAAGGGGTAATATAATATCATGAAGAAGATGCAACGAATTTACCTCATAATCAATTGCAAGCAAAGGTACTAACGAACATCACGAAAGATGCAAAATATTAATATCATAATTAACTATTCATACTACAATACAAGTAAAATGAATATACATACGAGAATCCTTCCATTCCGCAGATGTGTCAAGCAGAAATCAAACAAAAATCACACTGACCTTTGAAGCTATCGTAAGATTTAAGCTATCTTAAGATTTCCTTGATTTCCAAAATCTGAGTCTGCAACCAATTTTCGTCTGGCCGTACGGAGTTCTATCTCTTCTCAATTCTTATTGGAGCGAACTGACTAATTCCTACTAAACATTGGGTTTTATCTAAAAATTTTCGAATAAAGTCCCACCCACATCGCATTTCGATTGGAGAGTGATCGACTCTGGTCAGTCGTTCGACTGTCAATCATACGAATGTCTGTCTGTGTGCCTATCAATTGTTACAGTCTTCTTATTTAGCGCTGTCCTGTCCTTTGATGTGGTTACGTCACCCGTCCGCGATGGACACAGTCTCCTCTCCCCTCGAGAGCTAACAAAGACCATCTTACATAAGGGGATTAGCTAACTTAGAACAATTGGAAACATCACAGCTGGGTCAGGCAGACCTACAATTTATACATGTACAAGGCCAGTCAGAATCACAAGTTATAGTTACTTATACCTACATACAAGGGGTTGGGGTAAAATCGTCACAGTCATCATCTATAAAAATCATGATGTTTGTAAACATCATGAAGTACACAAATACAAGTCATGACATTTTGACTTGACCCCAAGGTCAATTAGGTCTAGCTTTCAAACTCCTTCACAAATGGGCAGATCTGAATATGCTGGCAGTCTAATATGAACCATGTTTATTCAGAGACAATTGCAAATTTCTAGAAGTGTTTCAGTGAAATTGAAAATTGATTGCCATCATTCTACTAAGTTGTTGTTGTTGTTGTTGTTGTTGTTGTTGTAGGGTTTAATGCCATATTTCAGCACATGATAGGCTATACATGGCAGCCAGTATAAATGGTGGAGCAAGAACCCCCAAAAAAACCTGGAAAGAACCACTGTCCGACCAGCTTTCTCACATCCCCACATTGGCCAAACTCAAGACTCAAACCTACGCAGACAGAGGTGAGAGGGCAGTGACCTGTGACAGTGAGCACTTTAGATAACTTGACAAGATGGGGCCATGTCATTCCTTGTGATAAATATATCTGATAAAGGGATTTGAGACAGGAAGAGGAATTAAATGAAATTCATAATTAGAAATCTCCAACTACTTTATACAATTGGTGAAAGCCAACTGTCATATCAATGCAATATATCCAGTAATAGGATCGATTTAACATTCTGTACATGAAAGTCATGAGACAACATAAAATGTGCCATTCATGGTAATCTGTTACATGTACATAATGTCACTTTTCCCATCTAATGAATCATTGACCTTTGAGCTATATAGACTTGATTATTAAAATATATCTATGGGGTTAAAAATGACAGCCTGGAAAAAGGCCATGAACTTACATTATCCCTTGTTGTAACCTTAGCCTTCAGGCAGGTAATACACAGAGAACATCCAAGCCAAGATATATCAAAGGATATAATTTCATTAAGATATTTTAACTGGTTCAAAATAATACTTGTACATGGTAAGAGGTCACTATATTTTCCCTGGCTGTCACCTTGACCTCAAGACAGGAGACATGGTTATGTCACACACTTTGTAGTCATGTAGTCAAAATATCTTGGATTAAAAAGTAATATACAGATTATAAAACAATTCAAAAGTAATACAGATTATAAAACAAGATTGATAGTTTTTTCACTTGCAGTGATCTTCACTTGAGGCAGTGGGCATGGCACATAGTGAGGCAGTGGGTATGGCACATAGTGAGGCAGTGGGCATGGCACATAGTGAGGCAGTGGGCATGGCACATAGTGAGGCAATGGGCATGGCACATAGTGGGTATTGGACAAAATCCCCTCCACCAGTCTTTAAATATTTTAAACTGTCACAAATATACTGGCCTATTTTGAAATGGAATATATATATATATATATATATATATATATATATATATATATATATATATATATATATATATATATATACACACACACACACAGAAATCTCAATATTTTGCTCTGTTAAGATCTCAGATCTAACCAGCATGCTAAACATCTTTTAAAGAAAAGCTAACTTAAAACTTCAAAGAACCCAAACTGACACAATAATGTATATTTTTGATTGTTAAAAAAAATGGCTACAGTTAAGACTGGGGAATCGGGATTATGTCCTACCTTTCAATTTTCTACAGAGGATTTTGTCTGTACCAGGGCTATGGTATGTGACATACCAACTATACATAATACATGAACATGAATATTATTGCCTATGTTTTCATTCAAATTTCTTAAGTGGTTCAAAATTTATACTCTGGACCCTGATCTTCAGACTGGTGTGGCAAAGTCTTGTTATGATATATACATACACATGAAAAACCCTCCAACTGTATCCAAGTTATCAGCTAGACCAGCCAATGTTAATCGACATATGCATGGACAGATGCACTGCCATAACATGCCCAACATTGCCATAACATAACATGCCCAACACTGCCATAATTTAATATGCCCAATATTGCCATAACATGCCCAACACTGCCATAACTTAACATGCCCAACATAGCCATAACATAACATGCTCAACCATGCCATAATATGCCCAACATTGCCATAACATAATATACCCAACACTGTCATAACATAATATGCCCAACATTGCCATAACATAATATGCCCAACACTGTCATAACATAATATGCCCAACATTGCCATAACATAATATGCCCAACACTGTCATAACATAATATGCCCAACACTGCCATAACATAATATGCCCAACATTGCCATAACATGCCCAACACTGCCATAACATAGCATGCCCAACATTGCCATAACATAATATGCCCAACACTGCCATAACATAATATGCTCAACAATGTCATAACTTAACATGCCCAACATTGCCATAACATGTCCAACACTGCCATAACATGTCCAGTACTGCCATAACATAAGATGCCCAACTTAAGACTGGCTTATCTAAAATCGTTGATTGAAAATCCCATGTCAATGCACCATTGTAGCTATGTTGGAGATCTAGTGGGCACAATTTATATTCAGAACCAACAACAGATCATAAAAGGTCCTTTAGTGAGACACTATTTTCAAGCTGGATATTATGTTGGCAAACTTTATAGTCAGATTTGTATACTCTTCATTTTGGACAAGCTAGTCTGTTTTGGTTTTTGTGGATTTAATTCCATTTTTCTGCGTGTGATAGGCAAGAGATGGCAGCCAAAATGTTTCATGAAGGAAGATTTTGTTTAGGACAGAAAGTCACAGGTCAAAAAGTAACAATTTCAATTTTCACTTCATTTTGAGTTACATGTATGACAAAATGTCACACTCTGAATTGTGTAATGCTGCATGCTTTTATATGAACATATCTAAGGACACCTTTAGAATTGAGATATTAAACAACACAATTAATTACACCTTTTTAATTGAGATATTGAACACCTTTTTAATTGAGATATTAAATAACACAATTAATTACACCTTTTTAATTGAGATATTAATTATACCTTTTAATTGAGATATTAACACAATTAATTACATCTTTTTAATTGAGATATTAAACAACACAATTAATTACACCTTTTAATTGAGATATTAAACAACACAATTAATTACACCATTTTAATTGAGATATTAAACAACACAATTAATTACACCTTTTTAATTGAGATATTAAACAACACAATTAATTACAACTTTTTAATTGAGATATTAAACAACACAATTAATTACACCTTTTAATTGAGATATTAAACAACACAATTAATTACACCTTTTTAATTGAGATATTAAACAACACAATTAATTACACCTTTTTAATTGAGATATTAAACAACACAATTTTATTTACATCTTTTTCATTGAGATATTGAACACCTTTATCATTGAGATATTGAACAACACAATTAATTACATCTTTTTCATTGAGATATTAAACAACACAATTAATTATACCTTTTTAATTGAGATATTAAACAACACAATTAATTAATTACACCTTTTTAATTGAGATATTAAACAACACAATTAATTACACCTTTTTAATTGAGATATTAAACAACACAATTAATTACACCTTTTAATTGAGATATTAAACTCAATTAATTACACCTTTTTAATTGAGATATTAAACAACACAATTAATTACATCTTTTTAATTGAGATATTAAACAACACAATTAATTACATCTTTTTAATTGAGATATTAAACAACACAATTAATTACATCTTTTTAATTGAGATATTAAACAACACAATTAATTACACCTTTTAATTGAGATATTAAACTCAATTAATTACACCTTTTTAATTGAGATATTAAACAACACAATTAATTACATCTTTTTAATTGAGATATTAAAACACAATTAATTACACCTTTTAAATTGAGATATTAAACAACACAATTTTATTTACATCTTTTTCATTGAGATATTGAACACCTTTATCATTGAGATATTAAACAACACAATTAATTACATCTTTTTAATTGAGATATTAAAACACAATTAATTACACCTTTTAAATTGAGATATTAAACAACACAATTTTATTTACATCTTTTTCATTGAGATATTGAACACCTTTATCATTGAGATATTGAACAACACAATTAATTACATCTTTTTCATTGAGATATTAAACAACAAAATTACATCTTTTTCATTGAGATATTAAACAACACAATTAATTAATTACAACTTTTTAATTGAGATATTAAACAACACAATTAATTACACCTTTTTAATTGAGATATTAAACAGCACAATTAATTACACCTTTTAATTGAGATATTAAACTCAATTAATTACACCTTTTTAATTGAGATATTAAACAACACAATTAATTACATCTTTTTAATTGAGATATTAAACAACACAATTAATTACACTTTTTTAATTGAGATATTAAACAACACAATTAATTACACCTTTTAATTGAGATATTAAACTCAATTAATTACACCTTTTTAATTGAGATATTAAACAACACAATTAATTACATCTTTTTAATTGAGATATTAAAACACAATTAATTACACCTTTTAAATTGAGATATTAAACAACACAATTTTATTTACATCTTTTTCATTGAGATATTGAACACCTTTATCATTGAGATATTGAACAACACAATTAATTACATCTTTTTCATTGAGATATTAAATTATAAAATCAATTACATCTTTTCATTGAGATATTAAAAAACACAATTACATCTTTTTCATTGAGATATTAAACAACAAAATTACATCTTTTTCATTGAGATATTAAACAACAATTAATTACATCTTTTTCATTGAGATATTAAACAACACAATTAATTACATCTTTTTCATTGAGATATTAAACAACACAATTACATCTTTTTCATTGAGTTATTAAAAAGCACAATTAATTACATCTTTTTCATTGAGATATTAACAAATAAAATATCAGCAATATGATTTGTATTATGTTCAAGATATTTTATTTAAAGATATGCTTATTTAAACATAGATAATATCCAAAAAATAACTGCATTGTAGTAAATCTCATTGTTAATGCAAAAGTTCATTAATGATTTAATTTAATAGTTAATATTGTCTTATAGTCTTTTAAAAAAATGGGAAATTCGAAGTGTGATGTCCTGTGACTATTTTTCTGTATGCCCATCATTACAATGAGAATTCAAACTGTGATTATTTTTCTGTATGCCCATCATTACAATGAGAATTCAAACTGGTTTTTTTCTGTATGCCCATCATTACAATGAGAATTCAAACTGGTTTTTTTCTGTATGCCCATCATTACAATGAGAATTCAAACTGTCTTTTTTCTGAATGCCCATCATTACAATGAGAATTCAAACTGGTTTTTTTTCTGTATGCCCATCATTACAATGAGAATTCAAACTGGTTTTTTTCTGTATACCCATCATTACAATGAGAATTCAAACTGGTTTTTTTCTGTATGCCCATCATTACAATGAGAATTCAAACTGTGTTTGTTTTGCCTTAGATCATTCTGCTAGACCACTCAGTCCCAGAACCGACTAGACATCATAGAAAATGTTTTCAAGATTCAAACTAGCAAGTGAAGACAAAAAAAGACAGAGCCACTTTTTTAAATGAGAAGTCACCTTTTAAAGCATCAGTGATTTCCACTTCAAATACTGATTTGGAAATTATTCCTAGTAAAACAGCATTCAGTTGAGATAATCCAATGTAAAACATATCTTTGAGTTGAGATGACTCCCAGTAAAACATATCTTTGAGTTGAGATGACTCTCAGTAAAACATATCTTTGAGTTGAGATGACTCTCAGTAAAACATATCTTTGAGTTGAGATGACTCTCAGTAAAACATATCTTTGAGTTTAGATGACTCTCAGTAAAACATATCTTTGAGTTTAGATGACTCTCAGTAAAACATATCTTTGAGTTGAGATGACTCTCAGTAAAACATATCTTTGAGTTGAGATGACTCCCAGTAAAACATATCTTTGAGTTTAGATGACTCTCAGTAAAACATATCTTTGAGTTTAGATGACTCTCAGTAAAACATATCTTTGAGTTGAGATGACTCTCAGTAAAACATATCTTTGAGTTGAGATGACTCTCAGTAAAACATATCTTTGAGTTTAGATGACTCTCAGTAAAACATATCTTTGACTTGAGATCACTCTCAGTAAAACATATCTTTGAGTTGAGATGACTCTCAGTAAAACATATCTTTGAGTTGAGATGACTCCCAGTAAAACATATCTTTGAGTTGAGATGACTCTCAGTAAAACATATCTTTGAGTTGAGATGACTCTCAGTAAAACATATCTTTGAGTTGAGATGACTCTCAGTAAAACATATCTTTGAGTTGAGATGACTCCCAGTAAAACATATCTTTGAGTTTAGATGACTCTCAGTAAAACATATCTTTGACTTGAGATAACATAGTAAAATAGCTTAAGGTTGTGATGATGCCAAGTAAAACATATCTTCTAGTTGAGTAAAAGTTTTGAGTTAGCATAAAGTAAAAGTATTTTAATAACTGTACCCTCTTACTCTGAACAAGTTTCTCACATAATCAAGAGTTAATTCCCCCTGAAGCACATTATGTAGGTTTTAACACCTGAGTAAACAAACATTCATTATGGCAGTACAGTATTATGCAACATATACAAGCCAGGTAGCCATGAAGGAAGTTGACACAAACTCTTATCTGTAACTACTCCAATTTGAAACTGTTTTGAAAAGGCAATTACCAGCTTAGCACATTATTTATGTAACTATCACAATTGCAATTGTTGCTTTAGGAGGAAGTTGACAAAACAAAATTCCTTAGAGGAAATAATAACTAACCCAAATTGTTTTATTCCAAATGATATGGTGTTAAAACACTCAGCAGGAAGACATGTTGTTGCATGTAAAGTAAAATAAGTAAATTTAAAATCAGTGACATTTTCAACACCGTGGTAGGAGACCTTGGAAATCAAAGGTTATTGATTTACCATATGGAGGGATGCCAAACCCTGGACTTTGGCACCATAAGTCAACTTCCCAGACAAACTGAATTTCTAACGGAAATCAAGATCCTAGGCATAGACCTAGACAAGATAGATGGACTTCAATATGGGGGAAAAAACAAATACATCCTTTACCCCTAAAAAGCAGAGAATGAAACTGAAACAAACCAAGATGCAGATATTGGGACACAGGGTCACTATTACACAGACCGACCCAATAATCAGGGAGATCGAACCAAAAAGAATAGACGTATTCATCTCAGGACTCCGCCTAGAAATTAGCACGACAGTAATCATAGACAAACTGATGTGCGTGCACAAAATAAGAATAGCAGACGAAAAAAAGCAAGCTGCTATGGATTTGACAAAATTAAGAACGGTGAAAGGATACTTAAAGTACCAATAGAAGAAGCCAGAAAAATCCCACCCTACTTTTATATCATGGGCTTCATGGTAAGATCTTGGTACCGGTGATGTGAATTTGAGAGACCCTGCCCAAGGTGCAAAACAATGGGGCATGGGATTAAAAATTGTAAAGTGGCGCAAAAACCCAAGGACCCACATTCATATGCGGTCAAAGTAACAGGGGAGGATAAACTAGAGGAGACAATACAAGAAACAGAGACACAAATAGACAGAATGGAGGCAACCGTGGAGACAATAGAGGACAATTTCCAGACTCCAAAAAAGACAACAAAAAAGCTTATCCCCACAACTCCACTTAAAATGCAAAATCAATATGAGATACTCCCAATAGAAGAAGAAGAAGGGTCGGAAGAAATGGAGACCACACTAAACGAAACGGATCTAAGTGGACTAAGGCCTATAACTTCAACACCAGTCCTGGTGCAGAGGAAGAGAAAGATCAAAACACTATCCAAATCCTCCACCAGTGATGAGGCCATAACAATCACAGAGCAGCCTGAAACAACGGAAAATGGATGCTAAACAAAAAAATTGAGGGAAAAAAAAAATGAAAACCTAGCAGCAAGCCTCTAGGATACCTCAGATGAGAGTAATGCTCAAGACACGGAGACACATATACAGACTGAACTGACCGAACCAAAACAAACACTGGTGACAATGACAACGAACAATAGGGAGACATTAGACAATAGGGAACAGACAAACGAGGGGCCAATGCCCCATAATTCAACTATTTAATGCATTTTACTTCAAAATTAACTATGTATATCTCATACTTAATACTCCTTTGAAATACAAATATTGTAAGAACACGCCACATGAAACCAAAAATGGAAGACCTAAACTTCCATATTGCATCAATCAACACTAACGGAATAGATAAGGACAAAATTACACAACTTATAAAATTCAAACAGTTTGACATGATACTAATTCAAGAAACACACAACAAACTCTCCAAAACATTGATAACCAAACTCAAATCCAAAATGGATGTGATAGTTGTAACAAATGATGGTAATGACACAAACACTAAAGCGGGTGTAGCAACAATAATAAAAAAAATAGAAATAGGCAAAATTGGGAAAGAATTAAAGAAGATAATAGTCTAAAGGGAAGAGTAATACATTTAAAACTTAATAAATTACATATTATGAATGTATTCGTTCCAGCAAATAGGGAAAGTCACTATGACTTCATAATAAACTTAAATAACTACCTAAATAGTTTCACTACAGAACACCTGATTATGGGGGGGGGGGGAGATTTTAATTGGGTGGGAGAAAATGTAGATTGAACTGGAAAACTAACAACCAAAGACCTAACATCAATGGCAATAATGGGTAAATTAATAAACTGAAATAAATTAACTGATGTGTATAGACACTTGAATCTACTAAGAACTGAATATACACATGATTATACAAGACAAGGCATAAAAGGATCCAGTACAATAGACAAATTTTACATATCTGATTTTGGAAATAAAATATATAAAAAAAGAAAAAGTTTTTATTTCAAAATTTCTGACCACAAACAAATAACACTGGAGATAGTGATAAAAAATAGCAGATTGGGAAAGGGTGAATGGAAACTGAACAATTTAATTCTAGATGATGAGCAATTAATTAAAGAAATAAAAGAACAGATCCCTAAAATACTCACAAATGAAAAGGGAAAACATATAACGGATATAGCAACTGATTGGGATAAATTTAAACAAAAAGTAAAAAAAATAGCAATGTATCACTCAACTAAATGTAAACGGATTCAAAAAATAGAAAAATTAGTACTTACCGGTAATAGAATAATAAATGAAGAAACAACATCATTAAGGGATAAGGAGAGCTACTCCAAACAACTAGAAAAGATAGAAAAATGGGAAACAAAGGGAATGGAAATTAGGATGGGAAAATTTCACCATCTATACAAGCAGGCGAAGGAATTATATAAACGGGAAGAAAAAAGGAAAAGGGGGGGGGGAGAAGGTACTAGACACCTTAATAATATAAGGGGTGGAAGTTACAACTAAAGCAGAAATAATGAAGGAAGTTCAAAACTTCTATACAAAACTTTATACATCTCAAAACATAAGACAACATAATCACACAATACTTAAATTCCATACAATGTGAAAAGATGTCATCAGAACACAAAAAACTGTGTGATGATCTCATTTCTGTGGAAGAAGTGCAAGCCACAATAAAAGAACTTGCAAAAGGTAAATCACCAGGACAAGATGGCCTCACGGCAGAATTCTATAAGAAATTCCAAAGTGAGGTGGCACCCATTTTAGAAAGTTTATATAATAATATATTGCTTAAAAATGACAAAATGACTAATACAATGAGGGAGGGTTTGATTACTATCATCTATAAAGGGAAAGGGGACAGAACTGACCTACAAAATTGGAGGCCCATCTCCCTCCTTAACACAGATAACAAAATACTGAGTAGAATTTTAGCGAATAGGGTTAAAAACGGAATAAACATGATAGTAAACACTAATCAAACATGCGGTGGTAAAGATAGAAGCATACATAACAATATACTTAACATTAGGACCATTATAGACTTTATAAACGGGTCAAACTCGAAATGTGCTATGGTACTTTTCGACCAGGAGAAAGCTTTTGACAGACTAGAACACAATTACACGCAAAAAGTACTGGAAAAATTTGGATTTGGAAAATATTTCCAAAAATGGACTAAAATAATGTACAATAAAATAACTGCGAATGTACAAGTAAATAGGGCGAAAACGGAAAAATTTGAAATTTAATGATCAGTGAGGCAAGGCTGCCCACTATCAATGCTATTATACGTAATAGCAATCGAAATCCTGAATATTAAAATCAGGAGTAACACCAATATTAAAGGAATAAAAATACCAAACCAAAAAGAGGAATTCAAGATGCTACAACATGCTGATGATTGTACGAACTTCATAAATGATCCAAATTCCTTTCATCACTTACAAAAGGAATATGAGGCTTTTGGAAAATCATCGGGATCTCAAAAAAAAACCATGACAAAACAGAAATTCTAAAAATAGGAAACTGGTGCGGAAACCACCCTGGTTTACCTCCACACTTAATCAAAACCAGACTAAAAGCTCTAGGATTATTTGTTGGGGCAAACGAAGAAAAGGAAAACTGTCTAAAAGTAAAAAATAAAATAAAGGAAGTAACAAATATCTGGGCACTCACTCCACTCAGTCTAATGGAACGTTCACAGGTTGCAAAAACATATATGTATTCAAATTTGAAATACTACTAAACGCTGTGGACATCAACAATAAAACATTAAAAACTATTGATAACGATATAGTAGACTACATATGGAATTACAAGACACACTACATAAAAAAGTCAACACTATATAGACCTAAACAAAAGGGGGGATTAGCCTTACTTAATCCCTTCCTAATTAAATGTAAAAATATAATAAATAGGATTAAAAGGTTAAGTAACACTCCACAAACACCATGGGAAGCATTATACATTTTTTGGCTAGGATTCGGAATGCGAAATAGACAAGATATATACACGAACAACAAATTCAGTAAGAAAATAGACACACCACATTTATATAAGGGGACTAAAGAAATTTTATATACATGTAGGTATAGGGATTACAAAGAATTATGGGCACTAAGTAAGGATAAGACGTAAGACTGGATTTGTGAACTAGAAGCTAAAAAGATTAAAAACAAGGTAGAAGAAGAAAACCCGCATATCAGCTGGGACAGAGTTTGGAGGCATTGGTCTGACATTAACTCTCTAAAGGTACAGAGTATAATATACACGTACCTACACAATGCCTGGCTCACAGACAATTCAATTCAATTTGATCCCGTAGTTTCCAACCAAACAGCATGGTCGCAGTTGATAGGAGACTGTGGGTGCTGCTCGAAAACTGCCTGTGCAGATGAAGTCAATTATTTCTTTCCACCATTTTCGGTCCTGCGCGGCATTTTCTCAGGCATGTCCCGAGGTGATGCCATAATTTGCCAGGTCTTTTTCCACTTGTTGGATCCAGGTTTTCTTTGGTGCATTTCTTGAGACCTTCCAGGTTTCCGGTCTGGTGCGCCACAGGGCTCGATATGGTAGGCGCCTCTCTTCCATTCGGCAGACATGGCCAAACCAGCAAAGCCTAGCACATCTAATCAGTGATTCCACCGTCGGTTGGTGAGTGCATCGGGCCCGGATTTCCACGTTTGGGATTCTGTCCAGAAGGTTTACTCCCAGTATTCGTCTGAGGCAGCACATTTGAAATACCTCCAGCTTCTTGAGGTCCGCGTCTAGGAGGACCAATGTCTCTGCTCCATATAGGAGTTTTGGGAGGATGAGAGTGCGGTATAGACACACTTTGGTCACCACAGAGAGGGCTTTTTTTCTCCATATGCACCAAGCTAGTGACCCGAACGCAGACGTTGCCAGTCCCAGGCGATGCGAGATGTCGGTGGAGGCCGCTATTGATCCGCTTTGGATTATGGACCCCCAGGTATTTGAATTCCTCCACTTGCTGAAGATAGACTCCGTTAAGGCAGACGGTCACTGGGGTGATGTCCGATGTCATGACAACTGTTTTGGCGGTGTTGATCTTTAACCCAAATCTGGCGGCTTCATCTGCGATTTCTTGCAGAATTTCTGTTGCTTCGGCTTTGTCCTCAGTGAGAAATGTACTATCGTCCATGAACATTAGATCTGTGGCATGTTCATCGAACCATGCCCCAAAAGTGATCCCTCTACGTCCCAGGAATACCTTGCGCATGACACAATCGACCACGATGTTAAAGAGGCTAGGTGAGAGCACACATCCCTGACAGATGCCCGTTTTCACCGAGAAATCCTTTGTGTTTGCCCCTTGGATTCGGACTTGACTGGTTGACCCGTTATAGGTGTTGGATGTATGAATGTATTTTGGCGGGTATCCTTCCGCTTCCAGGGCTTTCTACAAGGCCGGGTGATGCTGTTGAACGCTGCGGAGAAATCAATGAACACCATGATTGTGTGTTTTCCACACCAAATTCTTTCCTCGAGGATTTGACGGAGCATGAAGATCTGGTCACAGCAGCACTTAAGACGATGAATGATTCAGACCCTGTTAGCTGCCCTCTATACAGAAATGCCCCGTTCACTAAATATCATATGATAACACAATGCGACAAATCAAAGGAAGAAAGGATCAAACTAATAATAGAAATAATGAAGGTAGACAAATATGACAGACGTCAACTACTCTTCCTCGACGGAAATTTTAACAAACAATTAATACGACTCACAATGGACTAATTAACGAGTACGCTAATAAAATGTGGACCCCTGATGAAGGTTAGGGAATAGTATTATAATCTTATATATATAATTTTTATATATATTATTTTTAAAAAATCAAATCTTGAAAAAAAAATTTTAAAAAAAATTTGCTATTAAAAGAATACAAATCATAAACACAACAGGGGAAAGTACATAATGAGGACGCTATGGGGCTATATCTGATGGCGCTACGCGAAGTGAGCAGGCCTATGGCAGAGTTTGGAAAATATCACCCTAATAGCTTTAATTATTCAAATTCTACACTCCTTCTCTGGATACTAAATCCATACTTTTCTGCCATGTCTATCTCCCGTAATAGACATGGTGCCCATTAAAGGGAAAAATAAACAATTTCAAAATTTTTTGTACATTAATTAAAATAAATAATTAAAGGACGGCCCTAACTGAGACAGGAACTGTACAACCAAATAAATTCGTTCAGCTCCTGACTCAAGGCAGACGGAACTAAAAGACTAAATATTATTAAATAAAAATTGAAGCACACTAAACTTTTAACTAAAACACTTCAATGTATACAAAAAATCCAAAATTTAAATCAATTTAAAATAAATTATATAAAGTGGAGGAAGTGTCATCCCATGGAGGAAAGACACAGAGCAAGACAACTATGTCAAAATTTGAACAGAAAATGGCTAATCCTTACAAAAACACAAAGCATAGACTTATATATAGCAACACACAAATAGCACCAACACAAATAGCAAACACAAGGATATCTGGGGACCACTAGCCATGGTCAAACAATATCAAACAAATGAAGAATACTAGTTGTGGGTAGATCAACTCCCATCTAGTAAGGATCTACATAAGATGCACTATGATAAAAAAATACCCCTTATCAAATATATAACCCCGATGGGGAAAAGTTAAATGGGGAGTTAAATGCAAAATAAAAAACAACAAACAACATATCGGGGGGTACACAAATGCACATAAAAACTTTTTTACTTTTTTTATGGGGGGGGGAGCATCTTGTTGGGTTCCCCCACCCACCCCCCCAAAAAGTAAAGAAAAATCCAAATTAAGTACATAAGAAAGTATACAAGTTTACAGGTGAATGAATGTATCACTAATTAACCACTAACTAATATAAATAATTAAATGGATTTGAATATTTTTGCAAAGATCTTTTGACATTGCTGTCTAAGAAGAATCAATATAGAAACTATATTATATATGCTTTGATAAGCATTTTTTATCATTATCAGAAACAGCACTTTTTACCCCATTCTTTAAATTGTTAATTTCAAAACCCAGTAAAAGGACAAAACATTCTTGTAAATTATAAAATACAAATTCTTATGAGCCCTGTAAAAACTATATATTCTGAGTAAAAAAAATATATGCATTTGTGAGTAACAATTATATTTAAAATGCACACTCTCTAACCTTAGTTTGAACTTTGCAGGGTCACCATTTTGATTTAGGATCAACTAAACTCTGGAATGAATGTATTTGTAAAGATTTATGGCAATTCTATCTGAAATTCAGGAGAACTTGTTAAAGAATGGATAGGCAATGGCTGGCATTGGGAAATAGACAAAAACCCCATAGGACAATTCATTATTTCATAGTAAGTTTAATACAGAAGCACTGTTAACTTTGTGTTCAATTAGATTAGACAGAATGCTGTTTAAACAGTTAACTGTTGAAAATAGCAGTTATCCAAGATGAAGTTTTAGAAATGTGTAATGAATCAGAACTGTACAATGAACTGCAAATCAATGTTCCAATAACACATGGCACCTACATTTGTTGAAACCAGCTGGGTTTTTTATTTTAAAGAATTACAACAATTACAGCAATGATAAGTTTTTTCTTTATGAATGATGGGGAATCTGCACACAAATCCTTTTTTAAAATTGTATTAATGACTTCAAAAGCTGTTTGCATAAACAGTAAAAGAAAATGCAGCAATCATAACATAGAGAAGTTATTTCCATATAAAATTACAAGGAATCTAATAATAATTTTAATGCTTAGTGTGTGAAAGATGTTTTAAATAAAATCTTATTATTTTGTTTGATATTTTGACGATTTTCTTGTGTTGTATGGATTTGTTACAAATAAAATACTTATATTCAATTGTTTCAATTGTTTCATAGTTATAGAACAAGATAAACATTACCTTACAATCACAATTTAAAAATTTACTAAATGGTTCAAGGGAGACATGACATGTTAAATAAAGCTACAATAAATAAATACAATCTCAGACACATACTTTAAATATCAAATACCACAGAGGCTTTTGCCTTGAGACACCAACCCATGTAAAAAGAGGTAAGATGGCAGTGATCTGTAATGGTGAGTGCTTTAGACCTGCATAATTAGTTATTTTGCGATAATTTGACAAATTTAATTCAGAACATTATTCCTTTTTACTGTTATATGTTACGAGAAAGATAAATGTGCACAATGAAAGATGCATCTTTACCAAAAATTTCTTGTATTTTATATTTCATTTAATCTGATAATGAATATTCAAAACACCACAAACATTTTAAGTTGTCAAATTAATACCATTCTAATTATAACAGTTTCCGATTCAAAATATTTGCGCAAAAGTTTACAACGGGTATGCCTTATGAGAGAGAGAGAGAGAGAGAGAGAGAGAGAGAGAGAGAGAGAGAGAGAGTCACACAAACGGACAGACACATTCAGATGTAGCAGCTTACAAGGGAACAAAGACAAAGAGTACCATAATTAAGATTATTAATCAGTTTATTCATTTCTAATTTGTATGGCGTAAAGGAGGAACTCACACACACACACACACGCATGCACACACACACACACACAAGAAGACGGAATCTTGTCAGACGAAAACTCCTTGTATGCAATGCAGTTTAGATCTGAAACAAAGGCATTAAAGCATCACGTTCTCTAAAATGACACCGTATTCTATATTAGATTATTTATGGGTTGAATATTCAAAATGTCTGATTTGCAATACACACGCTACATAAACAGTACACTTGAGCGGAGTCCTCTTTTTCATCGACTAAAATTATTGTTTTCTATATGTGAGACTGTATATAAGTTCAGGCCATTTTAATTGCACACAAAAGTGTAAATTTAAGTTATTTGAACTTTAAAATATATCTGTGTTTTACACTACGACACATACATTACCATTCTACGTTACAAAACATTTTTAAAAATACATTATTTTTCATTTTAAGTTTCATGAAAGAACTTAATTAAGTATAAAAATGTTATTCATTTCATCTTATAAAATATAAATGAAGTCATAATGATTATATCAGAAACGATCATGTAAATAATGATGTTCCGCTGTCACATACAGGATAAATAACTACAATGAAGAATGTACGTGTTTAATATGGTTCAGCAAACATACATGTAATAATTTCATGCCATATTTTCATGATCAAAAGGGAAAACTGAGTGAAAACGATTACATATTTAATGAACAGTCTCTTGTCTTGTGTCTCTGATACATACGTTATATGTTTGGATTGATGGAAAACATTTATCTTGTTCATAAAATGTTCCAAATTTTATTATAAAACATATTATATAAGAATTGTCAAAATATATGTTACAAATAAATACTTGTCATTTGTATTTTAAAACTGGGCAGAATTGTCTTTGGTTGGGCCGAATTGTCTTTCAAGTTGGGCCGAATTGTCTTTAAAGTTGGGCCGAATTGTCTTTAAAGTTGGGCTGAATTGTCTTTTTTTCGGTCCAAGTTGGGCCGAATTGTCTTGGGCAGAATTGTCTTTGGTCTGAATTGTCCAATAGCCGGCCAGTCCAGGCCCTCACAGAATTGGTAAAAACAACCCCAAGGTAATTGGTCTTAACCAGAAAATTCTAACTTCTAGTGATAGTATGTATTCATAGCCCCCTATCACACACTTTGATGTCGATGGTGCTATTAAAAACTGAATTACAGTACATATGGATGCAGAAGCATGCATGTAAGGGGAGTGAATTAAATTAATGATACTGAAACATTTCAGCAAGGGACTCGATGTTACCTTAGTTTAAACCACTATTTATTTGACAAACGTAATTACAAACATATGACATTGGGGAATTCAGTAGAAAGTATAAGCTTATTATAACCAACATTAGCAAAAACTGTAACATCAGTAATTAATGCTGGTACAAGTAGTTATACAGAAAATATGCATCAACGTACATACAAAGCATACTAATGAATAAGAACTAATTGTGATTATAAATGTTGTTAGTTTAGTCCATTAATTAAATCTCTTTTAGCATCCTATAATTTTGCACAATTAAAAATGTGTGTGCTGTTTCTACAGTTAACAAAGGGTTGCCAGTTAAAAATATTTGTGTGTTGTTTCTACTGTTAAAGGGTTGCCAGTTAAAAATGTTTTAAACATAGGAGTAAAAGGGAACGTGTACTCGGTTTGATCTCTAAGATTTGAATATTTGGAACAGTCTAGAAGAAATGGGTTTTGCATTCTCAAAATCACTGCAAGAAGAATCCTTGTTATTAGATACACTCATACAGAATTCGAATATAAATCACAGAGTTACTACAATCTGTTCTTAGTCTACAGTGTGGTAGTAAACAAGGAGTGGGTTTTTTCCCTGGTTCAAATAGGCTTTAAAATTATGCATTGAAGGGTTGTTTCTTACGTTAATTGGTAACAAGTTTCATATTCAAATTGTAAAGGTAGAAATGAATTGTAAAACAAGGTTGTTCTACACACTGTATAGGTCTCGTGGTTTATAAAGGTCAAATAAAATCTTGAAGATATGTGAGAGCTGGTCTGAGGTAAGTTTTCAATAACTGAAGCAGTTTATGATTGTAACGGTGAGATTTTAGACTTTCTCAGTTGGTTTCAGGGTACAATTGTGAAGGAGATGCACTTCTGGTTGCAACCATCATTAACTTAAGTGCAAAACCAGATAAAAACAAATATTAAGAAATATTAACAAATATTAAGAAATATTAACAAATATTAAGATATATTAACAAATATTAAGATATATTAACAAATATTAAGATATATTAACAAATATTAAGATATATTAACAAATATTAAGATATACTAACAAATATTAAGATATACTCAAGCATGATTACTATTAAGTTAACCTAATTCTACTAATGGTTGTTTAAATTTTCAGTTTTATTTCTCTCTCTCTTAAATTTTTAGCTATTTCCAAACATCTTATCTATTATTTATGCATCTCATATATATATATATATATTTGGAAATGTGTCTTTATTCTTTTGACTATCTCTGCATTTACATCTTTTCCTTTTATTATACTATTCATATTGATGTATATGTGTTTGATAACTTTAATTTTCAGGATGTTTTTTTTTAAAAATGCTATAAAATATAAAAAGAAAACAAAAGTTTTATATTGTAAAAAAAATACAATCAGAATCACCAATATACATAAATAAACTGCACATCATATACATTTATCAGCATATATTTATTAGTCTTAGAACAAGGTTTAAATCTGTGTACACTAAGACCAAAGGACATAATGGTTGATCATACAGGTTAAAGATTAAGGATAGTTAACTATTTCAATACCCAGACAGCCTATTAAAGATTAAGGATAGTTAACTATTTCAATACCCAGACAGTCTATTAAAGATTAAGGATAGTTAACTATTTCAATACCCAGACAGCCTATTAAAGATTAAGGATAGTTAACTATTTCAATACCCAGACAGCCTATTAAAGATTAAGGATAGTTAACTATTTCAATACCCAGACAGCCTATTAAAGATTAAGGATAGTTAACTATTTCAATACCCAGACAGCCTATTAAAGATTAAGGATAGTTAACTATTTCAATACCCAGACAGCCTATTAAAGATTAAGGATAGTTAACTATTTCAATACCCAGACAGCCTATTAAAGAACGTGACATGATCACAAATCAATATCACATAACATTTAAAAGCATATTAAACGAGACCCAATTAAATAAATAATCATTCCCATAACATGTTGATTTCTGGAAAATCCTAAATCATATATTATATAAACTTTTATGTCAATATTGTTTTAAAAAAAATAATGTTTAGGGATAATTAACTGATTAAACTGGATTTTACTTATTCATATTAGTTCAGGATCTCAAAAGAGGAAACAGTCTAAAGACTTAACCTCTTAAATAGATCTAAGTTTATGCTGTTTGTAGTCTTAGTATACACATTATATATATGAGCTGAAAACAACACAGACCCTAATATGCTGTAGCATAACATGCCAGCAGGTCAGGGTCTAAATGGTTTCTTCAAATGATAACTCCTAACAAATTGCACTGACCAAGATTTGCCAATGCATTGTGTGTTGGCAGATTTGGGTCAGTGTACTGCAGTTGGACTGGACTCAAAAGTGAACATAACGAGGCAATCAATTAGTAAAATATCTGTAGGTTCACTTTGACAAAAGTTTTTCAATGGTTCAACAAGATGAATTGAGCAAGCAGGGGCCATGTGCCAACTTAATGCATGTAAATTTATTAATGGCTTCCCTTTAGTCTTTTTAGATACAGTACTATTATTATAATTTCCCTTTCAGCATACCCCACATTAGCAAAATGTTCATTACATTACCCCAGGTAAGTCCACACTGATCTTAATGGTTGATAAGACCACAGTTTCCATCATTAGGATTGTTTTAGATGAAATACATTGTGTATGTGGTTAGTGGACACTGACACCAATGTCCACCAATGTCCAAAAGCTAAATGCATCAATCAAAAAAAGCCCTTATAGGGTGTATAACATGTGAATATTCACTGTCTGAGGACAGGAAGGAGGAAATGGTTGTGTGAAAATGTCATCCATCTATAAAATATACACCCTATCTATCAAACAGAATGACAAGTTTTAATTGCCATTTCAAGTAATTTAAACAAAAATCATGAAATTGCCCTGAAGCAAACTCCATGTACATGTATATGTAAACTGACCTGATGCAGTACACATGCTAGGTAAAAACATACTTGTTATAATTTTGGACATGCTAGGTAAAAACATACTTGTTATAATTTGGACATGTTAGGTAAAAAGGTATACTTTTGCAGCTGCATTCCAATTTTTTCCATTGCACAAAAAGTGTGTACAATTTTATATTTGTACATTGAAAATTAAAAAATGTAGAGGAAAAGAGTACAACTGGTGGGTGGGGTGGGGCTAAACTGGACACAAACTTGACTAAATTGGGCAAAATTAAGATCACTAAAAATAGTCTAATTTTTAAATACTTACACAATGCTTGGCTTATGGGCGAAGAAGTTGTTAGACGCCGCATGATGATAATGATACCTAAATGTCTGCTATGCAAAACAGCAAACTTTACCAAACTACATGCGATGGCCCAATGTGACCAAACTAAAAATAATACATTAATGCTAATCATGGACATATATAAGAAATACAAGTATCATAGGAATAATATTTTATGCAAAATTTGAAAAGAAAAGACAATGATACAGTAACACAATTATTAACTAACCCCCAAGAGAGACTCTCTGTTAGTACAGGGGCTGTGGGGATATAGGGGTAAGGGATGGGGAGAGGGTTTCAGTTTGCTACCCATTAAGGGTGTGGCACCACCAGTGCATGGACTGGAGCCCTCAAATCATCCCCCAAATCAGGCCTAGGGTTACTGTCATTCTAAGCCTTGTAATTCCAAGTTTTCAATTTTAAAAATACTTAATCTTTTCACCTCTTTGGATAACAATCTAAAATATTTTATAAATTTCTAATAAATGGACCAAATAAACTAAATATTGACTGGACAGAACATGACAATGATGAGGGGGGATGGGGGAGCTTCATTATGCTACCCATTATGGGTGTGCCACTGTTAGTGAGTGGGCTAGAGCCCCCATCCCTCAACTCAGGCCTAGGGATGCTTTTATTTTAAGCCATGTTGAGGTTTTGTAACTCAATGCTCTCAAATTAATAAGACACAATTATGTATACTAGTTTTTTTCTGCTTCCTCTAATCAACACACAAAATGACTAACAGGGTAACTAAATCAGATTAAGAATACTACTATAAAACTATTTTTAAATGACAAAGCATAGGGTAATGTTTCTTATATTAGGGATGGTTCAGGAGACCTTTATGTGGGTGAAGTAAAATGCACAGATGTGGCAGGGCTACATCACAAAGCACCACGGGAAGTGAACATTCTTGCAAAAGAGTGTCAGTCTATGATCCCATAATACACACCTAAAATTCTGCATCACACTCCAGACTGGAACTATTTTTACAACTTGAATCATTAAAAATATCATACTTCTAAAATATTCAGAATGTCTTATTAATATACATTGAAAATTATTTAAGAAATGCACACATTTGTCATTTTAAGAAATGCAGTCATATTTCGTTTTTGCCAGTGGGGATAATGGGTGAGTACTGTATGAGGTGACAAATAGTTCATGTACATTTCATAGTATCTAAGCCACACAATTAAACAATATTTTGAACAGATTGTTTGATAATGAGTTATCAGATGAAGCTGGCGTGAAAAAGCAACATTAAACATGAGAGAGAGAGAGAGAGAGAGAGAGAGAGAGAGAGAGAGAGTTCCTTACTAATGAAATAAAGTATTCAATCAAACATTTTAAAATCTTCACAAAGTAAAGACTCTGGAAACCATGTCAATATTCAAGGCATAATTAGAAATGCCCCACGTTTGGAGAAAACGTTACCCCGTGTATAATTCCCATGAGATATCCACAATGAAAATCATCTAAAATACCAAACTTAGCAAAACTCCATTTCCACTTCTGAGTTTCAAAAAATATGGTCTATGTAATTATATTTTTAAGGGCAAGTTTAAGTGGAGAGACTTACAATTTCTCCATTAAAATCCTGAGAAATCAATTTTGTTTCAGCAAATCAGAGGATAAAACTTGCATACATCTGCAGCTTAAAGGTAGATGATGCAGCATAAAGGTAGACAATGCAGCTTAAAGGTAGACAATGCAGCTTAAAGGTAGACAATCAGAGCAGCAGATATTTTAACTGATGAAAAATATCAGAATTATTTCTTGTTAAAATATTGTTGTTGAGACTTCTCATTTTTCGACACATGTTGTGAATTGTATATTTGTTTACATTTAAAACTCTTGCTACAGAAAATGAGCTGAAAATGGAATATTGGTTAGAATTTTCTTGTCAAATGTATCCAAAAGATTCTTAAAAATATAGTCCACTTGTTAGAAGAGACCGAATCTTGATTTTGTAAAAAGTATATATTTAAATAATAACTTAAGTTTAATTAATTTTTAATTTCTTGAAATCAAAACAAAAATATAGAGTATAAAGTACAGTAAATCATTGAGCTTTCTGTAAAAATTTAAGTATTGTTTATTGAAATTTGCCCTGAAATTTGCTTCACTGTAGAGTGTCTATGGTCAGTAAATATGGTTTATGAAGAAAGGGTCACTTAGTCCAAATCCAATATTCCAATACAGATAAGTAAGCCACATGCCCATGACCACAGTTTAAATCAATTCATATATCTCATAGAATATTTTTAAAACAGTCAAAGCTAAATAGTAAATCCTCATCACAGCAATGCATAAAAACCGATGACACAACTGTACAGAGAGGGAGAGAGAGAGAGAAATAGGAAACATTGGAACATGGTCGAGAGGAAGGTGATGCAATCAGTTATGGACATTGTGCTCTTTTCACCACTCGTTATGATGATGAAATAAATCCAAATTAGACACTACAATTAAATCCTGTTGATATAACTTAAGTTGAATTGAAATTACCACTGTTAATTTAATTGATTACATTTGTTATTTTTATTATCAAAGGAAACTCATATTGCATTATTTCTTTCCAATAATCTTGCCCATTTGCATATTCTATCTTTCACTCACACTGGGTCATAACATCAAGAGGGCATTCCCTAGATGACATAGCCAATTTTCTGCCTCTACCGCCCTCCTACTAGTCAGAAAAACTAAAAAAATCTTAGAAAAAGTTGTTCTAACCCAACTTGTATCTCATTTGAATTCAAACAGTCTTTTTAGCAATGTACAGTCTGTATATCGCCCTTGCCACAGTACTGAAACTACTCTTTTGAAAGTAGTTAATGACATTCTGCTTTGGATAGCGGAAAAATTACAGTCCTCACTCTCTTTGATTTTTCTGCAGCATTTGACACAATAGACCATGATGTATTACTTTACCATCTCCAACATGTATTTGGCATTCATAATACAGCCTTACTGTGGTTCAAGTCCTACTTAGTCAACAGGACACAAATTGTATATGCAAATGGAATACACTCCAGCCCAGTTTGTCTATGTTGTGATGTTCCACAGGGGTTTGTACTTGGATCTGTTCCCTTCATTCAATACTCAGCTGCTCACAAGTGTCATAGATCACCCAGTATCTCACCAACTGCGGGGAATGTTACAATGTGTAAGTTTAATGCCCCAATTTCAGTTATAGCCATTGGATTTCAACCTGTACAACAGTTAACATACACAAAGCAAATTCATATCTTACAAGGTGTTAGCCATTTAATTTTGGGGCTGATGCTGGGATTGTTTCTTTTGAGCTGAAAATTTTTCTTTTCATTTATCTCAATGTAATTGTTTTCTTTTCTTCAACTAATATCATGGATATAACATGATGTTATTTTGCTATAATTTTCAGGAAAACATTTTTTTCAACTATTGAAAAAGATATTAAAGAAAAAGGCCTTGTCCCTGAACAGTGACTTGTTGGTCCCAAATATAACGGAGGTATAACTTGGTATGTATTACGGTAAGTTAAGATATACCGTGAAACAAACTTTATCGCAGTACCCAGCTTTATTTATAACTAACAATGACATTCAGTATACTCAAACGACCATTCTGAAAAATGTCGAATGACCCTTTAAATAATGCTAACTTTGATTACAGGCGAGAATAAACGAAAAGCAATTCAGATGTTATGAACTGAGATACAGCATACCACAGAGGTACGTGCAAAAAAAGGAGTATCTGTTAATGAATCAAAGGGTGGGGTCTAAACTGTAAGAATATAACAGAGTCGGAGGTCAGACACTCCCATCCCATGACGGAAACTTCTGATTTTCTTTGTAACGAACCCTGTGCAGCATACCACGGGGGTTCGTATCATTACTTGCAATGTAACTGGTATTATACATTAATATAAAATAATACTATTAACATAATATTATTTTATAATATATGTATGCCTGGTAGTTAAATTGTAAGCATGATACGAGTCCCTGTGCAATATATATTGCCAAATGCAGAACTGAGTATCGAAAATAGATAACACCTATATAAGTCATACAAGCAGAATTTGTATTACTAAAATTAGTAAAAAATATGTACCTTGTTGAAGTTTTGCCAACACCACCCTTTCCACCCACAAAAATCCACCGTAAAGAAGTCTGATCAATGATGTTTTGAAGCGACGGTTCCAAATATTCCATTGATTCGGCCATTACTGTTTCCGTCTTCCGAGTGACTGACTGACTGGTGCACCAACTAACATTTTATTTTATTATGATCAGAAGAGAATGAATATAGGAATCACAAGACATAATGAAGACATATCACAGAAAGACAAAGTACAAGTCACACTTTGAACTTTGTAATAATGCTGCATTTTTTTTGGAATGACAATACTTTATTAATTTGCAGCTATTTCATTGGAGTATTAATATCAAACATCAACTTTATTTGTATATTCTTTACTGTCCAACAGATGCCTTCAATTGACTTCAATGATTTTCAATTTCATGTTTAAAACGTTTTCTAAGACTTATGTTGCTAAACACTTTCTCTGTCCTATAAAGCCATCAATTTATTGAAATCATTAACAAACCGCTCCGGTGGCATAGTGATAAGAGCGTCCGCCGCGGAAGCGGGAGGTCATGGGTCCGATCCCCGGCCGAGTCATACCAAAGACTTATAAATTTGGTACTAATAGCTGCCTGGCTTGGCGCTCAGCATTAAGAGGTTAGTGTTAGGACTGGTCGGCCTGTTGTCAGGATAATGTAACTGGGCTGGACATTATGATACATGTCTGCGGCATGATGCCCCAATGCTAAACATCATTATAAACTGCCTCACTGATATGACTGAAAAATTGTTAAAGCTACGTTAAAGCTAAACAAAACAAACAAAATAAATCATTAACAGTATAAGGCGAACCGACCACATTTTAGAATCGTCCATTTGCTAAACTAACGCTTCTTACGAAAACGAAACTAAAAGGTCAACAACGACAAACCGAAGCCTCAAACTGACAGATAGTCTCTCTTGGGGTTAGTTAATTTTGTTACCGTTTCATTGTCTTTTCTTTTCAAATCTTTTACGCGCGCCAACCAAACGTCTCATTGTGGTCTCCCCCTCAGTTGCTGCTGTGAATTAGATCATTTTTATATATCAATAATATGGCACCAGCTATGTAATCTTATACAGCTAGATTAGCTAAGGAATCTTATACAGCTAGATTAGCTATGGAATCTTATACAGCTAGATTAGCTATGTAATCTTATACAGCTAGATTAGCTATGGAATCTTATACAGCTAGATTAGCTATGGAATCTTATACAGCTAGATTAGCTATGTAATCTTATACAGCTAGATTAGCTAAGGAATCTTATACAGCTAGATTAGCTATGGAATCTTATACAGCTAGATTAGCTATGTAATCTTATACAGCTAGATTAGCTATGGAATCTTATACAGCTAGATTAGCTATGGAATCTTATACAGCTAGATTAGCTATGGAATTTCACACAGCCAGATTAGCTCGAGAGCGACAAGAGACAATTAAGAAATTTCTCAAAGAAATGATTTTACTTCTTGTCCTAACAATTATCTCGATGACGCACAACGATTAGAAATCCTCGTAGACTACTACTACTACTACTACAATAATAATAATAATAATAATAATAATAATAATAATAATAATAATAATAATAATAATGAGGACTTTGTATAGCGCCTGATCTTTAGAAGCTTTAAGCGCTTTACAACATCTATAATGATATGACTGCACTACAGAAAAACAAATTAAAAAACACCATGAAATTGGAAAACATAAAAACATGCTGAAAACATTTAAGGTATATAAAAAAAAACAATAGATCTCTAAGTTTAAGTTTTAAGAGCACTCTTAAAAGGGAGTCTTTGTGTCTAATTTCAAAGGGCAATTCGTTCCACATCGCCGGGTCCTGGAATGCAAAAGAACGTTGTCCATATGACTTAGCTTTTATAATGGGAACAATGATCATACGATTGTCAGAAGATGAACGTAAGTATCTTGCTAGTGTATACACAAGGGTGAGACCGGATAGGTATGTTGGACTCGAGTCTGTCAGTGAAACATAGCACAGAGAACAAATTTTGTGTTTGATTCTGTATCGAATGGATGGCCAGTGTATGGTACAGAACAGTGATGAGGTGTGCTCTGATCGAGGTACTCCAAAGATGATCTGAGCAGCTGTGTTTTGAACTTTTTGAAGTTTCTGGAGTAGATGTTATGACGAACCAGACAGAATTGAGTTACAATATTCCTGTCTTGAAAGTACTGATGAACACACTAGTATTTTAGTGGCATCAACTGAAAGATATCTGCGAATGGAACGATGCGTCTCAAGTCAAGATATGCAGCCTTGTATATGTTCATCACATGTGAGAGTACTGTCTAGAGTAACACCTAGGTTTCGTACTGACTGTGTAAACTTCATATTTAAAAGAAAATATAGCCCGTGCATATCATCAATTGATGACATTTATTGGACGTGATAAAAATATAGATACTGGTTTGCAAATATCACAACTAGATTTTCAAAATTTATATCCGATCTATTACTTTTCGCTGAAACATATTGATTTAGTTAGTCAGTCCTTAGTTGCTATACACTTCCGAGCTTACGTAAACATAGATGTATTTCTTATTCCTATTTACAGGGCAGTGATAAAATAATGTTACTTGAAGAAGCCGGCGGACGAATAAGACTTAATGACGCACCAGTAGAAAAAATGTAACGCAATTAGATCGCGCGCAGATATTATAGATGTCATACCATCATGTAAACGTTACTCTGACTGTGTTAGATTACAAAAAAAAAACTACAAACCGCGTCAGTAAAAATATCCGGAACGACAATAACGCCAAAACATAAACAGAGCACAGGTGGTCAAAATAACCTGTCACTGTCAGAAGGTCAGCTAGAAAAACCAAATCAAGTGGTATATTTCCACTTCTTGTGGCTATACCAGCGTTAGTAGCTGTGGCCGCCCCAGCTGTTGCAAAAGCTGCAGCGTTAGTAGCTGTGGCCGCCCCAGCTGTTGCAAAAGCTGCAGCGTTGGATACAGTTTGAACAGCTGCCGAAATGGCACTACTGAAAGCAACGGGAAAAGGAATTTTACAAGCAGAAAGCCTAAAGAAAGATCACGCCAACAAAAACACAGAAAGACGGCCAAAAAAGCCGTGGGTGCTCTACATTTTACACAATATAAATCCATATTATTTATTATATTTCTACGACATGGATGTAATTGATTTCTCAGCGACACAAAAACATGAGACAGTAAAACATCATCCAGCACTGCCGAATTCTATCAGAGCAATTATCATAGGTCCATCTGGATCTGGCAAGACGCAATTATTACTTAATTTAATAATGAGATGGCTCAGGTGGGATAAATTATATTTAGTTGCTCCATCTCGATGTTCTAAAAGATTTTAATCAAAACCCAACATTATTGAATGAAGACAGTGATGATATTAATTTAATCACTAGAATCGATGAAGTCCATCTGTAGATGACCTCGATGGATTTATTAATAAATTACTTGTTTATACTGATGCAATGCTAGATAAACAATAAAATCCAACAATAATATTTTCCAGAGACAGATATAAAAACAGATGTGACTTACGTTACTCAGCGGTATACACAAATACCAAAAGTGATCAGAGACAACTCTAATATTTTAGCTGTATTAAAGGGAGTTGATATACATACTCTGTGAAATATTCATCAGACTTGGTGAAGCGGAGACATGGAATATAATCTTTGTAAAAACTTCTTCTCATGTGCACAAACTACCCCACCCGAATTTATAACGATAAATTTACATGATCCAAGATCAAAATATAGTGTAGGTCTTGATAAAATATTTGGCAAACAAAATATCAGCAGAGGGGCGCGACCACAAATAAGCATCATGGAGGGTACACTCGCATGCATACTTGGTGAAAAGCACCAAGACAACGATACAGTAACTTATAAATTAACCTTCAATGACCGACAATGAGATCAGTATTTTACAATCAAGCATATATCGTAATACAACTATTGGAGCCCATTTTTTCTCTACCATACCAGACGTGACAAATCAGGTGTAAATTCTCAGCAAATTCAAATGTCTCTATATACAGGCAAATCCAGTCATGTCAAAGTCAGGTAATGTATATTTATCGATATTCTGGTCATCTCGTGCGTGGGAGGTCCAAATCGCTGATAATGTCAGTGTGGTCATATTTATCATTCGACAGTTCACTGTAACCATACTCGACACAACTACCGGTAAGTCTAACATCTTCAAGGAATTCCAACCATGCTGGTTTCCAAGAATTCTTTTCTCTGACAAAGTGAGCAGCAACTGATGCGACTGTAAAACAATTATTCAGTAATTGTTCAGTATTGTCAATCTGTGATGAAAGTTTCTGCACAAGATTATTCATTCCTTCGTGGAGAGATTCTAGATGACATTAGGTCTTACAAATTTATCATATTTTTCATTATCGGACGAACTTCGAAATAACCATACCGATACAGGATCATTTTTACTTATTTTTGCGATAAAATAAAATATTATTGGCCTTGAGGTTTTATTTTCATAAGAAGCTCTGGTTTAGAAATTGGATGTTTCTAAAAAGTGGTCGGTTTGCCCTCTCTCCTGCTGTCGTCTGTAGTTTTTCAGTTGGGTGGATATATTTATTCAAATTATTATTCACTTGAATAACAAAGTGGTCATTAGTATTCTTGGGCTAGAATATTAATTTGTAATTATAGTCAATTCTGACAAGAACATCTTGGAAACTATTATTGTGATAAATCAAAAGATGTTTAGCACATCATTATACTCCAGACCATTGGCACATTTGAGATCACAGGCACATAAAGACATTCATTATTGGAATTTATTTCGAATAGTGTGGAGATTCATTTGGAACTTCATATTTTTGGTCTTTTTATTAAGTTTTCGGACTATTTTGAATTTAATTTATAATATTTTAATTTTTTATTTTTTTTTTTCACTTTGTAATCCAGGAAAATTTATTATTTGTTAGATTTTATTTTTATTTGTTATAATTTATTTGGGCTCTTTTATGTTACTAAGTTTATGACCATAGAGTCATAAAAGACCTGTGACATATTGTCTGACATGTCCACTATTACTATGATAATTCAAATTGTGACTGTTTGTCCTATGGGCATATTTCTTTTTTGGTGACTTGAATCTGTATACTAAAATACTAAGGACCTCAAAGTATATGTGTCTAACTAATGTAAAAGTCCCATACTTGAAAACATGTATAAAATAGTATATCTTGTGATTTTCTCCACCATCACTACTACCTTCCAGATTGTCAAATTAATAATATATCAGCCCCCACCCCCATACCTGTACAGGTATGATAATTAGTAATTGTTTGGTTGGGGTGATGGGGACTGACTACACATACAGCATAGTAATTGTTTGGTTGGGGTGATGGGGACTGACTACACATACAGCATAGTAATTGTTTGGTTGGGGTGATGGGGACTGACTACACATACAGCATAGTAATTGCTTGGTTGGGGTGATGGGGACTGACTACACATACAGCAGTAGGAAAAATGATGTTGCTATTGTTGATGCTGATTGATGCTTTATTTCAATGTAATTTCTAGGTACTTAAATATATATTGGTCATAGGTTTGAAGTCATAAGCAGTTTCTTTCAGATGGATGATGCAATATAAATGGACTAATGGACAGACAGATTTACTATATCCATTATAAAGACAGATATTGAATTGAATGGACAGATTTACTATATCCATTATAAAGACAGATATTGAATTGAATGGACAGACAGATTTACTATATCCATTATAAAGACAGATATTGAATTGAATGGACAGACAGATTTACTATATCCATTATAAAGACAGATATTGAATTGAATGGACAGACAGATTTACTATATCCATCCTAAAGACAGATATTGAATTGAATGGATAGACAGATTTACTATATCCATTATAAAGACAGATATTGAATTGAATGGACAGACAGATTTACTATATCCATCCTAAAGACAGATATTGAATTGAATGGACAGACAGATTTACTATATCCATTATAAAGACAGATATTGAATTGAATGGACAGACAGATTTACTATATCCATCCTAAAGACAGATATTGAATTGAATGGACAGACAGATTTACTATATCCATTATAAAGACAGATATTGAATTGAATGGACAGACAGATTTACTATATCCATCCTAAAGACAGATATTGAATTGAATGGACAGACAGATTTACTATATCCATCCTACAGACAGATATTGAATTGAATGGACAGACAGATTTACTATATCCATTATAAAGACAGATATTGAATTGAATGGACAGACAGATTTACTATATCCATTTTAAAGACAGATATTGAATTGAATGGACAGACAGATTTACTATATCCATTATAAAGACAGATATTGAATTGAATGGACCCACAGATTTACTATATCCATTATAAAGACAGATATTGAATTGAATGGACAGACAGATTTACTATATCCATTATAAAGACAGATATTGAATTGAATGGACAGACAGATTTACTATATCCATTATAAAGACAGATATTGAATTGAATGGACAGACAGATTTACTATATCCATTATAAAGACAGATATTGAATTGAATGGACAGACAGATTTACTATATCCATTATAAAGACAGATATTGAATTGAATGGACAGACAGATTTACTATATCCATCCTACAGACAGATATTGAATTGAATGGACAGACAGATTTACTATATCCATTATAAAGACAGATATTGAATTGAATGGACAGACAGATTTAATATATCCATCCTACAGACAGATATTGAATTGAATGGACAGACAGATTTACTATATCCATTATAAAGACAGATATTGAATTGAATGGACAGACAGATTTACTATATCCATTATAAAGACAGATATTGAATTCAATGGACAGACAGATTTACTATATCCATTATAAAGACAGATATTGAACTGAATGGACAGATTTACTATATCCATTATAAAGACAGATATTGAATTGAATGGACAGACAGATTTACTATATCCATTATAAAGACAGATATTGAATTGAATGGACAGACAGATTTACTATATCCATCCTACAGACAGATATTGAATTGAATCGACAGACAGATTTACTATATCCATTATAAAGACAGATATTGAATTGAATGGACAGACAGATTTACTATATCCATCCTAAAGACAGATATTGAATTCAATGGACAGATAGATTTACTATATCCATTATAAAGACAGATATTGAATTGAATGGACAGACAGATTTACTATATCCATTATAAAGACAGATATTGAATTCAATGGACAGACAGATTTACTATATCCATTATAAAGACAGATATTGAATTCAATGGACAGACAGATTTACTATATCCATTATAAAGACAGATATTGAATTGAATGGACAGACAGATTTACTATATCCATCCTACAGACAGATATTGAATTGAATGGACAGACAGATTTACTATATCCATTATAAAGACAGATACTGAATTGAATGGACAGATTTACTATATCCATTATAAAGACAGATATTGAATTGAATGGACAGACAGATTTACTATATCCATTATAAAGACAGATATTGAATTGAATGGACAGACAGATTTACTATATCCATTATAAAGACAGATATTGAACTGAATGGACAGACAGATTTACTATATCCATTATAAAGACAGATATTGAATTGAATGGACAGACAGATTTACTATATCCATTATAAAGACAGATATTGAATTGAATGGACAGACAGATTTACTATATCCATCCTACAGACAGATATTGAATTGAATCGACAGACAGATTTACTATATCCATTATAAAGACAGATATTGAATTGAATGGACAGACAGATTTACTATATCCATCCTAAAGACAGATATTGAATTCAATGGACAGATAGATTTACTATATCCATTATAAAGACAGATATTGAATTGAATGGACAGACAGATTTACTATATCCATTATAAAGACAGATATTGAATTCAATGGACAGACAGATTTACTATATCCATTATAAAGACAGATATTGAATTCAATGGACAGACAGATTTACTATATCCATTATAAAGACAGATATTGAATTGAATGGACAGATTTACTATATCCATCCTACAGACAGATATTGAATTGAATGGACAGACAGATTTACTATATCCATTATAAAGACAGATACTGAATTGAATGGGCAGATTTACTATATCCATTATAAAGACAGATATTGAATTGAATGGACAGACAGATTTACTATATCCATTATAAAGACAGATATTGAATTGAATGGACAGACAGATTTACTATATCCATTATAAAGACAGATATTGAATTCAGTGGACAGACAGATTTACTATATCCATTGTAAAGACAGATATTGAATTGAATGGACAGACAGATTTACTATATCCATTATAAAGACAGATATTGAATTGAATGGACAGACAGATTTACTATATCCATTATAAAGACAGATATTGAATTGAATGGACAGACAGATTTACTATATCCATTATAAAGACAGATATTGAATTGAATGGACAGACAGATTTACTATATCCATCCTAAAGACAGATATTGAATTGAATGGACAGACAGATTTACTATATCCATCCTAAAGACAGATATTGAATTGAATGGACAGACAGATTTACTATATCCATCCTAAAGACAGATATTGAATTGAATGGACAGACAGATTTACTATATCCATTATAAAGACAGATATTGAATTGAATGGACAGACAGATTTACTATATCCATCCTAAAGACAGATATTAAATTGAATGGACAGACAGATTTACTATATCCATCCTAAAGACAGATATTGAATTGAATGGACAGACAGATTTACTATATCCATCCTAAAGACAGATATTGAATTGAATGGACAGACAGATTTACTATATCCATTATAAAGACAGATATTGAATTGAATGGACAGACAGATTTACTATATCCATCCTAAAGACAGATATTGAATTGAATGGACAGACAGATTTACTATATCCATCCTAAAGACAGATATTGAATTGAATGGACAGACAGATTTACTATATCCATCCTAAAGACAGATATTGAATTGAATGGACAGACAGACTGACCATCTCCATCCTACAGACAGATATTGAAGTGAATGGACAGACAGATTGACCAACTCCATCCTACAGACAGAGATATTGAAGTGAATGGACAGACAGACTGACCATCCTACAATTTTGGTAGAGAATGAAGTAATGAATATTTATATTAAAATAGGTAAAAGTTAGAAGTATATCCAGTTTTGTCAAAGTAGTTGAAAATAGAAAGTGATGACATAACAAAAATAATGATGGACAAATGCACAGACCATGGTTGTACAATGCATCTGAGAAATTAATTGGGATATGTAGTACCTGCAATAATGTGGTGTTCTGCAACCAGATTCATATATGCAAATTTAATTGTAACAGTGATCAACTGGTATCTGAGCATAATACAATTTTCTTCTGCTACAGTCTGTTATTTAGTATTTGTAGTAGGCAAACACCTGCAACAATTGGACAACAATAACTTGATACTCATAACCTAAAGAAAATTACATATTCTTACTGTCTTAAAAAAGAATTTCCAGGAATTCACATTTATTTACTTTAATTCATGTGCATTGAAACTATCTCTAATAGTCTTGAGTGCTACAATTTTCAAATTAGCCTTGGTGTAGCCATATTGGATGTAAGATTGGCATCAATGACATTTAGATAAACAAGACGACCTTAGAAACGTTTTGGTGTGTATGTGCGATTTTGTATCTTAAAATAGCTTAAAAATGTTTTAGTCATATTGCTATGATGTCTGCAGTGTGACACTTTATAGTGATGTCTTGTACTGAGGCATCATGCTGCAGACATGTAACATCATGTCCCATTCAGTCACATTATCCTGACACCAGGCAAACCAGTCCTAACTCTAACCTCTTAATGCTGAGTGCCAAGGGAGGCAGCTTTTAGAACCAAGTTTTTGTTATGACTCAGCCAAGGATCAAACCCATGACCTCCTGTATGTGAGGCACACAGTTTTATAAGTGTTTTGAGTCTATACAAACTATGCCATTTGAAATACACATACTGTACATTACATGTGTATAATTTTTGTAACTTTTGCTCTGCAACTACATTACTAATTACTCCTGCGAATTATTCATACATGATTTGTGCAGACATTACTAATTATTCCTGCGAATTATTCATACATAATTTGTGCAGATGAGAAGTTGCCAATGTTTTGCATGCAAACAACAGTTAGTGAATACATGAAAATCAAATGTAATGATTTTATAGTGCTCAAAAATGGTGTTGTTTCTTTTTCAACAGAGCATGTTGCATAAATATCTATTAAAAGAAAGACATATAGAATGACACAAGCATAGTCAATCTGAAAACACAGCAGCAAGTGTGAATTCATGTGAATATTATACTGTACAGCTTATGAATCTAACTCAATGTACATATGCTGCATATATAGTTCCCAAAATGATGTCATCAGCAGCCATATTTGTGGTCTGCTGGCAGATTTACCATTAAGTTTATATGGTGTTTGGAAACTGAAATAAATTACTTGAATCTCAAGATACTTTTATAAAATATACACACATAAGCAAATCAATCTTTTATTTAGTATTTATATTTATAGTTTATAATTTGATTTTGCAACAGTGTGCCATGTTAAAAATGGTGATTTTTGGTAATTGTATACAGGGATAATGCCTTGTTGTCCATCATCCAGATATAATGGACAGAACATCGTCTGCTACTGATCCAGATATAATGGACAGAATATCGTCTGTTACTGATCCAGTTATAATGGACAGAATATCGTCTGTTACTGATCCAGATATAATGGACAGAATATCGTCTGCTACTGATCCAGATATAATGGACAGAATATCGTCTGTTAGTGATCCAGATATAATGGACAGAATATCGTCTGTTACTGATCCAGATATAATGGACAGAATATCGTCTGTTACTGATCCAGATATAATGGACAGAATATCGTCTGTTACTGATCCAGATATAATGGACAGAATATCGTCTGTTAGTGACATTATTGGGAAGAATCTATTGGACTGTAACGTGATTATCAAAACTACTAGTGTATGGAATGGAGGTAAATGCTCTTCATTGATTCCTATAGTTACTTCCCTTGCTAGAACTGCTATTTCCAAGTTCATAAACTGGTTAAGCTTTTCACATATTTTAAGTATACCTCACGTGGTTTTCATATTTAGAAGGAAATATCCCCAAAAAGACTTTAAAATTATTTCTTGACTTAGTTTGACAACAAATGACATGTACAGATCTATACTGTAACAAACAACATTTAAAAAGGCAAGAAGTGTTTCATAATAAAAATTAAACATTGTATTTTATCTCTGGTAAGTATTAATGTTTATCCTTTATACATGTACTTTTAAACATATCTAGCAATAAGAATTGTTAATCTTATGATCAAAATTCGTTGGAATAAGTGTAACTTTTATATTTAACACTTTCCTGTAACATGCTGATTCAAGGGTAGGTTATAAAATTAAAAAGAGAAAAATGCAAATCAAGACCAACAGCTTAACTAATATCTCATCTATGTTATAATAACAGCTTAACTAATATCTCATCTATGTTGTAATAACAGCTTAACTAATATCTCATCTATATTGTAATCACAGCTTAACTAATATCTCATCTATGTTATAATAACAGCTGAACTAATATCTCATCTATGTTGTAATAACAACTTAACTAATATCTCATCTATGTTGTGTCGATAAAACTGCATTTGACTTAACATCTTCAGTATCTCATCTAATACATTTTTTTTAATACAATGTAAGAAATATACACTAAAAGTCCATAATATACAATTCACTGTATAATAACCTTTTATTACACAGCAGAAGATCACATAAATTCCATTTTTTCTTTGATGGAATAATAACAAGACTGCAATACAGCATGCGTCACCCACAATATAAGGCGGTCACAAATCAACCTTATAAAATGGCAAAAAGATTCACAAAATTATGTACAGCACTTTTTAGCAGTTCATAGTATTCTTATGCTACAAATTCTATGAACACTTTAGCCGGCACAAGTCAATATTTATATATATACAATATCAAATATAATTTAACTTGATAAAATATATGTTTTATGTAAAGCAATCACAACTCTCAAATGAAAAAGTTCATGTAAATAACTTATATTCATTTATTTGGCATGGCACCAAGCATATATGTACAAACACAAAGTAAATCACAATAGATTGTCAACTATCTGATGTATGTAATAAATTCATTGACAAATATCTCTCATAAATGTCAACTATGTGCATGTGTGTAACAAATTCAATGCAATGCAATAAATCACTGACAAATATCACTGATAAATGTCAACTATGTGCATGTGTGTAATAAATTCAGGAAAAGTATCACTGATAAATGCCAACTATGTGCATGTGTGTAATAAATTCACTGACAAATATCACTGATAAATGTCAACTATGTGCATGTGTGTAATAAATTCAGGAAAAGTATCACTGACAAATATCATTGATAAATGGCAATTATGTCCATGTGTGTAACAAATTCACTGACAAATATCACTGATAAATGTCAACTATGTGCATGTGTGTAATAAATTCAGGACAAATATCACTGATAAATGTCAACTATGTGCATGTGTGTAATAAATTCAGGACAAATATCACTGATAAATGTCAACTATGTGCATGTGTGTAATTCAAGACAAATATCACTAATAAATGTCAACTATGCATGTGTGTAATAAATTCAGGACAAATATCACTGATAAATGTCAACTATGTGCATGTGTGTAATAAATTCAAGATAAATATCACTGATAAATGTCAACTATGTGCATGTGTGTAATAAATTGAGGACAAATATCACTAATAAATGTCAACTATGTGCATGTGTGTAATAAATTCAGGACAAATATCAACTATGTGTATTTGTGTAATAAATTCAGGACAAATATCACTGATAAATGTCAACTATGTGCATGTGTGTAATAAATTCAGGACAAATATCACTGATAAACGTCAACTATGTGCATGTGTGTAATAAATTCAGGACAAATATCACTGATAAATGTCAACTATGTGCATGTGTGTAATAAATTCAGGACAAATATCACTGATAAATGTCAACTATGTGCATGTGTGTAATAAATTCACTGACAAATATCACTGATAAATGTCATCTATGTGCTTGTGTGTAATAAATTCAGGACAAATATCACTGATTTTGGAGAAGTACAAAAGATAACCAGAGTAACATGAAGAACACATTATATATTTTTCCTTTATTTAATAGTTCTTTATGTAGACACAAGGATCAGGACAACTTTGTAGTCTTTAACTAAAATTAGTGCATTATCTTTCTTTTTAGACTTACATGATGCAGCTAGTGAACCCTATATTATCTACACAAAAAAATGACAATGAATTAACTAGTTTTTATTCTTGTATTCACAAGTTCATGGGTTGGACCTTTCAGAAACTTTACAGGTAATGTTGCTGTGAGGGATTTTTCACTGCTAGTGTTGGCAGTCACTAGCATGATATTATAAAAGCATGATATTTTAAAAGCATGATATTATAAAAGCATGATATTTTACAAAAAGCAAAGGTTATAAGAGCTTTTATCAGTTTGCTGTTACAAATTATCAAAATATTTTATACTAATTGTATTTTATCAAATGACAAAATATGTTTGGTATTTATAAAAAGCATTTTATTTATTTAAGAAAGCAATATTTGGTACAACAATATTCAATATTAGTTGACACATAAAATGTAGTTAAACGCAATGCCTAAACTATAATTTCATTTAGTAAAATTCTTACAAAGAACTCAAATATATAGCGGGATTGATGCTCTAGAATTTCCAGGCATTCAAGAAAACATTTCTTTCTTTTAACCATTTTTATTTAGGACCAAACTACATGTCATAAAATGTCTTTTGGTGAAAACTTCATATGCCTTTACATTCATGAGGAGTAGTGATAACAAGTCACTGTGGTAGCCATACCAGATGACCAAGTAACACCATTTTCATGGTAGCCATACCAGATGACCAAGTAACACCATTTTCATTCAGGACCAACTAGATATCACAAGAAGTTTATTAATAAAAACCCATATTGACTTGATGACTCAATCATGAAGAATAGCATGAAAATAGTTTCAAGATGACCACTCTGGCAGCCATACTGGATGCCTAAGTGGCACCATTTTCATTTAGGACCAAGTAGAAAATGGGATGAATGTTTATACCAATCCTTGATTTAGTTCAGGAGGAGTAATTTTTAAAAAAACAACTTGTGCAAATGGATAAATGGATGCTGGACAACAAATCTTATAAACTCTTTCGATCTATGATCACTAGAGTCAAACACCAGCAACTCCAACAAGCTTAATATTGAGTAACATGCAAAATACAATGCTCCAATTGACAGAAAAAAGATGACATGCTTTCCATGTAACTTTGATCAATCATACAAAAATAGTTTTCTTTTTTATTAAATTGATAATGCTATTGTAAATGGTCAAACAAATAAAGTAGTATAATTATGTTTCCATTAAGGTGTTTGACTTAACATTATTCTTTTCAGACTAAACACAGCTGGGTATAACAACTCAATTATTTTCTTCCAATCAGTGAAAAATCACACAAACTTAAAAATGCAAATAAAGCAACTCAGATCTACAGCTTTTGATAAAGTGATGGTAATGGGATACATCTTCAACATTTTTACCATAAAAAAAATTAAGTAGATTCTGAATGAAGAAATTATACATTAAATGATATTTTATGCTCTAAAAAGCAGACATGGAATTCAAAATAATCAGTTTCATAATGTTCTACAGTAAAAATAATGATTACAACATTTCATGGAATCACTAAGTTACTAGGTTCACAACAACAGCTTCTATTTGTTGCCATGACAGTAAATAACTTGTGATTAATCAATGTATAAATCCACTGAAAAAGACATAACATATTTAGGAAATGTAAAAAACATTGTGGATAAAATAAATTGGAAGACAGAATAATGCAATTTTTGTTTGCATCAACCATAATGGGCAGGTGTAATAATCAATTTCAACCAATTGATTTGTTGTTGTCTTTAATCATTAAATTATTATTAAATCACAACAGGACATAAAATACTGTATTTTGCAAAAAGAACAAACTGACATTATGTCTGAATGTCAGAAAGAGAGGTTTAACCTTTGTTACCAAGTTTGTAGAACTGTAAATATCAGTTTCAAAGTTATCACAGTGATTAGTTCAGAGACAAAGTCTTTAGACAAACAGGATCTGACTTGCAAAAATACTAAGGCATTATTTATGCATTAGGTTTCAGATGACATCAAAATTAAAGTGCAACCTATTCAAAATTTTGTTTCATAGCCACTGTCATTTATTAGGTGTTAAATTTAGCTATGAAAATGGGTTTATACAGAGGGCTGTACCATTTAAACATACATGCGAACAGGGAAGCCAGTTTTTTAAATATATACATTGTAAATATAAATACATGTATATATGCCAGGGTACTTTGATTTCACTGAATTCATATCAAAACGATCAAACAATTTTAAATTGCATCGATGAGTGAGTACTCCACTTTAAACGTGCCTTCAACAGGTCCCATTTATATTTTAATGGAACAGCCCAGAGTTAGTGTAATTTTTAAAAGCAACTTTTTGTTTTACTATTGAAATGGAGATATAGGTCTAATGTTAAGCCCAAATCTTAACAAATGAAACAGTAAACCATACAGGATATTTTGAAATTGCATTAGTCTGGATCAGTCAATTTTATATTCAACCATTATGTTCAATCATGCCAATTTTTGAAGTTTATAGCAAGACAATATCATCAAATAACCAAGTACGTTTCATGAAATAAAACTATATAAGTAAAAGAAACTGAAATAATATATTTTTATATGTAAAAAGACTTTGATGGCAAGCACACAGCTCAAACTCAATTTTCAATAAGATAAATATTTATCAGAAAAGAGGGAATAAAGAGATCAACTTAAATTGAACAATCAATGACTAGAAATACATCAGTTTGATTATTGACCTGCTCTACCCCTAAAGCCTAGCAAATCGGAATAAATCCGGTAATCTTCTATATCAAACATTTTTATCAAATTTTTACCCCAGCTTACTACCATATATGCTTGCTTATAAGTTAGGTCCAACTATAAACAATATAGACCCGGACATGCCATCAGATATTGAAATCTGGATCTATGCAGTACATTCTGAAAATTAATCATAACAAACTGCATAGACCAATGTCTGTATTATTTGATGGCAGATCTGGGTTTACCTTATAATACAGTATAAGTGGTAATAAGTGAGTACAACCTTGAAGATGACTAGATACAGAATATACAGAGAAAAATCAATTCTTGCAAATAAAAATAAGACAGACTGGTTACAAATTACTTAAGACAAATGGAATCAAGATCTAACATCTACATTTAAATGAAAGGAAAATCTGTGAACAAATGAAAGGAAAATCTGTGAACAAATGAAAAATGCACATTTAGATTCATATACAATTTAAGATATCGAATGTATTCATTTTATCTATTTAGACAAGTTTTCCCATCAAATATTGTTTGCCACTAATACATCTGTTTCAAGTTTTGTTTGTTCTGCTTAAATCAGAATGGCGTAAAGCTGTTTACGAGACAACATAAAAAAAATGTACAAAATTAATAAAAAATATAGCCATCAAATAAAAAATATATAGTCATAAAATAATAATAAATAGCCATAAAATAAAACATTTGTGTCTTTATTACACACAGGAGGAAATGAAGAATATATATCAGGTAATATTTGGTAAAAGAAATCTGTACACTGGTGGTAATATTGAATTATCGGTATACGTAATTGTATTCAAAACAATTAGTACATTTAGACCATTGAGTAGTTTTTCATACACTAAAATTTTCTAAGTAACTGATTTTCATCAAATAAAAGATAATAAGTTTCAGGAACAGTGTATCCTGGTTACTGCATAAGCAGTGTTGTTTGATTACTACATAAGCAATGCCATTTAAACAAGACATATCCTGATTACTGCATAAACAATGTCATTTAAACGAGATATATCCCGATTACTGCATAAGCAATGCCTTTAAATGAGATCTTAACTTCAGTGAAATATTAATAATGGAAATTTCTATCTTCAACCTTATGAAGATACGATAGACCATACTACCGATATGAGCTTTATCAATGGCAGGATTCTAACCCACACCTATCAGTTGTAAATCCAGCATTCCAGCCAGTGAGAAACTGAGGCTCCTCACCTTCATATGCTTGGTATGCACTTGAATTTTGTAATCTTTATGTGCTGAGTGCCCACTTCTATTGGAGTGAGTTTTTTAAAGTTTTAAAGTTGCAAAATATGGAAGTCTTTTATGTTCAAATCACTTAAGCAATATCAAGTATTCAATTGATTCATGTTTGGATTTTAATGTATTCTTTGATTGAAACTGAAACCAAAATAACAGATATTCTTAGAAATAGCAAGATACTCTCTTTTTGTTGAGCACATCTTTTTACTGGGGTCTTGAATATGTTTGTTTGTTTTCTTTTCTTTTTTATGGTTTAACGCCATTTTTAAGCACTATATAGGCTATACATGGTGGCCGTATTAATGCTGGAGGAAGAACCCGGAAAACTCCCGGAAAGAACCACCGACCCACGAGAAGCTACTGGCAAGCTTTCTCACATAACTACGTTAGCCAAATCTTAGACTCGAACCCACGCAGACAGAGGTGAGATGGCAGTGATCCGTAACGGAAAGCGCTTTAGACCACTCGGCCACAGGGTCTTGAATATGGATACTACATGTTATGTATGTTAAGCCAAGGAGGACTAGACAAAAACTTTGAAAATTATAAATTAAATGTACCTCTTAAAGATTAAAATCACATTTTTTAATTTTAATGAAAAGTATACAAATCTGGCAATTTTCATAAATATAATAAGAGAAAAGTGTAGAAGATTGAAAGTATATTATCTAAATCTTTCAAAATAAAAAGCAAGACTATCTATCTTGATTCAAGTAACTCAGGCAGATAAAGCTAACAAATTATTTTTGGTAAAAGGATTTCTTCATTCATTTAATTCAATGTAAACTGTTCCAAATACTCTATTACTTTGAATCTTTTCATTACACATAATTAACAACCACTTAGTCCAATATAATTCATTTGACTAAAAGTGGAACTATATTAAGGTCACATTTTTTTTATAACTTGGCAAAATAAATTCAATCTCTATGTCCTGGTTACTATGTTCAACAGGAAGTCATCTCCAATCTTCACATTCCATGGGAAACAATTCATCTTTAGCACAAAAGATTGCTTTTGTGTTACCTCCCTTGAAATATTGAATTATTCATGCTCTAAATCTTTGCAACACTCTTTTTCTCCTCTAAGTACATAGGTATTATGTCCTTGGGTTTCAGAAATCTATAAAAATAAAGAATAAATAATGAAATATTCTGCTACAGAAAAGCCCCTTATCTGCACACAAATTATCTAAATAAACCTTTCACTTATCTGAACTAAAGGTTACATCTGTCACTGATTGGGAATCTTAATATATTTTCACCAAATAATCATCGTGTTATTGTATTACTCATTGGTAATAAATCTTTCTGATACATACTATTTAATTATAGAATCTTTCTTGCACTAACTAGCCTTACATTGCTGGTGTTCCATCAAGAACACAGTCAATCAATCATCAATCAATCGATCATGAACTAAAAGAATGTTCTTCTGAACCATGTCATTCAACTTACTGTCATATTTCCAGATGGTAACCATTCATGCAGTATCATTGAAAGCCAACCAAACAAACCAAAACCAAATTAAGTACAATTCAAAGCCAACCAACCTAACACCAAATTAAGTACCACTGAAAGCCAACCAACCTAACACCAAATTAAGTACCATTGAAAACCAACCAACCTAACACCAAATTAAGTACTACTGAAAGCCAACCAACCTAACACCAAATTAAATACCACTGAAAGCACACCAACCTAACACCAAATTAAGTACCATTGAAAGCCAACCAACCTAACACCAAATTAAGTACCACTGAAAGTCAACCAACCAAAACCAAATTAAGTACCATTCAAAGCCAACCAACCTAACACCAAATTAAGTACCACTGAAAGCCAACCAACCTAACACCAAATTAAGTACCATTGAAAACCAACCAACCTAACACCAAATTAAGTACCATTGAAAGCCAACCAACCTAATACCAAATTAAGTACCACTGAAAGCCCACCAACATAACACCAAATTAAGTACCATTCAAAGCCAGCCAACCTAACACCAAATTAAGTACCACTAAAAGCCCACCAACATAACACCAAATTAAGTACCATTGAAAGCCAACCAACCTAATACCAAATTAAGTACCAGTGAAAGCCCACCAACATAACACCAAATTAAGTACCATTCAAAGCCAGCCAAGCTAACACCAAATTAAGTACCATTAAAAGCCAACCAACCTAACACCAAATTAAGTACCATTGAAAACCAAACAACCTAACTCTAAATTAAGTACTATTGAAAGCCAACCAACCTAACACCAAATTAAATACCACTGAAAGCCCACCAACCTAACACCAAATTAAGTACCATCGAAAGCTAACCAACCTAACACCAAATTAAGTACCATTGAAAGCCAACCAACCTAACACCAAATTAAGTACCACTGAAAGTCAACCAACCAAAACCAAATTAAGTACCATTCAAAGCCAACCAACCTAACACCAAATTAAGTACCACTGAAAGCCAACCAACCAAACACCAAATTAAGTACCATTTGAAAGCCAACCAACCTAACACCAAATTAGCATTTATAACAAAAATCCATGTTTCATAAGTCTGAATTTTTAATGTCACATGAAATTATTAAATATGCATGTACTTGGTCTACATATATATTAGATACAGAGACATACATACGTAAAGCCTGAGTATATACATACACTCATATATATATATATATATATATATATATATATATATATATATATATATATATATATATATATATATATATATATATATATATGCAATAGTAAGAATTAAATATTTCATATTTATATTGGTACCTGTTTCTTATTTGCTGGTCTATACATTGATTCAGAGTACTGTATAAGTCGAATGAGCAAATTGCAAATTTGGCAAAAGTTTCATCCTTTATCCATATATAGGTCAATACCAAGTATAAGATAAGGCCAGATGAATACCTTGGCCTCATCTTTTCCACTTCTTTCCACATAGCATTGTGATTTGTGTGGAATTAAACTATATAGTAACTTTAAGTTTCATAAATATTAAATATATCACTGTATGCTATTTCAGATTACCAGCAAATGGGAAATTGCATCGTTAATGCTACAATGCATTTTCCACAGTTCTTTTTGAAGAGAGAGATAGAGATATTGAGAGAGATTTCAGCTCTTCATGATTTTTTTTTTTAGTGCATTTAGTCCTCCTGCACTTAGGAGGCAATTGTTTTCGATCTTTGCTCATACATTAAATTACTGACAGTTCAACTGGCAAGTTCAAAAGATGTTACTGGTTGAGAAATTTTCGTGAGTAACCAGCATTTCCTTTCATTATACAGTACCAAATTCGTAATAATTAAATACCCTAAAGCAGCTCATTTCCCTATTGGTTACCTCACTAATCTGATCGGGTCTGCCGAATCTTGACCTCAATAGGTGTTAATTTTGAAAACCTGACTACAACTGTAGCATATTTATTGTAGCATATTGTCATTCTTGGCAGGTTCAATGAAAGAGTAGGCTGTGATCACCTTGCCTGGGAAGGAGTGCTAGGAAAGCATGAAATGGGTCACTGTAAGAGCAACGGTCTCCTTTTGCTCCAGACTAGCGCAGAGCATGAATTGCTGATCATCAATAGTATCCTGCCTTTCTACCTGTAACAGGACATCATGGATGCACCCTCACTCTAAGCACTGGCACTTGACAACCAAGACAATCCCAACCGAGGTGAAGATCGGATAAACGCTATTGATGAAGCATGTTGTGTACATGATATAGCTTATCGTAGTGGTGATCTCCAACAACGTCATCTCGTGGATGTAAAATTAATCCACACGTTGAACTCCATCCCAGATAAATCGTTTAGGGAAAAATTAGCGTCATGGTTAATAAAAACCGCGATGAAAGGTAAATTATTATTCAGTGCTCGTATATAACAAGGAAGCAATTTAATATTCTCCAACGGGATACTGTATGGGTATAATCAGCCATCGATAAACTTGCCAGCACTGCTAAGGTTATTCGTGAAACAGTTGCTGATTGGTTGGCCAAACAAGCTATATGGCAAATTTATTTACTTCGTCCGAAAAAAATTCAATATGTGTCATTCAATGTTAATGTCCCAAATAAAGTTCATCAGGCAGATATATTATTTCTACCACATGATATAGTTAAAAAACGTATATAAATACGCGCTAACAGTAGTTGATATCGTGAGTAGATAAAGGAAGCTGAGCCACTATCAACAATATCATCATCTGAGGTTGCCTCAAAAGGATTTATTGTCGAGGACCTCTATGATATCCAAATCTTCTTCAAGTTGATCCTGGTAAGGAGTTTCAAGGTGAAGTATTGTCGATGATGAAACAACGTAATACTGTTATTCGATGAAGTCACACCGCAATTCATCGTGATCGGGCAATTGTTGAACGATTTAACAAAACTCTAGCTGATAAACTATTGCATTATCAATACGCGAAGGAATTTATCGATATTGGACGATCTCGTGAATGGGTAAAACGACTACCTGAAGTAATCACATCAATAAACAATGAGGTCACCAGAAACATAAACATGAGACCTGCCATCGCGATAACAAAAAAATATATAAATAAAAAACTACTATTGTATTAACCATCTGAAATTTTATCTAGCAACGTCACAGTAAGAAATTTTATACGAACCTGGTGAACTTGAAGGTGGCACTAGAAGATCAACTGATCCGATATGGAGTATCACCACACATAAAATATATTCTACGGTGTTATCTAAAGACCAACAAAAATTATATAAACTAGCTCCTGCTGCACCACAACGGAGTTTTACCAGGGAACAATTACAGGTTATTCCAGAAGATACTCAGTTGCCACGACAAAATCTCAAATAATAATTCTTCGAAGTTGATTTATTCGCCGTACTCGTGACACAGCTAGGTAAACTAAATTTGACCATGATATGAAGTTATCAATGATCCATATAATTGTATCTTCGATGGTTAATCCCTGAGATGAATGTATCATCATCGCATATCCTAGCACCCATGGAGAATTATTAGCATTTAACGCGCTTTCAACCGCGGATATATCAATGTGTACAATATCATTTAACACTACTTCTACCTGTTCACCACTTCCAGGGATATCAACAAGAATATTTTGTCATCGTGTATCCACTGGTCTATAACATAGCGGTACTGGTTCCAACGGTAATTTTTCTTTGTGAATTTTAAATAGTTCATCTTGAAGATTATCTTGTATTTTTCTTCCGCTAACAACTAGATCTATTGGTGACCACACGTTCCAGAAATTGATAAGGGGGGTTTCAAGAATCATCTCACGCATTTTTAAACATTGTATACGATCTGGTTGTAATCTTATCGCGGATTTCAACACAGTTAACTCTTTATCGAGGGACCAATGATCTTCACTCATTTCCTCGTAATAGTCCATGGAATTCATTAACCATTGATGAGGTGATTCTCCATTAATTGGTGGTGGTTGACCGTGATCACCACACATAATCACCGCTGTGTTTTTTGTTAATAACCAACCAAGAAATAGTTTTATATCATCGTATGATACGGTACCGATTTCATCCCATACAATAAACCTATGAATAGTTTTTGTTCCCATACGATCTGGAGTCCAATCGTCTCCGTCTTTCCATCGAAAGAAACTGTGATACGTACACGCGTCAATGTTTCTGGATTTCAATTCGTGTGAAAGACGATGAGTTAAGAGTTAACAATATCATATCAGATTTTCCAAATAAATTAATTACTCGAGTTGTCTTTCTGCAGCCTCCAGGACCACTCAGATAAACTGTTTTGTGGAGTGTAATTGGATCATTCAACAATGGGTACTCTGATATATCCTCGTTGATATCTTTCATGTAATTATCTTCAATGGGGGTATCAGCTGATTCATTATACATGTGAGGTTTTTCTGGTTTTACTCGCCATCTTCCCCATTCACCATTATTTGCAAGAAATTCTTCAACGTATTCAAAATGATCTTAGTGGAAATAAAACGAATCAGTTGCAACTCTGACAGCAATTTTATAAAATTTGTTTATCATTGATAATAAATTTATCGAGACATAGCCAAGCATAGATGATATCAAATGAGTATACTGCAGAGATTCACCATCGAGATATTCAATGATGGTACCTAATTTCCTCCCGTTTGATAAATACACAGAATACTGTTCCAGAATTTTATTTTTCTTAATTGTATCATTGATAATAAAATCTAATTCTGCATCATCGAAGAATAATCTAGTCGTTTTTCGTTTATGATTAGTTTTTTCACCCTGAGTAAACTTTCCGATTATCTTTCTTCCTAAATCCTTCACTTGACAATCATCACAATTTTCAACCGTCGGTAACCAAACCTTAGTTTGTTTCCGGTATGATATTATTGCCATAGATACCGTCAACGAGGTTAAATTCCCCTTGTTGAGCATATATCTCAACAATACTATCGGCGCCCATTTATCCTCGGAGAAATGTTTTCCAAACCACGCATAAATTATTGGGTAAAGTTCTCTAGTTAACTCAAACGATGTTATTCTGGCAAATCCACAAAGATCAATATTGGGTAATTCTCCATTAATCACCACTCTAGTCATCTTGTGTGGGATGACCGAACCATTCAAATTATTCGTGACACACTCCCATCCCCAGGAATCTTCTGGGGAAACATGCTGTCATATCTATGGATTTCATATCTTTGATGTCATATTTTGTGTTCCAAAGTCAACCGTGACCAAATTCTATGCAGGATGCTCTAACATCATCGATAAAATCGCGTCTAATCGGCGACCACAAATTTTTTCTTTGGCAAAATGAGCTGCAACTGATGGCACCGTAAAACAATTTTTTGTAATTTCATCTGCGGAAAATCTTTGATTTTCAATTGAAGATCCATCAGTATACTTCAACGCGAGGTTATTCATCTCTGTTTGAAGTTGTTCAGTAGGATATAAATCTCCATTTGTTCTGACAAATTGGTCATATTGTTTATCATCACTGCTACTAAACAACCACACAGAAATTGGATCTAAGCTATTCATTTCATGTATAGCATCAAATATATATTCCTGATAATATTTTATTTTTTGAGAATTTGGAAATATTTTCATGGATGTGCTCCACGCGTGAGAGTTATGATAAAAAATTTCGACAGGAGCCCCTTTTGATTTGTAATGTCTGGAATCATGTAAAACCTCTCCGGTAATTGTTTTTACGATAATCGGAAATTTTAATTTCTTTTCCAATTCGGCAACATCGCTTATCGACGCCCCGTTTTCCTTAACACGTTTACCCCACACGATATTATTTTTTCTCAGTTCGGTTAACCCCTTTCCTCGTTTAGCGCTCATAAAGTGTTCTGTTACCCATTCTTCAAGGCAGTTTAACCGATCTGAGGTTTTCATTCTTGATAACTTGTTAATGTCTGGGGTGTTTATTTTATAAAATCCGTACACAAGTGCTGTTTCAGGATAAGCTTTATTATAATAATAACCATGGATGTTAACTAATAATCCCGGTTTAGTATTCGCGTTAACAATTACAAGTTCTCGATTTGAATCCAATACTCATTCACGATGATTAAAATCCTTCCAACGTGGATACTTCTTTCCTTTTCGATGTTTTTTTTTTTAACTAAGTTTACTAAACTTAGCCTGAACTGAGTATCTAGCATTATTATTAAAATCCATTCGAGATAGAATATCTCTCGCACAAGATTCCGTCATCCGATATTCAAAATCAGGTGTTCGAAATGTCGAATATGTACATCTGGCACTGTCAACCCAAAATGAAATGAATATTGTGGGGATCATCAAAGAAATATTCGACGAGGAAGTTCAGGTCCGCAACCTTGTATTGGTTGTGGTGTTGGAGAAAGACGAAAATCAAAATTATATGTTAGTTGCGGCGGAGAAAACTACAGAGAACTTAAACAATACTACCATAAAAACACACATATTAATCATCGTGTTACAATTATAAAATCTCCACAAGATTACGTGGACAGAAAAAAACATTACAGCAATTTAGACAAAGAAAATCCTACATAAAATATAATGAGTAACGAATACGTATTTCATCCAATCTACGTTAACTACGAAGCATCATAAGATGGAACAGTCCGACATTGCAAATCAAAACTCCCACTTGGTAAAATTAATAATAGTGGTTATATTAGATTTAGTGTTCGCATTGGTAAACAAGAAAAGAGTTATTACGCTCACAGATTTATCCTTGAGTGTTTTATAGCAGAAATCGGTCAAGGTCTTGTAATTGACCACATAAATCAAAATAAACTTGATAATCGAGTAACAAATTTGAGAATAATTACTCAACAGGAAAATTATCACAACAAAAATCCTCAAAAAAATATAAATAATAAACCAAGACCTGTAACAGCGCTTTACGATAGTATCATTAAACAATTTTCGACAATATCATCAGCCACTAAATATTTTGATATTAATTATGCATCCATGAAACGAGCTGCCGATGATATAATTTCAACAACATACTAAAAAAAATTTGACCGCAGAATCTCATTTGCGTACTCGTAATTTTTAAAAATATCAAATATTGCAATTTAAACAAAAAAAATTATCAGTTATGATCCTGATTCCGATGAATTTGCTAGCAGTTTAAACATAAATAATTTCATATATATAACATATCATGAACGACGAAAATATATCTACGTTAAAATCAGAACTCGACAGCGTATGACATCTTCACGATAGTAGCATATTTACCAGCAAGTATCTTAACAATGAATATCAAATAATAGTCTCTGCACGACGATTGAGTTTTCCCAGGTCAGAGTATCGTGTAATGAAAATTCTTCCTTGGGAGCGCAATCACATCGTTTATAAAAATCCCAATGAGGAATTTATCGCTGTATCAACAATGATAAAACAACTTTTGAAATGCATCGGAGAAGTATTCAATGAGGAACAACGGATAGAATCAGCTGCGAGGGAATACGATGAGAAGTATTTAGGATTTCATCGAAAAAATATCACTCATGAGTGAAATCCTACAAATTTTTATTTTAAAATCTTGGTTGGGATTTCTTATATGGAAGATTTATAGATGAAATAGATCCTTGAGCTCTCTCCGGAAATAGTTGTCTCTCAAATTTATTAAAATCATTTGTAAGTACCTGTTTGAGTTTCTCATTCCTTAACTTTTCCTCTAGTGTGTTATATTCCTCACGTTTACTATTATATTTTTTTTTTTAATGCTTCAATCTTTTTTTTCGCTTCTCAAGATTTGTTTTTATTTTTTCTCTCTTTGTCTTTAACGTTTCAAAGATTTTCTCATTGGCGGTCATAGACTCCATTTTCTCGCGGAGTTTTTTTTAAAAACGATTCAGTGGTGATCCTAAGTTGATCTCGTTTACTCTGTAACATCACAACCTCATTTTTTTAACTCTGAGATTTCACAATCGAGTTCTCGCGCTGCCTCACATTGACACTGTTTCGCCTCCTTGTATTCTGTAGGAAACCCCTTTGTTGTCGCCAATATAGGATTCTTTGACCACAATTTGTATAATCGTGCTAGTCCAATTTTAAATTCCTTTGAAACTTCTACGGGGCATCGAATGCCTCTCATCGCCATTATTGCTTCTTCGTCGGCGGCGGTAAGATAGGTTGGAGCTCTCATTGGGTATTATATATTTGAAAATAAATTTTTAACAAAAAAATGTTAATTAAAAAAGATAATTGAAAATGATAATCAAAGATTATAGAAATTAAAAAACCATAGTCGATAATGTTACTCAGAAATTACAGTCATGTGTTAAAAATCCAGGGATCTTCTTTTGAAATTTTTTTTTTTCAAATATTTTTTTCAATTATTTCCTTGAGATCATCTATAGATACACATGAGTGAGCATATTGTACTATCTGATCATGACTACAATTAATCATCGTTATGACATCTCGTTCAAGCTGTTGGACTTGATCCGTCAACAAAAACTTCTCATTGCCGAGTCTATCAATGATGAGTTCGAAATTACCAGTGGAATCCAAAGGATTCTCTTTAAAGGATTTTCGAATAGCATCCTCAAGTTTATCTTCATCGTAAATGAATACTCGCGCATGTTGATACATATTATTGTAAAAATTTTAACATTTTCTAATTGCTAGCAATTTAAATCATTGATTTTAAATACTAGCGTTGAAATTCGAAGAAAATCCTTGAAATTGCTTGCAATTTATGATTTTACATCCAGGGTAATTTGTAGCTCTTCGTCTGATAAATCAATCAAATTGTTGTTTTGGTCGACGAGTTTAAAATTCATTCTTGATATCCAGCGGTTAGTACAAGTTAAGTACACAAGTTTAATAGGATTTTGCACTATTCAACTTCCAGGAGGAACCTGCGGGGAAAACGTATATAAGATATAACCTTGCGTGGCTCTATTTGGCAGTGATGTGTTTACATGATAGCTCCCATCGATAATATCACATGTGAGATTTATTGCGATTACTGATGTGATGTCGACGTTGTTTGGAGAGATGTGTATACCTGATCCATCATCAGCGTTGTTGTATTTGAGAACTTCACTTTGTATTTTCTGTATTATTTTTTTTGTTTATTAAGATACTCTGTTACCGGGCTACTCTCTTCCTCGATTTTTCTTCTTCGTAATTCTTGCATAAATACAATAATACTATCAATGGTATTATTGTATAATTTTTAAACTCGGTTATGTTGTATTCCGGGAATTTATAATCGTTTATTGTATCTTTTGTTAATGAATGTGCCATTAAAAATTTATCAAAGGCTTCTTCATTTTCCTTATAGCCTGTAATTTTATCAATATGATATTTAGAAGAAATATTTTGTAATTGTTCTAATTGTTTTTTAAATTCAGTTGTGATTTTATCAAAAGAAGCGCGAAGAGTTTCTACATCCCAAATATATGAAGGAAAATATTTAAGTATAGGGTCAAGTACAGGATCATCATTATCGTTGATAATTGTAAAATTCAACGAAATGTTTCCTGGTTGTTTATATTTTCGCTAAGTAGATGACCCCAATCTGTATCAATTATTTTACGTGTGTTAGTAGTATCTGGATAATCAGTAAACTGAGGATAATTAGTAAACCAAAGATAATTGATGTATTTAATATAATCGATAAATTTAATATTATCGGGATGATAATAATAACCCCACGGGAGGCTGATATATTTTTCTCTCCTCAAGTCTATATCAAATTATCTCATTATTGATATCCTCGATTTGATAGGCGCCTTTTGGGAGATATATTGTTTCCCAATCGGGAGTGCCATCGGGTTTATTTGTGTTCGCGAATACAAAACTGTTATTGGGTTGTTTACCAGTGAGCGATTCTGATCTGATATTGGGCCAACTGTAATATACAACTAGTTGAGTTAACGCTATCTCATTTGCTTGGATTGGATTTGGAAATTCAATGCTGAACTCTGAACTCGATGTCACCGACAATAATTGTTTTTTCCGCGGGGTGGTATTTTCCGCTATTCGTTGAAGTAGTTCTTGCGATGTTGCCATTGTTATCTTTTTCTAATTCTGACATCATGGAATCGTACACGCGGACCATCTTCGAGAACTCATCATCGGATATTAGTGCGTCATTGAGGGACGACGAGAATATTGAGGATAATTGTGTGTACGCATTGGATACCGTGTGGAATTTAACAGTATAATCGTGTAGTTTACGCTGAGAACACGATATTTTTCTTGTTATCGCGGATAATATCCCCGCGACGGTTGTCGCTGCCGATATTCAAATTGGAACAGCGATCCGGGCAACCATTGTCACCGATGATAGTATAATAACAGCACCGGTGATTAAACTTCTCACCGAGTACACGATGACATTAATGATGTTAATTCTTCGCCGATATATTTTAATCTTTGATTGAAATTCCTAGGTGAGTATTTTCAATGTAGTTTGAAACTCTCTGATCTGATCATAGCAATATTGCTGTGATGTTGCCAAAAATGAAATCATTGTTTTGTTGTCATTTTATTTTGGAAACACTAGTATTTTTAAATAGATTTCAATTCAGTTGTTTACTTAGGACTACTATGAATTCTACGTACCATGTTATAGAAGCTTTAACTAAATTTTTATCTACTGCATCTAGTTGTATATTACCGACCTGATCCTCCTCCATTATTAGATGTGTTTTATTAACACCGTCAGATATTCCCAATAATATATTAAATTGTAGTGGAGTAACGAGTGTTAATCTATAAATACCTTTGACAGCCGCTCTGATCCCTATGATAAAAGTTCTATCAGGCATCCAATCGAGTACACCATGTTGTGTTAAATATACAATATTATTAATTTTTTCATGAGATGGTATAATTTTATTAACAATATCGTTAATATATTTGAGATTTATCCCTTGACGACTAACTTCTTCTGCAAGAGTTTTACCTCTTTGGGGACTCCCTACATGACTTTCAAAATCCGTGATTCTCATTTCAATATCGGGTAATCTATTATTTATCCATGATAATTTTTTAGGAACCGCTGCAGGTTTCCCCAAAAATTCGTCAATGGTGTCAATAGCGGGTTTTATCTCTGCGAGTGGTGGTTTTTCACTGGTGGAACCCCAAAGAAAGGTGCGATAATATTTTTCCAAAACATCCCAAATTGTTTTACATGATCGTCATACCTGGACTCTAGCGCTGTTAGTTCATTGATAGCGGTTTTTATCTCTGTGAGAAGCGGTTTAGTCACCGGTGGAACCCTCAAAAAATTAGCAATGGGAAGTTGAACATCCGTAACAGATTTTTGTACTCCCGCAAATTGATTTACTTGGGCGTTAAATTTGTCATCAATGGATTTTAATGATTCTGTTGTCGACAAATAACTATCACTAAGTGATGTTAATCTATCTGTGATTGTTGGGACAACAATATTACTAGCTTTTAGTTTTCCTTGACGATCTCCAAATACAACAATTTCAACCTTATCTATTCCAAAAGGATTTAGTGTATCTGATAACTTTTCCGATATAAGTTTTTTTACTTCTTTGGCGGAAATTCCCTTGGTGGTTTTTCTGCGTAAAAGTGATCTTCCCCAAATATCTACCATTCTTATTATTATCATACATGATTCTTTAAAAAGTTATTGTTGCGATTCATCATCGTATATTCTTGGACGACTTTATGAGGTAATATAGATGATGTTGAAATTGCCATTAACACATTATGTACTTCTCGTCCACATATCGGAGGATCTGTTAATGTCTGTGTGGGTAACGTTGAATACCAAACTGGGATTTTCAACTGAGTTGTAAACAAATTAGATACATAACTGAGAAATTCTTTTGGCAGGGCTAACCCATATGAATCAAAAAAAATAATTGATTTAGGATGTATCGCGTAACCCACCCAATGAGTTCCAGGTCCAGTGTTATCATCGAGATTAACTATACCAGTTTCTGGGATATGTGGTTGTGTTGGTTATTGATCTTTCATGAATACACCTCTGAAATGTTTATGGGAAGTGTTTTTACTGCGTCGATCAAATCAAAATTTGACATCGTTGATACGTTCCTGGGAGTCGTAGACTTCTTCCCTTTTTTTTGTATCCGTTTTTGGTTACTCCTCTTATAAAACCTCATGGCAAAAGTTCTTTACTCGTAAGAAACGGCACCATCATTGTCATAAGAGAGGCTAACGGTTTACTTCTTTGTGGACGTAATTTATTTGCCATATCTTTCACCTCAGCTATCGATATTGGACCTCCTCGAGCAGATAATGCCGCCATAATAGGTAAAAATCCTCCCTGTTTATATCCCTTTCCCTTTTTTGGATCAAATGATTCTGCAATTTTACTCACTGCAGTAGCACCAAGAGCCCCATCAGCACCTAATCCAATAGCTTTAGTGGCGGCAACAGCTGCCATAATCAATGCAAGAAGAGGAAATAATCCACCCGATTTAACCATATTTTTTATTGGGGCCGGTGAAAAATCTAATTGAACTCCTGTACCCGTTTTTAACGCATTATTAAAACGATTAAGTTGAGTTCTTGTCAACGACAATTTATTTGATCCACCTGTCATTTGTTCACGTTTCAGAGTTATCTTTGTACCACACGTAGAATTTTTTGATTGTAGTTTCTTTACCTGACTGGGTGTCAGGGTGACATTAACATAACTGTACGACATTTTATTTAGATAACACATCATCTAATTGTTACGTGTCTGGGAAAACATTACATATTTTCTATGGGTGCGTCAACGAGTTTCATCCGTCCACCAACACCCTCCATCAACATTGCTTTATCACTGAGAATAACAGCAGTTGCTCTATAATTGCCAGCACCAACATGAGCACGAAATACTATATCGACGATGGGTTGCCTAAACAAATCCATATATTCCAACGAAAAATAATATATCAGATACAATGTTGTAAACTCTCGCTGAGATGTTTGCATTCTCGTGTCAACATCAAGATCGTGTGCTAAAAACGATGCTAATTGTTGATATGCTCGAGCAACTCGATTACGTTCAAAATCTATTTCTATGTCTTCGGATGGTTCTTGATGACTGTTTACTCGTAGTGAAACCTGTGTAACACCGAGCGTGTCAAATACCATTGGGTTTTGTTCTTGATTACCTAACTATTAGTCTGCTGAAGTACAACAAAAACATGTCTTGGATGAGCTAGCCCACGTTGTGAAGAGATTTGCCAAGTAAATAATCCTGCGGTGGTAGGACCAAGAGTACTATTTGTCATTGTAGTATGCCAAGACAACAGTGATTTACCACCTGTTTCCATGAAAGACATTAATTGTTGCTCGTGTTCAACTGAAGGGGTTAATGCAGGCATCCACAATGATAATTTTGTCACAGTTACCTCACCAGCAGGAACTCCTGCATCCCTCCATATTGCATCGTTGTCATCTCCTCTTTTATTAAGTACAATAGTATGTTTTGCACCAAATATAACTTTTTTAACATTTCTACAAAAACCAAATATATGAGAAAGGGGAATCATACAAAAAAACTCATCGTTGTCATTTAACATAGCTATACTAGCAGTAAAACCCAAATTATAATTTTCGTTCATAGATGCAAATGCATTATTTGCCACATTCATTGTCACATTTCGATTTTCAGGTTGATCTGTTGTATCTTTATGAAACATTATAGAGGGTCCAACTGTTCTCTGATAATCATCGGAATATCTCATTAACCCTAATATAGTAGTCACTACACCAAGACTTTCTTGAATCGCCTCAATTTCCTTACCATAGATGAGATATCTTGCGCTGTCAAATAGCACCATTATACCATTGTTGACAAAACCAACACGATCACCTATCCCATAACCAGTACCTTTATTATGTGTAAGTTGACCTTCAACTTCAATGTATCCCTCAGATGGGAGAAAATATCTACTAGTATCCTGAACTTGAAGTTCAACTCTACCTCGTTCATCTGGAACCCTTGCATCATACGAATACATCTGATAATCTCTCAAAGATGTATTTTTTAATACCTTGGCACCATGATCAAACTCTTCGCTTGGTAGTTCCTCAAACATTTTTATATAATTGATCATCTTCTAAAACGAAGACCACTACCCGCTATCATACTCGAAACAATATTTCGTTGTTGTTTATCTGGTTCTTCAATGAACTCTGCTAATTTTTGATTTGCTACTTGATTAACAACTTTATCGACACTCGCTGGTATTTGCTCGGTAGCTGGTAATTTAACAGGTTTAGGTTTACGCAATAAACTCATTATTCTATCCTTGATCGTGGAGAAAGCGGAACCGGCTAGATCACCCACCGCGCTGATACCCTTATCACGAACAACTCCTAGCGCTTTCATCCCAGGTTGTTTTACAAGTGGTATTGCCTTGGGAGCAACTTTTGCAAATAGTTTTTGTATAACATTACCAAACTCATCTCCGTAATATGCTTTGTATACGGGTACTCTTGAGCATATGACTCTAACTTGTTGACGTCGATGGTCATGTATTATCATCTTATATATGACCTTTCATTTAATCACTATAATAATCATCTACGATTTCATCGATAAGACCACGATATAAATTAACATCTATGACTCCACTTTGAAACAATCATTGACAGATACCTGTTGCCTCGTTGATAATTTCCGGTGAATTATTTCCTACTCGTTTTCCCCTGATGAGAACTTCTAACCTGGACACATCATTGACAATATTTTCCGGACAAACCCCTGTAAAACTGGTTCCAAATTTTTCTCCTCTCACATCTTTAAGTTCTGCTTCTTCTAACCCCTGATATAATCGCTGTTTCGGTGAGGGATATTCTTCTTCTAATAAACTTTTCCTCCTGTCTAAATCCTTTATTTTATCTACAAGCTCATCAAATTGATAGTCACTTTTTTCAGCTCTATTTTTATTATAAAATATATACGATATACCCACCTAATAAAATTATCATTGTTTGTATTTTTATGTTTAGGATTTAACGCGACGGATTTATCATATATTCCAGATAATATTTTTTCAGGTAAATTAGACTCTGTTGTATTTTTAAGATCTTCAATATACCCCCCGTTAAATTTATCAACGATTTCAACATTTTGTCTCTGAGATTTTGAAGGTCTTGAGGCAAATTCCTCAGACATTTTTTTAATTGCTGGGAGAAAAGCAACTTTTCCTCGTTGATCTTCAGGAATATCCCCTAATATCGCTTTTTCAATACCAGCAGTAGTTTTTTTTAACAACATCAGCTATAGCTTTACCGGTTTCTTCAGTAGTTGTAGTTACCGGTTTAAACAATTGTTCTGTACCGGTTGCAAATTCTGTTTGTAATTCCTGTCATTGTTGAAGTTTTTCTCTAAGTCTATTTCGTACAGGTATATACTTATCGAGCGCAGCTAATCTCTCCCTGGAAAGCCTAGAATAATAAAATTCTCCAACATTTGTCATTTTTATATATAAATTATACGGTTAATTAATTGCGACCGTGATTGGGCCAGCACACATCTGAACCCATTTTATTACCAAAGTACGAGCTTTAAAAAAAGATCGGTTCAGGCCCACACCATCTACTACTTTTTTTTATCACACTTATCCCTGAAAATCACGTGAGTAACCCCCTGAACCTATTTTATTTGTCAAACAAGAAACCACTTATTTACCAAAATACGGTCTCTAAAAATAGGTCGGTTCAGGCCCGCACTCCACTGGTTTAAATAACCGGAGGAACTTGCTTGGAAAATTAAAATAAGAATTTTTTAAAAATTATTAATTGCTCACAATCTTTATTCCTGAAATAAGAAATGAAACTGGGACTCCAGCCTGCATTTCGCGGAGCATACCCCAATGTGGGCTGCAAACCAACCAACCCCATCTCCACCCATCTTAACACAATATGGCAATCTATATGGATAAAAATTGTATCATGACATATTGCTTGAAAACTGAAAAATGAAAAGGGTTTAATTGCACAGAAAATGTCTTCCTGAGGTTAGAGATGAAGTCAGGACTCCAGCCCGCATTTCGTGGAGAACATCACTATGCAGGCTACAAACCTAGGTCCTTAACCCATCTCTCTCCCCCCTTGAAGTTGATGCTACCATCCATGGAGGAGAGAGGTGCATTTCTGATGTAAAATCATGGATGACATGTAACAAGCTGCAGATGAATGATGATAAAACTGAGGTCATTCTGATCACAACACAAAGACTTTCTCATTCACATCCTTTACCTCAAACAATTTAAATTTGAATTTAATGCTGCAACACCAACATTATCTTGAGCTGAGCCGCATCAGCTCCATTTCGCAAATATCTTTCAGTTGATGCCACTAAAACAATTGTATATTCATTAGTACTTTCAGGCCAGGACTATTGTAACTCAATTCTGTCAGGTTCATCTCAATATCTTCTCCAAAAAGTTCAAAACACAGCTGCTCGGATCATCTTTAGAGTACAATGATCAGAGCACACCTCCTCACTGTTCTGTACCCTACAGTGGCCATCCATTTGATCCAGAATCAAACACAATTTTTTTTCTCTGTGCTACGTTTCATTGACGGACTCCAGTCCAACATAGCTATCTGACCTCACCCATGTGTGTGTCAAGATGGCTGCTGGCTGATAAGAGCACTGTTTTGGGCATCAAAGCAGTATCATTAATGTCAACTAGACAACATAAGAAGTTGTGTGGTCAATATGAAATTTTCGTTAAGAAGGAGTATCAATAAGCAGATTTTTAAAATGGTCACTGTGATTGCCATACTGTCTGTCCACCTTTTTTTATTTAGGATCAAATAAAGTATAGGATGAATGTGTATAAATTATGAAATAAAGTATAGGATGAATGTGTATAAATTATGAAATAAAGTATAGGATGAAAGTGTATAAATTATGAAATAAAGTATAGGATGAAAGTGTATAAATTATCAAATAAAGTATTGGATGAATGTGTATAAATTATGAAATAAAGTATAGGATGAAAGTGTATAAATTATGAAATAAAGTATAGGATGAAAGTGTATAAATTATCAAATAAAGTATAGGATGAAAGTGTATAAATTATCAAATAAAGTATAGGATGAAAGTGTATAAATTATCAAATAAAGTATAGGATGAAAGTGTATAAATTATCAAATAAAGTATAGGATGAATGTGTATAAATTATCAAATAAAGTATAGGATGAATGTGTATAAATTGATATGGTAATCACTGAAGTAGTTTCAGAGAAGTAATAACTTCATGGCTTACTGATGATAGTTCAATCCTAAAACAAACTGTCAATACTGAGTATTTTGATGATAGTTCTATCCTGAAAAATGTCAATTCTGAGCATTCACGGCTTACTGATAATAGTTCTATCTTACAACCAGTCAACTCTGAGCATTCATGGCTTACTGATGATAGTTCTATCCTATTTCAAAGTCCATTAAGAAACCTGACAACATTACTTACGAATATGGAGATGCTGGGACTCCCACAATAATAAAATGGTTTCCTTTTAAAAATTGCCGCCACATGCTCTGAAATTATAGTTAATAGTGAATAATTTATAAGCAAATTGTACAGAAAAAAATCTTATTAATACTCTCATTAGAGATCGCCACATTCTGCCATTTATCAAAAATAAATTTTTGATTTGAAATAACTGCTGTATCTAAACTTTAAATTATCAAATGCTTGTTAACTTTTTCTACGTGGAATAATTCTTACAAGTGAATATGTTCCATTCTGAAATGTTCTTACAAGTGAATATGTTCCATTCTGATTTTATCTTACAAGTGAATATCTTCCATTTAGAATTGTTCTTACATGAAATTATATTCCATGCCAAATTGTTCTTACAAATGATTATGTCCTATGCTGAATTATTTTTACAAATGATTATGTCCTATGCTGAATTATTTTTACAAATGAATATATCCGTTGCTGAATTTTTCGTACAAGTAAGTACCATGATAAACTGCTTCAAGGTCTTATCAATGTAGGCTTTTCTTATTCGGGGGTAGGGGTGTATTTCAGTATATCAATTATCAGTAAGAAAAGGCATATCAGTATCATTCAGGACCATCTGTCATTTATTACAACTGGTGGAAACTGGCACAGTTGGATGAGGCATGTAATTTAATTACATGAACGAAGAAATCTATTTACCTAAAACAAAACCTTCTGATAATGAAAACCTGTTGGTATAAAATGAATCAAAGGAATATACACATTCACATGTTTTCTATAAATATAATTTAGTAGATCAAATTCCATTCATAACTTAAACACATATATGCTGATTGCTATTCTTTTGTATAGGTGTATCACTCCTGTTTACCCTTTGAAATTTTTTATATTTACTAATTCAATTTTGCTAAATAAATAACAAATCAATGCATGGAGTTAGGTTGCACAGTCCACAGTGATAAATACTCTCATCCCCTGGTCATTTCAAATCAATGCATGGAGTTAGGTTGCACAGTCCACAGTGATAAATACTCTCATCCCCTGGTCATTTCAAATCAATGCATGGAGTTAGGTTGCACAGTCCACAGTGATAAATACTCTCATCCCCTGGTCATTTCAAATCAATGCATGGAGTTAGGTTGCACAGTCCACAGTGATAAATACTCTCATCCCCTGGTCATTTCAAATCAATGCATGGAGTTAGGTTGCACAGTCCACAGTGATAAATACTCTCATCCCCTGGTCATTTCAAATCAATGCATGGAGTTAGGTTGCACAGTCCACAGTGATAAATACTCTCATCCCCTGGTCATTTCAAATCAATGCATGGAGTTAGGTTGCACAGTCCACAGTGATAAATACTCTCATCCCCTGGTCATTTCAAATCAATGCATGGAGTTAGGTTGCACAGTCCACAGTGATAAATACTCTCATCCCCTGGTCATTTCAAATCAATGCATGGAGTTAGGTTGCACAGTCCACAGTGATAAATACTCTCATCCCCTGGTCATTTCAAATCAATGCATGGAGTTAGGTTGCACAGTCCACAGTGATAAATACTCTCATCCCCTGGTCATTTCAAATCAATGCATGGAGTTAGGTTGCACAGTCCACAGTGATAAATACTCTCATCCCCTGGTCATTTCAAATCAATGCATGGAGTTAGGTTGCACAGTCCACAGTGATAAATACTCTCATCCCCTGGTCATTTCAAATAAATGCATGGAGTTAGGTTGCACAGTCCACAGTAATAAATACTCTCATCCCCTGGTCATTTCAAATCAATGCATGGAGTTAGGTTGCACAGTCCACAGTGATAAATACTCTCATCCCCTGGTCATTTCAAATCAATGCATGGAGTTAGGTTGCACAGTCCACAGTGATAAATACTCTCATCCCCTGGTCATTTCAAATCAATGCATGGAGTTAGGTTGCACAGTCCACAGTGATAAATACTCTCATCCCCTGGTCATTTCAAATCAATGCATGGAGTTAGGTTGCACAGTCCACAGTGATAAATACTCTCATCCCCTGGTCATTTCAAATCAATGCATGGAGTTAGGTTGCACAGTCCACAGTGATAAATACTCTCATCCCCTGGTCATTTCAAATCAATGCATGGAGTTAGGTTGCACAGTCCACAGTGATAAATACTCTCATCCCCTGGTCATTTCAAATCAATGCATGGAGTTAGGTTGCACAGTCCACAGTGATAAATACTCTCATCCCCTGGTCATTTCAAATCAATGCATGGAGTTAGGTTGCACAGTCCACAGTGATAAATACTCTCATCCCCTGGTCATTTCAAATCAATGCATGGAGTTAGGTTGCACAGTCCACAGTGATAAATACTCTCATCCCCTGGTCATTTCAAATCAATGCATGGAGTTAGGTTGCACAGTCCACAGTGATAAATACTCTCATCCCCTGGTCATTTCAAATCAATGCATGGAGTTAGGTTGCACAGTCCACAGTGATAAATACTCTCATCCCCTGGTCATTTCAAATCAATGCATGGAGTTAGGTTGCACAGTCCACAGTGATAAATACTCTCATTCCCTGGTCATTTCAAATCAATGCATGGAGTTAGGTTGCACAGTCCACAGTGATAAATACTCTCATTCCCTGGTCATTTCAAATCAATGCATGGAGTTAGGTTGCACAGTCCACAGTGATAAATACTCTCATCCCCTGGTCATTTCAAATCAATGCATGGAGTTAGGTTGCACAGTCCACAGTGATAAATACTCTCATCCCCTGGTCATTTCAAATCAATGCATGGAGTTAGGTTGCACAGTCCACAGTGATAAATACTCTCATTCCCTGGTCATTTCAAATCAATGCATGGAGTTAGGTTGCACAGTCCACAGTGATAAATACCCTCATCCCCTGGTCATTTCAAATCAATGCATGGAGTTAGGTTGCACAGTCCAAAGTGATAAATACTCTCGTCCCCTGGTCATTTCAAATCAATGCATGGAGTTAGGTTGCACAGTCCACAGTGATAAATACTCTCGTCCCATGGTCATTTCAAATCAATGCATGGAGTTAGGTTCTACAGTCCACAGTGATAAATACTCTCGTCCCCTGGTCATTTCAAATCAATGCATGGAGTTAGGTTGCACAGTCCACAGTGATAAATACTCTCATCCCCTGGTCATTTCAAATCAATGCATGGAGTTAGGTTGCACAGTCCACAGTGATAAATACTCTCATCCCCTGGTCATTTCAAATCAATGCATGGAGTTAGGTTGCACAGTCCACAGTGATAAATACTCTCGTCCCCTGGTCATTTCAAATCAATGCATGGAGTTAGGTTGCACAGTCCACAGTGATAAATACTCTCGTCCCCTGGTCATTTCAAATCAATGCATGGAGTTAGGTTGCACAGTCCACAGTGATAAATACTCTCATTCCCTGGTCATTTCAAATCAATGCATGGAGTTAGGTTGCACAGTCCACAGTGATAAATACTCTCATTCCCTGGTCATTTCAAATCAATACATGGAGTTAGGTTGCACAGTCCACAGTGATAAATACTCTCATCCCCTGGTCATTTCAAATCAATGCATGGAGTTAGGTTGCACAGTCCACAGTGATAAATACTCTCATCCCCTGGTCATTTCAAATCAATGCATGGAGTTAGGTTGCACAGTCCACAGTGATAAATACTCTCATCCCCTGGTCATTTCAAATCAATGCATGGAGTTAGGTTGCACAGTCCACAGTGATAAATACTCTCATCCCCTGGTCATTTCAAATCAATGCATGGAGTTAGGTTGCACAGTCCACAGTGATAAATACTCTCATCCCCTGGTCATTTCAAATCAATGCATGGAGTTAGGTTGCACAGTCCACAGTGATAAATACTCTCATCCCCTGGTCATTTCAAATCAATGCATGGAGTTAGGTTGCACAGTCCACAGTGATAAATACTCTCATCCCCTGGTCATTTCAAATCAATGCATGGAGTTAGGTTGCACAGTCCACAGTGATAAATACTCTCATCCCCTGGTCATTTCAAATCAATGCATGGAGTTAGGTTGCACAGTCCACAGTGATAAATACTCTCATCCCCTGGTCATTTCAAATCAATGCATGGAGTTAGGTTGCACAGTCCACAGTGATAAATACTCTCATCCCCTGGTCATTTCAAATCAATGCATGGAGTTAGGTTGCACAGTCCACAGTGATAAATACTCTCATCCCCTGGTCATTTCAAATCAATGCATGGAGTTAGGTTGCACAGTCCACAGTGATAAATACTCTCATCCCCTGGTCATTTCAAATCAATGCATGGAGTTAGGTTGCACAGTCCACAGTGATAAATACTCTCATCCCCTGGTCATTTCAAATCAATGCATGGAGTTAGGTTGCACAGTCCACAGTGATAAATACTCTCATCCCCTGGTCATTTCAAATCAATGCATGGAGTTAGGTTGCACAGTCCACAGTGATAAATACTCTCATCCCCTGGTCATTTCAAATCAATGCATGGAGTTAGGTTGCACAGTCCACAGTGATAAATACTCTCATCCCCTGGTCATTTCAAATCAATGCATGGAGTTAGGTTGCACAGTCCACAGTGATAAATACTCTCATCCCCTGGTCATTTCAAATCAATGCATGGAGTTAGGTTGCACAGTCCACAGTGATAAATACTCTCATCCCCTGGTCATTTCAAATCAATGCATGGAGTTAGGTTGCACAGTCCACAGTGATAAATACTCTCATTCCCTGGTCATTTCAAATCAATGCATGGAGTTAGGTTGCACAGTCCACAGTGATAAATACTCTCATCCCCTGGTCATTTCAAATCAATGCATGGAGTTAGGTTGCACAGTCCACAGTGATAAATACTCTCATCCCCTGGTCATTTCAAATCAATGCATGGAGTTAGGTTGCACAGTCCACAGTGATAAATACTCTCATCCCCTGGTCATTTCAAATCAATGCATGGAGTTAGGTTGCACAGTCCACAGTGATAAATACTCTCATCCCCTGGTCATTTCAAATCAATGCATGGAGTTAGGTTGCACAGTCCACAGTGATAAATACTCTCATCCCCTGGTCATTTCAAATCAATGCATGGAGTTAGGTTGCACAGTCCACAGTGATAAATACTCTCATTCCCTGGTCATTTCAAATCAATGCATGGAGTTAGGTTGCACAGTCCACAGTGATAAATACTCTCATTCCCTGGTCATTTCAAATCAATGCATGGAGTTAGGTTGCACAGTCCACAGTGATAAATACTCTCATCCCCTGGTCATTTCAAATCAATGCATGGAGTTAGGTTGCACAGTCCACAGTGATAAATACTCTCATCCCCTGGTCATTTCAAATCAATGCATGGAGTTAGGTTGCACAGTCCACAGTGATAAATACTCTCATCCCCTGGTCATTTCAAATCAATGCATGGAGTTAGGTTGCACAGTCCACAGTGATAAATACTCTCATTCCCTGGTCATTTCAAATCAATGCATGGAGTTAGGTTGCACAGTCCACAGTGATAAATACTCTCATTCCCTGGTCATTTCAAATCAATGCATGGAGTTAGGTTGCACAGTCCACAGTGATAAATACTCTCATCCCCTGGTCATTTCAAATCAATGCATGGAGTTAGGTTGCACAGTCCACAGTGATAAATACTCTCATCCCCTGGTCATTTCAAATCAATGCATGGAGTTAGGTTGCACAGTCCACAGTGATAAATACTCTCATCCCCTGGTCATTTCAAATCAATGCATGGAGTTAGGTTGCACAGTCCACAGTGATAAATACTCTCATCCCCTGGTCATTTCAAATCAATGCATGGAGTTAGGTTGCACAGTCCACAGTGATAAATACTCTCATCCCCTGGTCATTTCAAATCAATGCATGGAGTTAGGTTGCACAGTCCACAGTGATAAATACTCTCATCCCCTGGTCATTTCAAATCAATGCATGGAGTTAGGTTGCACAGTCCACAGTGATAAATACTCTCATCCCCTGGTCATTTCAAATCAATGCATGGAGTTAGGTTGCACAGTCCACAGTGATAAATACTCTCATCCCCTGGTCATTTCAAATCAATGCATGGAGTTAGGTTGCACAGTCCACAGTGATAAATACTCTCATCCCCTGGTCATTTCAAATCAATGCATGGAGTTAGGTTGCACAGTCCACAGTGATAAATACTCTCATCCCCTGGTCATTTCAAATCAATGCATGGAGTTAGGTTGCACAGTCCACAGTGATAAATACTCTCATCCCCTGGTCATTTCAAATCAATGCATGGAGTTAGGTTGCACAGTCCACAGTGATAAATACTCTCATCCCCTGGTCATTTCAAATCAATGCATGGAGTTAGGTTGCACAGTCCACAGTGATAAATACTCTCATCCCCTGGTCATTTCAAATCAATGCATGGAGTTAGGTTGCACAGTCCACAGTGATAAATACTCTCATCCCCTGGTCATTTCAAATCAATGCATGGAGTTAGGTTGCACAGTCCACAGTGATAAATACTCTCATCCCCTGGTCATTTCAAATCAATGCATGGAGTTAGGTTGCACAGTCCACAGTGATAAATACTCTCATTCCCTGGTCATTTCAAATCAATGCATGGAGTTAGGTTGCACAGTCCACAGTGATAAATACTCTCATCCCCTGGTCATTTCAAATCAATGCATGGAGTTAGGTTGCACAGTCCACAGTGATAAATACTCTCATTCCCTGGTCATTTCAAATCAATGCATGGAGTTAGGTTGCACAGTCCACAGTGATAAATACTCTCATTCCCTGGTCATTTCAAATCAATGCATGGAGTTAGGTTGCACAGTCCACAGTGATAAATACTCTCATTCCCTGGTCATTTCAAATCAATGCATGGAGTTAGGTTGCACAGTCCACAGTGATAAATACTCTCATCCCCTGGTCATTTCAAATCAATGCATGGAGTTAGGTTGCACAGTCCACAGTGATAAATACTCTGATCCCATGGTCATTTCAAATCAATGCATGGAGTTAGGTTGTACAGTCCACAGTCATAAATACTCTCGTCCCCTGGTCATTTCAAATCAATGCATGGAGTTAGGTTGCACAGTCCACAGTGATAAATACTCTCATCCCCTGGTCATTTCAAATCAATGCATGGAGTTAGGTTGCACAGTCCACAGTGATAAATACTCTCATCCCCTGGTCATTTCAAATCAATGCATGGAGTTAGGTTGCACAGTCCACAGTGATAAATACTCTCGTCCCCTGGTCATTTCAAATCAATGCATGGAGTTAGGTTGCACAGTCCACAGTGATAAATACTCTCATCCCCTGGTCATTTCAAATCAATGCATGGAGTTAGGTTGCACAGTCCACAGTGATAAATACTCTCATCCCCTGGTCATTTCAAATCAATGCATGGAGTTAGGTTGCACAGTCCACAGTGATAAATACTCTCATCCCCTGGTCATTTCAAATCAATGCATGGAGTTAGGTTGCACAGTCCACAGTGATAAATACTCTCATCCCCTGGTCATTTCAAATCAATGCATGGAGTTAGGTTGCACAGTCCACAGTGATAAATACTCTCATTCCCTGGTCATTTCAAATCAATGCATGGAGTTAGGTTGCACAGTCCACAGTGATAAATACTCTCATTCCCTGGTCATTTCAAATCAATGCATGGAGTTAGGTTGCACAGTCCACAGTGATAAATACTCTCATTCCCTGGTCATTTCAAATCAATGCATGGAGTTAGGTTGCACAGTCCACAGTGATAAATACTCTCATCCCCTGGTCATTTCAAATCAATGCATGGAGTTAGGTTGCACAGTCCACAGTGATAAATACTCTCATCCCCTGGTCATTTCAAATCAATGCATGGAGTTAGGTTGCACAGTCCACAGTGATAAATACTCTCATCCCCTGGTCATTTCAAATCAATGCATGGAGTTAGGTTGCACAGTCCATAGTGATAAATACTCTCATTCCCTGGTCATTTCAAATCAATGCATGGAGTTAGGTTGCACAGTCCACAGTGATAAATACTCTCATTCCCTGGTCATTTCAAATCAATGCATGGAGTTAGGTTGCACAGTCCACAGTGATAAATACTCTCATCCCCTGGTCATTTCAAATCAATGCATGGAGTTAGGTTGCACAGTCCACAGTGATAAATACTCTCATCCCCTGGTCATTTCAAATCAATGCATGGAGTTAGGTTGCACAGTCCACAGTGATAAATACTCTCATCCCCTGGTCATTTCAAATCAATGCATGGAGTTAGGTTGCACAGTCCACAGTGATAAATACTCTCATCCCCTGGTCATTTCAAATCAATGCATGGAGTTAGGTTGCACAGTCCACAGTGATAAATACTCTCATCCCCTGGTCATTTCAAATCAATGCATGGAGTTAGGTTGCACAGTCCACAGTGATAAATACTCTCATCCCCTGGTCATTTCAAATCAATGCATGGAGTTAGGTTGCACAGTCCACAGTGATAAATACTCTCATCCCCTGGTCATTTCAAATCAATGCATGGAGTTAGGTTGCACAGTCCACAGTGATAAATACTCTCATCCCCTGGTCATTTCAAATCAATGCATGGAGTTAGGTTGCACAGTCCACAGTGATAAATACTCTCATCCCCTGGTCATTTCAAATCAATGCATGGAGTTAGGTTGCACAGTCCACAGTGATAAATACTCTCATCCCCTGGTCATTTCAAATCAATGCATGGAGTTAGGTTGCACAGTCCACAGTGATAAATACTCTCATCCCCTGGTCATTTCAAATCAATGCATGGAGTTAGGTTGCACAGTCCACAGTGATAAATACTCTCATCCCCTGGTCATTTCAAATCAATGCATGGAGTTAGGTTGCACAGTCCACAGTGATAAATACTCTCATCCCCTGGTCATTTCAAATCAATGCATGGAGTTAGGTTGCACAGTCCACAGTGATAAATACTCTCATCCCCTGGTCATTTCAAATCAATGCATGGAGTTAGGTTGCACAGTCCACAGTGATAAATACTCTCATCCCCTGGTCATTTCAAATCAATGCATGGAGTTAGGTTGCACAGTCCACAGTGATAAATACTCTCATTCCCTGGTCATTTCAAATCAATGCATGGAGTTAGGTTGCACAGTCCACAGTGATAAATACTCTCATCCCCTGGTCATTTCAAATCAATGCATGGAGTTAGGTTGCACAGTCCACAGTGATAAATACTCTCATTCCCTGGTCATTTCAAATCAATGCATGGAGTTAGGTTGCACAGTCCACAGTGATAAATACTCTCATTCCCTGGTCATTTCAAATCAATGCATGGAGTTAGGTTGCACAGTCCACAGTGATAAATACTCTCATTCCCTGGTCATTTCAAATCAATGCATGGAGTTAGGTTGCACAGTCCACAGTGATAAATACTCTCATCCCCTGGTCATTTCAAATCAATGCATGGAGTTAGGTTGCACAGTCCACAGTGATAAATACTCTGATCCCATGGTCATTTCAAATCAATGCATGGAGTTAGGTTGTACAGTCCACAGTGATAAATACTCTCGTCCCCTGGTCATTTCAAATCAATGCATGGAGTTAGGTTGCACAGTCCACAGTGATAAATACTCTCATCCCCTGGTCATTTCAAATCAATGCATGGAGTTAGGTTGCACAGTCCACAGTGATAAATACTCTCGTCCCCTGGTCATTTCAAATCAATGCATGGAGTTAGGTTGCACAGTCCACAGTGATAAATACTCTCGTCCCCTGGTCATTTCAAATCAATGCATGGAGTTAGGTTGCACAGTCCACAGTGATAAATACTCTCATTCCCTGGTCATTTCAAATCAATGCATGGAGTTAGGTTGCACAGTCCACAGTGATAAATACTCTTATCCCCTGGTCATTTCAAATCAATGCATGGAGTTAGGTTGCACAGTCCACAGTGATAAATACTCTCATCCCCTGGTCATTTCAAATCAATGCATGGAGTTAGGTTGCACAGTCCACAGTGATAAATACTCTCATCCCCTGGTCATTTCAAATCAATGCATGGAGTTAGGTTGCACAGTCCACAGTGATAAATACTCTCATCCCCTGGTCATTTCAAATCAATGCATGGAGTTAGGTTGCACAGTCCACAGTGATAAATACTCTCATCCCCTGGTCATTTCAAATCAATGCATGGAGTTAGGTTGCACAGTCCACAGTGATAAATACTCTCATCCCCTGGTCATTTCAAATCAATGCATGGAGTTAGGTTGCACAGTCCACAGTGATAAATACTCTCGTCCCCTGGTCATTTCAAATCAATGCATGGAGTTAGGTTGCACAGTCCACAGTGATAAATACTCTCATCCCCTGGTCATTTCAAATCAATGCATGGAGTTAGGTTGCACAGTCCACAGTGATAAATACTCTCATTCCCTGGTCATTTCAAATCAATGCATGGAGTTAGGTTGCACAGTCCACAGTGATAAATACTCTCATTCCCTGGTCATTTCAAATCAATGCATGGAGTTAGGTTGCACAGTCCACAGTGATAAATACTCTCATCCCCTGGTCATTTCAAATCAATGCATGGAGTTAGGTTGCACAGTCCACAGTGATAAATACTCTCATCCCCTGGTCATTTCAAATCAATGCATGGAGTTAGGTTGCACAGTCCACAGTGATAAATACTCTCATTCCCTGGTCATTTCAAATCAATGCATGGAGTTAGGTTGCACAGTCCACAGTGATAAATACTCTCATTCCCTGGTCATTTCAAATCAATGCATGGAGTTAGGTTGCACAGTCCACAGTGATAAATACTCTCATTCCCTGGTCATTTCAAATCAATGCATGGAGTTAGGTTGCACAGTCCACAGTGATAAATACTCTCATTCCCTGGTCATTTCAAATCAATGCATGGAGTTAGGTTGCACAGTCCACAGTGATAAATACTCTTGTCCCCTGGTCATTTCAAATCAATGCATGGAGTTAGGTTGCACAGTCCACAGTGATAAATACTCTCATCCCCTGGTCATTTCAAATCAATGCATGGAGTTAGGTTGCACAGTCCACAGTGATAAATACTCTCATCCCCTGGTCATTTCAAATCAATGCATGGAGTTAGGTTGCACAGTCCACAGTGATAAATACTCTCATTCCCTGGTCATTTCAAATCAATGCATGGAGTTAGGTTGCACAGTCCACAGTGATAAATACTCTCATCCCCTGGTCATTTCAAATCAATGCATGGAGTTAGGTTGCACAGTCCACAGTGATAAATACTCTCATCCCCTGGTCATTTCAAATCAATGCATGGAGTTAGGTTGCACAGTCCACAGTGATAAATACTCTCATCCCCTGGTCATTTCAAATCAATGCATGGAGTTAGGTGATAAATACTCTCATCCCCTGGTCATTTCAAATCAATGCATGGAGTTAGGTGATAAATACTCTCATCCCCTGGTCATTTCAAATCAATGCATGGAGTTAGGTGATAAATACTCTCATCCCCTGGTCATTTCAAATCAATGCATGGAGTTAGGTTGCACAGTCCACAGTGATAAATACTCTCGTCCCCTGGTCATTTCAAATCAATGCATGGAGTTAGGTTGCACAGTCCACAGTGATAAATACTCTCGTCCCCTGGTCATTTCAAATCAATGCATGGAGTTAGGTTGCACAGTCCACAGTGATAAATACTCTCGTCCCCTGGTCATTTCAAATCAATGCATGGAGTTAGGTGATAAATACTCTCGTCCCCTGGTCATTTCAAATCAATGGTCATTTCCTTTTTGTCTAGCAGCTGCATGTTTGTCTCTCTTCACTGGTCATTTAAACCACATCTTTGATCTGACTTTGGGTCTCTTACTTGGAGTTTGCTGGACAATAATGTCCACCAACAAGACTCTCAAGTTATTGTATTTTGGGTCTTCCAGTGGCTGGTGTTGGCAGAGAACCCCGACTTTCTTGCTACATGCATTTCCCTTACAATCAAGTGTACATTTGGATAGGATCCATGCATTTCCCTTACAATCAAGTGTACATTTGGATAGGATCCATGCATTTCCCTTACAATCAAGTGTACATTTGGATAGGATCCATGCATTTCCCTTACAATCAAGTGTACATTTGGATAGGATCTGCAGGTTATGGCTGGTATGTATAAATTGTAGAAAATTACTTTTTCCAACACTTCAGCATCTTAATGTCACAATTTAATCTATATAATCTACATCCCAGATTGATTTCAGATATTCAACCCCAAACTTGGGCTCAAGACATCCTCTCTATGGTGCCTTCTTTTAGTTTATGACTAACTTTGACATAATGGTAGTGGATAAAATACACAGAGCCTTAGTGATTTAGGTATTTAACTGAGGACCAGGTCATACATGACTAGCACACATCCAGTATAAGATAACTCTCATGGAATCAGAATCTCCAAAAGTAATAAATAATCTCCCTTGATTTAGGTTCAGATGTGTGACAACATTCTAAAACAAGCTAAATCAGCGTTTGTGCTATCTTTCTAATGAGAAAGTGTTAAGGACTATATCCGACTTTGAAGTTTGATAAAATAACCAATGCTGGCATGTATGTTTTAATGACATATTTTATTGGACTGTCAGTATCGTATACCTGAAAGGAGCCATTCTTTTATCAAGGGACTCAGACTGATATGTGGAATAAAAGAGCTCTATGATTCAATTAGGTTCTGTTTGTTGAGAGGGTCATATAGAACTCTCATAGAACTCCTTCAACATGACTTGTGTTGTTTTTTAAATGAAAGATTGACAAAATTTGTACAAAATAAGCTTGATATACAACCAGGGAAAAATTGTAAGTGGATTAAGTGACTGGGAATCAGTAACACTGTACTGGGGCACAAGGGCCATAGCAATAAACATGGCAGGAAACTTCATGATCCCAGCATGCACCTGATGTGTACTGTATATAGTTATTTATAAGTCAAATACAGCTGCAAATTGCACAAACCCAGATCTACCATAGCATAATGAACAAGCAGATTTGGGTCTTTGCTGTTTGTTAGGAGTATACAGTAGAACAAACAAAACAGACCATGATCTGCAGGCACATTATGCTATGGCAGATCAGGATGCTTGTTGTTTGCAGTTTTACTTGACTTATAAGTGAGAATATATATTTCCTTTATTTTCTTAATCAGGAGAGAATGGTTACATTCTTGATTGGATGAAATGATAAGTTTGTCTGATAGGCAATCTCTTATATATCATCATTTTTAACTGGTAAACAAAAATTCATGAGGAGAATCTGGGTAATTATTTTCACAATTTAGAGATGGCTTTCCTATGAAGATTGATTCTTCTTTTCTGAAACAATCACAATCAATCCAATTATCAAAGGAACTACCTACATCAGTATCTTCTTTATTAAACATTAATCCGATTATCAAAAGGGAATACCACCATCAGTAACTTCTTTATTAAACATTAATCCAATTATCAAAGGGAATACCACCATCAGTAACTTCTTTATTAAACATTAATCCAATTATCAAAGGAGATACCACCATAAGTAACTTCTTTATTAAACATTAATCCAATTATCAAAAGGGATACCACCATAAGTAACTTCTTTATTAAACATTAATCCAATTATCAAAAGGGATACCACCATAAGTAACTTCTTTATTGAACATCAATCCAATTATCAAAAGGGATACCACCATAAGTAACTTCTTTATTAAACATCAGTCCAATTATCAAAAAGACAACCTTCATCAGTAACTTCTTTATTAAACATTAATTCAATTATAAAAGGGACAACCTTCATCAGTAACTTCTTTATTAAACATTAATCCAATTATCAAAGGGACTACCTTCATCAGTAACTTCTTTATTAAACATTAATCCAATTATCAAAGGGAATACCACCATCAGTAACTTCTTTATTAAACATCAATTCAATTATAAAAGGGACAACCTTCATCAGTATCTTCTTTATTAAACATTAATTCAATTATCAAAGGGAATACCACTATTAGTAACTTTTTTATTAAACATTAATCCAATTATCAAAAGGGATAGCACCATTAGTAACTTCAGCTGTTGACAAAGCTTCATGTTCTTTCAATGAAAACATTTTCAATGCAAATGCATATTTTAGGAAATTACATCCAGATATTATCTAAAAGTGTAATTTCTACAATCAGTTTAAATTGATGAGGACCTACCTTCAGCTTGTATTAAGTTTTTTTTATCTACCACTGAAAATATGACAAACTACCTCAAAATGATTGTGTTATATCCATTTAATTGCATAACATTTGCATTTAATTGCATACTATTGTAATTGCATAATAACTCCATATGACCCATTGACTGGTCCTTTCTTGATCTCTTATGGTATAATGTGAAAAATGTAATGCATTTTGCATGCCTACCTTGTGAAAGCCTCTGACATCTAAATCCCACAAGTGGTAGCACTGTAATTCAAAAAATAGATTCAGTGCAATGGATGAAAGCCTGAGAAAAGATCTAATATAAAACTTAAAAACCAGACAGATAACTTTAATGATGCATCAGCACAATAAAGGTTACAGTGCTCTTTAAGTTCAATAAAAGGCAAGTTCAATTATTAAAAAAAATGCAGGAAGATAAATCTTTTGCAAACAAACCTAAATTTGTAGACTAATGGACTGATGGCAGGGATGAAGAAACAATTTTAGGTCAACTGAAAAAGCAAAGTCCAGATTGATGTAAAATACAGTTAATTATAATGTAGATTTGGCTTGGTAAGGTTTAGTACCATTTTCAACACACAATACCTAAATATCTGGTTGGGAAAGACCCTGGGAAAACACCAATGCTTGGGAATATTTTTGAAAGCTTTCTCATGTACCAATGCTGGTTCAGTCAAGACTTGAACTAATGCAGACCGACTACTTGTATGGCTAACATGGGCATGTGAGAAAGCTTGCCAGTAGCTTCTTGTAGGTTCTTGCCAGGTTTTTTCCAGGTTCTTCCCCCACCATTTATATTGACTGCCATGTATGTACTGAAAATGGCATTAAACCCTATAACAAAAACAACAGACTATTTGGTCACCCAGGACCTTTATAATATGGAAATGTTACATTAATTGCGCTAAATAAAAATTATTTTTTTAAAAAAATTTTAGGCAAAAGGTGTTTTAATTCATATAATAGTGTTCCTATAAAAATAACTTTGCACATTTTTTCAGATAAATACAAGTAGTGACATAAAACCATATGATTATGCAAAATATTTTTTCCAAGTTATTAACAAATAGAAATATTTTCATGGAACATAAAGCCTGAAATGACATAAATGCAAACTAAAACAGTGGCGACATATCGATACGACAAATAAAACTAACAATCCCTACCACTCTTGTTAATTATCATAAAAATCTGCTTCAATGAAAAATTTTCAAAGTTTGCAAAAGATCAACAGATTCCGCTAAGCTGAGTGTCATGACACTTTTGTTTAAAATTAATACTTTCAACTTAAAAATATTCCTTAAAATCACAAAAATAATCAAAGTACTGAGAATACCAGTGACTTGGAGTACTGAAAAAATGTAAGATCAGATGAAAGAACATTACTCTAAAAATAATCATGATCTATTTTTTCTGATATAAGTAGTCATGATTATCTTATTGCAAATTTTCATTTCTTTATTTGAAAATTTAAATTTAATGCTGAATCAGTATATGAAGAATGGCTGTTGTGATTTCTTTTTTAAATCATTTTCTACCATTGTTTCAATGATAACCACCAGTGACATTTCCAAAAGAGATAACCATCATATGTTACAACTGACCATATAACCAATTACATAATTTTAAGTTGCCTCCCTTTAAATATAAAAAGGGGGAAGGTTGATTAAATGTCTTAACCACAAAACAATCTTCAATTTCTGCCACACATTATCTGAACTAGTCAAAACAACGCTTACACTGGAACAAAGGTCAGTCCATTTTTTCTGCCTCAACCGAAATCCTCCTTTGACTGACATGGAAACCCATACATATTGCCTTCACTAACTGATGTTATTAATATCTCTCTCTCATCCGAGGAATTCCCATCATTTTCAAAATTGTCAATGTAAAGCTTCTGCTGAAGAAACCAACACTCGCAAAAAAATACACCGCCTAGTTTCTAATCTCCCGTTCATATAAAAAAGGTTAGAAGAAATTGTTCTAACCCAACTTATTGTATCTCATCTGAATTTAAACAGTCTTTTTTAGCAAAGTACAATCTGCATATCGGCCTTGCCACAGTACTGAAACTATTCTTCTGAAAGCAGTTAATGACATTCTCTCTGCTTTGGATAGCGGAAAGATTACAGTCTTCAACCTCCTTGATTTGTCTACAGCACTTGACACAATAGACCATGATATATTACTTTACCATCTCCAGTATGTATTTGGCATTCACAATACCAATCACAGTACTGTGGTTCAAGTCCTACTTAGTCAACAGGACACAAATTGTGTCTGCAAATGAATTACACTCCAGCCCAGTTGATCTATGTTTTGGTGTTCCACAGGGGTCTGTTTTTGGACCTTTTCTATTCATTATATACATTCAGCTGCTCTCAAGTGTAATATATCAATATCCAGTGTCTCACCAATTGTACGCTGATGATACTCACACGTCTAGCTACCCAACTGAAGTTGATACTACCATCCAAGGAGTTGATGCCAAACACTTGTGTGTTCATTCGTACTTTCAAGACTGGACTATTGTAACTCAATTCTGTCTGGTTCATCTCAGTTTCTACTCAGGAAATTTTAAAAAAATTCAAAACACAGCTGCTTGGATCATCCTTAGATTACCATGATCACAGCATACCTCAATGCTGCTCTGTACCCTACACTGGCTATCCATTTGATCCAGAATCAAACAAATTTTTTTCTTTGTGCTATGTTTCACTTAAGGACTCCAATCCAACATACCTATCTGGCCTTACCCATGTGTTTGCACCAGGAAGATACTTACACTCCTCTTCTGACAATCGTAAACTCAATATTTCCACTATGAAAATGTTCTTTTGCATACCAGAGCCCAGCAATGCTGAACGAAAAACAGTTATTCAAAAGATTTTCTTTTTTTTGGTAGTCATATCATTATTCATGCTGTAAAGCACTTAGACCTTCTAAAGATTAGGTACTATAAAAAGTCCTCATTATTATTATTATTATTATTATTATTATTATTATTGAGAAAAGATGGATTTTGTGCATTGTTTTTATGATTCTAATCGCAAAGTCGAAGATGGGATTAAACTTTGTCAAGTAAGCCATATATGTTCCAGCTGACTGAGGAACTTAGCTAGCATTGATGATTTCTTTCAGACTGGTTAGCTAATATTGATGCTATCTTTTAGACTTTTTAGCTAGTATTGATGCTTTCTTTTAGACTGGTTAGCTAGTACTGAGGTGGCGCTCTACAGTTTCGTACTTTGCATAGGGTTAGAATTTTAAAGAAAAATAATTTTCTGGGATTTCTTCACTGGTTATACTGGCAATATAATAAAGACTTTGTATATCTTAGGTGTTGGGAGAAGAACTTTCAATTCCCTTTATTTTGATATATGATTGATGGGTGTACTTTAGGTTCTAGAGTATACAGCTTGGGCTAACATAAGATCTGCTCATGTAAACAAACTGCTAGCTCCGCATGGTCATTTTCACTCCCTGGACTTCAGAGGTAAATTGTAGAAAAATGGTACGATAACTTTTTTTTACTTTTCAGATATTTTGTAATTTGTTCATTGCACTTTCAGAAGCTGCTATTGCCTACTTCAGCAAAATTCGTTTTCCCTAGTTTAATAACTGCTAAAGTTAGTGTACTTTTGATTAATTCTGGCTAATTTTTCAAGCACATGGGAGCATCCATTTTGTTATACCATGCGCTTAGATCATTTACAATTTCCACAAGTGCAGTATCCAAAGAAATATCAGCCACATTGCATCAAAGTAGCATTGAGATATGCCAACATTATCTCCATTGTGCATGTCACAAATGCAAACAACTTCACCTCACATACGTCACTATCTGAAAAGTACATATTAACTGGTGAGCGCCCCCATAAAGAGCAATTTGGGTGTATACCCATGGAGTTATATTTATTGCTGTTTGTATTAATATTGGCTCATTTAGTTTAAATTCACTGCAGTTTAGAACTTAAATGTCTTTACATTCCAAATTCTGCTTTAATTAAGCGGCTGCAGGTGGGCTTGAGAAGAGTTATGTCCCTTGCTATTGTACACAATACGACATAGACTAGTGGCAATTAGAAACCTCTGTGTGTCATTGTTTTTAAAAATGTTTCATTAATTTCACATTTCTCAAGGAAGATGCCATCAGTTCTTCTTTGAACTGGTAATAATTTGGATATTTTTCCCTGTTTTTTCATTGTCAAATTAAACTATTAACAAAATTTATTTTCTTGGTATTAAATAATTTTGTACTGACATATAAAAAAAATTCTATAGTATCATATGGTCATGGTTTATTAAGCTAAGTCAGAAATATTTCAAACTAAATTAACAGTTCAAGATATAATGACATATAAAAGGGCTTCAACTCAACATACACAAGTCTGCAGCAAATGTCACATTTGGACAGGCTCACATGAACAACATGGTTATGGAATAATTTATGTAACCTTTCGTGGGAAAAGAAAGATTGCTTTGGCTCACCGACTAAGGTTCTATGTTGAAACTATGGTAAATTCATTACCATATCAGTGTGACGTATCACATAGATGCCATACAAAAACATGATCATTTATCACTTGAACCAAAAAAAGAGAAAATTTGGCTAGAAAAATCATGTAAAGCCTATGGTATATGCCAAGGCAATATGGGCTAGGGGGAGTGGTGTATACTGTGATAGTCAGGTACATTTAATAATTGTTACATGCATTCATTTAAAGGATTTAAAGTGTATGGATGTTCATTGGGTACAAAATTATTTATTGAATTAGCAAACATTGAATTTTGTACAAGTTTTCTGTTGCTTTTTTGTTTGCGTTTGATGTAGCATATGTACTTGTACTGAAGACTTGATTTCCTCTCCCTATCTTTTACTGTTCTATGATCTCATTCTGCTATGAGCTGAAATACTGGATCAGACTGAGTTGAACAATTCCATGAGACTTGGTCAGTGGGAGTGTAAAGTTTCCTGTACCATACTCAGAGCTATGAGGGAATGAATGACATAATGCATCAAAATGTCTGCTCCATACTGATATTTTAGGTGCATAGGTAAAAATGATATTGTGCAAGCTCTCGCACTTATTTGTGTTTAGAAAGTGTGAAATTTTACTTAGCTTGACATCTAAGACAAAATTTCTTAGTTAATATTCAAGCTTTTTAATATAAGAAAGATTTAAATGTTTCCTATATGGCAGAAATTTTGAGTAATAGGATGCTAAATGGGCAAGTCAGTCACTCCAACTTTGGCCTTGTAGCAAGAATGTGCCAACATCGCATTTAAATTTCCTGTGCCTGGGCCTCACTTTCTATGTCCTTGGCACTTTTCTGGACAGGCAGCCTGTTCTGCTTCCTGCAGATTGCAGTTTGTACATTTAACTGTTAAAAAGGCACACAGTCCTTGAGTTTTGCTTTTATACATCGGTGGATTATATCGCTTGCAATTTCCAGCTCAGTCATGCATTATGCACAATGTTCCCAATATCCTAGTTAGTTTTGGTATGTTCATAATTACATTTCCATTGATGTTGACAACACGCTGCAACATGTGACCCAACAATTAAGTTTTCTTCATTTCTTTCTTTCTCCAATTCAGGGCAAAGCTTGGGTGCACTTTATTTGGGCCACAGGAAGATAGTGATTCTTCATATACATCAATTCTTGGGCGCTTTATTTGTGGAGATGTAGAACCAGATTGCAACCTGAATAGGTTGGTCACTCTTGGATACTCGTAATCCATAGTCCTATGGTTGACTGTGTTGTATGAACTCTTGTGGACAAATAGCTATTTTCTTAGCTCTTCCTTTAGCCATGTTTTCTTAGATAGTGGCTAATGTGGGTTGATGTAGTATTAGTGACATCATGGTTACCAGTTTTTCCTGGTTGTGATGTATCTTAGACAGTATGTAACATAATCAGGCTGGGGCTTGAAATTGTTGGGAAACACACCTACCCTCTTTTTTGGCATACAAGTCTGCATGTTTTGGTTTTATAATTAATTTTTCCATATAAAGCAGTCAACATATTTGATTTTCATTGTAATCAATTATGTATGTAATCATCAATCACATTCCTGGTCCATGGAATGGTCTCACCAGGAGTTAATTCCCCTTGACTTTTCATTTCAATTCTTTGACATACAAGCATTAGTGCAGATTCAAATTAGATTACTAGTGCCGGGGAAAAAAGTAATTATTTACAAACAAAATATATATTTATGTCTACTGTTATGAATTTATAGCATCAAGGACTTTTTTCTTAATCCAATGCTGGACAATTTTTGCACTATTACCTCAAACTTTATGGAATTTTCCTCACTTTTCTCACTTGATTTACATGTATACATGACCCAAGTATAGTTTGCAACTTTAGAAATGATCTAAATACATTATTTGATGTTGGGATTGAAAAATAAAACAAATACTTCATATGCATTTATTCTTGAATGTCTTTCTTTAATGTCAAAATAATAGCATTTCCCAGTGACGTTAAAATACAGTTTTGACGTCATGAAGCTACATTTAAGTTACTTCAGAGGGGTATAGTAAATTAACTATGTGTTTGTAATTTTGGAAGTAAATACCATGTATGATATATCAATATGTTTGAAATTGACTGCAGAATATGACAAGTTTTTCAATAAGTTGAAAACACATCTTCAGTGGTTCTTTAAGGTGGCGCTCTACAGTTTCGTACTTTGCATAGGGTTAGAATTTTAAAGAAAAATAATTTTCTGGGATTTCTTCACTGGTTATACTGGCAATATAATAAAGACTTTGTATATCTTAGGTGTTGGGAGAAGAACTTTCAATTCCCTTTATTTTGATATATGATTGATGGGTGTACTTTAGGTTCTAGAGTATACAGCTTGGGCTAACATAAGATCTGCTCATGTAAACAAACTGCTAGCTCCGCATGGTCATTTTCACTCCCTGGACTTCAGAGGTAAATTGTAGAAAAATGGTACGATAACTTTTTTTACTTTTCAGATATTTTGTAATTTGTTCATTGCACTTTCAGAAGCTGCTATTGCCTACTTCAGCAAAATTCGTTTTCCCTAGTTTAATAACTGCTAAAGTTAGTGTACTTTTGATTAATTCTGGCTAATTTTTCAAGCACATGGGAGCATCCATTTTGTTATACCATGCGCTTAGATCATTTACAATTTCCACAAGTGCAGTATCCAAAGAAATATCAGCCACATTGCATCAAAGTAGCATTGAGATATGCCAACATTATCTCCATTGTGCATGTCACAAATGCAAACAACTTCACCTCACATACGTCACTATCTGAAAAGTACATATTAACTGGTGAGCGCCCCCTGATAGCTTTCTTTTAGACTGGTTAGTTAGTATTGATGCTTTTGTTTAGACTGGTTAGCTAGTATTGATGCTTTCTTTTAGACTGGTTAGCTAGTATTGATGCTCTCTTTTAGACTGGTTAGCTAGTACTGATAGCTTTCTTTTAGACTGGTTAGCTAGTATTGATGCTTTCTTTTAGACTGGTTAGCTAGTATTGATGCTTTCTTTTAGACTGGTTCTTACCTTTGCTAGTTGTTTCCATGTGATAAAATCTACAGCTGATGTCATGTTAATGTACAGTACATAGGTATCATTCTGAAAAAGACAAAAAAAAATCAATGCTATGAACAGACTCAATCAATAATATAGATTTTCATGCAATAAATATATCATGTACAGAGGTCTGATAAGATTTCCATAAATTGGGTACTATATTCCACTGCTAATCAATGCCAGGATTGCTGCATTAACAAGGGCCCTGATGTAATGTGCTCTCTGTTACTGATCATTGCCATCTCACCTCTGTCTGCGTGGGTTACAGTCTTGGATTTGGCTAATGTCGATATGTGAAACAGTTTGCCAGTAACTTCTTGTGGGTCAGTGGTTCTTTCTGGGGTTTTCCTGGTTTTTCCTCCACCATTTATACTGTCTTTCTTCATCAACCTTGTCCCATATTTAATGATTGCTATCATTGTTATCTGTGTGCAATACATGATAATACTTTGTGGATAAAGGATCAAGGATAGAACTTCTTTCTGGATAATGTGATAAAAAATGCATATTTTCAAACACTCTTTATTTTGTCATATTGAGATGATACGTTGTGTGCATGTGAAGAAAATGGAAAAAAATACCTCTTTGAACTTTATAACAGTATGAAGAAATCTGCTGAAATCTATATGCACATATGAATTGTGAATTAAAGCCCATATGCACAAATGCCATGTGAACTAAAGAAAGTCCATATGCACAAATGCAGTGTGAATTAAAGAAAGTTCATATGCACAAATGCCATGTGAACTAAAGAAAGTCCATATGCACAAATGTCATGTGAACTAAAGAAAGTCCATATGCACAAATGCCATGTGAACTAAAGAAAGTCCATATGCACAAATGTCATGTGAACTAAAGAAAGTCCATATGCACAAATGCATTGTGAACTACAAACACAAGTAATGTAAACTAGTCATAATTACACACCATACATTCATTAAATATTTAATTTGTTGGCGATGACAATCCTTATAGGTCTCAACAGAAACTTATTCATTAAGCAAGTTATATTTAGTTCAAACAGAAATAAAAGACCAATGCAATAGTCACTAGTCCATTTGAGATGTTCAGCATCTTCAATATTTTCAAGTTAAGTGTGAAAGAACATGAAATGAGAACTAAAATATCACACATCCCATAACAAATACATGGTGAGAACATTGCTGATAGTGGACACAACTTCAAAAGTCTTTGAATATGGATGACCTGTCAATCACAGGGTTGACACTTTCTATATTTGGGTTAAGGACCTGTTACTTCAAAGGAGTCTGCTCCAGCTGCAATATACAAGCACTACTAGTTGCTTCCTTTTAGTATATATAGAAGCAGTTCTGGTACTACTAGCTACCTCATTTCCATATACACAAGCAGTTCTAATACCACTAGCTACCTCGTTTCCATATATATAAGCAAAAAATCATCATGACAGTCTGACAGAAGGAAGACTTATAGAAATCTATGAATAAAACCAGACCATTTGAATAATAAATAATTCCTTAGGGAAGAAATTATGCCAATAACATAAACAAAATAAAAATGGAGGAATTTTATGTGTGTGTGTGTGGGGGGCACTTATTATAGCAAATAAAAAATTTAAATTGATTCTTTGGTGAGTACCATAAACACAAACATCTGATACCAGCTGGAGTCTTAATCATGAAGATGCTTATCATGCCTTGAAAGTAGGCATTAAAGGATATGAAAATGCTTCAAATGGCTTTGTGACATATAGAAAAGATAACTAGTGAAAATGGATACAAAGCGTAAAATTAACTGTTTTGTGTATTCTGAATACCTTTTAGGTCCACATGAAAAACTGTGTAAAAATAAGAGACCCAAGTGGGTCTGAAATCAATAACCTTTTTCACATCTGCCTAAGAGCTAACAGAAGAGCAGTTGGCAAAGAATCTGGGTCAAAAGGATGTTTTATGTTGAAATTACTTACAATGCTGTTGAAAATAACTGTTTCAAGGTTTCTTTACTTTTATTTCTTAATCCACATCTAATACCATATTAGCATAATTTATGTATGGCCCTTATGCCAGGAAGCTCTGCATCAAAGTTAGTCACATCATGTTCAATACTTTTTAAAAATAAAATTATCAAAATATTTCTCTAATTTAGTAATGTCAGTTTAGCAGATAATGAAAAAAGCAGCTTATTTTAGGTAAGAACAACTACCGGTATATCTGACAGTGGTGTCATTTTAATACATTTAAAAGATAATTTCTGTTACATTTGGTCAAATGTTTTAGTAATGATGACCTGGTCATTAAAATTGGATCATGGATTGGCATCCACAGAACTAATTTCAAAGACCTTGTTCATAGCTGTAAAATCAAGTACAAATTCATTAAGCTATCTGTATTATTTACTTTAAATTAACAACTGTGAATGGACCATGGATGATGCATTACAACTGTGAATGGACCATGGATGATGCATTATGGGATAAAATATGGACAGGTGGGTTAAATATGAAAAACTGCTGTAATGAAATAAAACTCTTATAAGATCTTTCTTAAATTCACATGAATGCTAATGAACTTGCTGGTTGATGTTGTTATAGGGTTTAACACCATTTTACAGCACATGATAGGCTATATACATGGCAGCCAGTATAAATGGTGGAAGAAGAACCCGGGTAAAATCCTGAAAAGAAGCACTGACCCACAAGAAGTTCCGACAAGTTTTCTCAATTGCCTACATTGGCATAATCCAAGATTCAAGCTCACGCAGACAGAGGTGAGATGGCAGTGATCCATAATGGTAAGCGCTTTCGACCATTCAGCCATTCGGGGGCCCCAAACTTCCTGGTATTGATGGCCAGAACCAAATCAAAGCAGAAGGAGGTAAAAAAAACTGAAGTGCAGCCACCTCTAAAATGATGTATTATTATTTTCTAAAGTTCTTCATATTTAATTTACTGAATCTCAATGTCTCACATCTTACAATGTGGTTTAAATTTTTTGCACATTAAAATTTTAGCACAAAAAAGGTCAAACCTACCTTTGTATCTGGAATGAAATTTTCAGCACATGGATCTAACGTATGGTTTAATGCTTTGGCATTTTGTATTAAATTCTTGACTAATTCTTCATAATTATCTTTCTTTAATCTGAAAAAATACAAAAAAATACTGACATATAATTTATTGAAGTGTACCTTAAAATTCTAAGCTGTGTAATGAGGATTCAACTTTTATAGATTGTTCAACAAACTTGATCTCTTCAAATAAAATATTTCAATTAAACCCTTTAAGACATTTCAAGTAAAACTTTTAAGACATTTTAAATCTTTAACAACATTTTAATTAAAACCTTTAAACTAAAACCATGTAGCCATTTCAATTAAAATGTTTAAGGCATTCCAATTAAGAACTTTAAGACATTTCAATTAAAACCTTTAAAAACATTTCAACCAAGAACTTAAGCCAATTTAATTACAAGTTTTAAGACATTTTAATTAAAACCATTAAGACATTTCAATTAAAGCTTTTAAGCCATTTCAATTAAAAACAACTCTGATACATAACATATGATGGTCAAAGTATTTTTATGTTCCAAAAGATAGACAACTCTATAATACAGACAAGAACTGACTTTCTAGCTTCAACTTGTCTATAAACATTAAGTATTCTGTGCAACACAGTATCTCACCTGTATGCAATGATGTATCTCACCTGTATGCAATGATGTATCTCACCTGTATGCAATGATGTATCTCACCTGTATGCAATGATGTATCTTCCCCACACCCTTTGTGTTGGACTTGAAAAAACTTATAAAAAACAATCAAGGGGACCATCAATGGTAGATTAATCACATATTCAATGTTTGATATTAGGCATTTAGGAATTTCTTATGGGTTATTTTCATAGAAATTATTACTGTTTTGGGCAAGGGGTTGCCAACCGACATTATTGTATCTCAACATGCAATGCATAGCTGAAACTACATTTTAAAAAGTTTACAGTGATTTTCAAAAAAACAATTTTGGTAGTAAAATGTTTTTCTTAAAAACACTTGCATGATTATATGAGTACAACCACTATTTGCAGATCCAGCCCTCTCAAGCTAATCTGACCTATAAATGCTAATAGAGAAGGACAATCTTTGGTCTCATAAGTACGGCAGCTTCTAACTCTGATACAACCTTGATGGAGTAGTAGACCACATGCAAATCCAGTAGAAGTCATAGTTCTACATCACTCTGTGGAAAGTTGGCTACTGTGATATCTCAAGACGTCATGGATGGAAGCTCTTCGAGGTAGAAGCTAAAGAAAGATAACTCTGACCTAATCCCATGGATTGTATAATAATATTGCCATAACCTCACAAATCAAAATGCTTTGATAATTTCACTTGATCTTGATTTAATTCTCTGCATGCAGAGTGATTAGCCCATCATATCTAGAATGACTGATTCTGACCTATCGACCTTTCCCTCTTTCAAAGGTAAAATAAACACAACCTTCCTTTTTGCTAGGTTCATTTTAGAGGCACTTCAATGCCCTGATCAGGTCAAGCCTCGAGTCAAAGGGTACAACATAGAAAGTGGTGCCAGTTCTTGGAAGTAAAGGCAATCATGAGTACAATTAAACTGGAATTGCAGACAGAGTAAACCAACAAGGCATGCACTTCATTTGTCTGCTGTAGTTGGAATGAGTAGACAGCAGGTCTTATAAGGTAAATGAGTAGACAGCATGTCTTATAAGGGAAATGAACCAATGATGCTCTAGATGATTGTGCCTTATTCAACCGTGTCAGAACTCCATTCCACTGGCTCTGACCAATCAATGACATTCATCTCTGTCTGCATGGATTCAAGCCTCAGCTAGGACAATATGTTTTTTTTTTGCAAAAGCTTACCAGTAGATTCCTATGGGTTGATGGTTTTTTCGGGGTAGGTGGGTTACCCAATTCTTCTTCCACCAGATATATTGGTCACCATGTATAGCTATCATGTGCTGAAAAATTGGCATTATATACACAAAACCTAAAAAACTGACAAATCAAAGTTTGTCAGAAGGTCAGAAAAGACTCTTTTTAGTATAATATCTTCCATGACATTAAGAAACCAGGACCATTTTATTGGGTGTGAACTTCTTTATCTCAAAAATCCATAGGAGAAAGTTAGCTAACAAGGGTAATGATACCTTAACATAATTTTTGCATGATTTTCTTTACAAGAGATGTTGGAACATAATTTTTCCATGATTTTCTTTACAAGAGATGTTGGAACATACTTTTTGCATGATTTTCAGTACAAGAGATGTTGGAACATAAGTATTGGTGTCTAAACCATTCCAATCTATTGAAAGTGTCCATTGCCCATGCCTTCTGATCCAGGACTGGAGAGACAAAGATTGGAAGTTTTGCATTGCATCTTGTCACAAAAAAGATCTAGAGGTCTGGGGATTTGGTTCCCACATGCTTTGCAAGATGATAATTCACCAAAATGGAGTAGCTGGAGAGAATGAGTATGCCCTTTTCATAAAGTATCTCCTGTCATAAATTAAATGCTTTCAAAATGGCCTTCATCTCAAGGATATTAATGTGGAATATTCATTTCTGAGTGGGCCAGAATCTGTTGGAAAACTGAAATTATGGCAGGAAGTGGCCACAAATCCATACCTATCATTATTCCTGGAGGCTGAACCTGAATACGAACACCAACCATAAGCCAAATGTAGTTTTCCTATTAGCTGAGATGTGACTTCATATAATCAGAAACTAGGTCCATTTGTTCTAATGGGCAAAATGTTAGAAGCCATTGTGACAAATGTATAATTTGTAATGGTCTTGTGACCCAGGATGATTAGATTTGCTGACACATTTAGGAGACCCAATAGACAAAGAAATTATAAGGCTGAGATGTGATTGTTTGCAAGAACTGATGCCTCCATCAAAATGATTTTTAAAGCACGTTCCTGAAGAGGATGGTCTCTGTTCAAATGTACTTTCAATTCCATACAGAAATAGGTGAAATGTTGGCAAAGAATCCAAAGTTGAGAAAAACTGAAATATGGGACTTAATGTCTTATTTAATATATAACACACCAGATCTTCTTTTAAAATGTCATTCAGGTGGCTGAATGTTGCAGACATGCAGATGGTCTGAAGTGGAACATTACTCTGTCATAATTCTTGTGAAGACCAAGGGACTGATGTTGAGCCAAAAAGGGAATGCCCTGCAAGAATATTTTGGAAGAAATGAGAGTTGGAATATGTAGGTATGTATCTAAATCAATTGCGATATCAGACTCTTTAGAAACCATAATAATGTTTCCATTCTGAACCATGCTGCCTGTATCAAAAGGAAGAGTTTTGTAAAAGGTTAAAAGTGTGCTAGAGGTCTTTGGTACCAAAAACAGCGCTAATTAAAGGCCTGGTGATTTCAAGGTTTGAACAATCTCTACCACCTTTTCTGGGATAAGAATGGTTTCAACAATCTTTACCACCTTGTTGGGGCTAAGATTGGAAATTTCTCTAAACAGATCTATTGGGCTGTGTGTCACTGAAGAAGTACTGATAAAGTGTGGGGGTGAGGGCACTGAATATAATCCAGGGGATCGGGGGAGGGTGAAGAATAAGCAATCTGCTTGTTGGAAATTTGCTGTTGATATCAGGTCCAGCACAGAGTGTATAGGAATGACATTCTGGACCAAATGTTGTGTGCCACTGAAATGTTTCTGGTCCATCCTTAGTGACAAGGGTTTTCACATTTCCGGGCCTGTTCTATCTATCTATCCCTTAGTCTTGCCGACCGTTGGGGCACCACTGATGACCTGACAACCAGCTTCCTCCATTCCAATCTGTTCTCTGATACTGTCACTGTGTCACTCAGCTTCAGACCTGTCCACTCTGAGATGTTATCCTCCCATCTTTTCCTCTGTCTTCCTCTCCTTTGCCCTCCCTGCACAGTACCTTGCATGATTGTCTTAGCAAGCCCTGTTGATCGTGTGACATGTCCATACCATTTCATTTTGCGCTTTTTCACAATGGTCAATAGCTTTTCATAGGGCCCAATGGCTTGCTTAATTCTGTTTCCCACTTCCTCATTCATGACAAGATCTCTATATGTGATGTGGAGCAACCTTCGAAAGCATCTCATTTCAAGTACTTAGTCCTGGGCTTGTTATGTATCTGTAAATGGCTGGAACTTCTGTGTGAAACACCAGCACATGTCTTTTAGCATGCTTCCCTGAAATGGGCCAGCATTAACTGATGTTGGTCTATTAATGCTTGTGTCCTGTAGTTGCCTTTCTAAATAACACAATAATATAGCCTGTCAACCCGACTCTTTTAACTATATGAACACTGCTTGTCTTTCTTGCCTAATAGATTAATGGATGCTGGGGCTCTGAAAAAAAGCTTTAAAGGGTCTATGGTGCTGCTGTAAAGTTAGTCAGGTTTCCTGACATATTTCACTAATTCTATGATGAAACCTGGATCCAAATACACCATGGATAAATCAATTATCCAGATTTTTTTGGCAGCGATCATTTTATTCTAGTTTTTGGGTGTCTGTTGTAAATTTGTATTTCAGTGTAATTTTTATAAGATTTATGGCAAAATCATAAGGTCTGAATTTGCGTGATTTGAGGTGAGTTTTCCTGTAAGAATTATTAGAATAGCGAGAGGCTGCATTCATTATACCTTACCATAGGTATCAAAATAAAACCTTTTTTTAACTTTTTAGTTAAACATATTTATGACAGTTACTTTATAAGAAATGAATATAAAAGACAGAAAATGAACAACAATCTTCAATCCATCCATCAATGCGGAGTCAAATCTTTATCCCAGTCAAACACATCAAAAGATGGCAAAGATATTTCTTGAATGAGAGTTGAAAACCATGGGGCAAGTTCTGGACAAGCTAACTCTCCCCTACAATTGGAAGGCCAAGAGTCTGTTGACTAAATTGAGATAGTGCTGTCAAACTTCTTTTCGTATTCAAGCTCTGTGTAGCAAGCATTGGCTTCAATCATTGTCCTGGCAACCTTAGCATTTTTTTCCTATTCGGGGTTGTTTTCATCAAAGGTGGCTAGGTAAGCATACAAATGTTCTGATACATCAGCAATAGCTTTTATCAAGAACTTATGGGGACAGGGCAGGGGGGGGGGGAGAAGCTTTTGTTTCCCTCCATGGGCTCTTTCTATTCATGTCACTTCTTACTAAGCTCAGGAAGATCCTATTTAAGAGTTCCTCTCTTTCTGAATTGAGCAGCTCAGCCATGTTTTCCTCATCAACCTACTCCAAGTCCACACTGGTCACCATCTAGACCATCTAATGCCTTGCATCACTGATATATTCCATAGCAGCGAAGCCTCACAAATAAATTACAACAGCAGATCAAATGTTTTTCCAGACACCATCAAGGTACTGCTGTGTAAACTCATTCCAGGCTTCTCCAATGATGTCTTTGGCCATCTTGATGTTAAATTTCTTTCAAAATTCTTTCTTGTTCGTCTTTTCCTTTGATTCTGTCTCCCTGATAAACTTAAAAATCCTCTGTAGATAATAGTTGTTTAAAAATTGAATAATACCCCGATTCACAGGCTGGAGCAGTATTATGTTTGGTGGCAAGAAACGCTTAATACATACAAGCCAACCCTGACAGGTATGAGTATAATAATTGCTAATATTGGTGACAAAATCTGAACATAAATAATGTCATTTAATGCAGCTGGTAAAAATTCTTGTCAAAAATGGGCAAAGTCCATGTGGATTAGAAAACATACTTAAATTCAACTTTAACTAGTCTACATGATGATGTGTTCAAATTAAGTACTGTATTCATATTCTTTTCAAATTTATAAAGCACTAATGCTTTGTCCTTTTCTGCATTAACAAGTTTTGCTCAGACAGTCATTTTTCCATCATGTAACATCTAAAAATCACACTGTTAAACTCGTTTCATTCAATATCTGGCACTATTTTCTTCAAAAGTACAGACTGGTCCTCTACCTAACTGTATTATCAATAGAATGAAGCAGAGTTTCCAACTGAAGAAACATGGTTGCATTCTTTGAAAATGTGATACAGATGCTATAAAAAGAACATGGATGGACAAATGTATGTTTGTGATTTGGAGTTTTAACGTATCTTTAAAAAAAATTCAGTCATATCACTAAGTTGTCTGAAGTGTGGCAGTTTATAGTGATGTTTAGCAATGGGACATCAAGCCCCAGACATGTAGCATGATGTCCCACCCAGTCACGTTATTGTGACACCAAGCTGACCAGTCCTAACACCAATTAATGCCGAGTGCCTAGCAAGGTATCTGTTAGTACCAGGTTTATAAGTCCTTGGTATAACTTGGCTGGTCTTTGAACCTGCAACCTCCAATGGACAAATGTACTCTTATGCTATTTTCATTCAGTATTATATTTTAGAATATTCTTAAATTTATATCAAGTGGGATTAAAGAAATGATAATAAAAATGACAAAGATAACTATTTTTATCACTTTATATCATTTGTATTTTTAATGTATCAGAAAAGCATAATCCATTTACAGGTGAATCCATTCAATTGTCTTTTTATAATTTATGTAATGGATGCTACTAAACTGTCTATAGAAAATTACCTGTAACCATAAAGCATAAATGATAGTTATTAAAGGTGAAGCCAATCAAGTGTCATTTTATAACTAATAAAGTAGATGTTACCTGACTATTATTATTACACAGGTAATATACAGTATATGTATTTTGTGAAGCATATATGTGCTAATGAACTTAAGTGTTTTCTATTGAAAAACATACATGACCAAATGGTCTGTAAATTAAAGTCACTGATCAAAGAATACAAAATATGTAGTTCACATTTCTGATTGCAAGTACTAGCAACCAGTGCAAGTAACAAAATGGTGCTGACATGTATAAACTATGACAAAGTCGTTGTTCTAATAGTTATGAAAACTTTGTCTCAGAGAGAAGGGGGATAAATAGTTTGAAGCAGATGGAGAATATTTCCATGTAGCAGATGAAAAACTCCTCCATCTCACTCTGCAGTGTGAAAAGTCTCTGTATAGCATGCCACCTAGACACTAAACTATAAATAGGATTTAATGCCAATCCCTATGTACAAGGGGAAGATCACTCTGTACAAGGGGAAGATCACTCTGATTTACATCTATATGGGCAGACAAGCTATAGGTTTTACCGCTAAAATTTTATTCTGAGAGAATTGGATTTGTGAGGTAGTGGTTTAACTCATAAGGTATTACAATGGGGTAACATACCTGAAGAAGAAATAGATTTTAATTCAGTGTATTTGTGAATACACAAATCCTGATAATCTCTGATATCTGTTTTTAGCTTTACATGATGTTTGGTCAAGTAAAAACTAGATTTACTATGCAGGTCCCATTTTGTGACACTGTGACCATGACCTTTGACCCAATGGGTTCAAAATAAACAAGTGTATTTTATGCCTTATGTGCATGCTATTAAAAAATCTGATCAAGCATGTATAACTCTGGTTACTGTGTTGAAACCATTTTCTATTTTTAACCACCATATTACCTTATAAATAGTTAACTGTTTTTTGTATTGCCTCAAGTTCAAGCCATCCACAAAGTTTGGTAAACAGTACAAAGCTAAAGTTATTGTGGAGAAACCCCAAATAGATCAAAGGACAGAATAATGTCATAACACCTTTTGACAGTTGTATAAATTATTTAACACTAATGCCATCATCAATGCCAAAGAAAGACACCTATGTCTCACCATGCTAATGCAGGCGAGATAACAATTGTGTATGTGTGAGAATAAACATAACTTACTTATCAACATCTTTTAACTTGACATCTGGTGTTGTGACAATGGAATGTTTTTTGAAGTAAAGCTCTTGAAAATAAGGGTTCATATTCAGGCCTTTTGATCCAAAATGATAGGTACGTGAAATGTCAGGAATGATGCATTCACGGTCCTTTCGAATCACGTTGTTCCTCATCCACATATCCCAGTCCCATTGCTATAGAAACAATATAATAAACAATAATATAAAAATATAATAAACAATAATATAAAAATATAAAAAGATAATATAATAACAATACATAATAATATATTAACAGTTCCAGAGAAGTTATAAGGTACATATTTAAGACACAAATATCAATAACAACTATTAAATAATTAAGGATGACCCTGCACTGAAACAAACTGAACTATACTACTAAATATGTAAGATATTGTTTAGTCATGCATTAGTACCAGATATACTCCACTGCATGTTTAAAAAAGAATAAAACAAATAAATAACATTAACTTAACCAGTAGTCTTTTGATGATATACCAGCCTTCTGAATTAAAGCTTTAAAGATTAAATTCACCTTATAAACTTACCCTGCATCCTCCATATATTCATCTCATTTTGAATTATAGTTATAGGCTTACCATAAACACTGCAGTGATTGAGGAGAAAAGTAGGTTTCGGATCACTGAATTTGTTGCAATAAATTAGATATCTGAAATAATTAAGTTACTGCATTTGTATGGGAAAATATGAAAAAGTTTTTTGAGGTATATTGCATGATTTTAGTACAGTATAGCTCAGAAAAAAGTGAGTTTGTATCTTCTTTACAAATATAGCATCCTTTTTATTATAGACTGATTTTATCTTTTCTACCTATTTTTATGCCATATCACTTTGATGTTCTTCGTTGGCAGCATCTCATTTATTTACATGACCTATATGACATGTAAAGAAAAAAAAGTAAAATGTGAATCACTGCTAGGCAGATGGAGTGTGACAGATTCTTTGTTGTCTTGCCGTTTTGGCTTTCTTCTAGGTTCTTGCTATTCTGTGAAAACCAAGAAACATATTGTTTTCTTCAAATTGAGTGCTTTGACTGACTAGTAAAATGGGAGACAAGCCCTTAGTCTTAATATGCCTTTGTTATTATTTTTTATAGACCCAAGATCAGAAAAGATCAAAGTCAGAACCATTGGATTTGCGAATAGTTATGAAATAATCTGTCCTAAAAAAAGTGTTTAAATGACCAGAATGCTATTTTTAATACTGCTTGTCTCCCTTTGAGTTGTGAACATTGTGGATATCATGCTCAGTTGTTTGCTTGGTTTGAAAGACTCAATCAACTCATCCACCAGATCATCAACACAACCACTTTCAGCTTGTTTAGCTCATCAACAGACAAATCAAATAAATAATAAATAAACGAAAACCTCAAGCATCTGCCACATGAGCATACATTATTTGTTTAATAAAAAATATTTTCCAGCATAAGATACACACACGTGTTGTGCACTATGAAGCAGAGAAGAATGGACAAATACTGCACAATTCTAACAATGCAAATTTATTGAAGCAAAAATGAACATATAATATGAAATAGTTCACTGTAACACCAAGTCAAATCAAACAAAACAACACATTGCATTTTGACATTGTTGAGAAGGGACATATCTTTTTATAAAAGCAAACAATCACAAGTAATACCTTCAGCAACAAAATAATTTCCACGCCTAAAAATGCCCAGGCCACAAAGTCCTTACTTTTTCTCACTGCTATATTTACATTTATTTTGTATCTTTATGTACTTCATGTTTACATCTATTTTCAAGCATTTACCTTCCTAAATTTTTGTTCACTTCATTGTCCTAATTTTTGTCGACTTTGCTTTGTACCATTTAGACACTAAAACATTACAAAAATACATGCTTTATGTTGCTGCAACTCTTTCATGGAAATCTTTAATTTTACATGCTGAAATTTATTGCAATTTTTTTGTATTTATTTAATGTTAAAATATGGGTGGAAGAAATATGGAAAATATTTTACCAATATCTTTCCATATTTCACTTCCAATAACAATATTAAAATTAAGAGCCATGAAGGGTCTCAAGCTATGTGATTCTGAAGGGTAGCTGTCAGAAAAGCTAAAGATGTCTGTAATGTACAAGGATATCAACTATAACAAAAAATTTCAGAATTATACTGTAAGCAATGACTGTAAATTATTACAAAACCAAAATATGAGACAATTATTCTATGGAAAAAAAAGTTTCATCACAAACGCAGCTATAGTGTGAAAACATGAACACAGAATATTGATGTTATTGATGACAATACCATGTGAAAAATTTGATACAATGTCTTGCTGTCGTAATCATAGGTGAAACAATAAACAAGTGTTCTGTAAAACCTTGAGTCTTAACATAATCCATCTAACCATGTGGCCTTCTGTGTCTAACATGCCACAAATATTAACACACAAACTCAAACATTAAACTTGAAATCTGATGATGCTGAAGCTCCTAATGTCATGATTGGAAAAGTTATATCCATATCAGACAGTCATGATGAAGAGTGCACCAAAGTTATGTGAAATTGATCCAATTCCAACATCACCACTGCTTGAGTGCTTCAATCCAATATTGAAATCACTAACGGATGTTATTAATACATCTCTCTCATCTGGGGAATTCCCATCATTTTCCAAAACTGCCATTGTGAAGTCCCCCTGGTGAAGAAATCAACACTCAACCATAACAATTTAAAGAACATCCACCCAGTTTCTAATCTCCCATTAATATAAAAAAGTCTTAGAAAAAGTTGTTCTAACCCAGCTTGTTTCTCAATTGAATTCAAACAGTCTTGTTATCAATGTAGTCTGCATATCGCCCTTGTCACAGTACTGAAGGTACTTTTCTGAAAGTAGTTAATGACATTCTCTCTGCTTTTGATAGGGAAAAGATTACAGTCCTCATCCTCCTTGATTTGTCTGCAGCATTTGACAAAACAGACCATGATATATTACTTCTTCACCTCCAGCATGTATTGGGCAACAACCTTACTGTGGTTCAAGTCCTACTTTGTCAAGAGGAAACAAATTGTAGCTGCAACTGGAACACACTCCATCCCAGTTGATCTATGTTGTGTTGTTCCACAGGGGTCTGTTCTTGAACTTGTTCTCTTCATTCTATACACTCAGCTGCTCTCAAGTGTCATAGATAATCATCCAGTGTCTCACCATTTGTATGCTGATGACACCCAAACATATGAATCTAGCCACCCAAATGATATTGATGCTAACATCCAAGGAGTAGAGAGGTGCATTTCTGATAAGAGATCATGGACGAAATGTAACAAGCTGCAGATGAATGATGATAAAATGGAGTCCATTTTGATGCAACACAAAGACTTTCTCATTCACATCCTGTACCTCAAACAATAAATATCAGCAACACCAACATTAAATTCACACAGTCAGTACGAAACCTAGGTGTTACTCTAAACAGTACTTTCACATTGCACCAACATGTTATGAACATATGCAAGACTGCACATCTTGAGCTGAGACACATCAGCTCCATTGGCAAATATCGTTCAGTTGATGCTACAAAAACACTTGTGTGTTCATTAGTACTTTCAAGACTGGATTATTGTAACTCAATTCTGGCTGGTTCATCTCAATATCTACTCCAGAAACTTCAAAAAGTTAAAAACACAGCTGATCGGATCATTCTTAGAATGCCACAATTAGAGCACACTCCCCGCCCATTCAATCCAGAACCAAACACAATGACAGACTCCAATCCAACATACCTATCTTGCTTCACTCATGCGTACACACCAGCAAGATACTTACGCTCCTCGTCTGACAATTCCATACTCATTATTACCACTATGAAAACAAAGTCATATGGACAATGTTCTTTTGCATACCAGGGCCCAGCAACATGGAATGAATTACCCAATGAAATTAGACACAAAGACACAGTGATCCCTTTCAAGAGTGCTCTTAAAATTAACTTTTTTTGACTGCAAGAACAAAATTAAAGACCTTATAATGTTTCCTACCTTAAATATTTTCAGCATTTTTTAATGTTTTCTAATTTCATGGTGTTTTGTTTTTTGTAGTCATTATAGATGTTGTAAAGCGCTTATAGCTTCTAATGATTAGGCACTACACAATGTCCTCATTATTATTATTATTATTATTATTATTATTATTATTATTATCTCATCATGCTCTTCACACAGGTGAGACAATAGATATTTAAAGTGAATAGACAATCCTGTAGACTATACCTTATCTGGAGAAGGCCACTGCGATTCTAGCTCATCCTTATAAAGGTTTCTACTCAGCATCCATCCCAGCCCTGGCATGGTCTCTATTCTGTACAACAGTGATGGATCCTGGGATGAGTGTTCATAACCCTATTGTGTGAAAACAAGATGGGGATGAGTGTTCATAACCCTATTGTGTGAAAACAAGATGGGGATGAGTGTTCATAACCCTATTGTGTGAAAACAAGATGGGGATGAGTGTTCATAACCCTATTGTGTGAAAACAAGATGGGGATGAGTGTTCATAACCCTATTGTGTGAAAACAAGATGGGGATGAGTGTTCATAACCCTATTGTGTGAAAACAAGATGGGGATGAGTGTTCATAACCCTATTGTGTAAAAACAAGATGGGGATGAGTGTTCATAGCCCTAATGTGTGAAAACAAGATGGGGATGAGTGTTCATAACCCTATTGTGTGAAAACAAGATGTTCTAACTCTCTACTTTTCTTTGTCTTTACTTTTATACCCACCCCAGAATAAATGCATACATACACTTTTAATTATCCTCTCAACTTCATATTACAAGGTTACACAACATATTGGTAGATTTGAATGAGATAACTGCAGGATAATAAAAAAAATGAAAGCATGTTCATTAAAATGCTGTTTTAATGATGTATTTCCAACTAATATTAACCAACCAATTATACACTGGAAGGGGGATCCCAAGCTACATCTAAGAAAAAATGATGAATGGTGACACTTGACTTTCATTGTATGCAGGTAATATATCAGTGTAAAATTATCATAATATCATTATGTTTCTATTTTTAGAAAGCACAGCATATTCAGCAATTCTTCTAACCAACATTTTTATGTATAATGACATTTTAAGCTGCTGGAAATACAAAAAGGGGCCATAATTATCACACATATTCAATCAAATTAAGAATGCTAAGTGTTCTTTACTTCTTTAAATCTGTTCAATGTGAAAAGGATAAATCGAACTATAGTAAAATACAATACCAGAAGTGAAAGTTTTCAATTACAGAGGGAGTGTGTGTGTATGTGTATGTGTGTGATCTTGATTTTTAATGTAGCAATACAAAAATTTCAGTCATATCGCTATGATATCTGTAGTGTGGCAGTTTATAGTTATGTTTAGCACTGGGGCATCATGCCACAGAAATGTAGCATGATGTCTCAGCCAGTCACATTATCCTGACACCAGGCTGACCAGTCCTAACATTAACCTCTTCATGCTGAGCGCCAAAGGAGGCAGCTGTTACTACCATTTTTATGAGTGTTTGGTATGATTCGGCCAGGGATTCATTCCACAACCTCCTGCATTTGAGGTGGATGCTCTAACCACTAGGTCACTCTAACCACTAGGCTGCTATAACCACTAGGCCACTCTAACCACTAGGCCACTATAACCACAATGCTATCAGAGAGGTCACAATTACAGATGGAATTACCTGATTTTGTCTTGGGGACTCTGTCTATTTGAGTTGTTTGTGGTTCAGTTTTGATGAAATACCTTATTTACAAATAATGATCATGGATCTATATTTTGTCATCATATATTTACAGTGAATGTCCTCAAAGTTGAGTAATACTGATGATAATTAGCCAAACTGGTTGGCTGACATGCAAGACAAGACTGACCAATTAATACCGCAACTGAACTAGAGTATTTCCAATTGTATTTTCCAGTTACACTTATGGAAAATAATGTAACAGGAAGTAAACAAACTAAGATCAGTGTATATTTTTAAGTCTGTGACAGTTTTATTTATAGGATGGACTGAAGTTAGAAGTATATAATAATCTTTTGTGTAACATAAATTTGGGAAATAACATATATTCCCATAATTATAATCTTTCTGCACAGTGCACATAAAACAATCGCGATAATGTAATGAGATAATAATAATGATGATGAATAATGATGATGACAATTTGGTGCATACTGTTTGTATTAAAACTACAAGGTGAACTTGTATACAGCAGTCACCAGTGTGCAAAAGCCAGTTAGTGGTCGCTAGTGACAGGTTTGATTGTAGAGCATGAAATAAGAACAACTCACATTTGCTTATTGCACACACACACACACACACACACACACACACACACACACACACACATAATATACCCACTTTCTAAATAACTCTTCTATCTCTTTATATACAACTAAAGCACCAAACTCATGAAAATCTCAAATCTATTCAAAGGGTAAAGCTATAAATTATGTTTTTAATTTAGGAAATACAACTAAAATTTGTACTATAAGAAATAACATCTTTACAGAATATAAAGTAGGTACTATTAATTTCATATGCAAATTCATTAAATGATTAATCAAAAAGGTGATGCAATTTACAGGTATGACTGCCTTCAATGTATGACTGCATCCAAGGGACAGCACCAGGCTAATCAGTCTTTCTTCCATCAAAACCAATCAAGTGGAGACTAAATTTATGGATATTTTGCTATGGTTTGTTGGGTTTCTGTCATGGATAAAGCCTCTCACCTCCCGAATCCAGCCGTAGTAAAAAGACAAAACTTTGTCTTCTCAGTCTAAATTATACTTTAATAGAAATAACTCCTGCTTATTACCTCCCCTTGTTGCCACCAGGTGTTGCTAGTTTTTAAGCTGAGTGAAATACCAACAAGGATGCTTTTATAATGGGTGGGTGGGAGGGTTTTTAAGCAATGTGACTGAGTAGGCATTCTCAGTGAAAGATAACTTACTTAAAAATTGTCATTCTCCTTCACAAAATGTTCCTTGATCACATTAATGTTAGGCAAATAGGTAATAGAAAGATGGGATGCTGATCATCCTATCTATACATCGGGTATCCTTCTAGAATAGGTAATAGGAAGATGGGATACTGATCATCCTATCTATACATTGGGTATCCTTCTAGAATAGGTAATAGGAAGATGATCATTTGATTGGGAAAGTTATTGAAAGAAGATTTAAAAATTCTAGCTCCTTTCCAATAATTGTTTCGTTACACATTAAGAATCACATTAATGACATATGTGTTACATATAGATAATCAATGAGTTACACACTAATTTTATTCACTTCAATCACATTAATGGCATGTGTGTTAATATAGATAATCAATGAGTTACACACTAATTTTATTCACTTTAACCAAATTAATGGCATATGTGTTAATATAGATAATCAATGAGTTACACACTAATTTTATTCACTTTAACCAAATAAATGGCATATGTGTTAATATAAACAACGAGTTACACACTAATTTTATTCACTCTTTCATCGAAGACAAAAAATTATCATTACCTGATCATTCCATGCTGAAATGCAGTAAAGGCTTTTGTCCTGGTCCAAAAGGTACTCTGTCTGACTAAAATAGCTGAAAAGCATAAAAAATGTTGATCCAAAAGGTACTCTGTCCGACTAAAATAGCTGAAAAGCATAAAGAATGCTAATAAATATCTTGATTTCCATCAACTACAGAATTATGAATGAAAAAACCCACATCTAACATTCATATCCAAAGACTTACATAAAGTACACGTGTCTAAAGTAAATCATAATCGACAAAAAATATTGTTTTGTTTGATCTTTGTTTAAACATTACATTTATCATTCAGTACATGTGACAGGACTAAGAAGTTAGCCTAGGGCCACTGAAATTCCAGTTCTATCTATTACTAATTTGCATGTGACATTTCAGTTCTATCTATTACTAATTTGCATGTGACATTTCAGTTCTATCTATTACTAATTTGCATGTGACATTTCAGTTCTATCTATTACTAATTTGCATGTGACATTTCAGTTCTATCTATTACTAATTTGCATGTGACATTTCAGTTCTATCTATTACTAATTTGCATGTGACATTTCAGTTCTATCTATTACTAATTTGCATGTGACATTTCAGTTCTATCTATTACTAATTTGCACGTGACATTTCAGTTCTATCTATTACTAATTTGCATGTGACATTTCAGTTCTATCTATTACTAATTTGCATGTGACATTTCAGTTCTATCTATTACTAATTTGCATGTGATATTTCAGTTCTATCTATTACTAATTTGCATGTGACATTTCAGTTGCTTCAGTTTTGGCATTTTAGCATTGGGAGATAATGCATGCTTAACCATCTTGACAAACGTTTATCCTGATTGAGCTCTTCAGTAATCCAATCATGATCAATTAGACTATTTAATCCATTACTTCTGCCCACTGTATAATCCATGTCAAAATGTTATAACACTGAAGCTGACTGCTAACAAAATCAAAGGATGTAAATTGTTTATATGCTGCTTGAAATTAGCAACAAAATTATCTTGACCTGTGACTGCTAAATCTGTCAATTTTGTATCAGTATAAATCATTCCTATTTGTATCAGTATAAATCATTCCTATTGTATCAGTATAAATCATTCCTATTTGTATCAGTATAAATCATTCCTATTGTATCAGTATAATCATTCCTATTTGTATCAGTATAAATCATTCCTATTGTATCAGTATAAATCATTCCTATTTGTATCAGTATAAATCATTCCTATTTGTATCAGTATAAATCATTCCTATTTGTATCAGTATAAATCATACCTATTCATATCAGTATAAATCATACATGTACTACTAGTATAGTATATTTTAATAATTATGATTAATGGTTGATTAGTCCCATAAAAAGAATGTATTCAACTGTTTTTTTCATGTGTAGGAATAAGAATCTCAGATGTAAATAATGACCATTTGGAACTGCTCTCAATCTCATAGTGGTTAATACAACATAATAACCCTATGGGTATATAAGAATCCAATGACAGTTAATACAACATAATAACCCTATAGGCATATAAGAATTCAATGACAGTTAATACAGCATAATAACCCTATGGACATATAAGAATCCAATGACAGTTAATACAGCATAATAACCCTATGGGCATATAAGAATTCAATGACAGTTAATACAGCATAATAACCCTATGGGCATATAAGAATTCAATGACAGTTAATACAGCATAATAACCCTATGGGCATATAAGAATTCAATGATAGTTAATACAGCATAATAACCCTATGGGCATATAAGAATTCAATGACAGTTAATACAACATAATAACCCTATAGGCATATAAGAATCCAATGACAGTTAATACAGCATAATAACCCTATGGGCATATAAGAATCCAGTGACAGTTAATACAGCATAATAACACCATGGGCATATATGAATTCAATGATATGTAATCACCAATAGCAGGCTATGGTAACTGAGTTTCTTTCCTGTGGAAGGGAGGGAAACAAATTTATAATGATTTTTTTTTTGAAAGTCTGCTAATGTTATTTTTATTGCATATCTTTAATAAAAAGGATCTTCACTTATCTGGCTGGATATGCATCTGCCCAAAATAGGAAGTATCTCAATTATCATGATCTCTTTAACAGATTCAAAGTTATTTGACTTGCATCTGAATGTTTTGACTGACAGTGAAATTTCAATAAGCCATGTAATATACCAATTAATCATATAACAAGTGATGGACAAGTAACCAGCTTAAACACCCAGCCAGGTTTTGAAATACTTGGCCTATCTGGTCTATAGGATAATTTTTTTATATTGCCTGGTCAGTTTTCAACCCACCCACCCCTTCCCGATGTTTTATGATTGATAAAAATTGGGGTGAGAGAGGGTGCGTGGAAACAGGGCAAAATGAGAGAAATAAACATGACCCAACTAGATACCTGGACCTGTTACAAAATTTCCCTACCAGTCAATCTCTACTTATAACTGATACAAAATTTTCCTACCAGCCAATCTCTACATATAACTGATACAAAATTTCCCTACCAGTCAATCTCTACATATAACTGATACAAAATTTCCCTACCAGTCAATCTCTACATATAACTGATACAAAATTTCCCTACCAGTCAATCTCTACTTATAACTGATACAAAATTTCCCTACCAGTCAATCTCTACATATAACTGATACAAAATTTCCCTACCAGTCAATCTCTACATATAATTGATGCCATGTCTATGCAATAACTTGACTTACTTGAAGAAATCTGGTGAAACATCTAAATCCTCCTCAATGATTATGGCATATTTGGCTTGCTGTAAGAAGAAAGCATCCATATTGATTATGCAACTCTTTTCATAAAAAAGAAACTTAATATAAAATCTTGCAAAATAAAGTTTCCTCATGGAATGAATTGTCACTGCTGCAAAGGTTGCTGACAGAAAAATGTTCTCATGTATCCAATGCAAACTAAACAGACATAATTTTCTACAAATGTTCCTGAAAGGCCTGATCACAAATATGTCCCACAGAGTGTTTACAAGATAACATCATAACATCATTATTATAAGCTGATGTCAGTCATTACTTAACTGGTCAATATAATTAAGAATGCTTACATACCAAATCTGAAATATGGACTCAAACGTCTTCACAATTCAGACTATCCAATGCATGATTTCTCTCTCTCTCTCTCTCTCTCTCTCTCTCTCTCACTAACTAACTAACTAACAAATTTTATCAGAAATGTGTTCTCTAGAATATATTCCCAAAATTATTCAATCAGAAGCTAGATGGCCATTCACATGCATGGATGTCACACATAAAACTTGTCCAAGTCTCGACGATACAAACTTACATACCAAATATGATCAAAATACTCACATGCATGGATGTCACACATAAAACTTGTCCAAGTCTTGACGATACAAACTTACATACCAAATATGATCAAAATCTGATCAGAGTTATCAAAATTTCAATAACCTTAGAGTTTGTAATCGTCTACAGTAGCTAATGTCAACATAATTTTCATGAAATAAACTTGACTAAAGGGACAATAAATTGTGGGCTACTTATCTAACTGAAATATGTTGAATTTGTTGGCAATTCTTTACCTATACATTTTCACTTTTAAATTTTTATATATTTTAATTTTAATTGGGCACTTTATAGCCAGTATTGTGCTTACATACTGTTAAACCATGTTCAAAGTATTACAGCAATCAAAGATAAAACAAGGAAAAATGACAATAGACTTACTAAAACAAATTTATATTTAAAAAAACTAAGATTAATTTTGCTTTTGTCCTTTTGTTTAATAATTGTTCTTAAAATCTACTTCACAAGCTATTATCATTATACACCAATTGAAGCTATTATCACTGTACACCCCTTGAAGCTATTATCATTGTACACCCCTTGAAGCTATTATCATTGTACACCCCTTGAAGCTATTATCATTGCACACCCCTTGAAGCTAGTGTTGTAAAGAATTGGTACAAACTGAAATGCAAACAATCATCAAGTTGGATGATTCCAGCATGAACAGTTTGATAAATAAAGTTATAACACAATGCTTTAACCAATGTCATTGAAGCATAAAATAAATGTCTGAGTGACCTATTTTGGGGATGAAGTTGTATTCATCAAATTTCTATCAATCTAGGTATAACAGTATTACAGGATGTAAAATCCTACATAGTCATGAGCTAAACATAAAATCATGACCAAAGCCAGTACAATGTAAAAAGTCACAATGACTTTTTGTAGCTATATCACTTATGATATTGGTATAGCAGTATGTATGCAGACAAATGCAAAATTGTAGCTATGATATTACTATTAATCAAAAGGTATTTACAATGATGTAAATTTTGGTTTTAATTTTAAAGTCGGTTTTGTGAAACCCACTCCAAACTGTTGTAGAGAATCTAGGAAACAAGAATGCTTAAATACAGTGAGACTGTATAGATGCCATTACCAATGCTGTAGATAGTACAGCAACTGACAACTACTTCATAATGCTAAATTGTATGTAATTTAAGGATGGTGGCAATTACATGAAGACATTTCACTGTAATCCACCAAACACTGAAAAACTAGTTGTGTTTATAAAATTCTGTTATGTATTGCATTCAGATGTCATTAACTTGCATAAAAAGTGTGAGAACACTGAGATTTGTTGATTACCTTATTTTTAAGTTTCACAGTAATCCATCAAAATGAACACCACAAATGCCACATTACACTTTAAGTTTCACAATAATCCATCAAAATGAACACCATGAATGCCACATTACACACCTGTCTTGATGAAGGCAGCCATGGTTGACTGGAGAATACTGACCAACAAGTCTCAATGATCCTGACCAACAAGTCTCAATGATCCTGACCAACAAGTCTCAATGATCCTGACATTTTGTCAGGGTATGTAGTCTTAAACTGAACTAACTGTGCAGAAACCTTTATGAATATGTATTAAGAGTTGCCATGGTAACTGCAGACCATTAGACTTCAGAATCAAATGGTTTCTTTTTATACTCAGTTTGTCTTGTTTTGAGAAAACCGGTTTTCAATACTGGTGGATTTGACCGTCATGACAAAAATGTGTATGCAATGTTACAGGGTAGGAATCTCAATGGTTTGACACAGGAATTGGGCTAATTATGGTAGGAACTATAGGTGTCAATGGATATCTGGGTATTCATGTACCTGCCCATTCATAATTACCCAGGTACTAAAATTTACTTTAGGGTTCCAGTTTAGTCCATGAAGAAAAACAACTCCCTCTCCTCTCCATGTTCAGATCAAAGATTATATAACTGGTGACATCATGAGTGAACAAGACACAGAATAATGAGTACAGTTTGAGGATTATGTCATGTGATCCAATGTAGTCCTCCATCTATTGATTTTGTATTTTCTATGTATGCAACCATTTGGCTATGTGTGTCAAACAGTTTCCTTTTTCTATTTATAGTAACTGTACATGACATTTAAAGGAAACAGAGGGGCTTCTTGAATTTGAAACTTATTTTCCACAGCTTCATTACAGTTTCATACACACTTAAGTAGCATAACAGTCTATATAACACAAAAAAATGAGGCTTTAAATATGAAGTGAAGCTTTATTGATAGATGTTATATGACTAAAATGTTATAAAAGAGGGAATTTTGTTAAACTGAAGAACATGTTGCATCAGGAAAGTTGCAGCAAAAGTTAATTATGTGATGTAGACTAGTTAAAGTGAATGTTACACATAAATATATTAAAAAATTTTGGTTTTGTGTATTCTCATATTAATCCATATGGAATTAGGTGATTTGCAAAAAAAATTTAACTGTAGATCCAGGTAAGTAGCAAAATTTATGTACGTTTTCTAGACAGCTTTTTGTAATTATGGCATGTAATGTATAGATTATTCCATTTATGCTCCGGCTGTGAATTTTTGCCACTCGTATTAGCAATATTTACATGTACGCTTTTACCTTTTGGGGGATTGACAGGTATGAAATTAAAATAAAGCAGTTCTAGTTCATATTTGATATAATTTCTTTTTGATCAGGTACCTGGGTAACCTATCATTAGGATCGACAGGCACCCAGGTGGCTTTTCTAACATGTTGACATCTATGGTAAGGACAGACACAAGGCCATGACCCATGGGCAGTGTTGGTTTAGGAAAGAGATTTAACTGTCTGTTTACGCAGTTTTTCAAAGATAAACCCATGTATAACATCATGCATCATAGTAACTGAATTCTATCAAATAAAATGTACAATGTTTACTGACTGAGTGCAGATTGAAGGTGGCAGTGAGACTGGCTTTATAATGCTGAGATATACGGGCATTCCCTATTCCGACAGGGGTGTGTTGAATTCCTCGTAAACCTAGAAGCTTTGTTACAGCTTGAGGCTCCTGAAATGACAGAATATCCATCTTAATAACATAATGAAATTAGGGACTTCTGAATAAATGATAGACTCAATTAGGACTATTGTATTTCTTGCCCCTTAAAAACAAATGCTATACTCATATATCAAGCCAACTAAGATTGTATTGTAGAAGACTATATGTTAAGTATACTTTACAATCTATTATATATCTATACAATTTATAGAGGTATAAATGAAAATGAACTAAATAAAAGGGTCTATATTGACTGCAGAAATGAATGGAACTGACCACAAAAGTATGAGATTCATCAGAAAATTGCAAATTCCTGAAAAAAATTAGCTTCATTCATTCATGAATGTTTATTCTTAAATATATGATATACTGCATGTATAAGAGAACAGTTTTGATTTACTGTAGGATAATAAAGTTGATCAAATTGATTACTACAATTCCTATTCATTCCTTATTAAATTCCTATTCATTCCTTATTAAATTCCTATTCATTCCTTATTCAATTCCTATTCATTCCTTATTAAATTCCTATTCATTCCTTATTAAATTCCTATTCATTCCTTATTAAATTCCTATTCATTCCTTATTCAAGTCCTATTCATTCCTTATTAAATTCCTATTCATTCCTTATTAAATTCCTATTCATTCCTTATTAAATTCGCATATACCCATACCCATACCTTTCTATGATTTTATCAGATGCAAAGACTCTTTGATCAAACAAGATTGGTCACAAGGTGAGTGTTTACAGAATAATGTCCACTCTAAAAATAATACGAAAAAGCTTATCCTTGTAGAAGATACAATCTCCTGTCAGTGTCATGACACAAATTCATACCAAATTCCTGATGATATATCAAACAGTTCTGGACATATAAACTGGGGCTTAGTATGAAGGGTGGATGAATGGACACAATTTAGAAATTGTACATGTTTTTTGGTATCAATATATTAATCACGTGGTTGTTGATGAGCAAGCCAAAAGGCACCTCAAGGATTGTGTCCCTTCCAAACAAAATAGGGATAACTCTGTAAATGCTATTCAAACTCCATTTTTGTTTGTAAGGGACACAATGTCTAGTCATGATATAAAATAATGCCAAGTTTCATGGAGTTTCTCAAAAGATTCAGAAAGGTTAACAATGGAGAGACAGGCAGAATGTGTACAAGATGATTCCAGTATAACCTATTCACACACACATAACATTATTATTATGTCATTACCTCAAAATACCCATCAATGAAGACAGTGATGAGATATGGCGGGGGAACACCAGGGGCTGACAGCAATGTTCTTAGCATCCTGCAAAAATATCCAAGAAGTGTGTCAAGGCCTACATGTCAAGCTTGGCCCATGATTTTGGTGTTATACAAATCTAGATATATTAACATAATTAGTAACATGAATAGCCAAATATATCTGAGAAATGACCACAAAAAAATATCTGAATAATGACCATACAAAAGCCTTTAACCTATGGTGTGCAACTAATGTATGGATGGATAGATGTGCACATGGATGCGACAATGGCCACATAAAAGCCTTTAAACTAAGGTGAGCAACTAATGTAAGGATGGGTGGATGTGCACGTGGATGCCAAAGTGATCACTATGTCAAACCTCCACCAAACCGAGCTCAACCCAAAATTTTCACATACATACAGCCTTTATTATAAGAACTTGACATGGTTCAGGTAACCATAACGGTGACCTACCATATAAAGCCCTGTTATACTGAGGAATATTGCAAGCAAGATATCATGGCATACATTGTACCCAAAACCAGGATAAAGATATTCATATTTAAAAGTATTTTACTAAAGGTTCTCCCAATAACTAAAATTAACTTAAATATCATGTAGGTACATTGAAATCCATGGCATTGGGTAAATCAAATCTGATTGCCTCATCTGGGATGTTGCTGCACATCATTTAAATAAAGGCATGCTTATGATAAATTTGCATGTGAATATATCAAAATGATACAGTAAAAACTCTCTTTCTAACCAACCTCTGAAAGGAGATAAAAGTACACTAACTTTTTCATGTGGTAATACTGACTGATTTTGCCATATTGCAAAGATAACTTGTGAAATAATACAATCTGAACCTTTTCTTGGTCCAACCATTGGACCTATTTAAAACATTTTACAGAACTGTTAATATAGATTTTTGAATGTTCTTGTTAACATTATTTTACCACCCAAAACTGAATTCTTTAATAAAATATTTCACTTGCTTATAACATGACAAAGCAAGTCTCTTGGAACCAAAAAATAAATAAATAGGCTTTTTGCAGATAGATATCAAATGATCAAGGCAAGAAGGTGAGGGCCTGAAGGTTGACCCAACACTCAACACATTGCAGATGGAGATCAAATGATCAAGGCAAGAAGTTAAGGGCCTGAAGGTTGACTCAGTACCATGAGATAATAATGTAACTAAAATTGAAATCTTAAGGTATTATATAAAAAAATGGCAAACAAAGGACTTTCACCAGAACCATACAACAAATCTTCTGTGTCTGCGACCTTGACTGTAAGGTCCAAGGGGTGATGCAATGTAATGCAAAATGAATATCCTTGTCTTTGCAAAAAGATATCTCAACTATGTACAGAATCTATTAAAGCATTATAGTAATGTGAGCAAATGAGCCGCTTTGAGGAAAACTGATAAAGCTGTTGACTTTGCCTATTATTAACTGATAAAGCTGTTGACTTTGCCTATTATTAACTGATAAAGCTGTTGACTTTGCCTATTATTAACTGATAAAGCTGTTGACTTTGCCTATTATTAACTGATAAAGCTGTTGACTTTGCCTATTATTAACTGATAAAGCTGTTGACTTTGCCTATTATTAACTGGAACTAACAGCATAACAATGGATATCAAAGAGCAAATGCAAGCAAAGTCTATTCATGGATTAGTCTGACAAATATGGATTTATCAGAATCAGGTAAGAGAATTTGATCTTTCGATTACAGCAAACACAATACATATAGCTCTGTACCTCATTTGGATTACAGCAAACACAATACATATAGCTCTGTACCTCATTTTGATTACAGCAAACACAATACATATAGCTCTGTACCTCATGTAAGCTCTGCTGTACATAGACTAGTCACTAATTTGTGTTTTGGGCAAATGTATCTTTCATTCATAAATTAAATTCTCATGAAGCAACAAAAGTAACCATTTTGTAAACTTATAGAGCAATTGATCAGACAACAAGCACACATTGGTGAAATGCAGTTCGGTTTCATGCCAGGAAGAGGAACTGTTGATGCCATATACATCTTGCGACAAATGCAAGAAAAACACATCGCAGTTAACAAGCCCTTATACGTGGCCTACATAGATCTTAAGAAGGCGTTCGACCGAGTTCCAAGGAATGTCATATGGTGGGCGATGTGTAAATTAGGCATTGAAGAATGGCTTGTTAAAACTGTACAGTCCATGTATTCTAATGCTAGAAGCCGTGTTCGTGTTGGTGATGGCTACAGTGACGAGTTCAATGTCAATGTTGGTGTTCATCAAGGATCGGTATTGAGCCTGTTATTGTTTATCGTTGTTCTGGAAGCGCTGTCAATTCACTTTCGAACAAGCTGCCCATACGAGCTCCTGTATGCTGATGATCTAGTGGTCGTTGACTCCACACTCGAGGCTCTGGTTGAACGTGTGACAGAATGGAAGAAGGGCATGGAAGAAAAAGGTCTCAGGGTCAACATGGTAAATCCAAGGTATTGATTTCTGGCCTGAATAGGGAACACTGAAAAGCACAGGAAAGTATCCATGTGCCGTCTGCCTAAAAGGTGCAGGTAGAAACTCAATCTTTTGCATCAGCTGTTCACATTGGGTTCACAAGAAATGTAGTGGAATCAATGGACCTCTCAAACCTGATCCACGCTACAAGTGTCCCAGATGTAGTGGACTCACTCAACCCATAGCTGCCAACCCCGGAGTGCAAAAATACTGATTACTTGTGACAAAAATACTGATTTTCAGGAACAAATACTGATTTTTAAATTTCAATGCAAATGTATCTATTTACAACATAGTAAAGTTGGATAGTGCCTAACATAATTATTTAATGTCAAATTTGTACCTTCTGAAGTTGCACGCGTTCCATCTAGGTGCCCATTACTTAAACACAAGCTATTTATAGGAGCCCTTTCCACACCTTATTTTTTTAAAATCATTAATTCGAATATACCAATTTTCATTTTATTATCTCAATTCTGTAATTTTCATATTGAAATGTTTTCGTTCAAGCATAAAAATTATCTTTTGCCATTTTAATATCTGAAAAACTTGTGCAAAATAAATCGCCAACAACACTAGTAACTGAAAAAGGAAGGTTTATTTCTAAAAGAAATTTAAAAATAAAATTTCGATCGATGTACATTAAGGTTCTCTCTGTCATTTATCTACGTCGTAAGTTTAGGCTGAGTTGTGTGTGATGAAGCAGGAAGCTGATGTTTATTAACTTTTTCATGCTCTTGCAATGCATGGGCGCCTCCGTGCCCAATAGCGAAATCACGTTACACAATTCACAAAACGTCAGTTTTTCTCCTGTACTATATGGTTTCACAAATCTATACAAGACGGCACAAATATCCTTCCCGTTGTCTCCTATTTCTTCTGGAGAAAATTTTGAATATTCTGCCTTCCAATTTATCATGATTAGAAGCTGAACATTACTTAGACTTGATACAGAAACAGCGGTAACTATTGCGAAATCCAATATGGCGGATAACGACAGGCCTAGTAGCCTGGATTTCGAATGAACCAATTGTATTGTAGAACTTTATTTGTATATACATGTGATATATTCTGTCAAAATAGAACCCGGAGCGCATTCTAAACTGACAATTCCAAAGAAATTTTATTATTATTTTTTTTAATTAAAAACGTATTTTGGCACAAAAAAACGTACACCCGTATTCAGGTCCAAAATACGGGACAAATACGGAAAAAACGGGACAGTTGGCAGCTATGTCAACCTATTGATGGAAGGCCTGTGACAGAAGTAACTGTAGGTGAAGAAAAGCTTGATGTTGTAGCCAACTTCTGTTATCTAGGAGACACCATATCGGCCAGAGGAGAATGTGAACTGGCATCAACAACGCGTTGCAAGTCTGCTTGGAATAAGTTTAGAGAGCTTCTCCCAATCCTGACGAATAGGCATTTGACGCACGTTACAAGGGGTTGTCTTTACTCAACTTACATCAGACCTATGCTGTTATACGGCTCTGAAACCTGGGCTGTCACTGCTACAACTCTCAGGAAGGTACATCGCAATGATAAAGCCATGATACGATGGATCTGACATGTAAATCCTGAGGCGAATGTCCCATCTGAGTCTCTCCTCACCCAGTTCAACATCAGAAACATTTCTGACATTATCCAATCAAATATGATGCGATGGCTGGGCCATGTTGAGCGTAGTAAAGGGTGGATATCCAAGGTCCATTCCCTCAAAGTTAATGGAAGTCGAGCTCCAGGCAGACCTAAGCTAACATGGGAAGAGTTGAGAAAAAGAGACAGAAAGACGTTGGGGCTGAGCGGAATCAATCCACAGGAACATAGAGCCTGGAAGAAAGCTTTGAATACTCTCATGACGAAACAGCCAGGCCTACCCTCATTAGAGGATTAATAAAAGGCCTGGATAATCAAAATGGATGATGATGATGATGATCATGATGATGACTTTATCGATAGGAAATCCAATAAAAAGCACATAAATAAATTCATTTTTCTGTTATATATAAGTGTTTCATGGGAAACAAAATGTATTTCTGGATGGTAGATGTATGAATATTTTTGGACTCCTTAATATTCAGCAAATAAAAAAAATAAATTATTATTTAGGGGAAGAAGACACAGAACAAGAATATTGTTCATTTCAGCATTAATGAACATTATATTAGTTCCATGTTAATGCGTACATGATCTGATAATTAGATTTCACACTATTTCAGCTGTTTTAATGGTGAAAACATATGAGAGCTAGAGAGAGAGAGAGAGAGAGAGAGAATTGTTTTATGGTACATCAGTATAACCGATGTCATAGGAATTGGTAGCCTTATATTTCAAGTCAACTTAATTCTGAATATTCATCGTGATTCAATGATTAATAAATGTTACCTACCTATACAGGTAATGAGGTCGATCACTTGCAATAACAGCGACTGGCACACCATCTAGCTGGCGTCCATCTTCCAGCTAAAAACAATATGTATTGTTTTTATAATTTCATTCGACATCAAAACTAATCATATGCTACTGTGAAAACAGTAAAACAAGGACTAGAAAAGTGCTCATGGAAAATGGATGCCCCACCTGTGCCTGAAATTTACTACACACAAAATTTCACCAACTTGTGATCACTGATGTAGGATGAACAGACAGACAAGAGCAACACATCATGCAAAGGTTGAAAGGCAGCAAAATGAAACTGACATGAAAACAAGTCAATTACAATATATAATACATATGTGTTGAATACGAAATGATTTCATTTGATGATAATGTATATAATTTTGCCCTAACTTTCTGCTTTTGTTTCTGGTCATATATTATTTTATGAACACTAAAACATCTAGGGAAAATGGTGACATGCACACCGACTTCGAGTTTTTTCTTCATTACCCCTGCCATTAGAGTTTTATATATCATTAACTTCCTTTGTTAGAAAATATTATACTCCTTGTTGTTTATTTCAATAAATTGCTCACTTTAGTGAATGTATGAGAAACCTGCTACAGTTTAATATTTTATAGAGTGGTGGCAAGAGGAAGTGAAGCCTACAACTCACAGGTTTGGGGTTAAACTCTAGTGATGCTGGTTGAGTACAGCTGCAGACACTGCCATAACCTTCCACCTTGTTACAGAAAGCCTTCCTGCGACGATTGACCTCTGTGTCAGGCCAGTCACACTCACTCTCTAAAAAGATAATATGATATGAATTATAACTCTACAGTCACTATTATATTTAAACACAGGCATTCAACTCTAGAAATACATAATCAAATATAAAGTGATATGTAGAACTGCTATAGCTTTTACACTGACAGTGAGTTGGGTGTAAAGATATAAAGATACCCTATTTAATGGGAAATATGTGTAGTTAATCTTGCAAGCAAAACCTAGCACTGACATGTCTCGAACTACCACCCAAATCCCCAATAGAAAAATACCTGGTCTAATCAAAATATCACGGACACTTATAATTTGGTTTGGTTTGGATTGGTTTGGTGTTTTATGTCACAGCAACACAAGTAGGTTATTTAGTGCTAACTGAATGTAAATGTCTTGTTCATGGACATGGTGGCTGACTAAGACTGATTTGATTTATAATTTAAAACACTTTTGTAAGCATGTCTGATATGCTAATCTCTAGACAAATGAAACCTGAGACAAGTGAATGTACTCTTATTCTATACTGACTCTTGTAAGACCATAAAGTGTGTTATTGTTATTCTATACGGACTCTAGTAAGACCATAAAGTGTGTTATTGTTATTCTATATGGACTCTAGTAAGACCATAAAGTGTGTTATTGTTATTCTATACGGACTCTAGTAAGACCATAAAGTGTTATTGTTATTCTATACTGACTCTAGTAAGACCATAAAGTGTGTTATTGTTATTCTATACTGACTCTAGTAAGACCATAAAGTGTGTTATTGTTATTCTATACTGACTCTAGTAAGACCATAAAGTGTGTTATTGTTATTCTATACTGACTCTAGTAAGACCATAAATTGTGTTATTGTTATTCTATACTGACTCTAGTAAGACCATAAAGTGTGTTATTGTTATTCTATACTGACTCTTGTAAGACCATAAAGTGTGTTATTGTTATTCTATACGGACTCTAGTAAGACCATAAAGTGTGTTATTGTTATTCTATACTGACTCTAGTAAGACCATAAAGTGTGTTATTGTTATTAGTAATATAAACTATATCTGGTAAAAAAAAATGTTCTCAAAGTTAAAAAGCATGAGAGGTATTTCTCTATGCTAAAAACAATCAGTCTACTTTGACTGACTTATTCTGGCAGTTTATTATTAATATTTTAATTGTTAACGTTAGCTGGAAACAATCTGTGTGGGAAATATGAGAGTTAACTTTAGCTGGAAACAATCTGTGTGGGAAATATGAGAGTTAACTTTAGCTGGAAACAATCTGTGTGGGAAATATGAGAGTTAACTTTAGCTGGAAACAATCTGTGTGGGAAATATGAGAGTTAACTGGAAAGAACATTCCTTTCTGAGGTAGTTTTTACAAAAATGTATATTCAGATGCAAAACAGGATATCTACATGACTGCACAGCCAACCTGACAACTGGTGAATGTATACTTACCCTTTTGGGAAACAAGAGGGATATGAGATGCCAATGTGACCTTGTCACCCCAGCTGGAAAGGGAGGCTGACTTGCTATGACCTTCAGCAATTTTCTTTCCTATAAAGTAAAAAAATGTGTCTAAAGGTTTGGTTATGAAAGTTCAATATGCACATGACATGAGGTCCATGGCAAATGAAATAACTCACTTTGCTGACATTTACCAAATACAAGAGACATTGGCACCAAAATATGGTATAGTATGATGCCTACTGTCAACATTTTTTTCTTCAAATTACATGTATGTTGATTAGTTCTGAAACCATTTTTTAAGTGCTTTTCCATTTTTCTGTATCTTCATACGTATCCAATAACAAATAGCAGCATCTGTAAACAAGATTAGGCCCTCAATTACTGTAATCTGTAAACAAGATTAGGCCCTCAATTACTGTAATCTGTAACCAAGATTAGGCCCTCAATTACTGTAATCTGTAACCAAGATTAGGCCCTCAATTACTGTAATCTGTAAACAAGATTAGGCCCTCAATTACTGTAATCTGTAACCAAGATTAGGCCCTCAATTACTGTAATCTGTAACCAAGATTAGGCCCTCAATTACTGTAATCTGTAACCAAGATTAGGCCCTCAATTACTGTAATCTGTAACCAAGATTAGGCCCTCAATTACTGTAATCTGTAACCAAGATTAGGCCCTCAATTACTGTAATCTGTAAACAAGATTAGGCCCTCAATTACTGTAATCTGTAACCAAGATTAGGCCCTCAATTACTGTAATCTGTAACCAAGATTAGGCCCTCAATTACTGTAATCTGTAACCAAGATTAGGCCCTCAATTACTGTAATCTGTAACCAAGATTAGGCCCTCAATTACTGTAATCTGTAACCAAGATTAGGCCCTCAATTACTGTAATCTGTAACCAAGATTAGGCCCTCAATTACTGTAATCTGTAAACAAGATTAGGCCCTCAATTACTGTAATCTGTAACCAAGATTAGACCCTCAATTACTGTAATCTGTAACCAAGATTAGGCCCTCAATTACTGTAATCTGTAACCAAGATTAGGCCCTCAATTACTGTAATCTGTAACTAAGATTAGGCCCTCAATAAATGTAATCTGTAACCAAGATTAGGCCCTCAATTACTGTAATCTGTAACCAAGATTAGGCCCCCAAATACTGGTTTGTAGTATGACCAAAATGATGCATTTTGTATAAACTAAAACAAAAGCTAAATGGCTTGCAAAATCCTTCTTGTGTAAGAGCTAGCAGTCAAGGTCATGTATATAGTTGGCTCATGTCAACTGATAAATATTATTGTGTAAGTAATATAATTAACCACCTTAAATTATAATAGTCATTCACAATTAGGATCAAATACAGCAAGCCAACCAAGCAAATTAAGCACTTGGTGAATACATTTTCATTCTCACAATATGGTTAATTATAGATAAGCGAGTTTATATTGTAATGAACTTAAATTTCCTAAATTAGCACTCAAGAGATTTCCTAAAAATTCAAAGTTTCAGTTTTGCTTGCAATGAAATCATGACATCAATATTTTACTTCTAGAGTTATTAAAGATTTACTGTTGATGGTTCTTAAATAAAATAAATGTCTCCAGTTATTGAAAAAAAAGGATTCTTGTTTGGTTGTAAATCAACAACAAGTCATATAACACACAATGTTTATGCATGCAAGTGATGGTTGTTGGAATCAGTCATATAATACACAATGTTTATGCATGCAAGTGATGGTTGTTGGAATCAGTCATATAGTACACAATGTTTATGCATGCAAGCGATGGTTGTTGGAATCAGTCATATAATACAAAATGTTTATGCATACAAGTGATGATTGTTGGAATCAGTCATAGAGTACACAATGTTTATGCATGCAAGCGATGGTTGTTGGAATCAGTCATATAATACAAAATGTTTATGCATACAAGTGATGGTTGTTGGAATCAGTCATTTAGTAAACAATGTTTATGCATGCAAGCGATGGTTGTTGGAATCAGTCATATAATACAAAATGTTTATGCATACAAGTGATGTTTGTTGGAATCAGTCATATAATACACAATGTTTATGCATGCAAGCGATGGTTGTTGGAATCAGTCATATAATACAAAATGTTTATGCATACAAGTGATGGTTGTTGGAATCAGTCATATAGTACACAATGTTTATGCATGCAAGCGATGGTTGTTGGAAACAGTCATATAATACACAATGTTTATGCATAGTAGTGATGACTGTTGGAATCGGTCATTAAATACACAATGTTTATGCATACAAGCGATGGTTGTTGGAATCAGTCATATAATACAAAATGTTTATGCATACAAGTGATGGTTGTTGGAATCAGTCATATAATACACAATGTTTATGCATACAAGTGATGGTTGTTGGAATCAGTCATATAATACACAATGTTTATGCATGGATGTTAGAACTAGTTTGAGTAGTGTTGTTAATGATCTTTCCAAGGATGGGTATCCTAAAAATAAAGGTAATTTATACAAAAGAGTGAACAACTTCATTAGATAAAGCTCATTATTTACAATTATTAAAAGTGTGATTATAAAAAATGAGTATTCAGTCATTAAATGGCCCAATTTCCCACCCCCAAAACCAGCCAGCTGTTTCCAAGTCCTGCTGGGACAGCATCACTTCTTGATTTTCGTCTTGTGGGTCCTTTGCTTCCATCTACAAAGTTTGGTCTGTGCATGTGATTAAGAACGAATCCTATTGTGCTGAAATCATTTAACTTTGAAATCTTCCTTAATTAAACAAGCTGTCAACAATGATTAGCTAATGTTGATGGTAAAGAACTTGAGTTATTATGAGAAACCATTTGCTTCTTTTAGTCATACTGACCTTGAACTTTTGAGTGCAAAACTGATAGAACTTAACTTTATCCCATGTGATAGCCAGTCATTAAATACTGTAGACCACTTAGGTGGCCTAGCGGTAGGAGCAATTGCCTCGATTGTGGGAGGTCATGGGTTCAAGCCCCAGCAGAGTTATACCAAAGACTTTTAAAAAATGGAACTTACAGCTGCCTTGCTGTGGTGCTCAGCATTAAGAGGTTAGTGTTAGGACTGGTCAGCCTGGTGTCAGGATAATGTGACTGGGTGGGACATCATGCTACATGTTTGCGGCATGATGCCAGAGTGTAAGACATCACTATAAACTGTCACACTGCAGACATCGTAGCAATATGACTAAAAAAAATATTTAAAGCTACGTTAAAAATCCAAATCACACACAAACACTTGGAAACTGTAATCATAAACATCTGAGTTATTGTTCAGACACAGAATGGGTGACTGGCAGATGGATGGCAGGAGATACAGACAACATCACAACATGTTCTTCATTATGGCAGATATACAAAATCTGAAAGCCATTATGCCAAATCTGGTCAAATTTTGAAGGAAAAAAAACAAGTCATTTAAAGATTTCTCTATTTATTGTAGCAGTGATCATACTGGTTGGTTGATAAGCTTAATTTGAAAAGCCTTCATTTGTACTAAATTGAAAAGCCTTAATTTGTACCAGTTTGAAAATCCTTAATTTGTACCAATTTGAATCATAAACAGATGCTTTTTGTCAAATTGTATCAATTATGATGAGTGTGATTTGTGAGAAGTTGTCATTTTATGTTTTTAATACATTTGTTTTAGGTAATGCTGGCCAGGTTGTATGGCGGGTGGACAAATCTTAAAGTTTCTTGTGACAGAATGCTTTCAATCAAATTTGGTCAAATGATGATAAGCAAAGATGGCAAAATCCTTACAATGTTTTCCTTTTTAGTAACATCAGCCTTATACAATGGCTAATTAATCATGTTAAAAAATGCCTCTATTCTAGAAGACTCTCTTTCAAATTTGATCAAATGCTAGAAAGGTCTTCAAAAGGATCTCATTAAACATGGCTGACAGTCTGATGCATTAGAAAAGTCTTTATGCCAGGTTCTTTTGAGTGATTCTCGAAAATTTGCTAAGAAGATTTTCTACTACTGATAGTACCAGCAGCAACAAATGATTGCAGACTAGTATTATGGGTATAAACCTGGAAGGCCTTTAAGGGATTATGCTTTCTGTTAAATTTGGTGAAGATTTGTCAAGCAATTGTTTGGATGTAATATTTGCAGATCTGTATAATTTGTAAGCTTTTATCTACAATGCTTTCTGACAAATTAGGTCAAGTTTTTATTAAAAGTTGTTTTAAGGTTTTTATTTTCTAAGTAACACAAACCACCATATCAACTTTATTTGAAAAACTTGTACTTTATCAAATTTGGTGAAATTCTGTTGAGCAAATTTAGAAAAAATCCTTAAAAGATTTGTTTTAATAATTATTAATAATATTGGCCATGTTTAATGGCCAACAGGCATCATTGCTACAAGCCTGAAAAGTCCTCATGCAAGAATGCTCAATGCCATATTTGGCTGAAATCTGGTTAAATGGCTTTTGAGAAAATGAAAATAGCAAATGGTGAAAGAAGAACACAGTACCATATAGTAAGTAAACTGCTTACGGCCAGGTGAACTAAAAGTTAGGTACTTTCACAAGCCAATTCTGTTTGTTCTATATGTGTGAGTGTGGGTTTATATTGTGTAAAAATTAAATCTTGTCTGTCGTTAATTCAAGTTGATTTTAAAGACTCTCTCTCTCTCCCTACTCCAAAACATACACATTACTTACCTCCCTTCACAGTAATGAAAGCCCACATGTCCCTCCAGTTGAGACCCTCCACATACTCGCTCCCCATGTGAGCCAAAAATTCACGAGCTGACTTTTTCATTTGGAATGTTCCTTCATCCTGAAACGCCACAGGAAAAATCATATTATGTCCATACGAAAATTTTAAAATTTATTCATTTAACCAGATTCAAGATCCCCATTTCATTTAAGTAAATAGATAATTCAAGTACAGCTTTATAAACTTGGATCATATGTGAAAGTCTTAGTTTCAAGGATTTAGTGTAGTAGTGTAGATTGTAGTGACCTATTTCTATGACCTATTTGACAAAAATAGGGTGATTTCATTATAACAGACTCTATTTTAGCTCTTATAAACACTTTTGTTGTTATGTTATATTTTCATATGTTTGGGCACGATAATATCTACCAAGGGCATGTTAACCTTTTGCAATCAGTTTGGGGCTTTTATTAAATTTGTCTGGCTCTGCTTAATTCATTTTGTCTTTGATGCAAGAGAAACAATATATAGTAGTTCCCACTTCAAGTGCATGCTTACTTGCTTTCACAATTGCATCTTGCATATATATTGCAAAACTTATGACTACTTCATTTTTGATTTTTATACTGACCTTGATGGCAAATATAACAATCCTTCCATTTGAAATCATGTTGAGGAAAAGGACCATTTCATCATCTTCATTCTGACTATATGTATCAAACACACGCTTGGCCATCACACTACCCTGAAGGAAGCCAATAAAAAACAGTTACAGAGACCCCGAAAAACTAAATTTCAACAATTCATTTTTCCTAGCATTTATATTTAAACAGTGTTCTTAGGAGAAATCATAAGTACCAATTGCATGCTACTGAATTCTGCAAAATATTTATACAAGAATGGTCGAAATTAAAACTGTGTTAAGGGGAACATAATTAACTAAAGACAACAGTCTAAAGACTGTACTTGGCAAAATTATAAATTCAGTTTTGTGAATATGGCAATACATTCTGCTGTAACCCAAACTGAGCTTTATTCTGGAGTTCAGTCAACCAAGGTGGAGAAGCTATAAACGAAACATAATATATAGGCCTGCTTTAAACTCATGTGTGATAACATCACTCACGGTTTGATAATGTGGATATGCAATCAAGAAATATGTTGCTTTGAGAGTACTATTAAAGATGGAATAGAACTTCAGTATTCTACATTTTACTTTTTTTCACTCAATGATGCATAATGACCACTATAGGTAAATTTTTAACTATACTGCTGATTTATACCTAGAAACATCCAAAATGAGACATCTTAATGCTATTATTTAACATCTGTATTGTAGAAGAGGCAATTTGACAAGTGTGTTAGACTGTCTTTCATCAGCAGAACTATATGGATCTTGTGTATCACAGATTCAACCTTCTAAAGATATACATGCATGCAGGCCTTATGACAGTGTCGATACAAATTCAATCTTCGAATGATATAAAGGCATGTAGACCTTAAGGTGGTGTTGATACAGATTCAATTTGCTAAAGATATACATGCATGTAGACCTTATGGTGGTGTTGATACAGATTCAATTTGCTAAAGATATACATGCATGTAGACCTTATGGTGGTGTTGATACATAATATTATAGATCCTTTGCAAGTATTATGACAACACCTTGATGATCCCAGATTTTTTGATATTACTATTAAGATAGGTGATTCATCTTTTCTGTTTATTTTGTGATTTAGTTGAAAATCTGGTGGAATCTGGTGGTTACTTGGGTAAAATTATTTCTATGTTAGAAAATGCATATACACTGAATATTTATACATTTGGACAGTGGTTCTCAAGCATTTTGAGTCTGATGTCCTCTTCTTAACTTCACAAAATTTCATGGACTCCACATACAAGAATTGTACTTTTAGGCTTTGATAATTTAAAAAAAAATACATAATGACAAAAAACTGTTATGAACTCAGCAACCATTGTAAATGAATTACATTTTAATCATCCTAACAACAAATACATACATTCTGAAACATAGTAATATATGTGCGAGGCATATTATTTAGTCAGTCAGTCTTGGACTACTTGGAATAACCACATGGCCCACCTGGGGATCCATGCCCCACAGGTTGGGAACCACTATTTTAGGAGATTAAAATGCTAATACACTCAGATCCACCCTCTTAACTAATTTTGTGATGATTAACATTACATCATATCAAACTTAAAATGTAATGTAGATCACACAACACATCTCACTTTTCTCAGTTACTTGCACAATACTGACTCTTGGTTGAATCAATTTGTCTCTTTAATAATCTCCTCATGCCACTGTAAGTAATATGATAATATTTCATACCTAGCAGAGTTGGACCATAGCCACACTATAATGACTAACCTACTTCCTGGTCTGGATTCATGCTCATATTAACTCTCATATTTGAAATATATTAATTGGCCAGACTTCAATGTAGAGAAAAAGATACTCTAAATAATTCTGCATTCTTCTGAAACAAGATACTAATTCCTTACTGTATAGTGTCTATACTGATCATGAATTTAGTAATCCCATATTGTGCAGTGGTCTGTAATGATCATGGATTTACTAATCTCATATTGTGTAGTGGTCTATAATGATCATGGATTTAGTAATCCCATATTGTGAAATGATATCTAATGATCATGGCTAGTAATCCAATATTGTGTAGTGGTCTATAATTGATCATGGGTGTAGTAATCCCATATTGTGCAGTGGTCTAAAACAAGCATGGGTGTAGAAAACCCACATTGTGTAGTGGTTTATAACACTCATGGATGTAGTAATCCCTTACTGTGTAGTGATCTATAATGATCATGGATGTGGTAATCTCATATTGTTTAGTGATCTATAATGATCATGGATGTGGTAATCTCATATTGTTTAGCGATCTATAATGATCACAGATGTGGTAATCTCATATTGTGTAGTGGTCTGTAATGATCATGGATGTGGTAATCCCATATTGTGTAGTGGTCTATAATGATCATGGGTGTGGTAATCCCATATTGTGTAGTGGTTTATACTGATCATAGGTGTAGTAATCCCATATTATGTAGTGGTCTATACTGATCATAAGTTTAGTAATCCCATATTGTGTAGTGGTCTGTAATGATCATTGATTAAGTAATCCCATATTGTGTAGTGGTCTATACTGATCATAGGTGTAGTAATCCCATATTGTGCAGTGGTCTGTAATGATCATGGATTTAGTAATCTCATATTGTGTAGTGGTCTATAATGATCATGGATTTAATAATCCCATATTGTGAAGTGATCTCTAATGATCATGGCTAGTAATCCAATATTGTATAGTGGTCTATAATTGATCATGGGTGTAGTAATCCCATATTGTGTAGTGGTCTGTAATGATCATGGATTAAGTAATCCCATATTGTGCAGCGATCTGTAATGATCATGGATTTAGTAATCTCATATTGTGTAGTGGTCTATAATGATCATGGATTTAGTAATCCCGTATTGTGAAGTGATCTCTAATGATCATGGCTAGTAATCCAATATTGTATAGTGGTCTATAATTGATCATGGGTGTAGTAATCCCATATTGTGTAGTGGTCTATAATAAGCATGGGTGTAGTAATCCCATATTGTGTAGTGGTCTGTAATGATCATGGATGTAGTAATCCCATATTGTGTAGTGGTCTATAATGATCATGGGTGTGATAATCCCATATTGTGTAGTGGTCTATACTGATCATAGGTGTAGTAATCCCATATTATGTAGTGGTCTATACTGATCATAAGTGTAGTAATTCCATATTGTGTAGTGGTCTGTAATGATCATGGATTAAGTAATCCCATATTGTGTAGTGGTCTATACTGATCATAGGTGTAGTAATCCCATATTGTGCAGTGGTCTGTAATGATCATGGATTTAGTAATCCCATATTGTGAAGTGATCTCTAATGATCATGGCTAGTAATCCAATATTGTATAGTGGTCTATAATTGATCATGGGTGTAGTAATCCCATATTGTGTAGTGGTCTGTAATGATCATGGATTAAGTAATCCCACATTGTGTAGTGGTCTATAATGATCATGGATGTAGTAATCCCATATTGTGCAGTGGTCTGTAATGATCATGGATTTAGTAATCTCATATTGTGTAGTGGTCTATAATGATCATGGATATAGTAATCCCATATTGTGCAGTGGTCTGTAATGATCATGGATTTAGTAATCCAATATTGTATAGTGGTCTATAATTGATCATGGATGTAGAGATATTGTGTACATGAAACAGATTAATGGGTTTTATACAGATATTAGATCTTTGTCCAACTCAGTAAAGAGTTAATGAGAAAATGTTGTTTGGAGTCTATAGTCATAAACTAAGTAACTGAACAAATTGACACAAACAAATTTTTGTAAAACTTAACATCTAATTTAATTCATCATTGTTATAACTGAAAATGTGAGAGAAACCTAACAGTATTATGAAGTGAATCAAAATAATCCTGAAAGACCATAGTAAAGTACAGAAGAGTTCCGTATAAACTTCAGAACAGAAATGTTCCAGTCCACCAAGAATCATAACATTGTCAAAACAGCAATGTCCAGAAATCCCTTGAAAAATTCACAAAAGTTCCAGAAAAAGTCATGTCTAAAAATGAGCACCTTGTATTTCCACTGAACAGTCCAAACAAATATTTACTCTCCAATATTATCTAAGTACAATATAAAACATGTCTGCAGAATTGATGTAACCTTCTTTTTCCACTGAACAGTCCAAAACAAATATTTTCTCTCAAATATTATCTAAGTACAACATAAAACATGTCTGAAGACTTGATGAAACAACAGGAAGAAAAGAAATAAGAATGACTCCAAAATAGTAACAAGTCCAATTGTTCAGTTCTATCCTTATATACACCTTTAGGAGTCTATTACAAGTATATGCTGAAATACATCGGACATAACAGATCTTACTATTACTTCAAAATACATATTCACATGACCTAATTCATCCAATAGGAAATAACTTAATTCTTTGAAGATATCAACAGACTAATCTGTCCAGTGGGGAAAAAATTGAATGTAATAAACATATTTACTAATAACTGTATTATTAGTAACTGTGAACACCTATGCAAGCATCTATTTATAGATCCCTTGTAATTGTACATTCTTTGATCTCTTAAAATAGACCCTATGCATGCATGAAATCCAGCTATTGATAATCACTACAATTTACAACCATAAATAAAAATTACAAAACTATAGATAAAATCATATACCAGGAGTTACATACATAACGATGGAAACCTGGTCACAATGTTATACTGGGATGGAACGACTGCATCAAAGAACTGCACAACTATGGATGAAATGTTTACCTTGTATGGCATGATAATGGTAAACCTCAACAAAGGCCTTAGAGTAATGAATGAAATGTTTACCTTATATGGCATGATAATGGTAAACCTCATCAAACAAAGGCCTCAGAGTAATGAATGAAATGTTTACCTTATACGGCATGATAATGGTAAACCTCATCAAACAAAGGCCTTAGAGTAATGAATGAAATGTTTACCTTATATGGTATGATAATGGTAAACCTCAACAAAGGCCTTAGAGTAATGAATGAAATGTTTACCTTATATGGCATGATAATGGTAAACCTCATCAAACAAAGGCCTCAGAGTAATGAATGAAATGTTTACCTTGTATGGCATGATAATGGTAAACCTCATCAAACAAAGGCCTCAGAGTAATGAATGAAATGTTTACCTTATACGGCATGATAATGGTAAACCTCATCAAACAAAGGCCTCAGAGTAATGAATGAAATGTTTACCTTATACGGCATGATAATGGTAAACCTCATCAAACAAAGGCCTCAGAGTAATGAATGAAATGTTTACCTTGTATGGCATGATAATGGTAAACCTCATCAAACAAAGGCCTCAGAGTAATGAATGAAATGTTTACCTTATATGGCATGATAATGGTAAACCTCATCAAACAAAGGCCTCAGAGTAATGAATGAAATGTTTACCTTATATGGTATGATAATGGTAAACCTCATCAAACAAAGGCCTCAGAGTAATGAATGAAATGTTTTACCTTATATGGTATGATAATGGTAAACCTCATCAAACAAAGGCCTCAGAGTAATGAATGAAATGTTTACCTAATATGGTATGATAATGGTAAACCTCATCAAAGGCCTCAGAGTAATGAATGAAATGTTTACCTTATATGGCATGATAATGGTAAACCTCATCAAACAAAGGCCTTAGAGTAATGAATGAAATGTTTACCTTATATGGTATGATAATGGTAAACCTCATCAAACAAAGGCCTCAGAGTAATGAATGAAATGTTTTACCTTATATGGTATGATAATGGTAAACCTCATCAAACAAAGGCCTCAGAGTAATGAATGAAATGTTTACCTAATATGGTATGATAATGGTAAACCTCATCAAAGGCCTCAGAGTAATGAATGAAATGTTTACCTAATATGGTATGATAATGGTAAACCTCATCAAAGGCTTCAGAGTAATGAATGAAATGTTTAACTAGTATGGTATGATAATGGTAAACCTCATCAAAGGCCTCAGAGTAATGAATGAAATGTTTACCTAATATGGTATGATAATGGTAAACCTCATCAAAGGCCTCAGAGTAATGAATGAAATGTTTACCTAATATGGTATGATAATGGTAAACCTCATCAAAGACCTCAGAGTAATGAATGAAATGTTTACCTTATATGGTATGATAATGGTAAACCTCATCAAACAAAGGCTTCAGAGTAATGAATGAAATGTTAACCTTATATGGCATGATAATGGTAAACCTCATCAAAGGCTTCAGAGTAATGAATGAAATGTTTACCTTATATGGCATGATAATGGTAAACCTCATCAAAGGCCTCAGAGTAATGAATGAAATGTTTACCTTATATGGCATGATAATGGTAAACCTCATCAAAGGCCTCTGAGTAATGAATGCATCAAACTGAACTCAATTTCAGTATGCCCTTCAACTATAAGAAGGAAGAATTAAATCACAGAGAAGACAAACTCATAAATCAATTAGAAAAATTCAGACCAACATAAATTCTGAAAGCAAGTTAAATAAAATTCTACTATCACTTCTAAAAAGTTGATAATTTGCTTAGATGCATAAATCATGGTTGAAACAATACGCAAAAGGTCAAAAAATCATTTCTTGATCATTACTCAAAAGTGTAAAAAAAATTATTTGAATGATTCTTGCTGCATGCATGTACCTTGTTATTTTTACTGAGCCAATCTGTCCAGGGTCTGTTTATATGCTAATCTTTTGTGCAAAATTGAAGTCACCCAAAAGCTTTAAAATTATGCTTACAGATCAAGTTTTAATCTGTGATCTACAATGTTGCATGATTTCATCGAAACTGAAATTATAATGTACACTTTTTTTTTTAAAGAATACTGGTTTCTTTACTTTGTAGTAAAGCATATTGGAGTATTTGTTTTATTAAAAGCCAAAAATACAAAATATAAATTTCAAATAGTGTTTTATAGTGGCAGTGTATATATATGGACCCATAAAATAGATGTGACGATGTACAAATGTCCAATGTTTCCAACACTATAACATGGCAACATCAAAACTATTTCACGAACTCATCCCAGAGCTTCACGATACAATCCTGTAGTCCAAATATGTTCAAAATCAAATCAGAACTATGGATTCCAAAATGATAATATGCTCAGACAATCAAACCCAAGATCACCTCATTGTCATCATCACAATCATGAGAGAGTATTTTGACACATGAAGTCATCATTTGAAGAGAAATTAATATGGGAGCCAGACATTTTGAGTTTTTAAGGTAGTCCATGTTTTAATCAGCATTTGTAAAACTTCTTTGCTAAATGCATGGTACAACTATGACAGAATGCTTGTTCCATGGCTCAATGTACCAATCAAACTAAGATTCACAGCCATTCATGTCATGCTTAAGTGTATCTAGGTGCAAACAGCTGCTTACTTCAAAAATGTCATATTCTGGGGCAAGTGGTACCGGACCTCTAGGGACAGCACAACTTATGCAATGGCAATACTTTAAGGGTCAAGTCCTTCCAAATTTATTATAAATGAAGTGAAAATGTGTCATGAAAATTAGTGAAAATTTTACAGTGGTCCCCGTTTTATTAGGCCACCCTTATGCACCGAGAAAGTGACTTTAAAAGATGGGTGGCATTTCCGGAGGGGGACTAAAATAATATTGTGAGAAGTATACGTAATGTATGCAATAAGAAAGCTACATACTTCAAAGCATTTAATATCTTCATGAAAAATCTTCATTTAAAAAGGTACCATAATTATTAAAAGGTTCTTATTGTCTTAAGAATAAACTTATTTCAACTGAATATACATTATTAATTCTTATTCTTGATGTAAGCGTGCAATGCAAGTGGGTATTGTTCTCATGCACATTGCAAAACCATTCAAAAATCTTGGTACATACATAATCTTCTTTCCATTCACTCCATTTTCCCACATCTGCTTAATAACCTCCTTATCAGTTACAATGTTGTTTATCTGAGTCTTTTCTACATAAAATTGTTTTATTAGTCTTTTCTACATAAAATTGTTTTATTAGTCATTTCTACATAAAATTGTTTTATTAGTCATTTCTACATAAAATTGTTTTATTAGTCTTTTCTACATAAAATTGTTTTATTAGTCTTTTCTACATAAAATTATTTGGCAAGTCCCCACCTCACCTGATGTTGTTGAGTAGAATAACAGACTTTCTTCTAAAATAATACGACTCCATTTAAGTGATGACATGTTAATGTTTGGGAATTATTTATTCAGATGTTGCTAACTGTATGCAATTTAATTATGCAGATGAAACTTTTGTAGAGTGGACAAAATAAATTCTTCGTAAAGGAAGCGATAAATGTATTGTCACATGATTTTTTGTCTTCGTCTGGTACCCTGTTTTGTTCAAGAATAATTTATCTGTTTGTGTTAATCCACAAAATCTATTTTTAGCCTAAGCTGTCCATAATGTGATCTTGACAATTACATTTGGTTGTAATCATCAAAAAGAATAACTTGACAGATGTGAGAAGCCCAAAACTCAATCATTACATTGTTGAGCCCATTTCCTGTAAACATTGGCTTTTATAGATAGTGATATAATCTTAGTGTTATATGTACTTTAGTCAACACTACTTAAGTAAGAGAAACCTGATATTGGGAGACACATATTCATGTAAGAGATAATCTGACTACTTATGTCACAATATGAATTATTTAATGTTTATGAACACATATGAAAAGAAAAATGGTCGCTTGTGAGAAAACATTTTTCATTTTTGTACTAATATCCTGGCCCATGGTCATGTTAGAGGGGTGTCCATTCTTGACGAGGTATTTTTGAACACAAAATCATCAGTGCCAAGGGATTCTGGCATAACAAGTGGGTGGCCACTGGTCAGGGGGGAGCCATTCAAGAGGGGGACTACTGTATTTGACTTTTATCTTCTTAATCAAAAGACTTATACCAACTCTGATTTCAACATCATGTCCTTAAAACCTAAACATTGGAAGCAAAATATGTGATGGACATGATGTTATGGAATTTACTGGACAGATGGGGGTGCAAACACACGTCCTGTTCAAAGAAATGGCATGGAAAAAGTCTAAATAACAATCCAAAAAGCTGTAAATGACAACTGACTGATGGCAAGATATGGTTGTAAGATAATATTGACTTACAGACAACTGATGGCAAGATATGGTTGTAAGATAATATTGACTTACAGACGACTGATGGCAAGATATGGTTGTAAGATAATATTGACTTACAGACGCCTGATGGCAAGATATGGTTGTAAGATAATATTGACTTACAGACGCCTGATGGCAAGATATGGTTGTAAGATAATATTGACTTACAGATGACTGATGGCAAGATATGGTTGTAAGATAATATTGACTTACAGATGCCTGATGGCAAGATATGGTTGTAAGATAATATTGACTTACAGACGACTGATGGCAAGATATGGTTGTAAGATAATATTGACTTACAGACGACTGATGGCAAGATGTGGTTGTAAGATAATATTGACTTACAGACGACTGATGGCAAGATATGGTTGTAAGATAATATTGACTTACAGACGCCTGATGGCAAGATATGGTTGTAAGATAATATTGACTTACAGACGACTGATGGCAAGATATGGTTGTAAGATAATATTGACTTACAGACGACTGATGGCAAGATATGGTTGTAAGATAATATTGACTTACAGATGCCTGATGGCAAGATATGGTTGTAAGATAATATTGACTTACAGACGACTGATGGTAAGGTATGGTTGTAAGATAATATTAACTTACAGATGACTGATGGCAAGATATGGTTGTAAGATAATATTGACTTACAGACGACTGATGGCAAGATATGGTTGTAAGATAATATTGACTTACAGATGCCTGATGGCAAGATATGGTTGTAATATAATATTGACTTACAGACGACTGATGGCAAGATATGGTTGTAAGATTGTAACAGAATTGTTACCGAGAGGAGGGTGGATTAAATGAACAATACAAACACAATTTGTGAAAGAAAATATAAATTTATGTAATAAATTATAAATGAAAAAAATACAGATGTAACAACACAATAATTCATGCACTCAACCCACAATTACACTCACAACCATTCACAATACATGAATAAATTAAATAACAATACAAAAGGAATCTCAGATGTAAAGGGATCTCTTGGATTATACACAGATCCAAGAATCCTTTACGAAAGTTAAATAAATGCAAGAATGATTTACGAAAAAAATAAACACAAACGACAAACTATCTATCGCACGATGGATTGCGATAACTAGCACGATCATATACTTGTATTCAATCAAGTTGCTAGCTTTTATTGATATCTATGTGATCACTTGAAATATTATTGCGATCTGACATAAGCATGCAAATACAACAATGTATTAAATTATATTACAATTTCAATACACCTATGTGTCTCCCCTGTATAACCGCACGATTCAGCAACAGTTGAATCGTCTCCCAGTTTCCCCGAGAACCGAGGGTTGACCAATACTATTATCGGACGTTTCCCTACACGGATCCACCACAGTTATACGTTCAGACAGCATACAACATCTACCCGAACCAACGGTTCCTCACTCCCCTAGATGTCTACCCGGACGTTTTACAACTCTAAGACAGCTCCTACACTCGGACTTCTAGCTTTCCGGATATTTACACGTTACACAGATGTTGACGAACAGACAGTTCGACACACAGACAGATACTTCAATTCCGTTTGCACAAATTAACGGCACAAGCACATTCAGATATTTATACAGAGATGTTCCAGAACAAACAATAGATGTCCCACAACAAATCAAACGATATCAAAGACGTTTATCAAAAGATGGTATCAGATGTGTTAACAGCTACGGTATCAACGATGTTATTAGCAGCTACGGTATCAACGATGTTATTAGCAGCTACGGTATCAACGATGTTATTAGCAGCTACGGTACCAGAAACAATGTAACAACTATGTTAGCAGCTACGGTATCAGAGACGGTATCAACGATGTTATTAGATGCGCTATCAGTGATGAACTTCTACGGTATCAACGACGGAATCAGCTGGAATCAGACTGAATCAGACGGAATCAATGATTGTCAGATGTTATCAGATCTACGGAATCAACGATGTTATTAGATCTCCGGAATCAACTATAATAAACAAAACCAGACTAATAATAGTGGTTTCAAAAATAATCTAAGCCGTAGATTACGATATTGTATTTAAAGTCTAAAAGTGACTAGTAATTCCAAATATTCCACGTTCATTGCAATAAAGGCATCATTATACGATAATCTGAATAAAATTCACAATAAAACGAAATGTAAATTTAACACTCACCCCTTTGGCTGGAGATTTGCAAGACGAGGTTATCTATCCTTTGATTAGATATTTTAGTTCCCGTAAATAATAATGAGAAATCCATCGCCTTATATACTCTCAATAGGTGAACATAAATCACATCGAGCTTGACGTGCACCACGTACAACGAGTATTTCGGATTTCATGTAAATTACAAATTGGCACATGCAAATCGTTACACGCCACTTAATCACCCCAGGTAATGCGTGTACGACGAAATCAAGAAAATGGTGAGTTTCGTTTGCAAATCAAGTAGAACAAAAATCAGTTCAATTTTCGCCTAATTCTGTGACAAAGATAATATTGACTTACAGACGACTGATGGCAAGATGTGGTTGTAAGATAATATTGACTTACAGACGACTGATGGCAAGATATGGTTGTAAGATAATATTGACTTACAGACGCCTGATGGCAAGATATGGTTGTAAGATAATATTGACTTACAGACGCCTGATGGCAAGATATGGTTGTAAGATAATATTGACTTACAGACGACTGATGGCAAGATATGGTTGTAAGATAATATTGACTTACAGATGCCTGATGGCAAGATATGGTTGTAAGATAATATTGACTTACAGACGACTGATGGTAAGGTATGGTTGTAAGATAATATTAACTTACAGACGACTGATGGCAAGATATGGTTGTAAGATAATATTGACTTACAGACGACTGATGGCAAGATATGGTTGCAAGATAATATTGACTTACAGACACCTGATGGCAAGATATCGTTGTAAGATAATATTGACTTACAGACGACTGATGGCAAGATATGGTTGTAAGATAATATTGACTTACAGACACCTGATGGCAAGATATGGTTGTAAGATAATATTGACTTACAGACGACTGATGGCAAGATATGGTTGTAAGATAATATTGACTTACAGACGACTGATGGCAAGATATGGTTGTAAGATAATATTGACTTACAGACACCTGATGGCAAGATATGGTTGTAAGATAATATTGACTTACAGATGACTGATGGCAAGATATGGTTGTAAGATAATATTGACTTACAGACGCCTGATTGAGAACCACAATATGGATGCCACGATCTTTATCGAAGCCTTCATTATGCACCACCTGTTAACAAAGAAAATACAAAATTATTTCATCCTCATTTATATTGTACATTTTTTTTTTTAAATTTGTTGAAAAAAAACTGATTCTAAGACAAGTTATATAAAAGCATATTACACTGTTGCATAACTGTGTGCATCAAGTTGACATTGCATTATATTTCAAAGTATAGTTTAGTACTATTGGATGTTTTATAATTATACATACAACATTACCTTTGTAATAACACAAAGAGCATAACCTTTGTAATGACACAAACATCATTATCTTTGTAATTACACATACAACATGACCTTTGTAATAAAACATACTGCATTCCCTTTTGTAATTACACATAATGCATTACATTTGTAATTACACATACTGCAAGACATTTGTAATTACACATACAGTATTACTTTTGTATGTTAGCTTTACTCAGTCAACTGACTTACTTCTTGTACAAGGTGTCATATATCACCTCAAAGCACATTGTTTCATCCATGGTTCACACCATATACACATATACAGTGTTAGCAAACAGTGAGATTACTTGTCAGGATGCTGTTTCCTTAATGATGTATATCAATAGGTATGTAACAATAATATTCAATCTCCATTCTTTATATCATCTATTATTGCTTTATTGGACACAACCATATTCAATCTCTATTCTTTATATCATCTATTATTGCTTCATTGGACAACAATCATATTCAATCTCCATTCTTTATATCATCTAGTATTGCTTTATTGGACAACAATCAAATTCAATCTCCATTCTTTATATCATCTATTATTGCTTCATTGGACAACAATCATATTCAATCTCCATTCTTTATATCATCTATTATTGCTTTATTGGACAACAATCAAATTCAATCTCCATTCTTTATATCATCTATTATTGCTTTATTGAACAATAAACGATCATATTCAATCTCCATTCTTTATATCATCTAGTATTGCTTTATTGGACAACAATCATATTCAATCTCCATTCTTTATATCATCTATTATTGCTTTATTGGTCAACAATCATATTTAATCTCCATTCTTTATATCATCTATTATTGCTTTATTGGACAACAATCAAATTCAATCTCCATTCTTTATATCATCTATTATTGCTTTATTGGACAACAAACAATCATATTCAATCTCCATTCTTTATATCATCTAGTATTGCTTTATTGGACAACAATCATATTCAATCTCCATTCTTTATATCATCTATTATTGCTTTATTGGACAACAATCAAATTTAATCTCCATGCTTTATATCATCTATTATTGCAACAATCATATTCAATCTCCATTCTTTATATCATCTATTATTACTTTATTGGACAACAATCAAACTCAATCTCCATTCTTTACATCATCTATTATTGCTTTATTAGACAAAAAATTTCCACTATATCTGCACCGACAGTCAAATTTCACATAACATATTTGCTGTTGTATTTAAAAATGTCTATTTTAGGTTTAGTCCTATATTTATCAAATTGACAAACTAATCATTCTGAATTAAGGACAGTTTCCCATGTGTCAGCGAGGTATTTTCTTGTGACTGTATATAACAGTTTTTGTACCATAATATGCTAAATAATTTCAGTCCATGTATTACACCATTGCATGTATTTCTGCCTATTTCCCTAGGCATTTGACCCCAAAACATGGTTGTGTAACCAGCTGTATGTTGACTGTGAAAGCCATGTCCAGCCTCGTTTAGCATCATGTAGTCTGATAGTCAATGTTTGATGGCATGATCCAGGCTTTGTCTGCACAGAAGTGAGATTCCATTAGCATTCTCCAGCAAATGGAAAGGAGATGTTTGGGTTTATTCCTTCACTATCTGCCCTATCAGAGGGCAACATAGCATTTTCAGGAATGTTATGTCAACAGGGCATGTTCAGGTCTGTCATGTCAACAGGGCATTTTCAGGTATATTATGTCAACATGGCATTTTCAAGTGTGTAATGTCAACAGGCATTTTTAGGTATGTTATGTCAACAGGGCATTTTTAGGTATGTTATGTCAACAGGGCATTTTTAGGTATATTATGTCAACAGGGCACTTTTAGGTGTGTTATGTCAACAGGGCATTTTTAGGTGTGTTATGTCAACAGAGCACTTTTAGGTGTGTTATGTCAACAGGGCACTTTTAGATATGTTATGTCAACAGGGCACTTTTAGTTAGGTGTGTTATGTCAACAGGGCATTTTTAGGTATGTTATGTCAACAGGGCACTTTTAGGTGTGTTATGTCAACAGGACATTTTAGGTGTGTTATGTCAACCGGGCATTTTTAGGTATGTTATATGAACAGGGCATTTTTAGGTATGTTATGTCAACAGGGCATTTTAGGTATGTTATGTCAACAGGGCATTTTAGGTATGTTATGTGAACAGGGCATTTTTAGGTATGTTATGTGAACAGGACATTTTAGGTATGTTATGTCAACAGGGCATTTTTAGGTATGTTATGTCAACAGGGCATTTTAGGTATGTTATGTCAACAGGGCATTTTTAGGTATGTTATGTCAACAGGGTAATTTTAGGTATGTCATGTTAATTGGACATTTTCAGGTATATTATATCAATAGGGGATTTTCAAGTATGCTATGTCAACAGGGCATTTTTGGGTATATTATATCAACAGGGTATTTTCAGGTATATTATGTCAACAGGATATTTTCAGGTATATTATGTCAACAGTGCATTTTTAGGTATTTTATGTCAACATCGCAGTGCAGTGTTAGATATGTTATGTCAACAGGGTATTTTCAGGTATGTTATGTCAACAGGGCATTTTATGTATGTTATGTCAACAGGGCATTTTCAAGTATGATATTTCAACAGGCAATTTAGGTATGTTATGTCAACAGGGCATTTTAGGTCTGTTGTGTCAGCAGGGCATTTTCAAGTATGATATGTCAATAAGGCATTTTCAGGTATATTATGTTATGTCCACAGGATATTTTCAGGTATGTTATGTCAACAGGGCATATTTAGGTATGTTATGTCAACAAGGCATTTTCAAGTATGTTATTTCAACAGGCAATTTAGGTATGTAATGTCAACAGGGCATTTTAGGCATGTTGTGTCAGCAGGGCATTATGTCAACAAGGGATTTTCAAGTATGTTATGTCAACAGGGTATTTTCAGGTATATTTTGTCAACAGGGCATTTTAGGTATGTTGTGTCAGCAGGGCATTTTCAAGTATGTAATGTCAACAGAGCATTTTTAGATATAAAAGAATATAAGGTAGGAATTACTAAAATTCCTACGAGCATTGGCCTTGGGAGAATTATTTGCGTTTTTTATTTTATTCCTAATTAGTATTGCACATAAGTTTTTATTTCTCCAGTATCCTGTCACAAGTTTGTAGCGAAAGACTCAAGGATATTTGTCTTGAATAGAAGCGTGCCCATTTCTAATTGATTTAGCCATTTGGGCTGCTTTGGAGTTAAACATTATCACAAATGGTACGACGTCCTCAGATTCCTCTTGCAGACTGAGACCGCAATGGTTTAGAGTTTTTAATTTTTGGATCCAATAATTTTTTCTTTTGGTTAGAAATTCCTTTTTACCAACCGCTTCATTTGGAATTATGAAGCAATCCTTCAGGGAATGGTCAGTACTGTTAAAATTATTTGCCACCGATTTATTTTCTTTGTGGCTAATGTTGAATCTGTCTGGTGAAGCTGTCTTGCAGTGTGAGAGTAGTCTGCTCATCATATTGTTTTCCTTTTGTATGAGATTCTGTAAATTATGTTCCTTGAATTGCAGGACAAATTTTGTTTCATTGCATAGATCTGATGAGTGGCATGGCTAGAAAAATGTTGTGTTTCTTCCAAAAAAGGGCACGTATTGCAGCGTTTGCACAGGTCTTAGCTGTTCTGAACATATGTGTAGATGAGTGAAAGTCCCTTACTGTGTTCATTTTAATTGATCTCAGAAATCGCTTTGAATAACCTCTTCCCCAAAGTGATCTAAATAGAATATTTATTAGTCTTTGAAAATCTTCGTGTCTAGTGCAAAGTCTGTGAAATCTAATAATTTGTGATTTTAGAATACCACTGAAAGTGTGTTTTGGATGAAAAGACAATTTATGTAGTAGCTGGTGAGTGTCCGTGGGTTTGAAAAAGACTTTAGTGTCCAAAAAACCCGTCTTTGTAAAATCGACCCCTTTAAACACAGTGGTATCAAAAAAATCAATGGATGGAAATTATTCAAAATCTCAAAAAAATCTATCAAACTCTTCCCTTGAAAAAGTCCAAATGAGAAAGATGTCATCTAGGAATCTAAAGTAGACCAAATGGAGAAACTGACATTTATTTTCCCCAGATGGCTATAAAGATATTAGCATAACAAAGGGCGAATTTCCTGCCCATAGCTGTCCCTGAAGTTTGTAAATACCAATCACCATTGAATTCAAAATTGTTATTTTCTAAACCCGGTTTCAACAACTCCAAAACTAAACGATCTGGTCTCTTTGGGTCAGGGTTATTCATAAAGCATTTTTGTATTGCCTTCAAGCCGTCCCTGTTGTCAATATTTGTATACATGCTTTTCATGTCTAGAGTGACAAGGAAGCTTTCCTTTGGAATTTTGATACTTCTAATTTTATCTAAGAAATCGTTTGTATTATTGAGATACAATGGGTATTTCACTGCTAAGGGAGCTAAAAACCAATCCACATATTCTGATATTTTATAAGACTCGTTCCCTACATCCGATACTATCAGTCTTCCAGGTGGAATTTCAAAAGGCACCCACCATAGTTCCGGATCTTTATGTATTTTGGGTAAAGTGTAAATATGCTTAGGTCTAGGATTAACAGGCGGTGTTAAGTACACCACTTGTTTTTTGCTAATAAATTTATTTTGTACCAATCGATTAACAATTTCTGTGATAGTTTTACTAGTCTCAGGGAAGATTGGATTATCTATCTTTCTGTAATGCTTTCGGTTTGACAATTGTTGTTCAATTTCCCGTATGTAGTTGTCCTTATTCATAATCACTGTTGCTGAACCTTTGTCTGATTTTCAAAAAATAATGGATTGATCTTGTTTAAGAGCTTTTATAGCATTTACTTCTTCCTTGTTGAGGTTCGTTCTTTCTCTTTCCAATCACATTTTGGAGATCTGTACCATAACCTTATTGGTTATTTGTCTAATTGTTGATGGAAATGTTGTAGGTGGTTGACACCAAGTAATTTTCTCCACAAATGGTTCCTTAGCCCTATTTATTTCCGAATGAAAGAAGTTTGTAATAATCAATTTTCTGGTAAATTCCTTTACAGGTTCTTACATTAATCACATTCTGTGTACTGTATAATTCACATCTGTTGTTTAAACAGAAGAATTTCATACATTAATCACATTATGTGTACTGTATAATTCACATCTGTTGTTTAAACAGAAGAATTTCATACATTAATCACATTATGTGTACTGTATAATTCACATCTGTTGTGTGATCTAGCATGTGGACGATTTCTAAATTCTTTACTGTGTAGTTTACTGATAGAACTGTTCATGATAGAGTAGATCTGAATTAAAATAATATTCTAAAATATATTTTGTAAATCGGTCCTATTTCCATCTATATTGGTCAGAAAGTGTCATCTGAGTAGGGTAGTTGTATATTAGTCTAGCATAGTGAATATGTGATCATAAACACAAATATGTACATCACATTACTAAAGCATAAAAAGTAGATCAGAGTGACCTTTTATTTTAGGGGGAAATTGTACTAACAGAGATTCATTCAACTATTACAAGAAAATACACAGCATCCAAGAAATAAACTTTTAAAATAAAATTTAAACAGAATCCCTGTGCAACAAAAAAAGTCATAGACCTTTTCTGACAAAAATGATGTAGAATTTATCAAGATGCATTCAATCACCAAGATGATTCTTAGAAGGATGGTATGCACATAACATTCCAAAACACATGTAATCATCCCTACCAAAATTTCATGAATATTAGCATAACAGTATGTATACAGAGTGCTGACTTAATTTGATTTTGAGTTAAACACAATCTTAACCTAAGCTGATAAAACACAAAGACATTCTTTTGTGGTAACAGTGTGGTGCTAATGCAGACAACCATAAAGTTTGATGACTCAAGCATAAACTGGGCTTGAGAAATAAACCTAAAGATACAATTTTACCAAAGTCAGTGATGCATGAATTATAGATCAAAATACTTACTTCTGTGATTAGTGTATTTTACTAAATTCAGTGATGCATGAAATATAGGTCAAGATGACCTACTTCTATTATGAAAGTGTAATAGTCAACAAGCTGCATCTCCTCATCAACTTTCTTGAATCTTGGTATAACATCCTATATCTACTGGGTTTCAAAACTCGGGACATTATCTAAATGTAAAATCTTTACCTAAGCAAGGAAAATATAAAATGTAAGTCTCTGTGCACAGGGACATTTGTTTGCATTATGCATGTAGCACTAACAGGGATGCAGATGATCATCTAGTAGCATGTTAACTGTAGCATGAACATACTGTATTAAAACAATACTGAAGCAAACACAAAGTACAGTCACAGTGACTTATTCTTGTAATCAGAGTATTTTATTGTGATCAGAGTATTTTCCTCATCTCTCAGCAAGTTTCATTTATATTTATATATATATATATATATATATATATATATATATATATATATATATATATATATATATATATATATATACTGTACAAGATGCTTAAACCCAACTTAGTCTAAATGCAGAACTTAAACTAAGCCAGTAAAATGGAAAATGTAGTTCACAGTGACAAACTCTTCTGTTATTATATACATGTAGCAGTATTATATAACTGAGATGGTACTAATTAATAGCTTGCATAGATCTTAACAATAATTATGTATAAAGATAATATATTTCTATGTGATTTTTCATCTGACAATTGTTTTATTGAAGAATGGCATTAACCCTTTGAACCCTAATCTCCCCCATATTTCGGCACCCTAACCCGAGCCTCCCCGGAAAATTTTGACACTTTTATAGGGAATCTAGCGAATAACATAACACAGGCCGGTATACCCGCCTGTCGGGTTATGACTGTAGATAGTGAGGCCGGTATACTGGCCTTTCGTGTATATACACCGTTACAACAGGCCGGTTTACAGGCTGGTAAACCGGCCTGTCGGGTTCAAAGGGTTAAAAAAATGTTGAAGTGAGCAAAAAATGAGTGCTCATTTATCATGAAAACAGCTGTGGCAGAAAAAAAATCTTAGCTATTATTCTGACAGACATGTCCCTTACCCCAGTACCATCCACAGAGATGGATACCACTTCCCTGCTGGATACTACCTCCAATAGGAGGGACTTTGGCTGAGACATCTGGACTTCAGTGTGCTGACCATTCCCACCTACATCCTCTTTCAGGGAGTTTTCTATACGGTCTGGAGACAAAAAATGAAACTAGCTTTAATTAGAACATCAATAAAAGTCAGCAACCTATTAAAGCCAGTAATTATCACTACCAGGATGACCTACTTGGACGTGGGCATAAATGGCAGTCTTTGTTAGGAGTCCACCCACTTCCTCTCAATGATGAGTCATACTTAAGTCATAAAAATGGTACTAACAACTGCCTTGCTAGGCACTCAGCCTTAAGAGGTTAGCGTTAGAACCTGTCTGCCTGGTGTCAGGATAATGCAGCTGGGTGGGGCACCATGCTGCATGTCTGTGGCATGATGCCCCAGTGCAAGACATCACTATAAACTGCCACACTGCAGATATTGAAGTGATATGACTGAAATATTGCTTAAGCTACATTAGAAATCCAAATCACACACACATATGCATGCACACACACACACATACACACACACACACACACACCTCCCATGACAAATAAAAAAAATTCTTATTGCACACCCATCCCCATTTTTCAAATTAATGAAATTTTCAAATTAATTAAATTTTGATCTGTTATGAGGAATTCCAAAACGTTACTTACCATATATACTCACTTATAAGATGGGTATAACTGCAAACTGCACAGATTGTTAGAAATAATCTGTAGAACAAACAATACAGACCTTGATCTGCAGTCACTTATGCCATGGCAGACAGATCATATCTTTCTTGTTTGCAGTATGCCTCAACTTATAAGCAAGTATATACAATAATTTGAAATATTATTTATCCCACAACTAATAAGTTATTATACTCAAACCACTTTTGTTACATATATCTATGTATATCACACATGCAATAGTAACTCATGATGTCAAAACATGATACATAGAAAAGATATAACTATAAGGTCTGTTCTGTAGTTTGGTCAAATACAATCAGAATTTTGCATCATGTGATAAAGAAAATCCTAAATTCTTAAATTCATGCGCTTTTAAAAAGACATTTATGAAACTTAAATGTACATATAAGTACCTAGTTAAATATTTTGTGTGAAATGAATTAGGTACTTTAGATACAATTTACTGACACCATAAAAGTCATGATGTTGTCAAGGTCATATGAAACTCCCATAATAGTATCCCCATATCAAGGTTCATCTAGAATTCCCATAATACCTTGTATGTTATGGTTCATTTGGAACTCCCATTATAGTACCCCTTATGTCAAAGTCTTTCTGGAACTCCCATAACATCCTTTTCAACTTTAAGCTCTCAACGAGCACCTGTAGATTAGGGTGGTGACTGACAGTGACAATATTGGAATGGGATTACACTATTGTTTGTTCCATACAATATCGTGAAATTTATCCTATCTGTATGTCTGTAAAGTTAGCATCCTTAAATGCAGCTATATGTACCTAATTCATTTTTTAAATACCTTGTGTAAAATAAATTAGGTACTTTCAGACATTTTTTATTGAGGAATGCAATTAAATGCATGTACTTACAAATAGGCTAGCGAGTACAAGCAAACACATGAATTTTATTACCCATGAAAATGTCTTTCTTGTTTTTTTAAATATCATAAAAATCTATATCCGTGAAAATAAATGAAACCAATCTCCTTTGTGTACATACATGAGGCTTCAATTCCACAGGACTGAGAATCAGAACAGTACATCAGCTGACCATAGCTTCCATGACTACCGGTAATATTCCAGAGAGTCAGATATAGTAACACCACAATGATGAGACCAAATTTCTCAAACTGTAGCTGTTTATGCCATCTCAACAACCGACACATAGACAAATCACTGATAGATGGTTGACAATGTATGGAAAAGCAGTAAATTGCACCTGAAAATCCCATGTATATTCCATCAGATGTACTGGAAAATCCCAAGAAGTCTGTTCCAACAGATGTACTTGAAAATACCAAGAAATATGTTCCAACAGAAGTATGTGAAAATACCAAGAAGTGTGTTGCAACAGATGTTTTATGGGCTTAATCTTCATTAACAATAATCAGTGAGAAAACACCTATGCCAGCATCATTCAACCATCTCATCCAAATTCTAGGTTTATGTTTTAAATATTTCTTATATGATTTCAAAATATACTGTATCTAAATCACAATGAATAATCAATGTTTTTTTTTGTAACTAAATTTATTCAGTAATAAATATTAATTTTACTTTTCACAAACATAAAAAATTATTTTTTTTTACCATTACTCAAGAATTATGGCTATTGAAAAATCAATCAGATGTAAAAAAAAAAAAATCAATCAGATGTAAAAAAAAAAATCAATCAGATGTAAAAAAAATCAATCAGATATATATCACAAAAATTTTCCTTTTGCGTGAAAGCAAACCATATGGTAAGTAACCTAAATTTAAGTAAATGTTCAAAATGATGCAATTCATGGAAATTTCAAAAAATGGTGGTTGAATATTAAAATTTATATGAAGGTCCTGAAATCTGAAATTACAGTGTTCCGTTCAGTCTGTTTCTATCTTATGAGCTAAGCCAGATCAGCATCAGAAATCATTCAGATTAAGCAATTTTTCATTGTGATTCACCTGGCTTATAAATCAGTGTCACCCACAAGTTTCCAATCAATTGTCCATGTATAGCTCAGCTTCAATCTGAAACTGTATGATCTTTCACTAAGTACAATATTGATTGAACCTCTAAACATCCATTATGTTCACTTACTTATAAGCATGTGACAGCTGTGTTAAAAATAATTTTCCCCATGCATTAAAATGTTAACATAGTGAGAGCATGAAATGATGTAAATTTGAATGCTACATCAATACACTTCACTGCACAATTCATCATTACAATGTGAGTTTAGAAATGCCAAAGGAAGGATTGAACTTTTGTTCCAAGATCTGCACATCCAGTGGAATATATGTTCATTATCATATTATATTTAGCTCAATACCATAATAAAAATTAAAAAATTTATTTTCATTATTTCCTTCGTGTTTTATTCTTTTTGAATACATAAAAGACCTGAAAAAAAATATTTCATGTACTTCTTTGCACTCCTACTATCATTATGTTCTGTTTCAGACAACTTTTCATCAAAACCCAGAACTGTAGCTAGTAACAATTATTTAACTATAAGGCTACAGCTGATGTACAATCAGTACACCTAATATGCTACACAGGAGGCAGATGGTGAGGTGTGCAAGAACTTCCAGATAAGTCCACAAAATATGTGACATTTGATTAGTGAGTATTAGGTGATGAGACTGCATTTGATGTACCAATCAAGTCTACCAATCAAAGATGGTAATACATTGGTAGCTTTGAATTCTGGGAGATATAATCATGTTCACATTCTGAAAACATTTCTAATTCAATACTGCAATAAAATACTGTATTGATGGATGCCATCATCATCTTTTCCCAAGCACAGAGCTTGAATTTCAGCAAATACATGTAAATAAATTAATCCAAGATCTCAGAATGCTAGCAAGAAAGAAGTGTACTTTCTGACACTAAAATCTCATCCCACAGTACAGAAGATTTAATGGTGAAGTGAAATATGCTTTCATTTCAGACTTCTTCCAGAATTCTTCAGTAACATGAAGTTTAAGCAAGCATCAAGAATGTATACTGGAAATTATGTCCTAAATCTGAAATTGACACTACATGTATATGTATATTCCAGATCCAATACCGAATTAAACTCTGACATATGCCATTCCTTCCATTTATTCAATTTCTGGACTGAGATAGTTGCCCAGTAAAAGCAGATCAAGCATATAAAACTGGTGTCAGAAGTGGGATGTACATGTGATTATACTATGTTAAAGGTTGCAGACAAAACTAAAAGAAACAAATGTACTTTTGTGCACTTCTTGACACCCAAACTTATGTACAATACATCACAATACATCTGGAAAGCCATTTCAATGCATGTAAGGGTCACATAATAACACATAGATAAGAAACTCCTATTTGTCATGTTATCCAGCTGACATACGATAAAGAAACTTAAATTAAACTGAGAGGAATGGCATTATTAATGATCACTTGCTGACACTCCACCCATCAGCACTATACATTACAGTCCATACTAAATGCTGTATCAATTTAATGCATGCCACACCAACATATTAACACAGAGATAAAAATTTAACCACATAGATCTGTAATATATGCTTCATTGATATAAGAACAATGTATCTGAAAACTCCAGAACACACAAAAACATGAACATAAATACTCTAGCATACTCACCTATACACTCAATAACATAAAACTTTAAAACACAAAACAGATTCATATACAACTGTCTTATTGAGTTACAGTCTAAGATATGGCTAGCCCAAAGCTTCCTCCTGGCCCAAGTTACTATATGGGTCTAACATATGACCTTGTCCATAATAAAATACTCAGCTCCAAACAGACCCCTGCTTCCTGGCCAAAGTTACTACATTCGCTATATGTACTTGCTTGTAAGACAAGTCCAACTGTACAAACCTGGAGCTGGCATCACAAACTGCTTTGGCAGATCTGGGTCGGTGTACTTTGTATAATAAATGGCATAGACCCAGATCTTGGTCTTCATTATGCTATGGCAGATCAGAGTCTTTGTTGTTTGCAATCTGACTTGACTTATAAGCAAGTACATACAGAAGTTATATCTTTGTTAGTTAGCTCAACCCTGTTGTCATAATCAGTCTTTGGAAAGCAAGTTATTTAAAAAGAATATCATTACTTTAAACTATTACAATTCTTGCTTAGTCAACTCTCTGCCCCAAAAGCTGCCATTGCTGTAGTACTGACGTTTCCTGTACAGTGCAACCTTCCGTTAATGGTCATCTATATATAAAACAAACCCACCAGCTAATAAAGGACAACACTGATGGGTCACTTATCTTGTGATAACCTATATAGGCATTTATCCATAAAAGACAAATTTTGGGTCCTTTATTTATATTTTATGCATGTACATGTATCTCTTTTAAGTCCATCCATCCCCACCCAAAATTTGATCCTTCCTTCCTTAAACTTTAAAGCACAATACACATCTCAACTACCGGTAGGCAGTGAATACAATCCTTTTGAACAATTTTTAAGACCTGTTTATGTTATTTATATGAACAAGTATGTGACTTTTGTAACATACATATTTGAATGGAAAAGATTTAATTTCAATAAAATTAGCAAAAATAGAATGATCTGAAGTGCAGACTGTTGGATCACCATAAAAGGTTAGCTAACTTTGCTGCTAGTCAAAACCACCTCTTCACCACACACACATACTCGCAAGCACCATCCACCAAGTCAAAACCACCTCTTCACCACACACACACACTCGCAAGCACCATCCACCAACCAAGCAGGTTTAACCATAGGCAATAATGGTTGACAAGATATGTGATACAATTTGTCACCCAAAAGAAATTGGTGGCTTCAAGGCTAGATGTATCATTTCCATTAGTCTTGAAAGTGCCTTGAACTCATGATGGGAGACAACTCTGAATGGGATATTTTATTGATACAATATTTAGAGCAGATTACTCAAAAATGACGTATCATTACTGTATAGGCCATGGTGAAAAGTCAATTGGTACAAATATTCATGCATGTATAGCACAAATGCAAATAAGCAGGCTGTAAGTACAATTTGAAAGATAATATATAAGTAAATAAAGACCAAATATCTACATTCATTTCTAGACTAATTATCCTATCAATACTGTACTCGGACAGGTGCTTTATGATAGTTGTTCATTGGTATCTAGATAACTATAACTTAAAATCGATAGCATTACAAGATTTACACTAATATTTTTTTTCTTCCAATCTATAGCTGAGTTCATGCTACTCAGGTCTGATCAACAGCCCTAACAGGTGCATTGTAAAACTCTGGGAGCATCCACAACTAGAACAAAATATGTTCCCAGTTTCAACGAGATTCTCCATATTTATCCCCAATAGTAAGATTTTAAATTGTAACACTCATGCCAAAACTTCATTGTACTGTAATCAATAAAGGCACACAAAAATCTTCCAATGTTTACATTTTACACTGAAGTCCACTATTCTTAAAACAAAATTAAAAATAATAATAATAATCATTGTGACTCTATCCAAATGAAACAGCTCAGTTACCATTATATTACTTTGAGGAACTAATTTACTTTGAGGTTTTCTGTTTTGTTCAATAAAGCAAAAATATAAACTGGCCTGACGTAAAGACCTTATTTAGTCTGAAATTCATACAAAGCTTTTAAGTCTTTAATTTATGTCCATGCATCAATCAGCACATAAATATAAATCTATCATGCTGTATTGAAAGCAATGTATAAAATATCATTCTATATTGTAAACCAATATATAAAATATCATACTGTATTGAAAACTATTACATAAATCTATCATACTGTATTGAAAAATAATATATAAAATATCATACTGTATTGAAAACCATTACATAAATCTATCATACTGTATTTAAAACCAATATATAAAATATCATACTTTAATGACTGTGGTGTGACCATATATATATATATATATATATATATATATATATATATATATATATATATATATATATATATATATATATATATACACACACACACACACACACACATATACTCTCTCTCTCTCTCTCTCTCTCTCTCTCTCTCTCTCTCTCTCTCTCTCTCTCTCTCTCTCTCTCTCTCTCTCTCTCTCTCTCTCTCTCTCTCTCTCTCTCTCTCTCTCTCTCTCTCAAGATTTTATTTTCAAACAAAGATTGAGAAGTGCCTTGCAGCATCAATAATGGCTTGGTCATTTGGACTCTCTTGTTTGGTCTAAATGTTTAAGACACCAGTCAGACATCAGTATCCAAAATTGAAAGCAACCTCTCTTTAGTTTTAAGTTAGTACCTGAATTATTTTTGGATACTTATTTATAGCAATGATGTCTTTCTACCTGGTATGTAAGCTATTGTACTGTGGGCTATGGTGAACATTGTAATTTTAATTTGTGACAAGCTTATCATGCAAAGCAATATATCAAGTGCTTTGTGCAGGCACACAACACTGTAGCCAACCCTGCCATCCATCTCCAGTATAACTAATCTTATTTCAAGCTCTTTCACAATAAACTTTACTTATGTGTTCTGTCCGGCACAGGAATCAAAGACATTAAAACAGATAAATGCAAATTTTTGACACTGGCTGTACTGACCAGTTCTTTCTATCATTTTTCTTCTTCATGCCTAATCAAAATGTGGTCTGTGGTCATACAGCATGAAACAATGAAATGTTTATTCAATGAAAAGAAGAGACCATCCTTATGGGCTACTGGCTGAAAATAATTTCCAGGAATAGACCATTTCCTTCTTTCAAGGGTTAAAACCAAACCTTGTATTTTTTTTTCACAAAAAGATTTTAAAATTAGCTTTGATGGTAGACTGGATAGCATTATTTCTATTTAGTGTTACCACAATGACAAAAGAACAAAATATATTGTTAGCTACTGTTGTGCTTTTACATTATCAGTTTTTATTTGAAATGAGCATCTTAATGACAAAGAAAACTAAATGTACTGATAGCAACTGTTGTGCCTTTACTATATCAGTTCATACATGAAATGGAATTTCAATGGCAAAGAAAAAATGTATTGTTTGCTGCTCATGTGTTAGTTCAGGAATGTATATTAAACACCTACAAGTATAAGTGTGAATATACATGTATCAAGTATGCATCTTTGCAACCGTCCCTAAATGTTGTTTAAAAAAAATAACTTGCTACATGTACTTTAAGAATGAATACTTCTAGAAATAATTATTTATCTTTTAAAGTTTATGCAGCAACTGTCTGAACTATGCTTTTTCAAAGTTTTAACTACCCTCTATAATGTTCTGATTGTAAAACAACTGTACATCATGTTTCACTTTTATTCAGGTCTGAATGTGATTTGTAAAAAAATATTTGCTTATGGTTTTTTTCTTTTTTTCACAGCACCGAGTTAAAAAAATCACTCACTGACATAAAACCATTAAACAAATAAACTTAAGTCAAAAAAGTAGTACTTGAAAATGTAGAGTTATTATACAAAATAAGGTACTAATAAAGTTAACAAGTTAAAGATATTATGGTAATATTATCTAAAATATGAATTTATAGTATGTATCATACATTATATTCATCAGAGAAAGCAAATATTTAAGTGAATGATTAATATTTTTAAAGTGAATGATTAATGTGTATTTAATTGAATGCATTTTAAAAAAATTAACAGTGATTTTGCAATATTTTTAAAAGTCTGAATGTAATCTATTTTAAAAATTGAATTAATGTATTTTCAAATCATAATAAATTTAATGAAAAAAGTTAACAAGCACATCAGCTGTATTCAGTAAAGAATCACATGAGCTGTATTAACCAAAGAATCACATGAGCTGTAATAAATGAAGAATCACTTGCACTGTAATAAATGAAGAATCACTTGTGTTGTATTAAATAAAGAATCATTTGTGCTGTATTAAATAAAGAATCATTTGTGCTGTATTAAATAAAAAATCACTTGTGTTGTATTAAATGAAGAATCACTTGTGCTGTATTAAATAAAGAACCACTTGTGCTGTATTAAATAAAGAATCACTTGTGTTGTATTAAATGAAGAATCACTTGTGCTGTATTAAATAAAGAATCACTTGTGCTGTATTAAATGAAGAATCACTTGTGCTGTGTTAAATAAAGAATCACTTGTGCTGTATTAAATGAAGAATCACTTGTGCTGTATTAAATAAAGAATCACTTGTGCTGTATTAAATAAAGAATCACTTGTGCTATATTAAATAAAGAATCACTTGTGCTGTATTAAATGAAGAATCACTTGTGCTGTATTAAATAAAGAATCACTTGTGCTGTATTAAATTAATCACTTGTGCTGTATCAAATGAAGAATCACTTGTGCTGTATTAAATAAAGAATCACTTGTGCTGTATTAAATAAAGAATCACTTGTGCTGTATTAAATGAAGAATCACTTGTGCTGTATTAAATGAAGAATCACTTGTGCTGTATTAAATGAAGAATCACTTGTGCTGTATTAAATGAAGAATCACTTGTGCTGTATTAAATAAAGAATTGCAAGAGCTGTAGTCAATGAGCAAGCACATGGACTGTATTGTAGGTTTCACATATTGGCTCCATTTGTACTATGGTTCATAAATTACATGTATTCAACAAGCATAGTCTAGCCTTCATCACACTCCTTTAGTTTAACAACATTCAAGTGTATATAGCCATATTCAGGTATGCTTTCTTAGACAACACTCAAGAGTATTACAGTATATACCTATGTAAAGGTATGCTTCTTCAGATAACACTCAAGAGTATTACAGTATATACCTATGTAAAGGTATGCTTTCTTAGACAACACACAAGAGTATTACAGTATATACCTATGTAAAGGTATGCTTCTTCAGATAACACTCAAGAGTATTACAGTATATACCTATGTAAAGGTATGCTTTCTTAGACAACACTCAAGAGTATTACAGTATATACCTATGTAAAGGTATGCTTTCTTAGACAACACTCAAGAGTATTACAGTATATACCTATGTAAAGGTATGCTTCTTCAGATAACACTCAAGAGTATTACAGTATATACCTATGTAAAGGTATGCTTTCTTAGACAACACTCAAGAGTATTACAGTATATACAAATGTAAAGGTATGCTTTCTTAGACAACACTCAAGAGTATTACAGTATATACCTATGTAAAGGTATGCTTTCTTAGACAACACTCAAGAGTATTACAGTATATACCTATGTAAAGGTATGCTTCTTCAGACAACACTCAAGAGTATTACAGTATATACCTATGTAAAGGTATGCTTCTTCAGATAACACTCAAGAGTATTACAGTATATACCTATGTAAAGGTATGCTTTCTTAGACAACACTCAAGAGTATTACAGTATATACCTATGTAAAGGTATGCTTTCTTAGACAACACTCAAGAGTATTATAGTATATACCTATGTAAATGTATGCTTTTTCAGACAGTACATACCCATGAATATGTAAACTTAGACAACACTCAAGGGTATTGCAGTATATACTCATATATAGCTATGCTTAGTCAGACAACACTCATGGATATTACAGTAATATCCATGAGTGTTGTCTGACTAAGCATAAAGTGAAAAAAAAACCACCAAAATTATAACAAACTGATTTGTGACCTTCACCTTAAGACAAAACTCTGCAAGTGATAGGCAATACATCTTTTATAGGGCCTGAGTAGATAATTTTCGCCAAGTATGAATCCGAGTATTTGGATGTACTATTTGCCGGATCCAGGCATGAACCGAGTAGTAGTTTCGACTCCAGTGTTTACCCTTTGTTTCATTATCATATATGAAGCTTAAACTTATTGTATACCGTATACAAAATCAGCTATAAGATGAAATTTTTTATTATTAAATAAAATTATTATTTATTAAAAAACTTTTTTTTAAAGTTCCATATTTATTGAATTATTTTACTTGTAACCATTTGTTCACATATTATTTGCCGAGGCGAATACTTTCAAGTAGTACCAAAAAACTGGATATTCGGCCGAAGCGAATGTCCGAGGCAATTTCCAGCTAGGCCCTAATCTTTTATATACATGTCTAATACACTTTATCCATTTATCTCAGTTTGTTTTCAAGTTACAGAAGAAAAGAAAAAATGTGACTGAAACATATTGACCAGTGACACTGACCTAGTAAATGACCAGTGACACTGACGAAGTAGATAGAAAACCCAGTATGGTATGCTACACACTTTGTAGTGATGGTGTAAAGCGTATACCAAGTTTAATTCATTCATCTCAAATGGCTGTGAGATTTACACCAGAAAGAAAAGTGTGATGTTAAACCTGAAAAAATAATCCATGATTTTGACCTTAAATATAGGACCCCCATTTCGGTATGGTTCTAATGATGGAATATTCACATATTAAGTTTTATCCTTATCTCAAACAGCTCCTAAGTTACAGAGCAGCAAAAAATACATGCCAAATGGCTTTCATATTATACACTGTGACTCCAACTTAAAGACGTTGTCCCCACTTTCATAGTACACTGTGACTCTAACTTAAAGACATTGTCCCCACTTTCATAGTATACTGTGACTCTAGATTAAAGACATTGTCTTCACTTTCATAGTATACTGTGACTCTATATTAAAGACATTGTCCCCACTTTCATAATACACGGTGACTAACTTAAAGACATTGTCCCCACTTTCATAGTATACTGTGACTAACTTAAAGACATTGTCCCCACTTTCATAGTACACTGTGACTCTAACTTAAAGGCATTGTCCCCACTTTCATAGTATACTGTGACTTTATATTAAAGACATTGTCCCCACTTTCATAGTACACTGTGACTAACTTAAAGACATTGTCCCCGCTTTCATAGTACACTGTGACTCTAACTTAAAGACATTGTCCCCACATAGGGACACTCACCAGTTATTATGTACTTTTGAGAGAGTGACGTGTATGGTGAAATTGTTTGCATTTGAAACATGCTGAGTGGAGAGAATATTGGCATACCTTTATCCTACACTGATATACTGTGGATGACATTTCTTTGGATATTGTAATTGTAGGAATGGTTCATGATCTAAGCACACAGAAGACCACAAATCGTTTGCTCCCATGTGCTTGAAAAATGAACATGACATAGTCAAAAACAAACTAACTTGACCAAAATTTGTAAAACAAAATTTTGACAAAGTAGGCAATAAAACTGCAATGAATGAATTACTAAATATTTGAAATGAAGAAAATAGTTATTAGCTCTTTTTGTTTTACAATTTACCTCTGAAGTCCAGGAAGTAAAAATGACCAAGCAAGCTAGCAGTATCTTTTTTATACAAGCAGATCTAAAGTGATCCCAAGCTGTATATTCCAGAACCCAAATTACAAGCATCAATCATACACCAAAATAAAGGAATTAAAAGTTCTTTTAGCAACATCTAAAACATAAAAGATCTTAAATAACCAGTGAGGAAACCTGGATATTTTCTATTTCTTGAAAATTCCAACCCTATGCAAAATACAAAACTTTAGAGTGCCACCTTAACCGCTGTAACTCTAATCTAGTGTCCCAAAGTGGTGCTTTAACATTGTGACTCTAACCTAAAGATAGGATCCCCATGTGGTCCTTAACCACTGTGACTCTAATCTAAAGATGACTCTTACCTAAAGATAGGGTCCCAAAGTGGTACTTAACCACTGTGATTCTGACCTAAAGATAGGAGGGCACCCAAGTGGTCCTTAACCATTGTGACTCTACCCTAAAGATATAGTCCTAAAGTGGTACTTTAATATTGTGACACTATTACCTAAAGATAGGGAGGGTCCACAAGTGGTATTTAACCAATGTGACTCTAACCTAATGATAGGGTACCCAAGTGGTCCTTAACTACCGTGACCCTAACGTAAAGAAAGTGTCATCAGTGGGTTAACTACTGTTACTCTAACATGAAGATAGAGTCCCCAAGTGGTCCTTTACCACTATGACTCTAACCTAGAGATAGAGTCCCCAAGTGGTCCTTTACCACTGTGACTAACCTAAAGATAGAGTCCTCAAGTGGTCCTTTATCACTGTGACTCTAACCTAAAGATAGAGTCCTCAAGTGGTCCTTTATCACTGTGACTCTAACCTAAAGATAGAGTCCTCAAGTGGTCCTTTATCACTGTGACTCTAATCTAAAGATAGTCCTCAAGTGGTCCTTTATCACTGTGACTCTAACCTAAAGATAGAGTCCTCAAGTGGTCCTTTATCACTTTGATTCTAACCTAAAGATAGAGTCCTCAAGTGGTCCTTTATCACTGTGACTCTAACCTAAAGATAGAGTCACAAGTTAGTACTGAGGATATGAAAGTAAGGATATGCAAGTATACACAATTTCACTTCCTTCTCTCAAACAACAGTTGTTGGGCAGAAGGGACAGTTAGAAAGAAAATTTTAAAATAATGAGCTGTGAACCTGACTTTGAACATAGTCCCCCAACTAACATGATACAAACTGCACTCTAGTCATCATGCCTTTATTTCAAACAATTTATACAATCTTTCCAGCACACTTTTGTGACAAAAGCATAAGGAAATATTATATCCCTAAATAATGTTTAATAGGCTTCTGTGCAGATAACTAAAATTTGTTTGATGAAAACCTTTTTCTTTGTTCAGTCATGGTAACACGAATATTTTGACCCCAAAATCAACAGACTTCTTCCTCATCCCATAAAGGAACTGTGTGTAGTAAAAATGATTATGCATTATATATGAACGAAAATGTTCTTGGATTCGTTGCCACATGCAGCATTGACAAGATGCTTAATTTTAGCCATGGTTATTTCAAAATATGTTTGGTTTAACCATGCTGCAATTGCAAAATGCTGACAGTGAGAAACCCAGTTACTATAAGTTCTCTGATTTCACCACAACCAAGGAACTTGTAAAGTAAATTCTTATTGTCTTATCACAATACAACACGTTTTGTTAGGAAGCTTTTCACTTTATGGGAGCAATCTCGAGCAGGAGAGCTGCTTTTAATGGGAAGTCATAGAACTCTGTTTGGTTTCCTGTAACAAAGATGATGGAGTTGATGATGATGTTGGGTCGGCAGACAGTATTGGCTTATGAGCAGTGAGGAACTGAAGCTTTGGGACCAACAGGTATGTAGGGAATAAGAAGACTCTCAAGGGATCATTCACGAGACTGGGAGTGACGAGCCTTGCATGGTGGCTCCTGGGCCATTCTATGAGAGCTGTGGAACCATAGATACCTCATGATCATCAAATGGATTCCACAAGGTGCCTGTGTTCCATTTTTGGATCAATATAACTGTCTGAGTGAAATAAAAAATTCAATTTCACTATGTGAATGAAAATCAATAATACATCCATCCTTCGTGTGGATGAAACATACATTCTTTGTACAAAATCAAAACATTGATTACCCTTGGTGATATAAATTATTCACATGTTCTGTAAAAATAAATACTGATCATCCATGGGGATGGATATATTAGTCGTATCTGTTTGTAAGTTCCATAAACATTGAATCTTATTTGATTACTAATTTTTAAAAAAAGCAGAAAAAATAAGTCATAAAATACCCAAAAAAATTATTTTTAAAAGTAGAGACAGCACAGGGTTTTATAAAATAAAAAAGCAGGAAAAGGTAGTCTAAAATACCCCCAAAATTATATACAAAGTAGAGACAGAATATAAATAAAATAAAAAATAAAAAAAGAGGTCATAAAAAGTAGATTTCCTGGAAAGACTGAGTTACAGTGTAGAAACAACTGTGTGGTGGATGTAATGAATCATGGACAGATGGAAGGTGGAGAGTTGGGGACAATGAAAACGGAAATTAACCTGACAGAAGTGATACAATGCAGTATTCTGTAGTGGAATACACTGGTAGCTGACAATATTTATATTATAAATCAGATATATTATCTCCTCTGATAAAAGTCAAAGCACTGGGACAACACAACACTCCCAACCCACCTTTATCTGTGGGGCAATCTGTGTTAAAAGTAACAGCACTTGAACAACACAACACTCCTAACCAACCTTTATCTGTAGGTCATTCTGTGATAAAAATCAAAGCACTTGGACAACACCCCATGACACGTACCTTTTTCTATGGATTGGTACTTGAATTTCTTGCTGGTTTCCAGAATAAAGGTGATATTTATCACGACTGTTATCACCAGGAAAAGAACAATGCTTCCCTGTAATGAGATTGTATATGTGCTTATCAAGAATGATATGTGTATCAAATTTAAAAAAACATCAAACTATCAATGATTTAGATAAAGAAAGTATGAACTTATTCATTACGATATAAATATCTAATTATGTCTTCATTATGTATGACTGTTTGAATTCCAAAATATGATGGAATAATGCTAGCAAATTGATTTTATACTTTGGCAAGAAAAGCAATTAAATTATTGAAGCAGATTCTGCTTTTTTAGTTTAAGCATATTATATTGTTTTGCTGAATAAAACCATATAAGATGTTCAGCCATGTTATACAACTCTATATATTGAGCAAAACATTTGAATTTCTGTTTAAAATGCAAATTGCCTAAAACACTTTTATAACTGTGTCTGGTTTCTAGCTCCCTCACACCAACTTGAGAAAAGAAAAAAAAAATTTATTACCTGAAATATTTTGGTAACACATTTTTTCTTTGAGATTTCCTTCTTCCTGCCACTAATTCCATATCTGAGGTATCTCTTTGGTATATAGGGCTGGGCATTCGGGTTTGGCACCCAACCTTCCATTGCCTGATAATTCTGAAAGACAGAAGAGTTAATACAAAGGAAATGATAGTGTTAACAACTTGTTTTTACTTATCAGAAGGTGTGTGTATATCCATGTATGGCTCTATATCAAAATTCAAATTTGACATCAGTCAACTATGACTTGTTTTGTCAGAGAAAATCATTAATTCCTCCCAAGGGCATTGTAGTTTTGTTTCAAGTACCATATCAGTGTGAGATTGAGGGTTAAACATGGCTGTCAATGACACATCAAACATTTGGTGTGAATATTTTAAGGCAAAGAAACACATTGAAGGTTATACCATGACAATGCAAGTAGAGCAAAATGCTGAATGACACACCTCAGTTGCTAATCTAGGTTTATCTGATAGTGGGAATGAAGCCTGCACAAATCTGGTCACCAGAACAATGTTGTTAACTTCAATTCTACACAAAAAGACCACAAGATTATGTTGTGTATTGACAAGTGTCTTATTGTGTCCATATACAAAGTTAGGTTGACGTGTGTTTAATGCCATTTCTCAGAGCAAGATAGGCTTTAGAAAATAACGAATGGAGGAAGAACCTGGTAAAACTCCAGTAAGAACCACCAAACCATAGAAAGCTACTAGCAAGCTTTGTGACATACCCACATTGGCAAGTGGGGGAATATGGCAGAGATCAGTAAAGGCAAGTGGGGGAATATGGCAGATATCAGTAAAGGCAAGTGGGGGAATATGGCAGAGATCAGTAAAGGCAAGTGGGGGAATATGGCAGAGATCAGTAAAGGCAAGTGCTCTGGGGTCCCTATACAAAGAATCAGCTTTAAAATTCTTGTCTGCATTGCATATATAACCTGTTTTACATATATATTGTTCTAGTGAAAGTGCAAATATTATATTCATTTTGGAATGCAGTATAATGATAGGTTATATCAATTGTATAAAATAGCTTTATCAAATGTGTGTCAACAGTGTTATAATTTTTTGCCTACCAAATCTCATAGCTTACTGATGTAGAGTACATATATATATCTATGCCTAACCAGAAACATTGCAGTGTCTAACCAGTAACACATTACAGTGTCTAACCAGTAAAAGTACAGTGTCTAACCAGTAACATTACAACTGCACAGTTTCAGTTAAATATAGGAAGTAGGAGATATGTGTATTTCAAAAACTTGAAACACCTTAACAGTTGTTAACAATGATCACACTGCCATAATAGAATGTATGGCAGAAGAGACGGGTAATCCTGTTACTTCTTCTGAACAAGATCAGGAGGCAGAAGGTATGTAAAGCGGAAAAACAATACACTAATTACTGTCCAATACGTAACTTGCGAATGGGAAAGATCAAATAACAAATACACCCATAACTGTCCAATATATAACTTGTGAATGGGAAAGATAAAAAACAAATACACCCATAACTGTCCAATATATAACTTGTGAATGGGAAAGATAAAATAACAAATACACCCATAACTGTCAAAGAATTTAACTTGTAAATGGGAAAAATAAAAACATAATAAATAAAACTAGAACAAAATGAAACAAAAATATAATAAGTTTTCTAACACCTACTTGATCAAATAAAAAAATTAATCAAAGTAAATAAAATTATTATTTCTGAGCATGTTTCAAGATTATATTGATAAAACTAAACAAAGTTTAAACTAAAAATAGGTCAAAGCAACATCATTGCATATAACCAGTCTTCTAAATCTTACTGGTGCGGTTAGGACCTGTCACAGGGACCAATGTTGCAGCACTCTATGTGTATTTATCTCTTCATGTCCAGTCAGTGTATACAGGGTTGGAAAGTGTGTATCTTAAATACACGTAGTTTCTAAGAAAGAACAATCTCCTACTTCAGTCTGTATTTAATACACAGCTAATTTTGTCATTAAAACTACAGCATATGTATGGCACAGAACAGCTAATTTTGTATCCTCATGTCTTTTAAACTACAGCATATGTATGACACAAGACAGCTATTTGGTTTTATTGTGGAGATCTCAACATTTTCCAGGTTTTAACATCATTGTTAACGACCTAAGTTGTTAAAATTGTTCTCTTTATCAATTTTATTCAGGTCATCAGCCTACCTCCACAACAGACAATTTAGCAAGATTGCATTAGTATTAGCTTGATGTCTGAGGTACACTACTACTTATGTTTTGTTTTAAGGAACCAAAACACAATGCCTTATGAGCTAGATACAGCTCTATAAGGTGGGGAACAATGCACACATTTTCAAGTTGTTTATATGACTGGTTGCTACTTCCTGAGACCAAAATCCTTTCAGAACTATCCCATCTAGGTCCAGGTAAGCACTATATCTGATGCGACATTGAACAGTAAATAAAAAAAAGGTGGGGGTTTGGTGGTTTGAATTCGGACTCAGGTCAAGAGCTTTTCTCAATTTAGGCACCAAAGCAAAGTGGGGTGAAATTCAAGGGGACCAATGATGATAGTGGATCTTGTGCAGTCTCCAATTTGCTACGTAGGAGCTTGAGAGGACAGATGTAAAGTCTCCCTAGGGGAGCTAAAGTCTACAGCTGTGTTCAGAGTTTCCAGGAAAGAGCAGTAAAGGTGTGGTGACAGTACGTTCTTGGTCAGAAAGACCATTATGAAGAACAGGATTTGGTCAATCTTGTCCTGAGGAACATTAACCCTCCCATCACTAGTAAGGATAGTCACCCCAACATATATAAAGTCCTAAAAAGGGGATGAAATCCAACTTCTGTACATTGGGGAAGAGACTGAGATGCATTACAGTCAGCAGAAGAGAATCAATAAAAATGTTATACATCAAGCAGTCATTGAAATTACATCATGCAGACTTCTACTACATCCATCATCCTGGGAAATATTCTTGAGATAGAGCAGGGTCAAAGGTGAGGCTGAACTGAAGGACTCAAAGCTGACATACATTCTGATGAAGACAAAACTGGAGGTATTTTCTGTGTAGATGTATGTCAACATATAGACAGATGTATGCATTCTTAAAATCAATGGAGACTGCCACAGTGTCTTTCAGCACTCCTGAATGAGGCAGTCTCCATCTTAAAGTATTCTTCCAAAAATAGAAAGGTTGATTATGAACTGAACCTCTCCCCATTTTGTTGATACCATTTTCTGCCCTCCAAACTGTGCCCTTCCACAGAAGGGTGTGTATCTCTTTCCTTAATTAAAACAGTTTGGACTATTCAAGTAAGATGGGGGTCCCTGATAATAGTGGATGTTCCTGGAAATTAAAGCCGGTTTACATCCAGCAACTGGAGCAGATAAGGGGAAAAACACCATCTGCTGTCTGGTAAACTCCTCACCCTGGGAATATAGCAGAAAGCAGGAGCAACAGAAAATCAGGAGGTGAGAAGGCCACAGAAAGCCTCTCCAGACTGGAGATAATCTTCTTGCCCTCAGCACCTCAAGGCTTTGGACACATATCTGATGGAAGGGGGCAATAAACTTTGTTCACTGCCTTATAGAATGCATTTGAAATGGGTGGGAAAGATCTGGTGATCTGAATGATGATGGAGGAACCATTGTCACCAATTCCTTGAAGAACAGATCTGAGTCCACTATCATGGGAATGACATTGTCACCCTGAGTCTGCTCCCAAGGTGAAACAGGACTCTTCTTCTGGGTATCTATCTCCAGAGAAGGAGACATCAAAATGCAATTACCATCATTCTGTAAAATGCCAATACCTTCATCCTGTAACTCCTCATTGAGGCTGATAGGACTAACCCTACTAGCTGTCCTCCAAGGTAAATGGGATCACTGATCCCTTCTTGACTATCTTGGAGGTGAGAAAAGGAGCCCCCTAATTTTGGCTACACAAGGCTGGAGGTGAAGCAAATCCATGATCTTTCACATCTGCCCTACTGTAAAGAAAAAGAACCATCTATGATGTCATGAAGGTAAAGGATGACTGACATCCTGATATTCATAATAATTGTCAGGAATCCTTGGCCTCTGGGCAATCTCAGAACCACTGAGATCATTTCTGCTTTACATGAAATCTAACTTCCACAACACTGGGAGAAATCTAGACCCCACTGAGGAATGGAGGGGGTCATCCAGTGATGATATGGAGGAAGCAAAGCCCTTCCTTTTCCCTCAGTGTTTGTGGCAAGTTCTGTAAAACAGTGTAGGCACTACTTAGCTTATCAACAGAACAATGGATTTACAAGTCACTGAATAATTGCTTGCTAAGCAAGATGCAAAAACCACTAAAATAAACAAATGTCTGACAACATTAAAAGAGCTAAGCACTCTATTGAAACATTAAGGTAAGTAATTGACTTATAAGACAATTAAAAATTACCACCAAAGTGAATTTTAATATGCAATCAGCACAAGTGTACTATGCATACAGTCCAAGGAAAAGAGAGGATGATATTCTGTATGTTGCCTAAATAGTCAGACTGGGATCATGTTCTATTAAATTCTGACCATCAAATTCTAATAGGAGGATGGAATAAGTATCTTGAACCTGTGATTGGAGTCTTGAAAAAGATACAGTAGTAACAGGTTATATATTAGAGATTTAAGAAACAGTTTCAAGATGGCAGCTACAGTGGCCATATTGGATGTAAGATTAGATCAGAATCATTTTAAGGAAGACCAACTTAACTTTATAGTAAGTTCTATCACGATGACTCAATATATGTTTTTCCATCCAGAAGTTATAGTGATTACATGAATGACCCAATTTTCAATTCAGTCAAAACACCAGTGAAAATCCCATGTTGATATGGCTTTTCAATCAGGAGTAGCAATTATTGAATTTTCAAGATGGCCACTGTAGTGGCCATATTAGATGTCCAATCAGCACCATTTTCACCTAGGACCAGCTCAAGAAATCTTACAGTGAAAACCTCATGTCAATATGCCTAAGAAGTAGCAATAAAATAAATTTCAAGATGGACTCCTATTCGAGGTCAACACCATTTTCATTTAAACTCAAGTAGACACCATAAAGTCTTCCAGTGGAAACCCCATTTTTATATGAATTTCTGGTCAGGAGGAATATAGATGACAAGATTCCACAATGGTTGCCAAGGTAGCCATAAAGGATGTCAAGTTGGTAGTGTTCATTTACAACCAACCAGAAATTATAAGAAGTATTTCAGTTGATATGACCATCCAAGCAAGAAAATTTTTTAAAGATGGCAACTTCTTGCAAATATTTGAGAGGTTGCACGTATGTGATACAATGTCAATATCATATTCATAGATGCTTGTTTGTAATAGCCTTTAATGACACATCAGCACAATAAAAACCATATGGTACCAATTAAAGAATTCAAAATGTATTTTGTTTTTACAAATCTACACAAACATTTTGGAAAAGAAATCATTTCAAATAAATATAAACATGAAGTATAACAATATAAATACAACTGGTAAGTATAGATTTTTATATTCTGTATATGATAAAATAGCGACATAAAAGTTCAGACTGTTGGAAAATTATTAGTTGGACTTGAGTATCATTTATTGGTATATACTGTAAATGTCAGAAAAGGTTTTTACATATTTAACAGGGGAAAATGCACAGCTGGACTGGGGCTTGAACCTGGAATGTCTCTTTTTTCAGACTGCCATTTAAGTCAACGCTACACAGTTCTTCCCGCTACACTTCATCCCTGCCCTTTTTGAGACCAGTTATAGTTTCACAAGGTCCAACTTTACTTAAGTGCAACCTCCCTAACCAGTTGGAGATGCAGATGTTGCAATCTGGTTGGGCCATGCAATTTCCCTTGTTAAACATAACATGAGACCCAAGTGAGCCCGATTTGATAATTTGATTCACCTTAATCAACTACTTTCACTACCGACCATTACACAAAGATAGTATTGCCAGAACAAAACCATTTTCTAAACTACTCCCAACCTGAATATTATTATCAATTTGTAATTATCCGATAAAAATTCTTTCCAAAGATAAATGTAAATGGAAAAAATTAATACCTGTAGATTTTGCTCTACAATCTCAATACCCATTTACTGCATATAAAATCAAAATCAAGCTTCTCAAGAAGTATCAAACAATTAGATGCATGGTCACCTTATTAACTCTATGTAATATATAGGACTTGATGATACATTATCACAAACCTATGTAATATATAGGACTTGATGATACATTATCACAAACCTATGTAGTATATAGGACTTAATGATACATTATCACAAAAATATGTAGTATATTAGGATTTAATGATACATTAGCACAAACCTAAGCAATATATTGGGACTTAATGATACATTAGTACAAACTCATATAATATATTAAGACTTAATGATACATTATCACAAAAATATATAATATATTAGGACTTAATGATACATTAGCACAAGCCTATGTAATATATAGAACTTAATGATACATTAGCACAAACTCATATAATATATTAAGACTTAATGACACATTATCACAAACATATATAGTAGGACTTAATGATATATTATCACAAACCTATGTGATATATCAGGAATGATACATTAGCACAAATCTATGTAATCTATAGAATTTAATGATACATTAGCACAAACCTATGTAAGCAATAGGACTTAATGATACATTAGCACAAACCTATGTAATAACATATTTGTCTTGTTGATGTAGTAGGGTTTAATGCCATTTTTCAGCACAATATAGGCTATACATGATGGTCAATATTAATGGTGGAGGAAGAACAAGGGAAAACCCCGGAAAGAGCCACCGACCCACAAGAAGCTACTGGCAAGCTTTTTCACACCACATTGGCCGAATCCAAAACTCGAACCCACGCAGGCTGAGGTGAGATGGCAGTGATCCGTAATGGAGAGCACTTTAGACCACTTGGCCACCCTATGTAATATATAGGACTTAATGAACAATGATACATTAGTACAAACATATGTAAGCTATAGGACTCAATGATACATTAGCACAAACCTTTGTAATATATAGGACTTGATACATTAGCACAAACCTATGTAATATATATAGGACTTAATGATAAATTAGCACAAACCTATGTAATGTATAGGACTTTATACATTAGCACAAACCTATGTAATATAGGACTTGATACTTTAGCACAAACCTATGTAATACATAGGACTTGATGATACATTAGCACAAACCTATGTAATATATAGGACTTCAAGATACATTAACACAAACCTGGCTAAAAAAATGCTGAATGAATCTAGTAATCCACAAATGAAACACAAAACAAATACACAGCCAAACAAGTGTAAAATTCTAAACTGTACTCTTAGAAAGTTCAAGATATGACCAGTTGAAGTACCACAGGACATGTCCCAGGGCAGTTGAATTTGCCTCCATTAGTGGCCTCTTATGACATGCATGATGGCACATCAGACTTTATCTACATCCTGAAACCCCCAGGGGGACACACCTCATTATGAACAATCCAATTATAAAAATAAAAATAGCAACAAGAACAATCCTTGTTTTTGGCTACAGGTGGAAAGTTAATATATGAACTTACCTTGCCACATACTTATTAAACATTTTGACAATGAAACTTGGACCCAATTTGGACTGACTTTTATTCTTTCCAATACAAATGGTCAGCAATGCAACATGTAAAAAAATAAATCTGTTTTCTTGTAGATCATAAAATTTTTCACCAAACACTTACTAACATTTTTGCTTCATATCACTTTTTAGCACAATAATATATTATGCCTGGAAAAACAAGAGTCCCCTTACGGACTGATGCTCTGTTCGCTTCAAAGAATTTCCAATAAATCAAGATAAGATCATTTCGTCTTTTTAAATACTGACAGCTCAAAAAATCTTACATCCTTTAGTAATAACATTTTTTTCAGATTAGCTTCTGTCATGGTCATACTCGATAACAGATTACCACCATTTTCATTTAGAACCAACAAGGCATTGTAAGAAGTTATCTGGTAGAAACCCCATGCTGATATCACTTTCTGTTTTGTAGGATTAACAATTAATATGATTTTCAAATTAGCTGCCATTGTGACCATATTCCATATTAGATTGGCACCATTTCAATTTAGTATCAGCCAGACATCATTAGAAGTCTTCTGGTGAAAGCACAAAGTCAATATGACCAGCCAAAATCAAAACCAGATAAGAAATGAAGTCACTCAAAAACTAACAAGCTTGGACAATTAGATTCAAGGTCATCTTGTTAACTATGTAAAGGCCACTGTGACAGACAATTTACTGAATGTCTGAATGACACCACTTAGGACCAACTAGACATCATAAATTGATTTGATTTTTAATAGTAAAATCCTTATACTGATATGACATGTCGCCGAGCCCTGGTGTGCAAACAAACGTTGGCCATACGACTTTGTTTTCACCTTAGGAACTATGAGCATACGATTATCAGAAGAAGAGCCTAAGGATCTAGCTGGTGTATACACATGGGTGAGGCTGGACAGGTATGTTGGACTGGAGTCTGTCATTGAAATATAGCACAGAGAACAAATTTTGTGTTTGATTCTGTATCGAATTGATAGCCAGTGCAGGGTACAGAGCGCAGTGGTGAGGTGTGCTCTGATCGAGGTACTCTAAAGATGATCCGTGCAGCTGTGTTTTGAACATTTTGAAGTTTCTGGAGTAAATATTGTGATGAACCAGACAGAATTGAGTTACAATAGTCCAGTCTTGAAAGTACTAATGAACATACAAGTGTTTTTGTGGCATCAACCGAAAGATATTTACGAATGTAACTGATGCGTCTCAATTCAAGATATGCAGCCCTGCAGATGTTCATGACATGTTGGTGCAATGTGAGAGTACTGTCTAGAGTAATGCCTAGATTCTGTACTGACTGTGAGAATTTAATGTTGGTGTTGCTGATATTTATTGTCTGAGGTAAAGGATGTGAATGAGAAAGTCTTTGTGTTGTGAACAGAATAGCCTCAGTTTAATCATCATTCGTCTGCAGCTTGTTACATGTCATCCATTATTTCACATCAGAAATGCACTTCTCTACTCCATGGATGGTAGCATCAACTTCAGTTGGGTGGCTAGACTTGTATATTTGGGTGTCATCAGTGTACAATTGGTGCAACACTGGGTGATGATCTATGACACTTGAGAGCAGCTGAGTGTACAGAATGAAGAGAACAGGTCGAAGAACATATCCCTGTGGAACACCACAACAGACGTCAACTGGGCTGGAGTGTATTCCATTTGCAGATATAATTTGTGTCCTGTTGACTAAGTAGGACTTGAACCACTGTAAGGCTATATTCTGAATGCCAAATACATGCTGGAGATGGTGAAGTAATATATCATGGTCTATTGTGTCAAATGCTGCAGATAAATCCAGGAGAGTGAGAACTGTAATCTTTCCACTATCCAAAGCAGAGAGAATGTCACTAAATACTTTCTGAAGAGTAGTTTCTGTACTGTGGTAAGAGCGATATGCAGACTGTACATTGCTAAAAAGACTGTTTGAATTCAAATGAGATACAAGTTGAGTTAGAACAACCTTTTCTAAGATTTTTTATATGAATGGGTGATTAGAAACTGGGCGGTAGTTCTTTAAATCATTATATTCCAGTGTTGGTTTCTTCAGCAGTGGCTTTACGATGGTAGTTTTGAAAAATGATGGGAATTCCCCTGATGAGAGAGAGATATTAATAACATCAGTTAGTGAAGGCAATATTGGGTCTAAACACTCAAGCAGCAGTGATGTCGGAATTGGATCAAGTTCACAAGACTGGTGCACTTTTCATCGCGACTGTCTGTAACTAAATCTATAGAAATAGGTTCAAATGCTCCTAACGGTTGTCACTGAAATTCTGCATCATAACTGTATGGTGATGAATCAGTTGAACTGGTGCTGTCAAGTGAATCTCTAATGGTTTGAACTTTGTCATAGAAGAAATTTGCAAATTGGTCTGGTAGGTCTTGTGGAGAGAAGATTGTTGGAAGTGGTGTACATTTGTTCCTTGACATTGATGAGAGAGAGATATTAATAACATCAGTTAGTGAAGGCAATATTGGGTCTAAACACTCAAGCAGCAGTGATGTCGGAATTGGATCAAGGTCACAAGACTTTGGTGCACTTTTCATCGCGACTGTCTGTAACTAAATCTATAGAAATAGGTTCAAATGCTCCTAACGGTTGTTGCTGAAATTCTGCATCATAACTGTATGGTGATGAAGTTGAACTGGTGCTGTCAAGCGAATCTCTAATGGTTTGAACTTTGTCATAGAAGAAATTTGCAAATTGGTCTGGTAGGTCTTGTGGAGAGAAGGTTGTTGGAAGTGGTGTACATTTGTTCCTTGACATTAGTTTGTTTGTTATCTCGAAGAGCTCTTTGCAGCTGGAACTCTCCGTGATCTTAGTACTGTAGTGGGATGATTTGGCTAAATGGACTATGTTTGTGACGTGATATGACCATTCATTCAGGAGTAGTGAAAACCCCATGTTGATATGACCATCCATTCAGCAGCAATAAGACTTTTTTAAGATGGACATTAGCAACATTATCAAACTTCTCTTAATGGACTGATTGAGAATGGACAATAGACAACAGATAACCGACAAGAGACCACCGTATAAGCTCTCCTAGTCTATGACCATTTTAGTTAAACATAACAAGCGCAATAATAAGAGAACCTGAATGGGACTAACAATCAACTGGCTAAAAAAGAATTTCATGACAATGATTTTTCATATAAAATGCTGAGTGTTCAAACCATCACTGATTTTCTTCAGCAATATCAAGATTTTTAAATTAGCAGCTGTGATGAACATATTGGACATTAGCTTAGCATTATTTTCATTGAGAACCAGCAAAGCATCATATTAGAAATCTTCTGATGGAAATCTCATGTTGACAAGTAGTACTGATTTGGAGTAGTATCAATAACTCGATTTTCAAGATTAGGGCCATGGTGGCCATTTTTAATATCAGACTGGTACCATTTCTATTCAGCTAGATATCATAGAAAGTGAAAGCACAATATCTATATGACCAGCCAACTAGACGTATTGATAACAAGATTCCTGGGATGGCCATTGTGGCTTCAAGCATTCACTCATTTCTATGATGAACTGATTCTATCTATTTTTATACAATTACGTTTGTTTCAAATTTGGGGAAAATATTATTTCAAGAGAAGTGTATCATCCTAACATAATGTATTCTCACAATTGTTTATGAAATTGATTAAATTGTTTAATTGTTTATATTTCATGTACTAGGGCTCAAGTCATTCTGTTATATATATATATATATATATATATATATATATATATATATATATATATATATATATATATATATGCTGAGATCTCAATTTATTCCACCTGTAAGTGCCATACATTCTATTAACATTACATGATTTGGGCAATACCATCCACGGTGATCATCCACTAGTTAACGAGAACCAAATAAAGGGAACACTTTGTAAGAAGGTACAATCAAACACTCACCACACCACCCAAAACACGACCCAGAGACTAGTCAAATTACTATGAATTCTGTTATCTGGCTAAGTGTCACAATAAATTGTTCAAATTCATAACACATCAAATACAAAATTGGAGCAAGATCTGTGAAGCCTAAACTATGGGCCATAGTGACCCAATAATTTTCATGATCCATCCTTTCAGAATGATTTTTAGACAGGATAATATCCTTAATGTACAGTACATACATGCATCACACGCAAACAAAACATGTGAATAAGAGCTTAAAGCAAAACGTTAACCTTAGCCAGTAAAATATGAAAGGTAGTTTACTTGCTTACCTTCCCGTTTACTTGTAAACTCATGACCATCACCACCAATTATAAAAATGAAAAGCATCAAGGATATAAATTTATTAATTTATAATTCATAACCAGATTGTTGCCATGAGAAACAATTAAATGACCAAAATAGCATGATGGGAAAAATGTAATGGTCTGTGAATATGCATGTGACAAAGATTGAGCCTTGTGTCTCCTTGATGGAGATTTTTAGCAACTGTGGGGAATCATTTCTAATAATGGAGGTCAAAGTAAAATGACCTGGGGCTAATGCATAATGAGTGTAGATTGAGAGAAGGACTTACTGAAAAATAAAACTTTGTGAGCCAATGCATAATCAACAGCTGTGCATTTTTCCAACCTTTCCACTTTTTGCCCATTTTAAGACAAATCTTGATCTTGCTATGAATACACTTCTTGAACTCTTCAACTAATGAGTTGTCCAAGGTTATCATAATCTGTATCAACCTTCTTGTCTGAACACCACCTATCAACAGTTGTTCATTTTTCCATTGAAAATTGGATATGGGTTTGTCCATATTTTCTTTCTTCTACAATTCCTAAATCTTTATCAATTTTCTTTCTGAACACTACATATCAATAGTTGTTCATTTTCCCCTTTAAATTGGATATGGGTTTGTCCATATTTTCTTTCTTCTACAATTCCTAAATCATTTGTCAATATCAGACTCGGGTACTTGAAATGGCCAAAAGCACATTCATCTTTGTTATTACATATTGGCAAAGCCTGTGAAGTGCACACTTCACTGTCGGCACAGCTTGTTGCTGATTATGATGTCATTAAGGAATGTATCATGAAAGGTCATGCATTGGTACCCAAGTAATATTAACAAAGATTTAGGAATTGTAAAAGAAGAAAATGGACATTGCCATACCCACCTGAATATAACGTTATTTTGTATTAGCGGATGATTACCAATCAATGTAGTCCCAACAAAATTTCTGATTGGCCAAAGTATTGAAATCACTTTAGCATTTTAAAAATAGTGTCCAAGAAATATGCATACATATTTAAACAGGTATGGTTAGTCAATGACCCCAGGTAAAACATACCTGTCATAAAGAGCTACATTTCAGATAAGAAAGAATCGTGTGAAGAAACTGGATGTATACAATGGATGAAACTGTTTTTTTTTAAAAGTGAGAAATAATGTGCTGTACTCAATGGATAAAATTGATTTTAAAAAGTGAGAAATAATGTGCTGTACTCAATGGATGAAACTGATTTTTTTTTTAAAGTGAGAATAATGTGCTGTACTCAATGCATGAAACTGATTTTAAAAAAGTGAGAAATAATGTGCTGTACTCAATGTATGAAACTGATTTTTTTTTTAAAGTGAGAATAATGTGCTGTACTCAATGCATGAAACTGATTTTTAAGAAAATTGAGAAATAATGTGCTGTACTCAATGGATGAAACTGATTTTTTTTTAAAAAATGAGAATAATGTGCTGTACTCAATGGATGAAACTGATTTTTAAAAAAGTGAGAAATAATGTGCTGTACTCAATGGATGAAACTGATTTTTAAAAAAGTGAGAAATAATGCGCTGTACTCAATGGATGAAACTGATTTTTAAGAAAAGTGAGAAATAATGTGCTGTACTCAATGGATGAAAGTGATTTTTTAAAAAGTGAGAAATAATGCGCTGTACTCAATGGATGAAAGTGATTTTTTAAAAAGTGAGAAATAATGTGCTGTACTCAATGGATGAAAGTGATTTTTTAAAAAGTGAGAAATAATGCGCTGTACTCAATGGATGAAAGTGATTTTTTAAAAAGTGAGAAATAATGCGCTGTACTCAATGGATGAAAGTGATTTTTTAAAAAGTGAGAAATAATGCGCTGTACTCAATGGATGAAAGTGATTTTTTAAAAAGTGAGAAATAATGTGCTGTACTCAGTGGATGAAAGTGATTTTTTAAAAAGTGAAAAATAATGTGCTGTACTCAATGGATGAAAGTGATTTTTTAAAAAGTGAGAAATAATGTGCTGTACTCAATGGATGAAACCGATCTTTTTAAAAAGTGAAAAATAATGTGCTGTACTCAATGAATGAAACTGATTTTTAAAAAAGTGAGAAATAATGTGCTGTACTCAGTGGATGAAAGTGATTTTTTAAAAAGTGAGAAATAATGCGCTGTACTCAATGTATGAAACTGATTTTTAAGAAAAGTGAGAAATAATGTGCTGTACTCAATGGATGAAAGTGATTTTTTAAAAAGTGAGAAATAATGTGCTGTACTCAATGAATGAAACTGATCTTTTTAAAAAGTGAAAAATAATGTGCTGTACTCAGTGGATGAAACTGATTTTTAAGAAAAGTGAGAATAATGTGCTGTACTCAATGGATGAAACTGATTATTTTAAAAAGTGAAAAATAATGTGCTGTACTCAGTGGATGAAACTGATTTTTAAGAAAAGTGAGAATAATGTGCTGTACTCAATGGATGAAACTGATTATTTTAAAAAGTGAAAAATAATGTGCTGTACTCAGTGGATGAAACTGATTTTTAAGAAAAGTGAGAATAATGTGCTGTACTCAGTGGATGAAACTGATTTTTAAAAAGGTGAGATATAATGTGCTGTACTCAATGGATGAAACTGATTTTTAAGAAAAGTGAGAATAATGTGCTGTACTCAATGGATGAAACTGATTTTTAAAAAGTGAGAAATAATGTGCTGTACTCAATGGATGAAACTGATTTTTAAGAAAAGTGAGAATAATGTGCTGTACTCAATGGATGAAACTGATTATTTTAAAAAGTGAGAAATAATGTGCTGTACTCAATGGATGAAACTGATTATTTTAAAAAGTGAGAAATAATGTGCTGTACCTAATGGATGAAACTGATTTTTTAGAAAAGTGAGAAATAATGTGCTGTACTCAATGGATGAAACTGATTTTTAAGAAAAGTGAGAAATAATGTGCTGTACTCAATGGATGAAAGTGATTTTTAAGAACAGTGAGAAATAATGTGCTGTACTCATTGGATGAAACTGATTTTTTTTTAAAAAATGAGAATAATGTGCTGTACTCAATGGATGAAAATGATTTTTAAAAAAGTGAGAAATAATGTGCTGTACTCAATGAATAAAACTGATTTTTAAGAACAGTGAGAAATAATGTGCTGTACTCAATGAATGAAACTGATTTTTAAGAACAGTGAGAAATAATGTGCTGTACTCAATGGATGAAACTGATTTTTTTTTTAAAGTGAGAATAATGTGCTGTACTCAATGGATGAAAGTGATTTTGAAAAAAGTGAGAAATAATGTGCTGTACTCAATGGATTAAAAAGTGAGAAATAATGTGCTGTACTCAATGGATGAAACTGATTTTTTTTTAAAGTGAGAAATAATGTGCTGTACTCAATGGATGAAACTGATTTTTTTTAAAGTGTGAAATCATGTGCTGTATTCAATAGATGAAACTTATAAACAAGTGAGAAATAATGTCCTGTACTCAATGAATGAAACTGATGTAAAAAGAAAGAGACAGTGAGAAATAATTTGCTGTACTCAATGAATGAAACTGATGTAAAAAGAAAGAGACAGTGAGAAATAATTTGCTGTACTCAATGAATGAAACTGATGTAAAAAGAAAGAGACAGTGAGAAATAATTTGCTGTACACAATGAATGAAACTGATATTTTTTAAAAGTGAGAAAAAATGTGCTGTATGCAATGGATGAAACTGATATATAAAATAAACTGAGAAAAAATTTCCTGTACTCAATGAATGAAACTGATAAAAAAGACAAGTGAAAAATAATGTGCTGTATTAAAGACAAGTAAAAAATAATGTGCTGTATTACAGAGTGAAAAATAATGTGCTGTATTAAAGACAGTGAAAAATAATGTGCTGTATTACAGACAGTGAACAATAATATGCTGTATTAAAGTCAGTGAAAAATAATGTGCTGTATTAAAGATAATGAGAAAAAATGTGCTGTATTAAAGACAGAAAAAAATGTGCTGTACTCAATGGATGAAACTGATTATTTTTAAAGTGAGAAATAATGTGCTGTACTCAATGGATGAAACTGATATTTTAAAAAGTGAGAAATAATGTACTGTACTCAATGGATGAAACTGATATTTTAAAAAGTGAGAAATAATGTACTGTACTCAATGGATGAAACTGATATATATATATATAAAAAAGAGAAATAATGTCCTATACTCAATGGATGAAACTGATATTTAAAAAAAGTGTGAAATCATGTGCTGTATTCAATAGATGAAACTTATAAACAAGTGAGAAATAATGTCCTGTACTCAATAAATGAAACTGATTTAAAAAGAGACAGTGAAAATACATGTAATGTGCTGTATTAAAGACAGTGAAAAATAATGTGCTGTATTAAAGACAGTGAAAAATAATGTGCTGTATTAAAGTCAGTGAAAAATAATGTGCCATATTAAAGACAGTGAGAAAAAATGTGCTGTATTAAAGACAGAAAAATTGTGCTGTACTCAATGGATAACAGTGATCAATGACAGTGAGAAAAAAGTATTATGAACACATGGTATGAGACTGATTAAGACAGTAAGAAATGATTTGTACACTGTACACATGGAATGAAATTTAAACAAAAGACAGGGAGAAATGAGAAATATGTTGCAAATATGAGATGAGATTAAATTAAGAAAACAGTGAGAAATGCCATGAGCTGCTGGATTTTCTGGATCTGCACATGTTTTTCAATTCTGCACCAAAGCATCAAGTGCTAATTTAGTTTCTAAACTCAAGTCCATAAAAACACTTAAATTCCATCAATAAAAATGTGGCTCTTATTTTTTCAGTAACCTCTCAAAATATTCTTTTTCTACTGAAAGCTTACTCTTATTATCAATCAATCATGGCCAGTTAAACCCATGTATGCAATATTTTATGGTTTTTGTTCCTAGACTGCTTCTCATTCTAGCATATTATTAGAATCATGAGCCCTTAAACAATCTTGTTCTATTTAATTGTGTTTATTCAACACAGATACTCATGAGCTGTACAATATTGATATACATAATGCAATGGATCTGAAAAATTGAGGATTTAATCAATAAAATCTCCCCACAGTTGTGTACCTCATAGAGCCTGTGCAGCATGACACTAACCAATATGTGCAGAAAGTCACTGAAGTTACTAATACGTACTCTACTAGGGAAGGCCATTTTAAAACTAAACAAGAATGAAATGAAAATTAAACAATATGAGAGCTTATTTTAGCATAGCCTACACAAGAGGATTTTACGATATGTGATTTTTATGTGCTCCTGGAGAAGGATAGTCTTAAATTTTGTGTTTTTTATACGAATACACTTGTGGCAAGAGACTTTGTTCTGTCAACTAAAATAGAAAGATGTTTATACAAAAGCTCCATTTTGTTCTTGGAACCAACCAATCATTTTAAAAGCTTGTTTACTAAAGTCAGGTCAGAAATGAGGTCAACACCTGGTGTTTACTCTGTAAAAGTACAGGTCACCCCCCCCCCTTCGATGAATGAATCTTAAAACTTTAAATGCCAAATTTAAATCTAACAAACAAACAAAAAAAAAAAATATAAAGGACTTATATCAGATATACATAACATTTGCACATTGTATTTACTGTTGATACAATATACTTAATGAATTTGTTTTTACTATTTCTTATTTGGGTTCGATTCCCGGCTGAGTCATACGGAAGACTTACAAAAATGGTACTAACTGCTGCCTTGCTTGGTGCTCAGCATTAAGAGGTTAGTGTTAGGACTGGTAAGCCTGGTGTCAGGATAATGTGACTGGGCGGGACATCATGCTACATGTCTGTGGCATGATGCCCCAGTGCTAGACATCACTATAAACTGCATGACTGCAGACATCATAGCGATATGACTGAAAAATTGTTAAAGCTACATTAAAAATCCTAATCAAACAAACAAACAAACTATTTCTTATTCATTAGGGTTTTTATTTCAGGTATGGCATGATTTAAACTATTAAACCCCTAGTTTAACAGAACTATTTAAACCTGCATAGGGAGACCTGGCAGTGACTTTCATATATTAGAATCCCAAACCTCTTAAAACATTTTTTCTATTCGTGCTCTTGGAAAGTGAAAAATGATACATTATATGAATGTTTGCACGTTAGTCTCCAGTGTCTCAATACAGATAACAACTTACGTATCTTTTAAAATTATAATCTGATGGCAAGAAATCAAATTTTCTTCTTTCCAACTTCAAAAGAATTCTGATATCTAGTACTCTGAAGAAATCAGTTATTACCATGGAATCTTTGATAATTAACAAAATTAGTTATGATAAATACCATGGAATCTTTGATAATTAACAAAATCAATTAAGAAAAATACCATGGAATCTTTGATAATTAACAAAATCAGTTATGATAAATACAATGGAATCTTTGATAACTAACAAAATCAGTTAAGAAAAACATCATGGAATCTTTGATAATTACCAAAATCAGTTATGATAAATACCATGAAATCTTTGATAACTAAAAAATCAGTTATGATAAATACCATGGAATCATTGATAATTAACAAACATCAGTTATGATAAATACCATGGAATCTTTGATAATTAACAAAATCAGTTTTGATAAATACCATGGAATCTTTGATAACTAACAAATTCAGTTTTGATAAATACCATGGAATCTTTGATAATTAACAAAATCAGTTATGACAAAGACCATGGAATCTTTGATAATTAACAAAATCAGTTAAGAAAAATACCATGGAATCTTTGATAATTAGCAAAATCAGTTATGACAAATATCATGGAATCTTTGATAATTAACAAAAATCAGTTATGATAAATACCATGGAATCTTTGATAATTAACAAAATCACTTATGATAAATACCATGGAATTTTGATAACTAAAATCAGTTATGATAAATACCATGGAATCTTTGATAAATACCATGGAATCTTTGATAATTAACAAAACCAGTTATGATAAATACCGTGGAATATTTGATAATTAACAAATTCAATTTGATAAATACCATGGAATCTTTGATAAAAACCATGGAATATTTGATAATTAACAAAACAAGTTATGATAAAAACCATGGAATCTTTGATAAATACCATGATATCTTTGATAATTAACAAAACCAGTCATGATAAATACCATGGAATCTTTGATAAATACCATGGAATCTTTGAAAATTACCATGGATTCTTTGATAATTAACAAAGTCAGACCAGAACAGACCTGGGGAAGAGAGCCTTGCTTCTGAGTCATAATTTGGAAACTGTCAATATCTCCAATCTGTAACTTTATAAAGGTCTACAGAGCACGATGAGATGAAATTACTCATATAACCAATATACGCTCTGGGTTGTGTCCCCGAGGTTGGGAACTTGACCTTTAATAATAACTTGTAAACTGTTAAAATCACCTTAAAGCTATGTATACTGGCAGATTTCATGAGCATAAGGAAATAAATGGACATATGCATCTAACACTGGATTACAATGAATTTGTACAGATGTACAGATTATCTCATCAAACATGTTAGCCTGTAAAAATGACAGCTTGAGGGTCTACCTTATGCAGATCATGTGTTTCAAAACCACTGTCCTATCAGCAAGATTAAATTCACATATGACACTTACAATGAAGGTAGTCAAATGAAACTTACGTGTACATCACGGCTTCTGAATGTGTCATATATTTTTAAAATTTTGTCATGGAATAAGGCAAAAAAATAACTTGGTGGGACATTAAAATGTTTATATGTAATTGATTTCATTGGCATATAGTATTACCTAGAGTACCATTTTTACCTCCACTAATTGAGCAATAGGTGCATCTCACTGTATGTCAGTAACACCAAGATGCCTAGATTTTATGATGTACGTAGGTACCTTACAACTGGGTCTTGCACGTGGTTCTTTATAGTACATGTACTTATAGGAAGCATATTGCCATGTGCAGGCAGTTATCACACAAGATTTTATCAGGAGGTGTCTACTTTGGACAATCTACTACACTCAGAGGGCTAATAGGGCTGACAGCATGGTAGCACAGGACTGGCAGCATGGCAGCATTGTGCTGGCAGTGTGGCAGTATAGCTGTTAACATAGCAGCACATCCAGCATTGTGTCCGCAGAGCTGTTAACGTAACACTATAATTGGCAGTGTGCCAATTTAGCTCGTAGTATTGCAGCCTAACTGGCTGTATGATAGCATTTGCTTTGATATAGTTCCAACCTCTGTGTGTGTGTCTGTCTGTCTCTTTAGAAACAGAATGTTAGGTTTTTGTTTGGTTATGTGGTGTTTAACGCCATGTTTCTGCATATAGCAGGCTGTCTATTGATGATGGTCAGTATATTTGGCGGTGGGAAAACCCAGGTAAAAACCACCAAAAACTGAAAAGCTACTGGTAATCTTTCCTTAATACCCACACTGGTCAAGATTTGCATATCCTAGTTGGTGTGGCTGAGACTTTAACTCACATGGACAATCCTAACTGTGTTTCCCTTTATCATCACCTGTGTATCAGAGAAACCCCAAAGTTTTAAACTGACCCCCCATCCCAGTTTTGATTTTAAAAATAGTTTTTCTCCCAGTTTCGACACTAAGGAGATTTTTACTCTCATTTGTGCACCTGTAGTAATGGATACACTATATAAGTGATATGCATAATGTGTACATGCAACCATCTTAGATCGCTCCTCTACCCTAGGCCCCCTGGATGAGAAACAAAAAAGTTAAACTCTCTGTAAACAATGATTTTGGCTGCAGGGGGGGGGGGTATTTGCAACAGATCAGAGGATTGTGCGACTTGATGTGTTATATAACTGACAATAAGAGACACATAGGACCCTCCCATTCACCAGTCCCTCTTAAGTTACTATGACCAAAATTATTATAATACATACAGAACACTACCCTCTGCACCACCACACCGTTTCGTTATAGGCATAAAGCATCCAACCATTTATTCCACTATCAATAACTCATATCGTGGACTAAAAAACTATAACACTGAACCCCTACATCTCACCGTACCACATAGTAAAACATCAACCCTGATATGTATGTACCCCAAAACACAAATATCAAAGTCGATGTCTTCTACTCTAGGACTACCCTCCGCTCCCCTGCCAGTGCTACCCTCTCGTTTGATACTAATATTAGTACCCCTTACTTCGTAGTTACCCTTTTGTTTAGTCCTACAATGTAAGAGATAGCACAACGTTTTTGTTGTAGTTAACAAAAATAATCGGGTGATGTGTCTAACGTTGTAGGACTATTCTTTCGTTATGTCAACTCAACTGTGTGTGGGACAAATCATATTCTCTAGATTTAATTGGAAAAACTTGATAGAATAAAGATCTGAAGGTCCTTACATTACTTCTTGGGGAAAGAAAGAATTTCGAAGTTGCAGACTATACTTACTGGCGCTAAACGGTTCCAAATTAACGATTATTATATCGATCATCGATGTTTCGTATTTTCGATCCCATGAAGACTAAAGTTCTAAAGGTTAGATGGTACGAAACAAAATACCGGAACATATGCCAAACACGGAAAATTCTGCTGGTATTTTAAATAACTTAACTTCATCCGTTATCTCAGCAGAAGAATTTAATTTCATGTTCTTCCTTTAAATTGATGGCATGTTGAAAGAACAAAATCTATGAAAATCGGTACTTCATAAAAAAAAACTCTATTCAAAGAAGACATAATTGTATTTTGACTGATGGTATTTCTCGCATGATAAGATCCAAGGCCAACCTAACAAATTTGTCAAAAAGTTGGCACTGGGCTTTTTATGAGAAAAATATATCAATGGACTTTGCCTCATCAGGAGAATGATAAAATATGTGTAGGCCTCATCACAAGAATTAGAAAATACATGTATGCCTCATCACAAGAATGACAAAAGACATGAAGGCCTCATCAGAAGACTGACAAAAGACATCTAGGCCTCATCAGAAGAATGACAAAAGACATGTAGGCCTCATCAGAGGAATGACAAAATATGTGCAGGTCTCATTACAAGAATTAGAAAATACATGTAGGACTCATCAGATAAATGACAAAATATGTGTAAGCCTTATTAGAATGACAAAATACATGTAGGCCTCATCAGAAGAATGACAAAAGACATGTATGCAGACCTCATCAGAAGAATGACAAAAGACATGTATGCAGACCTCATCAGAAGAATGACAAAAGACATGTATGCAGACCTCATCAGAAGAATGACAAAAGACATGTATGCAGACCTCATCAGAAGAATTACAAAAAGCATGTATGCAGACCTCATCAGAAGAATTACAAAAAGCATGTATGCAGACCTCATCAGAACAATGACAAAATACAAGTTTGTAGACTTCATCAGAATTATGAAAAATATATTATGCGGGGTTTATTAACAGTAAGACAAAATACATGTGTGTTGGCTAAATCTTCCTTACTTTTGAATTTTTGAATGTAGACATCACTAACAGTATTACAGAAAAGATTAAAAAAAATGACTACTTACCAAAGATGTAAAAGAACGAGTTGTGCAGACAAATCATGGTAGGTTAGGAAAGCAAAACCAGACAATTTCTTTTTCACTAGTTGCTAGGAAGATTAATAAAATCATATGATAAATGGATCAGCCTTGGGTCTCAACAATGTTCAAATCCATTGATCCAAAGAAAACAAATGGGGCAAAATTACTTCAATAATTATCTACTTAAAGTTTTAAAATATACAAGCAAATTATTTTTTATTCAAATACATACATTGATTGTAATTAATTAATAACTATGTAATGATAAGCCCATTTTTATTATAGAAGTCTTGCTAATATTTATTAAATTCGGTCCAAGTCCATCTTTACACATCCAATATTTACTAAACTGTCCAAAACCACATCTTTTATATTTAAAATATTGACTAAAATTTTTCCGAAATGTATCTTGGCATTCTTTTATACTTAAAATATTGACTAAAATCTTTCCGAAATGTATATTGGCATGGCAAATATTTACTTAACTTTGTCAACCCACATTGGTACAGGTCAAAAATTGTATATTCCCTAATTAATGCTCACAGTTGTGTTGCAGTTTCCGAATTGGTGGCATCTTTTAGAGCACAGTTAGGAAAACTCAACTTTTTTATGTATTTTTATTTGGACCACATGTACATTTGGGAGTGTTTCTGCCATTGAATTCAGTCATTATAAATATCAACACGGTTAGAATGATCAGTCAGCACAATTTCTCCCTGGCAACAGGTTGAAGTAGGATTTGTAAATCTTTGATCTTGGTGTCATGTCTATTGACTGTGACCTTAGTAATTTATACATTGATATATACATAGAAACAGTGAGATCAACTGAGACTCAGCTGCAGCATTTTGTTGTGGTCATAGATCTGAAGCAGATGGGTATTGAAAATTACAGGTGTTCCACTGCATCTTTTATATTTTCTGTTCTTAAAAATGAGGAGAGGTACTATTAATTCAAGATTATACAGTATTTAATAAACTCTGTGCAATACACATTTTTCAGTGATAACTTTAATTTATTTGTGAAATGATTGGAAAGAACCAGGGACACAGTTGTTCCGCTCAGTTACCACAACTCCTCAAAATAGGTCCTGTCTTGAGGAAATGTAAACATATGTTTTGCTGGTTAGATAGCAATGCTGCACATTTTTGACATTTTCACAGGAAAACTAAGACCATGCATAATGAGAGACAACTACAGCATGTGGAAAAAATGAATATATTGTTTGCCTTTTTCTTGAATTGAATTCCTTGTTATCAGACTGCATGTAAGGGTACTAGAATAAGAAAGAATGTACAATATATGTACTTGCTTATGATGCCAACTGCAAATTGTAAAGACCCAGATATGTCATTGAATTAAGTGCCAGCAGATCTGGGTCTGTGCAGTTTGTTAGGAGTATTCAGTACAACAAACAATATAGTCCCTGTTCTGCATGTGGATTACGCTATGGCAGATTAGGATTTTTTAAAATTGCATTTTGACAAGACTTATAAGCGAGTACACACAATACATAGTCAAGCTTTATCAGCTGTACTGATGTTTCTAATAAGTGAGTACTGTTGCAGGAAGATTTATTTGAGAAACTATTCAAAGTACAAGCATATGTTTTTTCCCCAATGTAGTATTTACATTTAATTGTAAATTGATATAACACTTCTGATTACCGGTAGGCCTATATGCATGTATTGCATAATTCTGATCAGGCCTAAATATCATGTGTAATATTTCAGATTAGGTGTGTATTTCACAGTGTGTGTGTGTGTTTCTGTGTGTGTGTGTGTGATTATGATTTTTAATGTAGCTTTAACGATTCATATTGCTATGATGTCTGCAGTGTGGCAGTTTATAGTGATGTCTAGCACTGGGGCATCATGCCACATGAATGTAGAATGATGTCCCACCCAGTCACATTATCCTGACATCCCAGGCCGACCAGTCCTAACACTAACCTCTTAAAATGCTGAGCACCTATTGAGGCATCTGTTAGTACCATTTTTGTAAGTCTTTGGTATGACTCAACCATGGTTCAAACCCATGACCTCCTGCTTCCGAGGCAGATGCTTTAACCATTAGGCCACCAGAGTGGTCATGAATGACATTAGGCATATGTGCATTTAATACTTATGATGAAACCTATATACATGTATTTTGTAATACTTTTAAAACCTACATTCATGTATTTTGTAATACTTTTATAACCTACATTCATGTATTTTGTAATACTTTTATAGCCTACATTCATGTATTTTGTAACACTTATAAAGGCTACATTCGTGTATTTTGTAATACTTATAAAACCTACATTCATGCATTTTGCAATATTTATAGTTTGCATACAAGTATTTTGTAATACAAGCCTACATTCATGTATTTTGTAATACTTATAGACTACATACATGTATTTATTAATTCTTATGAGACCTACACAACGTATTTAATGTTTTTGATGAGGCCTACATACATGCATTATATTTACTGTATTAATTTGACTAACCACCCCCACCCCCGCTTAAATCATCAGAACTGTTTTCCACCAACCTGCTAATCCTTATTTTCATTATAATTTTGAGAATAGTAACACAGTTTTTGATTACAAGACCTTTGTACATGTAATGAATGGAGAAGTGTAGAAAATGTCAGCTGATGTATATCAGTAGTACTTTAAATCCTTGACTAGTCAGTACCAATTAAAAACAGATTCCATATAATTGCTTAGAAAACTAATCATTTTGTATATGAGAAGAACATGTCAGTCACATATATTTTAGTCCATATGATTTGAAGTTGTCACCTGGATAATCAATTCTTAACTGTACAAGTCACAAAAATAGATGTTGAATCCTTGAACTGTATTCAAAGGTATAGAATGACACCACCTGATATTTCATTACTCATACAGTAAATTTTCTCTATACTGACCCTTATTTAAACTGATGACCTCAGCATACTGGTCCCAAAAGTATATGGTCTAAACATTTATGGCAGCTCAATGCCCTGGGTTTGCAATCTGGAGTCAAATAAAGCTAGAAATAGATGATGTATATCTGAATCAATAATTGCCATTCATTACAATGTTCCTTTTACCTTGTTCTTCTATACCATTACAATGTTCCTTTTACCTTGTTCTTCTATACCATTACAATGTTCCTTTTACCTTGTTCTTCTATACCATTACAATGTTCCTTTTACCTTGTTCTTCTATACCATTACAATGTTCCTTTTACCTTGTTCTTCTATACCATTACAATGTTCCTTTTACCTTGTTCTTCTATACCATTACAATGTTCCTTTTACCTTGTTCTTCTATACCATTACAATGTTCCTTTTACCTTGTTCTTCTATACCATTACAATGTTCCTTTTACCTTGTTCTTCTATACCATTACAATGTTCCTTTTACCTTGTTCTTCTATACCATTACAATGTTCCTTTAACCTTGTTCTTCTATACCATTACAATGTTCCTTTTACCTTGTTCTTCTATACCATTACAATGTTCCTTTTACCTTGTTCTTCTATACCATTACAATGTTCCTTTTACCTTGTTCTTCTATACCATTACAATGTTCCTTTTACCTTGTTCTTCTATACCATTACAATGTTCCTTTTACCTTGTTCTTCTATACCATTACAATGTTCCTTTTACCTTGTTCTTCTATACCATTACAATGTTCCTTTTACCTTGTTCTTCTATACCATTACAATGTTCCTTTTACCTTGTTCTTCTATACCATTACAATGTTCCTTTTACCTTGTTCTTCTATACCATTACAATGTTCCTTTTACCTTGTTCTTCTATACCATTACAATGTTCCTTTTACCTTGTTCTTCTATACCATTACAATGTTCCTTTTACCTTGTTCTTCTATACCATTACAATGTTCCTTTTACCTTGTTCTTCTATACCATTACAATGTTCCTTTTACCTTGTTCTTCTATACCATTACAATGTTCCTTTTACCTTGTTCTTCTATACCATTACAATGTTCCTTTTACCTTGTTCTTCTATACCATTACAATGTTTCTTTTACCTTGTTCTTCTATACCATTACAATGTTTCTTTTACCTTGTTCTTCTATACCATTACAATGTTCCTTTTACCTATTTCTTCTAATCCAATACAATGTTCCTTTTACCTTGTTCTTCTATACCATTACAATGTTTCTTTTACCTTGTTCTTCTTTACCATTACAATGTTTCTTTTACCTTGTTCTTCTATACCATTACAATGTTTCTTTTACCTTGTTCTTCTATACCATTACAATGTTTCTTTTACCTTGTTCTTCTATACCATTACAATGTTTCTTTTACGTCATTCTTCTAATCTATTACAATGTTTCTTTTACCTCATTCTTCTAATCCATTACAATGTTCCTTTTACCTTGTTCTTCTATACCATTACAATGTTTCTTTTACGTCATTCTTCTAATCTATTACAATGTTTCTTTTACCTCATTCTTCTAATCCATTACAATACAATGTTCCTTTTACCTCATTCTTCTTTACCATTACAATGTTCCTTTTACCTCATTCTTCTAATCCATTACAATTTTCCTTTTACATCATTCTTCTAATTCATTACAATGTTCCTTTTACCTCATTCTTCTATACCATTACAATGTTTCTATTACCTCATTCTTCTAATCCATTACAATATTCCTTTTACCTCATTCTTCTAATCCAATACAATGTTCCTTTTACCTCATTCTTCTAATCCATTATAATGTTCCTTTTACCTCATTCTTCTAATTCATTACAATGTTTCTTTTACCTCATTCTTCTAATCCATTACAATGTTCCTTTTACATCATTCTTCTAATTCATTACAATGTTCCTTTTACCTCATTCTTCTAATTCATTACAATGTTTCTTTTACCTCATTCTTCTAATCCATTACAATGTTCCTTTTACCTCATTCTTCTAATCCAATACAATGTTCCTTTTACCTCATTCTTCTAATCCATTACAATGTTCCTTTTACCTCATTCTTCTAATCCATTACAATGTTCCTTTTACCTCATTCTTCTATACTATTACAATGTTCCTTTTACCTCATTCTTCTCATCCATTACAATGTTCCTTTTACCTATTTCTTCTAATCCATTACAATGTTCTTTTTACCTATTTCTTCTCATCCAATACAATGTTCCTTTTACCTCATTCTTCTATACCATTACAATGTTCCTTTTACCTCATTCTTCTAATCCATTACAATGTTCGTTTAACCTATTTCTTCTAATCCATTACAATGTTCCTTTTACCTATTTCTTCTAATCCAATACAATGTTCCTTTTACCTCGTTCTTCTATACCATTACAATGTTCCTTTTACCTCATTCTTCTAATCCATTACAATGTTCCTTTAACCTATTTCTTCTAATCCATTACAATGTTCCTTTTACCCATTTCTTCTAATCCATTACAATGTTTCTTTTACCTTATTCTTCTAATTCATTACAATACAATGTTCCTTTTACCTCATTCTTCTACAAGAATATCCACATTAAACTTATAAAAAAAGAAAGCAAGTCTATGTTGTTTGTTCTGCTGATTACTCCTAAAGATTGCATAGACCCAGATTTAGTATGGACAATCGTGACGAAGAGTGCACCAAAGTCTTGTGAACTTGATCCGATTCCGACATCACTGCTGCTTGAGTGCTTAGACCAAATATTGCCTTCACTAACTGATATTATTAATATCTCTCTTATCGGGTGAATTCCCATAAATTTTCAAAACTGCATCGTAAAGCCTCTGCTGAAGAAACCAACGCTTGACCATAATGATTTAAAGAACTACAGCCCAGTTTCAAATCTACCATTCATATAAAAAAATCTTAGAAAAGGTTGTTCTAACTCAACTTGTATCTCATTTGAATTCAAACAGTCTTTTTAGCAATGTGCAGTCTGCATATCACCCTTGCCACAGTACGGAAACTACTCGTGTGAAAGTATTTGATGACATTCTCTCTGCTTTGGATAGTGGAAAGATTACAGTCCTCACCCTCCTGTTTGCAGCATTTGACACCATAGATCATGATATATTACTTCACCATCTCCAGCATGTATTTGGCATTCAGAATATAGCCTTACAGTGATTCAAGTCCTACTTAGTTAACTGGACAAAAATTATATCTGCAAATGGAATACATTCAGCCCAGTTGACGTATGTTATGGTCTTCCACAAAGGTTTGTTCTTCTACATGTTCTCTTCATTCTGTACATTCAGCCGCTCTCAAGTGTCGTAGATCATCACCCAGTGTCGCATCAATTGTACACTGATGACGCCCAAATATACAAGTCTAGCCACCCAGCTGAAGTTGATGCTACCATCCATGGAGTAGAGAGGCGCATTTCTGATGTGAAATCATGGATGACATGTAACAAGCTGCAGATGAATGATGATAAAACTGAGGGTGTTCTGATCACATCACAAACTTTTTCATTCACATCATTTACCTCAGACAATAAATATCAGCAACACCAACATTAAATTCTCAGTCAGTACAAAACCTAGGTGTTACTCTAGACAGTACTCTCACATTGCACCAACATGTCATGAACATATGCAGGGCTGCATATCTTGAGCTGAGATGCATCAGTTCCATTCGTAAATATCTTTCAGTTGATGCCATTAAAACACTTGTGTGTTCATTAGTACTTTGAAGACTGCACTATTGTAACTCAATTATGTCTGGTTCGTCACAATATTTACTCCAGAAACTTCAAAAAGTTCAAAACACAGCTGTATGGACCATCTTTAGAGTACATCGATCAGAGCACACCTCACCACTGCTCTGTACCCTACACTGGCTATCAATTTGATACAGAATCAAATACAAAATTTGTTCTCTGTGCTATGTTTCACTGACAGACTCCAGTCCAACATACCTATCTGGCCTCACCCATGTGCATACACCAGCAAGATACTTACAATCTTCTTCTGACAATCGTATACTCATCATTCCCACTGTGAAAATGAAGTGATATGGACATTCTTTTGCATACCAGGGCCCGGCTATGTGGAATGAATCGCCCATTGAAATTAGACACAAAGACACAGTGGTCCCTTTTAAGAGTGCTCTTAAAACTCACCTTTTTCGACTGCAGGGACAAACTTAGAGACTTAATAATGTTTTGTATCTTATATGTTTTCACCATGTTTTTATGTTTTCCAATTTTATTGTTTTTGTCATTTGTTTTTCAGTAGTGTAGTCATATCATTATTGATGGTGTAACGCGCTTAGAGCTTCGAAAGATTAGGCGCTATACAAAGTCCTCATTATTATTATTATTATTATTATTATTATTATTATTATTATTATTATCTGCCAGGCATTATGCAATGGCAAATCTGGGTCTGTGCAATTTGCAGTTGGACTCTTCTTATCAGCCTGTATGTATCATATGTTTCTTATCAGCCTGTATATATCATATGTTTCTTATCAGCCTGTATATATCATATGTTTCTTATCAGCCTGTATATATCATATGTTTCTTATCAGCCTGTATGTATCATATGTTTTTTCACCCTACCAAGTACATAATTCACTAGTGTTGTTCTTGGGCTGAAATCTTGAATGATATGAACGCAACTCACATGAGCATGACTTTCAAATGCCAGAAACATGATGATCATTAAGTTTTTTTCAAATGGATATCTGACATGATGCAGGTTGAAATGCTAGAATTTTCATTGCTTAAAGAAAAGTTACTTACAATGTTTAAGGTTATGGTGATTCACTGGGTAGAAGTTAGTGAATTAATTGGTATAATATTTGGATACCCCAAAATAATGACACTTGATTTTTATGTTGAAGCTGAGCAGCAGAGGGTGGGGGGAAATCAGACAAACATTATAGGCGTCGACGAGGCTTCCTTCTCGTTAATATTTAATAGAAAGGTCTATTTGACAAATTGAAGCTTCCTAGTAAATGCTTAATAGAAGGGCCGATTTGGTAAACTAAGGCTTCCTCGTAAGGGTTAATTTGGCAACAAAAAAAAAAAAAAAGACGCCATGTCGTTGTCCCCCCCCCCCCCCCGCTGCTATGGGTTAACGATCTCTTCGAGATTCAGTAAACGATTTTAACCGAATATTTTATCAAGTCCGACACGATATCGCGTCCGAGGATCTGATAAATTTATCGTCACAAATCCATGTGGGATTGATTGAGCGCGACGAAAGAAATTTCTAAAGAGATTATGTTCCATATTACCGCTGCACCAAGTTTGCCAAATTTTTCTAAGAGTATGTGTATCAACTCTGTTGAATACGGCAAGAATATTGCAGTTATCTCTGATTACTTTTGGTATTTGTGTGTATCGTTGAGTGATATATATCACGTCAGTTTTTTTTATGCCTACCTCTGGAAAATATCCTAGCGGGATTCTTTTGATTGTCTAACATAATATCATCATATACAACTAAATTGTTAATACCTCCATCAATATCATCAATGCTCGGTGCTTCATCGATATCGGTTATAAACTCAATAATACCCTCGCCGGATTCTTCTACCGCTTTGTCGTTAAAATCTTTTAATACATTGTAACATCGCTGATCATCTAGACTTGGAGCTATTAAATACAACTTGTCCCATTTCATCCATCTTGTTATCAAATTAGGTAGCAGTTGTGTCTTGCCACTTCTAGATGGTCCGATTATAATCATTCTAATTGAATTCGGCAACATCGCATGGTGTTTAATAGGTTCCCGTCGTCGGGTAGCTGAATAATCAATTACATTCATGTTATTATAAATATATTATGGATCTATATTGTGTGAAATGTAAGAGGCGTACTGACACAGATGACTTGACGACGATTACAACTGAAAATAATCAATCAGCACTTTCTGGTAAGTGTGTACAATGTAGTACAAAAAAAATTTAGATTTGTTTCCAAGGATTTAAAAAAAAAAACGAGGAGGTGATATCGCAGCCAAGCTAGCTAAACTCCCAGGAACACCACGGGCGAAGTATCCAGGAGAAAAATACCTTCCAGGGTATAGTTCTTGTGGACGCGGAACCAGACTCGATATCAGACTCGATGATCAAAACCAACTTCGACCTGGTGAGTATCCAATAAACGCCATTGATAATGCTCATGATATTGCTTATAAAAGCAGCAATCTGCAACACAGACATATCGCAGATGTAAAATTGATTCATGCATTGAATTATATCACTGATAAATCCTTCAAAGAAAAGTTGGCTTCATGGTTAGTAAAATCGGCAATGAAAGGTAAATTGATGTTAGGTGCTGGTAATTAATAATAACATGGAATCTATTTATCATTCTCCAAGAGGATACTGGAAGGGTAAAGCAGCAATCGGTAAACCCGCTAGCGCCGCGAAGGTGAAATATACCACTGCAGCGGATTGGTTATCCAAACAGGCGATATGGCAAATTTATATACCACCGCCTAAACGAATTAACTATTCGTATTTTGATGTGACCGTTCCTAATGAAGTTCATCAGGCTGATATATTATTTCTGCCACATGATGGTGGTTACAAATACGCGCTAACTGTAGTTGATGTTGCGAGTCGATATAAACAAGCAGAACCGTTAAAAACAAAATCATCAACTGAAGTTGCTTCTGCGTTTGTAAGGATTTATCGTCAAGGTCCTCTGCGTTGGCCAAATCTATTACAAGTTGATCCTGGCAAGGAATTTCAGGGTGCGGTTATATCAACGATGAAGAATCATAATACCGCGTTACTACGAGGGCATACTGCACTACATCGCGATCAGGCAATTGTTGAACGATTTAATCGTACACTTGCTGAGCGGTTATTTGGATATCAATACGCGAAAGAATTCATCCAGGATAAACGATCTCGTGAATGGGTCATGAGATTACCAGCTGTGATTACCGCGCTGAATAATGAGGTTACTCGAACGATTAATATGAAACCTAACAACGCCATTAAAAAGAAGACTATACCAGTACAACCGCAAAAAAGATTTTTCAAAACAACCAATACTCGGTAATGTCACTGTTAGGTATTTATACGAATCAGGAGAGGTTGAAGGTGGCACAAAAAGAGCTACTGATCCTATTTGGAGTGTCACCGCGCATAAAATATCTAGTATAACACGACCCACGGGTAGACCAGCAATCTATAGACTGGATTCAACTGCTCCTCAGCGAGGATTTACTCGACAACAGCTACAAGTGATACCCGAGGATACCCAATTACCGCCGCGTGGTTTTAACTAGCACCTCTTCGTCAGTTGCATTCAAGACAAGTCAGCATCACATTATCTTTGGTATGACCAATACTGTTATTTTTTCTATCTCCGGTAAATTGGCGAGGATCTTTATCCGACCAGCACCAACGCATTATACAATTGCAACTCGCGCAGTGATTATTCTATTGTTCTTTCAGTTTAATTATTAATTCAGCATCAATGTTAAATTCTCTATTATTTTTTTATCCTGCTGTTTATAACCAGATAGTTTTGTTTTTGGATTATGTCCTTGACTCTGTCAAGGCTGACAATATTACTTATTGTAGTGTCATTATCATCTAAAACAACTCTTCGAAGCTGATTTATTCTTCGTACTCTGGATACTGCGAGATAAACTAAATTCAATCACTCGATGTGATTATCCACCATCCAAACAATTGTATCTGATATAGTCAATCCCTGTGAAGAATGTATCGTCGCTGCGTAACCTAGCGTCCATGGGGATTTATCAGCGCGCAATGTATCTTCGACGACGCTGATATCAACCAACACAATATCATTTAACACTAAATTCTGCTTTTCACGCTGTCCTGGAATTTCAACTTCAATATTCTGTTTTCGTGTATCCAAAGGCCTATAACACAACGGTACTAGAAGTGTTGCAAATTTTTCTTTATGCAATTCAAATAACTTCATCTGAAGTGTGTCTCTGACTATTTTTCTACTCGCTACTATCAAATCACATTGGATTCTATCCGGTTGTAATCTAATTAGTTTCTTGAACTCGCGTAATTATTCATCAAGTGCTCTATGATCAGTACGAATGCTGGCTGATTCGGACCGTGGCTGATTCGGACCATAGCTAATTCGGCCCAAATTACGGGCTGATTCGGCCCAAATTACGGGCTGATTCGGACCAGATGACGGGCTGATTCGGACCATGTGAACTATTATAAGAAAAACCATGTAACACACATATTATTTAGTTATAGTAAATATGATTTCTTTAGGATAAAGAAATATTCCACATAAATCTTGCTTTTAAAAAAGGCATTAACATGTTCAGACTCATACCATTATACGTAGAAGAAAACAAATCATTTGCATTAAATTTTTAGATAATCATATCTTTCGTCAGATTTTAGACAGTCTAGAATCTCTGAATTTCGTTGCATCAACTTCCCTTTGAAAATGACTACTTGACATGGGTTAAAATGTTTACCTTCTCAGGACAGCGTTGCGATGCCCCGGACAAATCTAAAATGCCGACCTTTCATGTTTAACACTGACATAGGGGGGGGGGAGAAGAAAGGTCAAAGTGACCCTTCACAAAGACTTTTCTGGCTTAAATATGATAAAATTTTAATGCTCAATGCGTTCAGCTTTAAGGTTCAGTATTTATTCAAAATTCGACACTTTACAGATAGATTATGAATTCAGAAAAAAACATTAGCAAACGTTGCTTAAAACAAATATTATTAAAATATAATTCGTCTTACGAGGTCCACATAATTAGAAGAATATAAACGTATGATACTGACGTGTGATATTTTATCGAACTGAATCAAAAATTGTACAGCACTTCACTTTCTCCTTTAAGATATAAGTTTTATATAGTGCTATTAGTATATAGCAAAATAGACAATGCAAATAAAATTCATCATACATCTAGCAAAGGCATAATCCTACCATATTGTAAAGTCAGATCAATATGTATGAATAAATGTTCCTGCGATTTTTGTCCCCAACAATATGCATACAATTTAATGATCGATTCCTTAAATGGAAGTTATTGATTCCTTAAATGCATATTTGAACTGCTCAACTTACCTGGGAAATAATGTGAAATATCGTGTCTTAAACAAATGTAAGTGACACATTTCAATCTCAGACGAAACCTATTGATATTTCACATGGTCCGAATCAGCCCAAAATCTGGTCCGAATCAACCAGAAATCTGGTCCGAATCAGCCCGTAATTTGGACCGAATCAGCTCGGTCCGAATCAGCCATGGTCCGAATCAGCCTGTTACCATCAGTACTAATTTCTTCATAATAGTCTATAAAAAATTTTAGGCAATCATGTGGGGATAAACCGACAAATGGTGGTGGCTGACTTTTGTGTTCGCGTGCAATAACCAATCAAGAAATCTTTGTAATACATCTAATGACGCCGTGCATATTTCATCCCAAATAATGACTTCAGGAATAAATTTCTCACCCATTCGTTTAAGAGTTCATTCGTCACCTTTCCATCGAAAGAAACTGTGATAAGTACAAGCATTTACCCCTCGCTCTTTCATTTCTCTTGCAAGTCTGTGTGTCGGTATTAACACAGTCATATTTGATTTCCCACGAAATAACTCAATCGCACAAGTCGTCTTTCCTGACCCGCCACATCCGTTTAAAAAAACTGTTTTATATCTATATATTGGATCAGATATCTGCGGTGCATTAGATAGTTCTGATATCTGATTATTTTTCAAGTAATTGTTTTCAATCGTAACATCTGCTAATGTGGAATAGTCACGCAGTATTACCTGCTTAATTCTCCATGATCCCCAGCTATCGTCAGAATTAGTGAATTTGGCCACTGCTTCCCTGTGTTTCGCGTCTATATCAAATGAATCAGTGGCTACTCTAACTGCGGTGTCAGGAAATCTATTTATCATCGAAAATTAATTGATAGAAGCATAAGCTAGCATAGATGCCCTCAAATGTGTATACTGAAGATTTTCTCCGTCTGCGTAAGTAACAATTGTGCCAAATTTTGTTCCATCGGACAAGAAAGCGTCTTTACGATCGACATATATGCCTTTAGATGTTATACCCGCGATTATAAAATCGTACTCAACGCTATCTATAATCAACCGGGAAGAATATCGCTTATGTCGTATTTTCCACCTTGAGTAAATTTACCAATCATTCTTCTACCGAGATCTTTTGCGTCTTTATTCCTAACTTTAAATAGCTGTTTGGACCATTTCACGATATTTTCTTCGTCAAGATCGGGAAACTGTTTTCGTTGTTCGCTGATTATACTATCTAGATTATCAGGTTGTGGTAACCAGACTTCAGTCTGAGCTCGATAGAATATAATCGCTTCACTGACAATCAGCGATATCAGCATTCTACAATCAATCATATACCGTAACAGCACTATTGGCATCCAGTGTTTTTCAGATATATGTCTACCAATCAAAACGTAACAGCACGGATGAAGTCCTGTAGCCAATTCAAATGATACCACACGAGTGAATCCGGTTAAATCAAAATTAGGCAGTGGCCCATTAATAGCAACATGGTCCATCTCGTGGGTGGGATGTCCAAATCGCTTGAAGTTTTCAGCGAATTCTCCGTACCCAAGAAAACTCGCCGGATAACACGCGACCATATCAACTGAAATAATACTTTCACGGTCGTATTTTGTATTCCATAATCCGCCGTGGTTAAATTCTATACAACTTGATTTGATGTCTGTGAGAAATTCAGCTTTTGTTGGTTTCCATGTGTTTCTCTTTCTCACAAAATGAGCTGCAACCGTCGGAATTGTTAAACAGTTTGTTAGTAATTGTTCGTCGTCGAAACTCTTCGAGAAACTACTAGCTAGTTTTTTCATCGCCTCATGGAGGGCTTCAGTGCGGTATAATTCTCCATTGGGTCTTACAAATTGATCGAATCTGCCCTCGGAGTTTTCAAAAATATGAAGTAATCACACTGACACAGGATCGTTTTTACTCAACTGGTGAATAAAATCAAATAGTTTATCTTCTCCGGAGAACTCTGCGGGTATATATTTTATGGTTCTATCCCGCGGCAATATTGTTACCGCAGGTGTCCATGCGTGTTCGTTATGATCAATAATTTTGATTGGAGCTCCATTTGATTTATATTTCGATTCGTATAATACTTCACCGGTTATTGTCATAACTGATATTGGGAATCTTAATGATGTTTCCAATTTAGTTATATCCTGAATTGTGGCTCCACGCTCCTTCACAGTTAATCCCCACTCGGTTATTTTTTTACGTCTTAGATCAGTAAATTTCTTTCCACGCAACGCGTTTGTGAAGTGTTCTATTATTCGTTCTGCTACACAATTCAACGACGACAGTTTCATCGGTGCTAGTTTTTCAATGCTTGGTTTATCACTTAACGGATATATCCCATAAACAATTGCTGTTACAGGATAAGATCTCTCGCAATACGGTTTGTCAATTCCAGTCAAAATTCCTGGTTTGGAATCTCGACTCACAGTGACAGTTCTTTTATCCTTAAAGATGGGTTCAAATTTATCCCGAATAATCCAATCTCCCGTACCTTTTCCGCCCAAGATGTGAGATTATCACTGCTGCTTTTTTATCGTTCATGGTAGCATCAACGTTACCATCGATTCGAAATGTCGACCAACAGTGAGATGCTCCATCACGCTTGAATTCCTCGAAACAATCACAAATTTTACTTATCATGGTTCTATCACGAATTTTACTCTTTGGTGTATTAGAGACTCTATCGAGATCGAATTTAGCATTTTTCCAGGGCGTAATTTTCGATGATCTCTTGAACTCCTTCATGCTATAATTAAAACAAGTATTTAAATAGAGAATTTATATAAAGAATCATTGCAAATGACTTATGATTGGATCAGTAATCCCGTGTAACAAATCATGCAAAAAGGGGTTCTGTGGATATCATATGCAAAGTTTTCGACGTGGAAGTCTTAGCCCGATCCCTTGTATACGCTGTGGGGTAGAGGTGCGTGGTAAATCACAGTTGTGTCTCAGTTGCGGTGGTAAGCGATATAGGGAGTTGAAGCGTTACTATGATAAACGAACTAAGAACTCCATCAATGACCTTGACTCCGTCAAGGACAAAGTCATAAGAACTCATCAAGACTACATCGGAAGATTTCCAAATGTAATCATTAGACCAGACAATGAATTAGACAAATAGTATAATGTATATAAATGAACCACGAATTCCGACCACATCCCGTAATCAGCAACTATGAGGCATCCAGTGATGGTATTGTCAGACATCGTAAACTGAAGAATCCAGTTGGTGCTGTGAATAATCAAGGGTATTTGAAGTTTAACGCTGGAGGGAAAATGCATCTTAATCATAAAATAATATATGAATGTTTCCATGGATTGATCAAGGATGGTTTTGTTATCAATCACATTGATTCCAATCCTAAGAACAATTCTTTATCAAATCTGCAGGCTATCTCACAAAGTGAGAATCTAAAACGAGGAAAGACTGGACAATACTCGAAAAAAGCGAGACCCGTAAGATCTTTTAATACAACAAATAACGAGGAAATAGTATTTCAACCAATAGCTAAGGCCAGTAGGTGTTTCGATATTTGTCCACCTTCTGTTCAATGCGTTGCAGAGGGAATTTATCGATCTGCGATTTCAAAAAATACCGGACAAAAAATTCAATTTGTTTATGTCTGAGGCGTCCATCTCTGTGTTCATTTTTGAAAAATATATTTTTTTATATTAGAAATATATAATTATCAATAATATGAATTCTCAAAATATCAATGAGGTTATAACCGAAATTTTAATTTTAAAATCTCGGGGAATTTACATATCAGATAGTTTAAACTGCGATCTAATTATGTCTGACTTTCAGGATATTGAATACGGCGTTAGGAATAACAAATATGTACTACCCAAAAATATGCCCTTCTTAAACGAATTCAGAATTCAATTCGCAAATCCCTTCTATGTTGTGACGACGTCAGTAAGTTTGTCCCGTTATTTACTATCGTGGAAAAAAAAGATAGGAATTAGGGAAGGAATATGAAATAAAAAGAGTAATTAATTCAAAAATCAGAAATATAAGATTGTTAATTGAACAAAACGAAAATCCCCCTTCGGATGGTCGGTTTTAGTCAATACTGGCGTGTAGTAATTTTTTTTTAGATTCAAATTGGAAAATTGTAAACAATTTAAATAATGGTTAATGAATCATTAACGACTAGATTGGCTCGTGAAAGATTAGATGCAATTATGAGATTTATACCAATCCGCGACTCTGTCAGAAATAAACTGCAAGCTAGACAGAGTTTACAAACGGATTTTGCTGCGGGATCTGAAGAGTTGTTTAAACCAATAACCACAGCAACGAAGTAGGTAATATCAGCTACTGAGCGTGCTATATCAAGGGGGGGGGGATATCCCAGAGACGGGGGAAAAAAGAAAAGAAAAACCTCTTATTGGTGAACTTGAAAAAAATAGCAACAGGAACTGAACAAACAAAACAAGCTGTACAAAAACTCCACTGTGATATTGATGTTAGTGAACCACCTGAATAAAAAAGAACATGTTTGTTTGTTTGCTTGAATTTTAACGGCGCACCAGCACTTTTAGGCTATTTAGCGCCATACTATAGGTTAGATGTTCAAAAATAAGAAAGGTTTAACATCGACCAGCGATATAAAAAACCATAATAGTTAAATATAAAATGGTAAGATGTTGGTAACAGGAAAATATGAAGCTTCACAATCAACGGGAGATGTAAATAGTGTATGTTGATGATAAGATGTTGTAAATAAGAGGTGATATTTGCATTAGATAAAAATATTCTAGGTGATGGCATACAAGTTATAGTTTAAAATAGAGATTAAATACAAGTGATTTGTATTGTATCAAAAAGTTCCTTCATGTCATGTACATTATAGTATTTAGCACGCGTAGGTTGCAGGTAGGAACACTCGGTCATAAAGTGTTTAGAAATGCACTCTGGTGGATCTTCACCTTTTAGTACGTGGGAGTGAGTAATGTATGTATGACCGATTCTGATTCTTGCAATGACAACCTCCTCCCTACGGATAGTTTTGTAGGAAGGAGTCCATTCTCCCAGGGTTGGTTTGATGGCATGAAGTTTGTTATTGACTGCATCATCCCATGACGCCTGCCACTTCTGACGTAGGTATTTTTTGATACAAGGTTTAAAATCAGTAAAAGGTAATTTAAAATCCGATGGTTCTTGGGATAGAGCCATCTTAGCAGCCCGGTCTGCTTCTTCATTACCTCTAATACCAATATGGCTAGGTAGCCAACAGTATACTATATTGTAGGAGGTACTAAGCTCCGAGTTTTTGACGAGAATATCGACTAGTAATGGATTATCCAGTTTTCTATGGTGTAGTGACTGAAGAACTGACAGCGAGTCACAAAAAATAATGCTATTTAAAAAACGTTTTTGTTCAAAAAATTTCAGAGCAAGGTCCATTGCTCTGATTTCCGCTGGAAATATGGACGCATCGTTTGGCAAGCGCACTTTGGTTATGTGCTTGCCACTAACGAAGGCTGCAGTAGCTTTGTTATCGACTTTTGATCCATCAGTAAAAAAAATTGTGTAGTTTTTAAAATCGTTGAGGAGTTCATGATAAGAGTTCTGGAAAATGGCAGGATTTGTCTCAGATTTTTTCCCATCGTGCAAAGTAAATATCACTTTGGGTTGCTTAAGGAGCCAAGGTGGTGTTTCCGAGACAAACGTGTTCTGAACTATAGGGAGATTAATTTTGATAGTGTCAAAACTGGATGATATTCTGATGCCAAATGAAGGTATGGCATTTGGTTTGTTTTCGTATAAAGTTTTGTATTTTGGTTGAAAAACAGCCGAAAATGCAGGGTTCAGAGGGTTTGATCTTAACCTAAGAGCGTACTGTATAGATAGCATTTCTCTACGGTGCGATAAAGGTGGTTCATTCGCTTCCGCGAGAAGACTTTCGCATAGAGATGTCTTAAATGCTCCTAGAGCAAGTCTTATTCCCTGATGATGAATTGTCAAAAAGAACAGTAGATGATTTACGCGCGAGATTTAACGAGGAGGGGTTAGCAGCAATTAATAAGACTGATTCAGCAGAAATTCCTGCGCTTGTTGTTACGGCTTATGAAAATATAAAAAAATGTTGAAACCAGAACATCATAAGTATATTAGAAGTATAACTCGTTGAGCTGATGTATTCTACAAAATCAAAACTAAAACAAGTCAAATTTATAAGGATAATGTATCATATATAAGATATATCAATGCGGTGGGTAAAGTGAATAAACAATATGAAGAACTAAAACAACAACAAAAACCGCAAAAATTGCAAAGAAAGCGACAGCAACCTTCAAAGAAAATATCTTTTTCACCTAAAAAACAAGAAGAACCTCAAAAACAACTACCACCTGAACCATTGTATATACCATCTGATCGAAATGAAAATGATGGTGATGAAGATGAACTTCTTAATTATTTACAAAGTCAAGAAACAGATACACAGGGTGCAACCGGGGAGGGATTTTCTAAATCTCGAAGAGATTCCAGTGGAATTTCAGGTAGTGGTCTAGTTAGTTGTCCTGGTAATGTTCTTGGTGATATAGCACGATTAGAAGTACTCATCGGAGGGAAACGAGCTGGAAATAACTCACCGGAAGTAATTAATGAAGCAGCTGATATCTGCATGCGGTTATTTCAAGGCGGTGTTATGGATATTGGTTTATATCAAGATTTCATTGATGAGTTAGTGGAAAATCCTATGGATTTTCACCATCATGGTTGCCACAGTGATTAATCTGATAACGAAGTCATCGCATTAGATAAATATCATTTATATAAGATGATCATACATTACAACCATGATAAACCAACCAGCGTCTATATAGTAAACTCACGGTTTCCAGTTTATAACGCGTACTATGGTGATGGTCTCGGTGATACCATTGCAGGGTTATTTGCAAGAATGGCTCCAAAAGTAGCGCAGCTAGTAAAACAATTATCGATGAAAGCTATTGATGTTATTCGTGATAAGGGTATTAGCGCTGTTGGGGATGCTGCCGGAAAAGCACTTTCCGCCGCGAAGGATAAACTAGCGTTGTTGATTCGAGCACGAAGAAAAACCAGTGATGAAATCACTATCGCCGTTACCATCTACAGCGGAAATGCCCACGAGTGTTAGCAGAATAATAAATAACGCAGTAGATCAAAAACTAGCGTCGCTGGCGACTTCGTTAACAGCAAGTGACCAGGATAATATAACTGCAAATATGATAGCGGGAAGTGGCTTAAGAAAATCACAACGACGTCGACTATAATGATTTAGACGCTGATAAATATAATAAAATGTTCAAACGGTCACCTGATCCAGCGTTTGATATGGACGCCTCAGTGTGCAAGGATGATTCTGTACGTGATTATCAATTCTATTCTTATCATGCAATACAACCTGATCATCGATCAAGAATTGAACTTCAAGTTCATGATACCAGTAAATACTTTTTGCCTTGCGAAACATTTATCGAAGTGGAAAGAGAACTTCTATAAGAAAATGATACAGTATACGCAAATGACCAAAATATCCGAGTTGGTTTTGTCAATAATGGTATCATGGCGTTATTTGAAAGTGCAAGATATCTTATTGATGGAAGAGAAATTGAATCCATTGAACGTGAGGTTGATATTACCACAACAATAATCGGGTTAGCGAGATATTCAGACGATTATACAAGATCGGCAGGTCCATCTATGATGTTTTCTAAGGATATTACTGATCACCCTGAACACGTTCAGTATACTAAATTACTGACACCAGTGACTACTAGAGTTGCTGATCAACCAGTTGATACTGGTGAACACGAAGCAAGACCAGCTAACCCCTTTGATGTTATCAAAAGTGCTAATGGTAATTACAACCTAGGATTTTCAACACGCGTATCAACATTGAAGAGGCCTCGTCGACAATTTTCATGTGCGATTCCACTATATCATATTTTCGGATTCTGTAGAAATGTCCGAAAAGTTATCTATGGAGCAAAGCATACGGTAGTACTCGTGCGAAAGGGTACTAATCATAATGCAATCTGGCGCAGTGCTCTTGTTGCTGCCGGTAAAGTCGTTTTAACAAAACTATCATTATGGATGCCAGTGTTGACTCCATCAATCACCACAGAGGAGCGATTACTATCATTTATGGACCATGGAGGAAAGTCGTTGCTGAGTTGGCTATCAGTGACCACATATACTATAGATTCTAATATTGATGGTACACTTACATGGCATCTAGCATCAAAACAAGGTGTTTCAACTCCACGTCATATATTTATTGCACTACAGGATAGAACGCGATTAGATAATCAACAACGCAGCCATATGATATTTGATCAAATTGGTGTAATGAAGTCTCACTAAGAATAAACGGACAACAGGAACCATCCGAGGATATACTACTTGATTACAACACTAACCAAATCGCCCGCGTGTATCATCGTCTGTTGACATATATGGCGCGCGATCAAAACGTCGATACTGGTCTACAAATATCACAATTGGATTTTAAAAATCTATATCCGATTTATTACTTTTCGTTAGAACATCTTGATTTAACAAGACAATCTGTTGTTGATATACACTTAAGAGCCCGTGTAACTCGCACGACTAATGCGGCGGGTGATGTTCTTATCCCGAATTATAGAGCGGTTGCGGTCATTCTCAGCGATAAATCAATGCTACTCGAAGGTGTTGGCGGACGAATGAGAGTGATAGATGCACCAGTGGAAAACATGTAACAAGTAGATCAATATGTTATTGTATAATGTCATATAGTCATATTAGTGTTACGTTAACTCCCGTTCAACTCAAGAAATTGCAATCAGAATCAGCTAAAAAATGTGGAACCACAATCACGCTGAAACACAATTAGATGACTGGCGGGGCGAATAAATTGTCGCTGACAACTCGTCAAGTAAAACACTTCAATGATGCGTTCAAAGATAAAAAAAAAAAAAGGCGTTCAGATCACTCTCTCTGCGGCTGCTATCAAAAATATGATAAAATCAGGTGGTATATTTCCGTTGTTGGCTGCGATTCCGGCTTTGATTACGGAGGTGGCCCCAGCTGTGGCTAAAGCGGCGACGTTAGGGGCCGTTGGTACCGCAGCAGGGATGGCACTAAAGAAAGCAACTGGAAAAGGATACAAAAAGGGAAAGGGTCTAAGACTACCAGGAACCCCGTATTCATGGTATAGCGGAAAAGGCCTGAGAATCCCAGGAACGGTTTACTAGTTGGAAAGTCTTTGACTCCTATGTCCAATTTTGATTTACTCGATGCTGCTAAAAAAAAAACTTGCGATTAAAAACTTCAGAGGTGTCTTTATGAAAGATCAGTTGCCGGCACAACCAAACAGCGTTGAAACCGGTATTATTAATCTCGATAACAGCACCGGACCCGGAACCCATTGGGTTGCATACGCGATTGATCCACGTGCAATTGTTTATTTCGATTCATATGGATTAGCACCGCCGAAGGAGTTTATGCGTTATATAAACCGCTTAAAAACTCTTCGTTGGTATTCTACGCTACCAACACAACAAATGAATGACCCACCAATATGCGGCAATGAAGTATTAAATGTCCTTGGTGATATTTCATCATCTGGAAAACACCACATATTGTCGTAAATGAATACACTAGTAATCGCTTTTTAGAGAGATAATTAGTTTTATAATAACATGATTGATATTTGGGGACGACCTCTATCACCATCGAAGAACCCGATGGCACTGCAACCGGTGATATAAAAAAAATAATCGAAGATGAAATAGCTGAGACATTGAACTTAGCAAGTGTTGATCCTAATGAAATAGTTGTATTCCAAGATCGTCAGGGTAAATTGAAAACTAGTATTATTTCCCTGGATGATATTTTAGTTAAACAAAGCGGCGTAACCAAGAACACCGTTACGTTATTTTCCGATAAGAGTAAACTCAAACCGGGTGTACTCATTTCAACTATTGTGGATAGAATTAACAATATTGACAAGTCGTTATTAGATTTCCTTGGAAATCCACCGGTGACCACACCGAAGCTCACAATGATAAAAGATTATATATTGGAACTAGCAACACTTCAAAGCAAATATGCAGATCATGTTGAAAAATTTACATCATTTCGGAAAAACCTCGTCGAGAAATTTTTTACAACCACGCTGGATAAACTTGACATAAAACTTCCTGATATTAAAAAATCCATCGAAGAAATGAAAAACACCATCAACGCAATCAAGGAGGATGCAAAGAGGATGATAGAAATCATTGAAAAAACAAAAATCCCTTATTCGAAAACCAACAACGTAGTATACAAGATTCAATACGGATCAGTTGCGTGGGCACCTACAAACAACAAATTAGATATCACTGCAACCGCCAAAGGTATTTATTGATTAACACTAGTGACGCCGACTCAATTTAATATATCATTGTCGAATTCATCTGGGGTCAACAATACAATATCAACGATCATCGACAAGGGTACAACTGAACAGTTCACGATAGCATCCACTGATAAAAATTTGGCTAGGGTTTCAGTAACATGGTATGTGGAATTCGTAGCGGATTTGAGTAAACAACTAAATTGAAATCGTAAACTGATTTGGAAATAAAATGTCGTCATCAACAGTACCTTAAGTATCTCAATATCGCTATGATCAAGTCAGAGAATTTTCAACAAAACTCAAAACTCTTTCTGAGGAGTACCGGATAAAAATTAAAAAATACCGGCAAAGAATCACTGCCATCGATGTAGCTGTGTACTCGCTGTCTGGTGTAGTTGCCGGTGCTGGTATTACTATATCATCAGTTACAATGACCGCTCCGGCTGTTATTCCAGTTTGTATAGCTGCGGTGTCAACCATCGTGGGAATAACCAACGCGATAGCAACAAAAATATCGTGTTCTCAACAAAAACTACATGGTTACACTGTTAGATATGCTGCGGTATTTCATGCACATTCGCAATTATCTAAGTTGATTTCATCGTCAATTGACGACACGACAATAACAGAGGACGAGTTTTCGAGAATAATTCAGTTGTACGAGTCAACTATGTTATAATTAGAGCGCGACAATAATAATAACAATGACAACACTGCAAGAACTACTTCAACGAATAGTAGAAAATACCGAACCGGTGAAAACAAGCATGATATCAATAACCTTAACCAATCCTGAATTCTTTATACTCTTTTGCACCAACAGCTCCACCCGGATTTCTAATAATTGAGGACCCAACTAATAATTTGTTAACGAGAATCAACTTCAAACTCGTTGACCAGTCTAATAATCTGATTGATTTACAAGATGAGGTCCTACAAATTAGTCGGTTTGTGAAATTGTAGCGATTTTCATCGTAAAAGAATTACTAACCCATAGCAGCAGAAGGGGGAGGGGAGACAACAACATGGCGTCTTTTTTTTTTTGCCAAATTAACCCTTACGAGGAAGCCTTAGTTTACCAAATCAACCCTTCTATTAAGCATTTACTAGGAAGCCTCAATTTGTCAAATAAACCTTTCTATTAAATATTAACGAGAAGGAAGCCTCGTTGAAGCCTATAATGTTTGTCAGATTCCCCCCCTCCCCTCTGCTGCTAGCTGTCTAAAATGGAAGTGGCAATCTGAGTAGGATACAGAAATTCTGAACCTGCCTTGAAAGACCACCCCTTCTTTCCATAAATTATGGTTTCTTCAGATAGGAGGTCTCTCATTACAGGTCAAAACACTATATATTTAATAAATATGTGCATTGAAAATATGGTAATTGAAGACAGATTTTACTGTACTCAATGATTTCCAGAGAATAAAAACCATTAGCATAAAACATAAGGGGCTCCATGTGGCTGATTGGTCTAAAGTGCTTGCTGATCATTGCCATTACATCTCTGTTGAGTTTTGGGCTCGGACGGTATGGGTATACAAGAAAGCTTGCTAGGGTCAGTGGTTTTTACTAAGATTTTTCCGGGTTTTCCTCCATGTGTTATACAGGCCATCATGCATAGCATAGCATGTGCTAAAAAAACTCATATTAAACCCCTATAAACAACAACAACATAGAAAAGAAATATTTAATATTAAAACACTGTGTCTTCATTTTAAAAAAATCTCCAAAAATAAAAAATTTGCTTTGCATTCCCTCAAATGTTTTCACTCACAGCCATTTTTGGCTTCCAAGTTCACACCTACAAAAAGCACATGTGGATTCTTGGCACATGAGTACATTCCATGTCTTGTGTGGGTTCAAGTCTTGGGCTCAGCCAATGTTGCTAGGTGAGATGCTAATATCAGTAGCTTTCTGTGGGTTGGTGGTTCTTACCGGAGTTATTATACTGAAGGTCTGATAAGAGGTCATCGATAAATAACCAAACAGTCATTCAATTACACCATTTCAGGAAATATATGTCCTTCTTATTTGTCAACATTTTTTAGACCAGTTATTAAGAACAGTGTTCTCTCCTTATTACACAGAACATTGGAGCCATAAAAGCGACAAACATTGTAGTGAGAGAACCATAAAATGAGACATCTTATAACAGAGCTGTATCGTAATTGTGTATTAAAACACAAAAATTTTTTTTAATACTGTGAAGCTAGTGTAAACTGGTTCTCATTATCTTATAAACTGATATTGAGTGAAATAAATTAAGTAGCTTGAGAAATTAAAATGTAGCCAAATGAATGGCATCCATTAATACATTATTAGAAGGCAAACAGTATATCAAGGGGCTTTATTGTGAGGGATTATCATATATATTGTGGTAGAGACACAGGGCTACAGATGACAGATTAAAAGTTGAAGGAGGCATAGATACAACAAAAGTCCATGTGTGTACATCAGCCAACATCTTTGCTATTAACAATGTTTAACTTGTAAGAATCATCCTGATTGATTGATTAATTGTACATATCATGACCCATTCTTCTGATTTGAGAATTATCTCCCTGTACAGTTTTGTATCCATGATTAGCTACCATTATACAGTTACACACACACACACACACACACACACACACACACACACACACAATTGATGTAATCTCTATATGTCTATTTTGCTATAAAGAAATACATTTTATGCTACACTTGATACCTAAAGTTCATTCTAATTGTTTACGGGAATTAACCCTTTTGTTACTTAAATTTCACAACTTATATTTCAATGATAAAAAATGTATTTACAAGAATTATGCATTAATATTGTTTTACTATTATGTTCAATATGGCAAATTGTATTCATAAAATAGATTTTACAGGAGCTTGCTAGGCCTCTGTTTCACAAAAATTATTCAAATTTGTCCTCAAATTGAGAGTTTGTATTATGTTGCTTATGATAATTCAGACCATAGCACTATTTTTGTCAGAGATAGTGATGACCGCAAGAATATAAAAGAACTTTCTAGCTTTAAAATTTAGTACAGGGAAACCTTTCCATTTACAAAGAATGAGTTTAAGTAAATGATCAATAGTGAGGTAGGGTGAATGTTTTGTGAACAAGTATGCAATGAGATAGATATTGGAGAAAGAAATTTTGAGATGTTTCAATGGAGACCTTATTCTATCTTTGGCTACAAGACAGCCTGTGAACCACAGATTATTCTATCTTTGGCTACAAGACAGCCTGTGAACCACAGATTATTCTATCTTTGGCTACAAGACAGCCTGTGAACCACAGATTATTCTATCTTTGGCTACAAGACAGCCTGTGAACCACAGATTATTCTATCTTGGGTTGGAAGGTTGGTAGTCAACCAAGGAATAATTTTATCTTGGGTTGGAAGGTTGTCAGTCAACCAAGGAATAATTTTATCTTGGGTTGGAAGGTTGTCAGTCAACCAAGGAATAATTTTATCTTGGGTTGGAAGGTTGTCAGTCAACCAAGGAATAATTTTATCTTGGGTTGGAAGGTTGTCAGTCAACCAAGGAATAATTTTATCTAGGGTTGGAAGGTTGGTAGTAGACCAAGGAATAATTTTACCTTGGGTTGGAAGGTTGTCAGTCAACCAAGGAATAATTTTATCTTGGGTTGGAAGGTTGATAGTAGACCAAGGAATAATTTTATCTTGGGTTGGAAGGTTGATAGTAGACCAAGGAATAATTTTATCTTGGGTTGGAAGGTTGGTAGTAGACTGTTACGAAATGCCCGATATGGTTTATCTAATCTACCATACTTTTTTAGGATAAACAGGGTGTCTTGTTTAACGCACCATAATGGTTCTGTAAATGTAATTTTTCATCATGTCGCGTGAAGCGTATATGTTTTATATTTAATGTGGTAGTGAGTTATTTCATCTAGTCGCTATCACGACTAATTTCAAAAATATTATGTATGCATTAATGTTGTTGCATTACGTATATTTATTTTGTATAGTATTCCTACGTCATACTTCGTACCTATCGTATATTCTTCTAGTAGTTTTGATAAAACCCATTCCAATTAAATTAGACTATCGGAAGGGTGTGTTTATTTTTTCATGTTCAGCTCGCCGGTGATGAGCAGCCAGATGGGTTTACGAATTCCATGACGTCTGGCGTGCCAATACTACTATGACCCACCAATATAGTGCCGACGTACAGGTACAAATGTGGAGGGGAAAGCGACCGTGCCAGAGAGAGAAGGCCATGTCAACTTGGATTTAGTGAAGTAGTGTTTAACTACATGTGAAACACAACAAGTAGTGTGTTGACTACATATAATTTACAATAGTAGTGTTTGACTAAGTGTGAAACACAACAAGTAGTGTGTTGACTACATATAATTTATAACAGTAGTGTTTTGACTGCATAAGTGTTTATATGAAAGTATACTAGAGCCATTTGTACACAAAGTTTACATGAATTTGCTATTTCTTTTGACCACCTGAATTTGACGTAGTAGTCAACTTGTATTTCATATATATTTTATTGTTGTTTTGCCTTTCTGTGTGTTGTTATCACATCATTAGTACTTTTGTTTAATATAATCATTGTTTTCCCCGAACGTGTTTGTTGTTTCTTTGAAACTCTGCCCGGTCTTAAAGGGTCGGTTCAACAACGTTACAATTTTGGTGGCAGCGGTGGGATAGTACTTTCTATCCGAGAAACTAGAAGTAAGTGCGCGTATCGAAAAAGAAAGGTTTCAACATGAACAGGAGACAGAGCGCGAGAAATTAGAACTAAGCGCGTGTATTAAAAAAGAAAGACTCCAGGAAGAACGATAGGCCGAAAAGGAAAAATTAAAACTAAACGCGCGCATTGAAAAAGAAAGACTCCAGGAAGAACAAGAGGCCGAAAAAGAAAAGTTTCAGCGTGAACAGGAGTCAACAACAACAAAGAGCATATTAGTACAGTACACAATATTCTTTAAAAAATAAAACTGCAGAATGTGCAAAATTAAACAACACCTCATTTTTTCCCCTCCATCTTACAAACATGCATGATAAAGAAGTAAGGTTGCTTGAAGATCACAATCAATCTGGTATGTATTCTACATACTAGATCACTATTATAATAAAATAACTGGTGGCAGAGGTGAGTCAAGGCATATGACCTATAATTCATTACAAGAAAGGGTGAACAAAATGTTTAAGCATTACAAGGTTCCGATGTAGAGTGTCTTTATTGATTAAAAAACATGCATAAATAACATTAAATAAAGAATACAAAAATAATGAAAGTATTTATATGCCAAATATATGAAAATCAATGTCTGTGTGTGATTAGGATTTTTAATGTAGCTTTAACAATTTTTCAGTCGTATCGCTATGATGTCTGCAGTGAGGCAGTGTAAAGTGATGTCTAGAACTGGGGCATCATGCCGCAAACATGTAGCATAATGTCCCACCCAATCACATTATCCTGACACCAGTCCTAACAACACTAACCTTTTAATGCTGAGCGCCAAGCAAGGCAGTTTTACTACCATTTTTGTAAGTCATTGGTATAACTTGGCCGGGAATCAAACCCAGAATCTCATGCTTCCACAGCAGACACTCTAACCACTATGCTATCAGAGCGGTAAAATCAATGGCATATTTTACACTTGAGCGCTGATAACACTTTAGTACTGATGAACATTATGAAAAGTCAAAGTACAAGAAAAAAGCAAATTTTGTAGTAAATTATGTTTCTCCGAGAATACTTACCCGATCACATTACTTTAGGGATATTAGCCTGCTACCTCGCGAATCCAGCCCTACCAAAAGACGAAAATTCGTCTTTCCTGTCTATGTCATATAGACAAAGGGCAATAACTCTTGCCCCTTACCTCCCCTTGCTACCCGCTAGGTGTCGCTGTTTCTTTAGTTTTTAAGCTGAGCGGTATATAAAACATGAGGATGCTCGCATGGCGGGGTGGTTGGGAGGGTTTCTTAGTAATGTGATCGGGTAAGTATTCTCGGAGAAACATAATTTACTACAAAATTTGCTTTCTCCTTTGAATACGTTCCCCGATCACATTACTTTAGGAGAATAAGTAATAGGAGGAGGGAATGCGGAGCATCCGACCTCCACCCCGGGTATCCTCTAGGGAATGATGGTTGGATTCCCCATGTTAATGATAACCCGGTCTCCTAACTTTCAATCAGCAACACAGCCCAGGGTCACATGATATGTGACCCCTTTATACGGTTAAGAAGATAGTTATTGAAATCTTCTTACCTACGAAATTTTATCTGGCGAATCCAGCGAAGCTAATAGGCTGTGCTGATTGTTGCACATGGGTCTGGTGGGCGTCTGGGCTGCCCAACACCGGACCTACTAGAATCAATGTTTGCCTCTGCGAGTACAAACTTGAAGATAAAACTGTAGAAGGTTGACTCTGCATGTCAGCCAACAGCTTCTATAAGGTGACTGATTTGCGAATTCTCAGAGTACGCCGAGCGTATAACCCACTACAGCCATAAAGCAAGGGCTTGAATGGTGATATCTCATATTCCAGCTATCACCAGAAGAAAGAGGTGCTTGTATGTGACCTGACTCACCTCTATGCATTGAAATGGTGCTAGAGTGCACAAACAGGATCTTACATGGCTGTTGATCCTGACTTATCTATAAAGAAAGCGAGCTAATGATGACTCGTTGATCGCCAATGTATGGTAATCTATTTTGGACTACGAAGCCTGGCTGCGTCAAGAGGACCATCAAACCCTCTGATCGGAACGGAAGAGAGTTCGGGTCACTAGAAAGGACATGTAACTCGCTCACCCTGCATGCTGAAGCTAGGACTACCAAGAAACCCAATTTGTATGATAGTAGCTTTAACTAATCGTGGGTTAAAGACTCAATACTGTCTGAATTGAGTCATGTTAAAACCCAGGACAGATTCCATTTGGAAACAGGGTGAGGGATATAAGTCGATTGAATTTTTAAAATGTCTAAAAGATCTGACAAATCTTTGTCATGGCTGATAGCACATGTACCAGAATGGCGGAATGTGTCTGATATCATGGAGCGGTAGCATTTGAGAATAACTGGAGCCAGCTGTTTCTCCTCGAAAAGCCAGAGAAAGTTGGCCAGTTGAGGGATTGTGACACTCAGAGGAACAATGTGAATGATATGGTACCAGTCTCTGAAAACATGCCACTTGCCCTCGTAAACCTTCAGATTAGAGGGCCTTCTTGCTCTCGAGATTCTCTCCGCAATCAAAGATTTAAATTGTATGTCTTGCAAGGCTGTCTGGACAAGAACCAAGCTTGAACATAAAGACGGTCCGGACAGGGGTGCGGTTGCTTGTGAATACTTGTGCTGACTGTAATCTTCCTGGGTAGATCTATCGCCTAGATTGAGTAGATCGGAGACCCAGGAGTTGTTCCATCTGAGAGGGGCAATCAGAACCATCTGACAGTTCTGACCCCTTAACTTCTGGATTAATTTCAGTACCAAGACCGTGGGAGGGTAGGAGAATGACCACAACCCTTCCCAGCTGATTGATCGAGCATCCACGACCCAAGCTTCTGGGTCTGGAACCTGTGAGATGAAAGGTGGACAACTTGCGATTCCACCTTGTTGCAAAAGATCAATCATCGGACGTCCCCAAAGTGTGTCAATTGGAAGAAAGTCCGATTGATGGAGTGACCATTCTGTGTGAATGACTAGATAGAGTGTCAGCCAAGACATTGAGTCTGCCAAGAATGTGTCTGAATTGTACATTGAGGTGGAGATTGTCGAACCAATGTAGAAACTGCCAGTTCAGAATGCACAGGTCTGGTGATTGGTGTCCCCTTGTTTTGAGGCAAGGCACCACCACAACACCACAATGTTGTCTGACATAATGAGGGCAGTTTGTAATAAGAGTTGATCCTGCCCGAAATGAAAGGCATTGATGACAGCCATTATTTCTGAAAGGTTGATGTGGAAAGGGGCTCGCCCCTGGCACCCACGTGCCGCTGACAGTATCGAAGTCCGGCAACAGGTGGGCACCCCAACCGTAGGTATTAGTGGCGGAACATACCGTTATCCCCGCTTGGGGTATCTCCAGAGTAATCCCTGTGGACAGCCTACAGGGGTTGTGCCATTGACTCAAGAATGATCGTATCTCTGGCGTGAGCATGACTGTTTTCTGGGATCGAAGGGACTTGAAAAGGGCGCAATTACGCTAGCAACGTCCTTTGTAAAGGGCGCATAAAAGGACAGCTGAGCGGGATCAAGTCTGCTGCCGCATTGAATAATCCGAGGATCTGCAACTCTCTCGCTAAAATGCGCATCCTGTCGGAAACGGACTCTACGAGTGCAATTATCTGGATGATCGCAAACTCGAGGAAGCCTTACCAGATTCAGATCGGGAGAAACTCCACACCCAGATGGACCAAAATCCGGATTGGACAGATCAGACTTTATCCAGTTCACGAGAAAGCCTATATGATGTAAAGTGATATAAGATCGTTTCTGCCTTTGAGCAGAGTAGAACTTGACAGATGTTTCTGGAGGATGTCGTCCAAATATACTGCAGACGCAATAGATGAAGTCGAGCGGAACAGGGTGACGACGTAATCCATAACCTTGGTACTAGCCCAAGGGCTTAAAATAATGCCAAAAGGTATGACATGGAACTGATAAGCCGAGTCCCGACAAGCACAACGGAGAATGTCCGCTACTCGTGGGATAGGGACGTGAAATGTGCATCGGTCATATCTAGCCAGCTTATGATGGGGTTTAAGCGACGTGCCCTTCAGACATGCGTCACGACGTATCAGGTCTAGGTTGGCAGAAGCAGTCAGTGCATTGGCCATGGAATGGTGAGCTGCCCTGTTAAAAACCCTAGCTAACCGGGCCGTCGATTCCCAAGCATGTTCATTGCCAGATTTTTCAGCGATCCTGAAAATGGCTAGGGAGGCTAGGTCTAACAGTGAAGACGTAGCGACTACATTTCGAACCAGCTTGGACGTGGCATTGAACACAGTTTTGTCCACTTTATAAGACAATGCCGCAGACATATGGACTGCTGCCATATTTTTATCCCGAGCCAGGACCTCAGTACTGAACGCATCGGAGTGAGATTTGTACCATCGACCTGAAAACGACGCTGGTACTTGGCTTTCAGAAAAGAACGCCTTAACATTTCCTGGATCCCCTATACGTGTCGACAGACGGTCATTAATTTCCTTAATTTTTGTCGACTGGGGAAGGAGGCGGAAGGATAGAGTCTCTTCCCCCTCATCCAGATCGACCGACGGTCTAACCCTATAGTCGGTAATGGCAGCAGGAGGTGGAGGGCATTCTGAAGGGGCCTTAACACCCTATAAATTTCCTCCACTGCGGCTTTGAAGCTGAACTCAGTCCGTTCCATAGTTGGATCTGCATACAGCAGATTTGCCTGAGATTCATCGCACTCACTATGTGCATAATCTTGCTCTGGTAAAGCATCCCTATCGGGGTAATGCATACCAGGTGGCATAGATGACTCGATTCCGTAATCTCTGATAAAGGCATTCACTCTCCCTTGTGGATGAGCTGTTAGCCTATGGACGGCCGGCAATGCCGAATGAATTGATTGGCATATGTTTGGCCTGAACGTCTGCGACGGGCCGGCTATGACCGGCACCGACCGCTCGAATGGTCGGGTTGGATCGAGAGATTCATCGCCAACATCTGTGTCATGGTAGTGATATGTAACCGGTAGTACGGATTGACAGACGGAAACATCACTAGAATCATCGTCAATCCGATTTGTGCGGATTGCGGTATGATAAAAGTCCCCGTGCTGGTACAGCGGTACAGTCGGACGGACTGGTATATGACTAAAATCTCCATACCGTTGGACGACCGGTGCCTGTTGGGCTGGACGGCCGGAGCCGGATGGACTGTCAGTGCCGGCAAGTGTGGCGAATGGTCGGCCTGAAAGTCCTGTTCTGGTAAAGCTGCCATATCTGGGTAGCGCATACCAAGTGGCATAGATAACTCAATTCCGTCATCTCTGATAATGTCACTAATTCTCCCTTGTTTTAAAATCACACCGTCACGTATTTGACGTGACGGAAGGTGTACACCGGCAATACCGACTGATTTGTCTGGTATATGGTCGGCCGGAATGTCGGCGAAGGTCCGGCTATGACCGGCACCTGCCTCTCGAATGGTCTGATTGGACGGAGATACATCTATAACATCTCTCTCATGGTAGTGATATGTAACCAGTAGTACAGATTGACTGACGGGTACATCACTATAATTTCCGTAAATCCGATGTACAGCCGGTGCAGGTTGATGCCGGCTGGAAGACCGGTGCCATTTGGGCTTAACGGTCATTGCCGGATGGTCGGCCGGTGCCGGTTGATGCTGGCTGGAAGGTCGGCTGGACGGTCGGTGCCGGACAGTGTCGGCTGGACGGCCGGTGCCCGCTGAGCTGGACGGCCGGTGCCGGTTAGTGTCGGCTGGACGGCCGGTGTCGGCTGGGCTGGACGGCCGGTGCCGGCTGGAAGGTCGGCTGGACGGCCGGTGCTGGTTGGTGCCGGCTGGACGGATGGCTGGACGGCCGGTGACGACGAGCGTGCATAATATAACGGATCCAATTGATCCTGTATAAACCCCTTGTGTCCAGACTTACAGGCCCGAAAGCCATGCTCGGATCTGCGGGGGGACTTACGCCCACTGGGCAGCCTAATTGTGGAGGAACATTCCCCCAAAGAGTCGTAAACAGCCGTGGAAACGAGCGAGGGAAAGTTCTGGCCTGATGTCAAGAGTTGCGTCGTCGTATCTTGGTCCAAACAACTCATCTGGTCAAAATTGCACTGCTGAACTATGTCAGCCTTAATTTCCGTTTTTATCCCTCGCCTTAGCTGCCTTTTTGACTACGTCCGCCCACGTTTGCTCTGTCCACGTAGTACACAGACTGCATGTTTTTGAAGAAGTGCACCTTGTACATGCCATTGTCCACCTCTGCCTCTGATGTCTTCGTTGTCGACTTTGCTACTGAAACGACAAAAGAAGAGAACAAAGCACAAATTAAAAAATTCAGCATATTATTAATTCGATAATACTATAACCGTTATTAACAGAGTAGTCAAATTATTCGGTGCCATGTTAACTCTTAATGACCACACTAGTTATCGCCGTGAGCGTGTTGCAATATGTCGTTCAAGACGAAGTCTACTGAAACGAAAAGATGATAAACAAAGCACATTTAGCAATTCAACACGCCATTAAGTCGCTATTACCATAGCCGTAACTAACGGAGGAAGCGAAATGATTTAGTGTCGCGTGAACTCATGACTACAACACGAAATTCCGCCATTAAATAGTCGCAACTGGTCGTTCAGAGACGAAGTCTACTGAAACGGAAAAGAAGATAAACAAAGCACAAATTAACAATTCAGTACGCTATTAAGTCGCTATTCCATAACCGTAACTAACGGAGGAAGCGAAATGATTAAGTGTAGCGTGAATTCGTGACTACAACACGAAATTCCGCCATTAAATAGTCGCAACTGGTCGTTCAGAGACGAAGTCTACTGAAACAGAAAAGAAGATAAACAAAGCACAAATTAACAATTCAGTACGCTATTAAGTCGCTATTCCATAACCGTAACTAACGGAGGAAGCGAAATGATTAAGTGTCGCGTGAATTCGTGACTACAACACGAAGTCCGCCATTAAATAGTCTCAAATTGGTCGTTCAAAGACTTTTTTGAAGTCTACTGAAACGTCAAAGAAGATAAATAAAGCACAAATTATCAATGCAGCACGTTATTAGTCGCTAATATCGTAAACGTTACATACGGAATAAGCGAAATTATTGAGTGCTACATGTATTACATGCTAGTACCGCCATAAGCGTGCTTTTGACCACGTTGCAACCTGGTCCGAAGTCTAGAAAAGGTGACAAAGTCACTCAAATTGGAAAATATTGTAAAATAATGTATACGACCTGTAGAGGAATGATTATCCAACACAGTAATTCCAAATTTAACTTCGGATGGTCAGAATTTACACTAAGATGGCTTGGATTCATTGGAGGTCTAATTGGACGTGTTTTCGCGTCCAGCGAAGCTAAAAACTAAAGAAACAGCGACACCTAGCGGGTAGCAAGGGGAGGTAAGGGGCAAGAGTTATTGCCCTTTGTCTATATGACATAGACAGGAAAGACGAATTTTCGTCTTTTGGTAGGGCTGGATTCGCGAGGTAGCAGGCTAATATCCCTAAAGTAATGTGATCGGGGAACGTATTCAAAGGAGAAAATGAAAAATATATGAACAAAACTTTGAGAAAATCACTTCATAAGGATCAATTGGAAATTTTTTCTTAAGAAAAGCCTGAAACAAATATTATGATACCACAATCAATAATGAAAAGTTATCTCTCTAAACATGATTATAACTTTTGTACAATCTTTAGACATATCTTTATAAACATGTCCGGACAATTTCAGAATAATTAAGATGTATCTCATGTAAATCATATTTTTACAAAAAAAACATAATTTGGGCAGTTTTCATAAGGTTCTCTTTAACAAGCAAGATGATACATCTACACATGAATGTATTCTACAAGATGTCTGCAAATGAAAAAATTATATATATATATATATATATATATATATATATATATATATATATATATATATATATATATATATATATATATATATATATACACACACACACACACACACACTCAAGCAACATAATTAATTAAACAATTGTAGTATTAATATTCCAACTACTGTTTTTCTGTTAGTAATGGTTTCAGAAGCTGACCTCATTTGATCATGTTGTCCAGGTTATGACTGTTCCTTCTCAAGAATGCCCTACGAATAGAGCAACCAGAATGCACATTTATATATTTATATTGGTCATTGAGAAACTTTTATACGGTGAACTCACCCTATTTCTGCCCTACTTTTTTAAACTCAGTTATACACTACTTTTTTCAACTCAGTGATGCCCTACTTTTTTTAAACTCAGTTATACACTACTTTTTTCAACTCAGTGATGCCCTACTTTTTTTAAACTCACAGTTATACACAACTTTTTTTTAACTCACAGTGATATACTTGCTTTTAAGTCAAAACCAAATGTAACAGCAAAGATCTTGATCTGCCATACCATAATGTGCCTGCAGATCAGGATCTATGTTGTTTGTTCTAGTCATTACTCCTCACAAACTGCACTGACCCAGATCAGCTGATGCATTATACGAAGACAAATCCAAGTCTGTGTAGTTTGCTGTTGGACTCATCTTATAAATGAGTAAGCAAATTCAATGTTTTCCACAATAAAAGAGTATTTATATACAAGCTTGCCTATTGATAACTAATACAATTTTAGAATCTATTAGGAATTACATGTACAAAATGTTGAAGGAGGATATGTATACCATGTCACATACAGAATCTACCAAAAGATAGAAGAAAAAGACAATTTATTCCACACCAAGTGAAAAATATCTACAAAGAACTGGAGCAAATGTGTATACATTATTTTTGGTATTACAAACTCTTTTTGCATTTTTAAACATATACAATGAAAGATAAGTGTACATGTAAACTACATCTTTATTAAATATGTTAAGAAAAGTAATCTGCAATAATAATCAAGCAAGATTACAATTTACAAAGGAATAAGATTTAGTTTACAGTCAACATGATGTGAAGTGTTTTAATATGAATTTATCACAGATACTCAGTAAATTGCACTTAAAGGGTGTTTCCAGATAGTAACCAGGGCCTTCTGTTCTCCTTTGGGTCCATTGTAAGACATGTCTTCTACACCTAAACACGTCAACCTGAATAATAATAATAATAATAATAATAATAATAATAATAATAATAATAATAATATCAGTAGTAATAATGATAACATCAGTAGTAATAATATTAATAAATAATCATGGATCACAACAATTTCCAGAGTGAAAATAAATTGAACTGCATGGAAGCACATGAATATTGTTTGTAACATACCAATACCAAAAAAGTTTTTGACCTCTGCATTTGGTTTCATCCTGTACTATTGAAAATTGTAAATTTATCCCTCTAATTTGTGAAGAGATTTCCCATACCAAATTTTGAATGTTTTTTTTTTTTAACAAAAGATAGCTACAAAATGCCCCAAATGACAATAATGATGTTATCAATGTTGCAAGTACAGCCACTGTTCCTTTTTTCATTTTGGCAAAAGTATTTTATTTTGTTTAGTTTATATCTTGTTTTGATGTCTATTTTGGTTTCACATTAACTTCACGAATGCTGGAATTGGATGAAAGTCTTAATATCAACACCAATGAGATTTATTCACAAATATTTTTCAAGAGTGTAAACACCAATGGAATTTATTCACAACTGTTTGTCAAGAGTGTCAACAATAGTGAGATTTATTCAAATATTTGCCAAGACACCAATGAGATTTATCCACAAAAGTTTGTCAATAGTGTCAACATCAATAAGATTTATTCACAAAAGTTTGTCAAGATTATCAACAAACAGCCTCCACTGCAGCTTTGTCTGATCAAATTCTGGCCTGGGCAATCATGTTCACACTCCAGGTTTAATAATTGAAGTACTTGTAAAATATCCATTCAATGAATCATGTTCAGGTACTGTCCTTTTACTGAACCATTTTTTTTCCAGATATTGACAATCCTCTGTTATTGTTGCACAAAATGTTATACAGAATTACCTACTCTTTCTTTACTGCCTCAATACTGCTTCAGTATTGATGATTTGGTTATACTGTCCCAGTATATGTACTGATGACTTAGTAATACAGCATTAGTTCTGATGACTGGGTTATACTGCCTCAGTATTGATGATTTGGTTATACTGTCCCAGTACATGTACTGATGACTTAGTAATACAGCATTAGTTCTGATGACTGGGCTATACTGCCTCAGTATTGATGATTTGGTTATACTGCCCAGTACATGTACTGATGACTTAGTAATACAGCATTAGTTCTGATGACTGGGTTATACTGCCTCAGTACTGATGATTGGGTTGTACTGCTTAAGTACTGATAATTGGCTCAAAACTGCCCAAGTACTGATGACTTAGTAATACTGTCTCAGTACTGATGACTTAGTAATACTGTCTCAGTACTGATGACTGAATTACTTTTAGTTGACTGTAATAAGTGGACATTATTTCTATTCAAATCTATTCCAAACTCTGGCATGTCAATAACATTCTCAAAAAAAGTGTGGTTCAAATACAGTGAATGCATAAAATAATGAGGGTCTTTAAACTGATCACTTACATTTCCTTGAATAAACTGTACTTACTGTAGTATTTTGGCTGACATGTCACTGTGACATGATGAATACCTACACTCTTTTTCAAAAGACCAATATGACTGTACAATACTCAATAAAGAGACCAATGTTATATATGACTGTACAATACTCAATAAAAGGGGACCTAAATAAAGTGTACCTTTAATGGTAATCAGTTTAGAAAATTTCAAGATTTCATCAGCTTATTGTTTCATGGTAATGTATGGCAAATCTATTTTCAAAAAATACTAAGGGTGTTTTTTTTCACCCAATGATATAGAGAAAGTGCAAAATAACATGAATTTGTAAGATGTCATTCTATATTATAATGAATTTGCCATAATATCTCTGTCATTCATGACTTAAAACTAAGGGAGATAATCAATCATCCAATATCAAACAAGGAATCCCCCAGACAAGAAGCATACTCAGCGAACCTCTTGAAGGGGGTCATAACAGGGTCCTCGATTACTGTTTGCCAGAATTACATTACAGACAGATGAACTGGGGACCTCTTGTAGTATGTATGAAGAAAGTTAAGAATATTCTACATATTACCTATCTCAGACATCATGACAATGCCATCTCAACAAGTTACCTATCTCAGACACTGTCATAATGCCATCTCAACAAGTTACCTATCGCAGACACTGTCATAATGGCATCTATGCATATTACATATCTCGAAACTGTCATAATGCATCTACGCATATTACCTATCTCAGACATAATGGCATTTATACATACATGTATTACCTATCTTTGTCACCATCATTATTATGATATCTACACATATTACCCCTTTCTGACACCATCATATAGGCATCTACACCTGGAAATGGGAGTCTATGAGCCATACATAATGTGAATGAACTGAATTCTTTTAGAATGTGTGACACACCTCTCATTTTCCAAATCATCACAAGTGTTCCATTATATCACATACCATAAGAGTTGATCTAATTGAGTTGATTTCAAAATATGTACGGAGTCTTATGTAATGGTAATAGCACCATTGGCAGGTAAATTGATGTTTTTGTAATTGGTAATAACATCACTGACTGGTAAATTGATAACTTGTATGCAATGGTAATAGCAAAATTGACTGGTAAGTTGATAACTTTTATGTAATGGTAATAGCATCATTGACTGGTAAATTGATAGACTTTTTGTGATGGTAATAGCCAAATTGACTGATAAATTGATCAACTTTTTGTGATAGTAATAGAATCATTGATTGGTAAATTTATCACTTTTATGTAATGGTAATAGCATCATTGGTAAATTGATCACCTTTTTGTGATGGTAATAGCATCATTGCAAATTGCTAATGAGGTAGTAAAAGCAAATTGTTACACACAATATTGTAGTAATGCCAGACAGTAACATATCAGCATTTGCAGCTGAAACCAATTTTGCAAATTATACTAATGAATACTAATTGCAAATTATACAAATGAATACTAATTGCAAATTATACTAATGAATATTAATTGCAAATTATACAAATGAATACTAATTGCAAATTATACTAATGAATATTAATTGCAAATTATACAAATGAATACTAATTGCAAATTATACTAATGAACACTAATTGCAAATCATACTAATGAATACTAATTACAAATTATATTAATGAATACTAATTGCAAATTATACAAATGAATACTAATTGCAAATTATACAAATGAATACTAATTGCAAATTATACTAATGAATATTAATTGCAAATTATACTAATGAATACTAATTGCAAATTATACTAATGAACACTAATTGCAAATCATACTAATGAATGCTAATTGCAAATTATACTAATGAATTCAGAACTCTACCCCTGACATAACAATGTGGTGATGATGGTGCCATTTAACCGAGAGAGCTTGTTGACTGATTGGATTTTCCCATAACAAATTCTCATTATAAATCCAGACAATACAAAGTTGTTTTTATGATTAGACTTTTAGCAGAGTTAATAAAACCTAGCAATGAGATTTCTGTCATACCTCTGCCAGGGAAATAGCTATATTGTGAACCTTGTATCAAAAACATTTTGCTTTCTTAGTTTACAGTGTTTTAAAATCAGAATTACATTTAATCTTCGACATGGTGTGCAGTGTTCCCTCAAACAGCAAAACAAGATGGATACTTATTACTGTCTCATTAAAGCTTAATATAGACTAAGCAATTCCAATGCTTTTAAACAGCAAAAATATATTTTTTACTAAGAGTACAAACTTTAACATTTATTGTACTATTGTTCTATCAAGCTGCCTTTCTGTATCCCTTTTAAACCAGTTAACATTGATGTGTATATCCCTCAGGCATTCAGACTGTATCAGGCCTAGTTGGCAATACCATGTTCAAGAAAGAAATGATGCATAAAGAATATCTAGTCACCTTTAAAAAATGTACTTCATTAAAGTGTTTATTTGACGTTTTAATGGATAAATGAATAAATGACATTCTGACACCATAACATCTGACATATTCTATTATGATGTTCAGTTTTACGGAGTATGTACCAGTCAAATCCATAGATCTCCTTGTCATGTTTGTTGAATACTGCAATTCCACAATCCCTCAATGCCTAATCCATATAAATGTGTGAGTTCTCTTCAGAAATGCACAAATTTCAACTGAATTTCAAACTTCTGGAGGCAAGATTTGTCAAGTTATATATTGTTTAATTAAAGATTTTGACATACAACTTGAGGCGAACACTGAAAAGTTTTAAATAATTTCTTAATTATGTTAATTGATAGATTTACATAATATATTTATGAGATTTTATTGAAAAATTCTTGCCTGTTTTCCAAAATGGGCTGAAGTTTGTCCTTATTCCATGTCCTGTCTCTTGAGACAATTACCACCAAACCAGTTTTCCTCGTAATTTCCCACAAACGAACTAGCCAGGCTGAAACAAAATTTAGAAATTATTAAAAGGTGACATCTCACAAACATATATTATTCACTATAGTTGAAACAAATGTACAAAGTAAAATAATTTCAAATGAATGTATCAATTCCCATTTTGATCACAAACAAAAATATCACTTACCATCATAATTCCAAATTTTTAAAATAAAATGAAAATTAAATCCAATGCAATGTCAAAATGTTACATATTGTACCATTATATTTAATATGGTACTTGAAACTAATTCAAGATGTTAACTTTTGAAGGAAAAGGTAAATTCTGAAAACCTTAAATGCATGCTTTTCTGCACAAGCTCTCCATTTTGTCTAGAAGAATTACAATTTTTAAAATATGGCTTATAAAATTTACAACTCACTAGAAACATCTGTTGCAGTAAAATACTACTGTAAATTTAATACTTTTGAAGGGGTACCAATTTTAGGTCGATTTTATTGATACAACAAAATAGAAAGTTTTGAATATGGTTTCTGTTATATCACTCCATTGTTGTAAAGTGCTTCATTTGAATATGGTTCCTGTTATATCACTCCATTGTTGTAAGGTGCTTCATTTGAATATGGTTCCTGTTACACCACTCCCACACCATAAGGCTATTATAATTACTATATACATCACTAATCACCATTTGGCCCTTCATTATAACATCTGTCATAAGGCATGATGGTCACAGATCCCGTCAATTTAACGTGGTATAAAAATTATATGTATCCTGTATTTCATAATAAGGTGGCTGCACTATAAGGCAGCACACCCTGGCTCCCATGGACAGCTTTATAATGAGGGAATGCTGTAGATAGATCTTATATATCAAACCACTGAGACAATTTTACACACAAAAAAAAAACGTAGTCTAACAATTCTGATGTTATGTGTCACAGAATTTGGGGAAAAAAAACATAACTTTTGTTATGCCTGAAAAAATTTGACAATTTTTCGTTGTGCATGCATACAATGTTAACTAGTGTGAACATGTGTTTTTCCAGACAAGCAACAGAACCAACATATGTCTTGCCAGAAATTACTTGCGGTGAGGAACATTATAATCACGATATGCACGGGTATTTTATATTACTCACTGTCCTATAAATTTAAACAAGATTAATGTATAACCGACACACTGGTCGCTTTGGATCTTGCCAAGGAGTGCACGTATCTCCATTGTATTCTAAAGCCATAGGGGTGAGTGTTAAATTTATATTTCATTTGATATGCGAAGTTTATTGAGTTTGTATTGAAATATTGTGTAATGATTCATTTATTACAATGCAGATTTGAAATGTTGTGAACTGTGAATTTCAAGTTGCTATTAAGAGTTTAATGTATTAGCATTTTCCAGAACTCATTATTATACCAGTTTGGTTTTATTGTAGCTAACTGAGTCTAATGAGTCTAACTGAGTCTAACGGGTTTAACGAGGCTAATGAGTCTAACGGGTGTAACAAGTCTAATGAGGATAACAAGTGTAACGAGTGTGATGAGTTTAGCTGATGAGTTTAGCTGATGTGTAGAGCTATCTTCAGCTGTCTATATGTACGTATGTCTGTACATGTGGTGGAGCCACAACTGTAGACATAACTAATACAAGGGTACTGTATGCTGTCTGTACATGTGTATATGTATGACTGTACATGTGGTGGATCCATGAAGGGTGTGAGCGGCTGATACAAGTGTGGCCCATCCCAAGGGACGAGGTCAAACTGTGCGGTTTATCAGCGTATGAATCGTGTGACTGACTGTACAGGGGTAAAGAATCATGTTTGTTCCAATTGTTTTTTCAACTGGTACATTTTTATTTACATGAGATTATTTTGAATCTTAGTAGTATTCCAGGAGATTTGTGAATCTTGCTTACAGTGCAGAACATTTGAAACGTATTTGAAAACTTGAGATTGTTTGAATCTCAATCCTAGCCTATACGTGAAATTATGTGAATATCTTAGTGAATATTATTATTTCAAACTGAGGTTTCTTGAATCTGTATATCATATAGATATAATATTATTGATTTATTTTCAATGTGTGAATGTTAGTAATTGGATCAATTTATGTTGAGAGTGTGTGAGAATCATGGTATTTATACTTCATATACTTTCTTTACTAATTAAGTTAATACATTTCCATCTTTCACACATTGTGTTTGAGTTATTCATTTAATCCAAAATACACTTGGTTTCAATTCTGTGACATTATGGCCGACCTGACAAAATTGCATCTGTCAAACCAGCTGCAACTGCCTCATTGTATAAGAATGAAGCAAAAGCTCAGAACAATGTCAGTCAGATTAACAAGATGACACCGTATTTAATTTTGTATAAAAAAATTGTCTCAATATTGGTTTATATATAAATGGAAGTTTTCCATTTAACATTTATTATGAGCCTTAAACAGTGAAATCTGCTTAGGACACACCTCCATTAAAAGGACACATGATCATAAAGGACAACTTAATGTCACTCCTATACCAGTTTTATCAAAGGACACCTGTCCACAAAGGACACATATTTGTGGCCAGTTGGGGTCTTCTCTATAAACCATTTCAGTGCTCAGCTTTTTAGATGGAAAAGTTTATGCAAATACACTAAATGATTTAGGGTCTGATTACCTTGTGGATTGCCAGTTCTCTCCAGAAAAGTGACCACAGTGATGTCATGACTGCCCACCTCATTTGAAACCCAGGTCAGCTGGAGTCAAAATAAAAACTGAGATAGACACTAATTTACTAATCTAATATGATGCCATCTCAAACAAGAATGCCACCAAAGATGGAATGGCACTATTTTCTGTCTGGATGGTTAAATACATTAACTTCTCATGAAGCATTTATATGTCAAGAAACTTGACTGTACAAGCAACATTATTTGAAAAACTGAGTTAAATCCAACAATTCAAAATACCACTGGTACAATTCAAATAGTAAATAATGCAATATTCCTCATGACTGATGTCCAATAACAGTCAAACACAATACTTGATGTATAGAAAGAGCAATCTAATTTGTAACCACAATACTTGATGGCTCGGCCATGTCTGCAGAATGCCCCCTGACTCACTACCAAGGGTGGCACTGAGATGGACCCCACAGGGGAAAAGGAACCATGGCAGACCCAAAGAGACCTGGCGATGAACTGTGGAGAGAGACCTTAAGACCAGAGTCTTCACCCTTCAGACCGCCCCAGCAATAGCAGCCGACAGACCGAAATGGAGCTCCCTTGCTGTTGCCTCAAGCATCAGACGGCTCAGACAGGATTGATTGATTGATTGATACTTGATGTTATATAAAAAGACTGATCTAATTTTTAACCACAATACTTGATGTTATATAGAAAGAGTGATCTAATTTTTTAACACAATACTTGATGATATATACAAAGAGTGATCTATTTTTAAATGCAATACTTGATGATATTATAGAAAGAGTGATCTAATTTGTAACCAAAATACTTGATGATATATAGAAAGAGCGATTTAATTTTTAACCACAATCCTTGATGATATATACAAAGAGTGATCTAATTTTTAACCACAATACTTGATGATATTAAAGAAAGAGTGATCTATTTTTAAATGCAATACTTGATGATATTATAGAAAGAGCGATTTAATTTTTAACCACAATCCTTGATGATATATACAAAGAGTGATCTAATTTTTAACCACAATACTTGATGATATTAAAGAAAGAGTGATCTATTTTTAAATGCAATACTTGATGATATTATAGAAAGAGCGATTTAATTTTTAACCACAATCCTTGATGATATATACAAAGAGTGATCTAATTTTTAACCACAATACTTGATGATATTAAAGAAAGAGTGATCTATTTTTAAATGCAATACTTGATGATATTAAAGAAAGAGTGATCTATTTTTAAATGCAATACTTGATGATATTAAAGAAAGAGTGATCTATTTTTAAATGCAATACTTGATGATATTAAAGAAAGAGTGATCTATTTTTAAATGCAATACTTGATGATATTAAAGAAAGAGTGATCTATTTTTAAATGCAATACTTGATGATATTATAGAAAGAGCGATTTAATTTTTAACCACAATCCTTGATGATATATACAAAGAGTGATCTAATTTTTAACCACAATACTTGATGATATTAAAGAAAGAGTGATCTATTTTTAAATGCAATACTTGATGATATTAAAGAAAGAGTGATCTATTTTTAAATGCAATACTTGATGATATTAAAGAAAGAGTGATCTATTTTTAAATGCAATACTTGATGATATTAAAGAAAGAGTGATCTATTTTTAAATGCAATACTTGATGATATTATAGAAAGAGCGATTTAATTTTTAACCACAATCCTTAATGATATATACAAAGAGTGATCTAATTTTTAACCACAATACTTGATGATATTAAAGAAAGAGTGATCTAATTTTTAACCACAATACTTGATGATATTAAAGAAAGAGTGATCTATTTTTAAATGCAATACTTGATGATATTATAGAAAGAGCGATTTAATTTTTAACCACAATCCTTGATGATATATACAAAGAGTGATCTAATTTTTAACCACAATACTTGATGATATTAAAGAAAGAGTGATCTATTTTTAAATGCAATACTTGATGATATTAAAGAAAGAGTGATCTATTTTTAAATGCAATACTTGATGTTATAAAGAAAGAGTGATCTATTTTTAAATGCAATACTTGATGATATTAAAGAAAGAGTGATCTATTTTTAAATGCAATACTTGATGTTATATAGAAAGAGTGATCTATTTTTAAATGCAATACTTGATGTTATATAGAAAGAGTGATCTATTTTTAAATGCAATACTTGATGATATATACAAAGAGTGATCTAATTTTAAACACAATACTTGATGATATTAAAGAAAGAGTGATCTAATTTTTAACCACAATCCTTGATGATATTAAAGAAAGAGTGATCTAATTTTTAACCACAATACTTGATGATATTAAAGAAAGAGTGATCTAATTTTTAACCACAATCCTTGATGATATTATAGAAAGAGTGATCTAATTTTTAACCACAATACTTGATGATATATACAAAGAGTGATCTATTTTTAACCACAATCCTTGATGATATTAAAGAAAGATCAAATACTTTAAAAAAAAGTCTAAATATTGAGGCATGTAACTGTAGAGTCTAAGACACTAAGTGATGGACAGAACTGAAAGCAAATCTGGGGAACATGAAATATAGGTCACAGGGGTCTATTATTGTTTACACTTTTAATACTTCTTACACAGCAACTACATTATCTTGAAATCAAATTTTAAATTTTCAGGCAGCAGTGTCTGAGAAACTCACATCAATACCATTCTGTCTATGGTTACTTTTTCACTGACACAGGTTTGAAAAATACACAGGTGTGTATTTACATATATATGAGGTTTAAGAACATAAAAATGGCTATGTGATAACAACAGAAAAAAAATGCAATTTTGTTGATACCAAACTAACTAAATATATACCCTACATACCTGCTTGAAGGTAACTCTCTGTGGATTTAGCACTACTGTATCTAGGGAGGCAGATCCTGTTTCCCAATTGGGTCTAGAAAACAAAATTTTCTCTCCATTTTGGAGCCTCATGGCAGTATTTATAAAGTGTCCACCATAATCCAATGCCAGGACCTATGTAAAACATTTAATACTGTCAAATCTACTTATGTAAAACATTTAATACTGTCAAATCTACTTATGTAAAACATTTAATACTGTCAAACCTACCTCTGTAAAACATTGAATACTGTCAAATCTACTTATGTAAAACATTTAATACTGTCAAACCTACCTCTGTAAAACATTGAATACTGTCAAATCTATTTATGTAAAACATTGAATACTGTCAAACCTACCTATGTAAAACATTGAATACTGTCAAATCTATTTATGTAAAACATTTAATACTGTCAAACCTACCTATGTAAAACATTGAATACTGTCAAATCTATTTATGTAAAACATTTAATACTGTCAAACCTACCTATGTAAAACATTGAATACTGTCAAATCTACTTATGTATAACATTGAATACTGTCAATCCTACCTATGTAAAACATTGAATACTGTCAAACCAACCTATGTAAAACATTGAATACTGTCAAACCAACCTATGTAAAACATTGAATACTGTCAAATCTATTTATGTAAAACATTGAATACTGTCAAACCTACCTATGTAAAACATTTAATACTGTCAAACCTACCTATGTAAAACATTGAATACTGTCAAACCTACCTATGTAACACATTGAATACTGTCAAACCTACCTATGTAACACATTGAATACTGTCGAACTTACCTATGTAAAACATTGAATACTGTCAAACCTAACTATGTAAAACATTGAATACTGTCAAACCTACCTATGTAAAACATTGAATACTGTCAAACCTACCTATGTAAAATATTGAATACTGTCAAACCTACCTATGTAACACATTGAATACTGTCGAACTTACCTATGTAAAACATTGAATACTGTCAAACCTACCTATGTAAAATATTGAATACTGTCAAACCTACCTATGTAAAATATTGAATACTGTCAAACCTACCTATGTAAAATATTGAATAATTTCAAACCTACCTATGTAAAATATTGAATATTGTCAAACCTAGAAGGATCTATGTAAAACATTGAATACTGTCAAACCTACAAGGACCTATGTAAAACATTGAATACTGTCAAACCTATAAGGAGCTGTGTAAAACATTGAATACTGTCAAACCTATAAGGAGCTGTGTAAAACATTGAATATGGTCAAACCTACAAGGAGCTGTGTAAAACATTGAATACTGTCAAACCTACAAGGAGCTGTGTAAAACATTGAATACTGTCAAACCTACAAGGACCTATGTAAAACACTGAATACTGTCAAACCTACAAGGACCTATGTAAAACATTGAATACTGTCAATCCTACAGGGACCTATGTAAAACATTGAATACTGTCAAACCTACAAGGACCTATGTAAAACATTGACTACTGTCAAACCTACAAAAACCTATGTAAAACATTGAATTCTGTCAATCCTACAGGGACCTATGTAAAACACTGAATACAGTCAAACCTACAAGGATCTATGTAAAACATTGAATACTGTCAAACCTATAAGGACCTATGTTGAATACTGTCAAACCTATAAGGACCTATGTAAAACACTGAATACAGTGAAACCTACAAGGACCTATGTAATACATTGAATACTGTCAAACCTACAAGGACCTATGTAATACATTGAATACTGTCAAACCTACAAGGACCTATGTAAAACATTGAATATGGTCAAACCTACATCTTAAGCATGACTGATTTTGCTTTAAGAGGGGCCCGGAGTGGCCGAGTGATTTAAAGCGCTTTCCGTTACGGATCACTGCTGTCTCACCTTTGTCTGCGTGTATTTGAGTCTAAGATTCGACTAATGTGGTTATGTGAGAAAGCTTGCCAGTAGCTTCTTGTGGGTCAGTGGTTCTTTCCGGGTTCTTCCTCCACCAATAACACTGGCCACCATGTATAGCCTATCATGTGCTGAAAAATGGCATTAAACCCTACAACAACTTTTGCTTTAACATGAAATAATATGACTATGTCAGTACTAAAACATTGAATACTGTCAAACCCACATCTTAAGCATGACAGTATTTGCTTTAGTAAGAAATAATATGCCTATGTCAGTACTAAAACATTGAATACTGTCAAACCCACTTCGTAAGCATGATTGTTTTTGCTCTAATATGAAATAATATGACTATGTCTGCAAGCAATTTCCAGCTATATCATCAACAGTGAAACTCTAAACTGTAAGAAAGTGGTTAATTGTACCAAAAGACCCAAGTGGGCCTGATATCAATCACCTGGCTAACATTGACCTCTTAGTCATATATGTGAACAGTTGACCAAACTAATCTTAGTCAGTAGAACCCATTGGTTGAAATTTCTTTTGATGATGTTTACTGCATACATTTTGAAATAACTATTTCAAGGTTTCTCTATTTTTCTGTATCTTCTTCCATACTTGATAGTTTATTAAATCATTTGTCCAATACTGAAAGATTTTTATTGGTCAAATTCTGCTAAGCAATATATTGTTACCTAAAGTTGTTTTAAACTTAGTAATTGAGGCCATATTTAGTAGCATATCAGCAATGTTGTATAAAAATTGAAAAGCATTTAAACTGATTTGCTTGACATCATATTTGGTAATTTTTTCTTGAATTTTTGGGGAGAAGAAACAGTTAAAAGATTGTCATATTTAGTTTTAGTAACATAAGTCATATTTGGGGGCAGTTTATTACCAACAAACTGAAAGCCCATCATACCTCAATGCTTTCTGTCAAATTTAGTAATATTCTGCTGAGTGGTTTGAAAGAGTTTTGAATTTTTAAAAAAATTAGTTTCAGTAACTACCTATGTTTGACGGCAAACTGATATCTTTGTACAAAATTAAATGCCTTCATTACATGATGCTTTACTTCATTAGTAGCCAAATTCTTTTGAGTGGTTTATGTAAACAAGTCACTTCAAACATTTCAGTAATGCCAACTTTATTTGAAACTGTGAGTCCTGATGTTTGATCAAAGGAGGTATCTTTTCTATCTTAAATGCAAGCCATCAACAAAATTTGCCCGACATGAAGGACAATGAACTCAAGTTCACTCTCTAGATATCCAACATTAAAGAATAAGAAAATGTTAATATTTTCATGAAGGACAAAGAGGGATCTTGATTGGGAGCTTTCAAATACAAACTTAAATCTTTCAAAATAATACATGCATGAAAAAAAAATTTTTTAGTCTCCCTAAAAACATTCATGGAGAAAATCCACTGAAATAAAGATAACAAGAAACAGGTTTGATTTTTCAAATGCATGTGACATATGTGTATTAGTATAACAGGATTTATTTATTAAATGCATGTGACATGTGGTAGTGTAACAGGAATGATTTATTAAATGCATGTGATATATGTATGTAAGTGTAACAGGAATGATTTATTAAATGCATGTGATGTGTTAGTGTAACAGGATTGTTTTATTAAATGTATGTGACATGTGTTAGTGTAACAGGAATGATTTATTAAATGCATGTGACATGTATGTAAGTGTAACAGGAATGATTTATTAAATGCTTATGATGTGTTAGTGTAACAGGATTGTTTTATTAAATGTATGTGACATGTGTGTTAGTGTAACAGGAATGATTTATTAATTGCATGTGACATGTGTGTGTTAGTGCAATTCATCACCAAAGTATGTCTAGTATTTTGCACTGACCATCATTTGTCAGACTGTTGTTGTTGTTGTAGGGTTTAACGCCATTTTTCAGCAGAAAATAAGCTATACATGGCAGCCAGTATTATTTGTAGAGGAAGAAGCCGGGAAAACCCCCTGAAAGAATCACCGACCCACAAGAATCTACTGGCAAGCTTTCTCACATACCCACATTGGCTGAATCTGAACCCAAACAGGCAGAGGTGAGATGACAGTGATCCGTAACGGTAAGCGCTTTAGACCCCTCGGCCACTCAGGGCCCATTTGCTAGATTGAATTGCAGAATGTCCTCTGACATACATGCTTATGACCACTGAAAACATAAATCCAAGTAAATGTTCAGCCTATTTACATGCTATATGACCATTGAAAACATAAATCCAAGTAAATGTTCAGCCTATTTACATGCTATATTAGTATAATGACTGTCAAAAATGTAATAAGTCATTGTGAGGTGTTTTGTATTGGGCTATTTATTGTGCATTCTATACAAAGTTTCCTAGTACAAAGTAACACTTAGTTTAATTCTATCATAAATGGCTTTCTAAGCTAATTTCTTCTTCTTTTCTAAACAATACTGAATTATTGGGAAGAAGTTTGAATCAGTATCGGATGTGACTATCTTGTGTCTTCAATGTCTGACTCAAAAACACTGCTAGACATAGTTAAGGACGGGTTGAGTATATTCTTGGTTTTATCTTTCTATGAGCTTTCTTTAAGTCAAAAGATGCACTGTCCAGCATCTGATTAAATTTTATCAAAATCACAAGTACAATACCTGTTTGAAAGATGTGCTTGCAAGAAGTGGTCCCCTCCCAACACCTGCACCCAGCCAGACTAGAGAATCCACCAGTTTTTGAGTTGTCCCATATTTCTTGCATAGGTCTGCCACAGCCACGGGAAAGGGTTTTCGATAACCAAATTCTTGCTCCAGAATTCCTTTTAGTGCCACAACAGTATCAAACTGATACTGGGTGTTGGTAGATTTTACCATATGCGGCTTTACAGCACTCTTGTCCAATAAAATGGGATTGTCTGCAATAAGAAAGGTGACATGTGAGGAATCAAACATTATATTTTTATTTTAAAGGTGAAAAAAAGAATTATTGGAGAGTACAGTAGAAAACTTTGTTAATTGGAGCATGATTAAAATTCACAAATAAAATGAGAAATTGAAAATTTCTGTCAAATGAATATCTTGTTTCCATAAAGCTGATGAATGTGAAATTTCACTCTAATCATATTTATTTGGAAATCTCTTGTTACACTCATAGTAAAATCATTATTCCATATGGACTCTTGAGGAAGGCAATTATTTTCACACAAATTATTCTTTGTCATTCTAAAAGTAAAATAATAACTGTGTACTTTCTTTTATTGTCAATCACATCCATTGACTCTTCTTAAACTCTTTTGTTTTAAAGCATATGAAGGTAAGATTTACAGAATTGAAATATTCTATCTTCTGAATGGGTGTTAGGGGAAAAATATTAGAGGATGGGTGTCTGGTGAAAAAGATAAGAGGATGGGTGCTTGGGGAAAAATATAAGAGGATGAGCTAACAGGAGTCAGATTAACTCCTTGAATTACAAAATAAAGCTGAGTCCTCAGAAAACACAACTCTCATACTGAGCTGTTGATTACTCACTGGAGCAAACAACATCATCAAAATGTCAGGATATACTCTATGCAGTTTGTTTGAACAAATGTCAGAGAGCAACCATAATGCAAGAGTAGTTGGCCAGTAAATCATTCAGTCCTATTGACTGTATGTCTAATAAAAGTAACTATTTCATGCTTTCTATATTTTTTGTCTCTTTGTCTGTGTTTGATGGAACCTCAGCATAACTTACCCAATACTGAAAAGTCCTAACAAAAGAATGAAAAGTCCTAACATAAGAATGCAAAGTCCTAACAAAAGAATGAAAGTCCTAATATAAGAATGCAAAGTCCTAACATAAGAATGCAAAGTCCTAACATAAGAATGAAAAGTCCTAACATAAAAATACAAAATCCTAACATAAGAATGAAAAGTCTTAACATAAGAATGCAATAAGAATGCAAAGTCCTAACATAAGAATGCAAAGTCCTAGCATAAAAATAAAAAGTCTGAACATAAAGAATGAAAAATCCTAATGTAAGAATGCAATTTCTCAGAGTTGGTAAAATTCCCGTATGGTAAGCCCATTGGGGGATAAACCTGTTCTCTTTTCAGTAATAACGCTCATATCTGATAAAAGATTGCAATAATCTGTATTTAAGCTAGGAAGATCCTTTGCGTCACATGGGGCCGAATTCGGTTCAGCTGTTTTTAAAATGCTATAAAAAGTTGTTTTGTTGTTAGCAACACAGATAGATTATCTGCATATCTGAGCCATAAAGAGATTATAATGAAAAACAAATAAACAACTTTTTATTGATTTATGTTCTTTTATATTTACTAAATACATACAAACACACCTATATATATATATATATATATATATATATATATATATATATATATATATATATATATATATATATATATGTATATGTATATGTATATGTATATACAGAGATTTCCAAGACCTATTTTTGCTAATGTTGTGTATACAGGTTATATGAGAAAAATGAATGCCAAATACTACAATATTGATTACTGATTAAAGTCAATCTATAATTAATTTCCTAAAATTGTATTATAATTATCTGGAAGATAGGTTAACATTCGTTGTTCTTTCAGAAATATGTAACATACATGTCAGATTAAATACAAAATAAATTGTTCTCTTAATTAACAGACATCAGCATTGCTTTAAATGTATTATTATATTTGCTTTTTTTTCCTCTTCAATCATTTTGGAAAGAGACGCCACCACTGTCATCTCTTCCTCTGCTTTTCTCCTAAGAGCATTTGACTCTGTGACAAGCACAATGGGTCCTTTTATCTCTGCCTCTTCTGCTTTCTGTACAGAGGAAGCATGTAGGCTGGCAATGTTAGCTTCAAGAGGCAGCTTCTGGCTTTAAGTTCTTCCACTTCATCCAAGGCTAACTCCCATCTCTTTCCGTTTTGGTTTTTCTATCATCCTCCTCTGTTTTCATCTTATCCAGATATGCATGGTACTTATGTCTTGCAGAGGAACCATATGTCATTATTTCATTGCTAATGATGATTTCCAAAGGTCCACCTGCTTCTCTCCTTGTGTCAATGATTAGCCCTTGAGCTCTGAGGCTTTCTCTGCTGAGGTTCTCAACAGATAACTGTTTGTTGACATAAAATCCTCTCTCCACTGGTGCCTGCCCGTATGAAAACAACAACATTTTCTGGAGACCACACCAAAGTTCGACATATTCCTTTCATCAAGGTTGGGCGTGTTTTTTTCTCCATTTTTTAAAAAAAATAAACATTATCTATAAATCTAGTAATATTTCAAGCACTTCAAAGTACTGGGCAAAACGGGCTCAATTATAGTCTAACTATGCCAATCCGTTTGTTTCTTTGGAAAGTCTGTTAATCATGAAATGTGCAGGAGATGGCAGTATTAGTGCCATTCTGGTCACACTCAGGTTAGAAATTAAAAATCAATGATTCAGTTGCTTTAGTTCTGTGCACTTTTTATCATTTAATTATTTTCGTTATTGAAACAAACGGGGATGTATAGTCAGACTATAGATACACAAATCAATTTCGGCAATGTGATTTTAATTATTATTTTAATTATTTTTTTTTATTCCCTTTGGGGAAAAAGTCGAGGGTCGGCAATGAGAAACGGGGATATTCCGTCAACTGGAAATATGTTTTATTTAATTGTTTTATTTATTTACCTAATCAAATGACTTGATTTCTTACAGTTAAAAGTTTCACAGCACGTTTTGTTTAAATATACTCACAATTCAATAACAACAACTCTTGCTTAACTCTACTATAGTGTACGCATGCGCACTTTGAAACTGTATATCCGTGAATTGAATTTATTACAATGTATGTTTTTATATTAAATCAAGGAACATTATTATGTAGAACAAAATTTTTGAAAATGATTTTTGTCCCTCAAACGTGTTAAATAAAACCAACGGTATAAGTAAATTTAAACGGGCCCTCTTTTGCCATATCTCCCAAATCATCACATTAAACAATATCTTTTTTTTATACCCGAGGAGTACCGGTAATGAGTTAACATTATTTTGCCCAAAATTACCAATAGCTTATACTTCTGCATCTTCGTTCCACTAAATGAACAGTATGTAGTTACTAATTTGCAAGGACACCTTCTCCTATTGAAGACAAGTTGCTCGTCTTTAAATGGCCAAACAAAACAAAGCCTCTTTTGTTAATGCGGTGGCAATAAACTGAACGGGTCATCAAAAGAAAGAAACCAGGATAACTAGATTACATCTGAATCTAACAACCTCGGATAATTTTATTTGTGATTCTGGAAAGAAATTAATTTTTTTTTTTTTTTTTCAATTTTCAAAGATTTTTAAAGACCTCAGGGTAATATGCTCGATTTTCCCAAACTTTCAAGGCCTTGAAAATGCTACCTCATTTTTCCCAAACTCTCAAAGACCTTCAAAGACCGTACAAACCCTGATATATATATATATATATATATATATATATATATATATATATATATATATATATATATATATATATATATATATATATATATATAAATAAAGGCCATTTACTGGCAAGTGTAAAACATGATCCAATGCAAAATAGAGCACTGATTTTGCCGAAAGCATATTGGTTGGCAGGTGTGCTGTTGTATGAACTTAAATTCCTCATGACTGAATGCTTTCTATCAAGTGGTTGTTCGAAGTAGCTTCAATCGTCTGTTCTTTTTAGTAATCTAATTTGATTGGAGATTAACAACATTTGTGTACATTTTAAGGACTTTATGATAGGATGTGTTCCATCAAATTTGGTAAAATTCTGCTCTGGTTTTTTAGAATTTCTATTTTTAGTAATGGTGGCCATTTTTCACTTGCACTACTTGTAAGGACTTAATATTAACCAGAATGCTTCAGTCAAATTATGCCATGCATTTTTGGAGTAGAAGTCATTTTGTAAAAAATTCTAATGTTAGCAATGACTGCCAAATTTAATCGCAGAAAAGCATCATTTGTATAAATCTAAAAGACTTTTATGCCTGCTTTCATTAAATTTGGAAAATTTCTTTTAAGTGATTTTTGAGAAGTCACTAAAAGACTTTATTTCACTTTTATTTTAATCACCTTAGTTGATGGCAGATCAGCACCATTTGTAGTGATTTTGAAGGCTTCATGACAGATGTTTTCTGTCAAATTTGATTCAATTCTTGTGATGACATTTTGAGGAGTTATTTCAAGTTCTTCAATAGTACTGTTGACTTATAAGTTGTGTAAAGTTGTTTTCCATTTTATAATGGTGGCCATATTTGATAGTATATCATCATTATTTGAACAAACTTTAAAGACTTATATTTTCTGTCAAATAAGATCAAGTGTTGTTTAGCACTTTATAAGAAGTGTTTAAAACATTATTCTATTTTTAGTAATGGCAGCCATATTTAATTGTGGATTCACATCAGGAAAAATTTCATGCAAGGATTATGTGTGTCAGGTTTGGTTTTAATTGATTTCCTGGTTTTTGAGATGAATTTAAAAATGACAAATGTTGACAGTTGCATGAAACGTAACAAAGGGCCATATATTAATGTCACCCAGCCTCATGAGATAAAAACTGAACATAAACTATAAATCATGTTCCTGTTTCTATAAAGATACTGTGGGAATGTTATGGCTACAAATTGTTTACATGTATCTACCTTGTTTTCCACATCCCAAAACATACAGATCCATGTCTACCAGTCTGACTGGGAGGTTCACTGGTTCCATGCCATGTTCCACAGATTTGGCAATCCTGAAGCCAGCATGCTGGATGAAATGTCTGCGGAAAGAATAACGAGCAAACCTGGAAGCCTCATCCCCCGTGCTTATCCATGATCCACCCTGAATATTTTAGATTACACGTTTATAATATCAGGTCACATCTCATCAATTATTTTATCATATGTGCCTTTAAAGTTGTATGTATTCTGATTGACATATTGTCTCATATAATTATAATAATTAAATATAACAATTACCAATTTTAATGACTGAAAATAATCTAATCAAATTGAAATTACAATGGTAGTATGAATAACTAAGTTATCTTCTTAACTTAAACATAAATGAAATTGGAAGAAGGGGGGTATATTTTGCTTGCAGTTGGACCCGATGTGTGTAAGTGAATACGGAATGTACATGTACTTTCCTTCATTTATGTAACAGTTGTGTATCTGAGTCTGTAATGAGTAAAGTCGTAGATACATCAAGCATCTTGTCAATGATCATTTTCACCTGTAAATCTAAATCTGAGTCATCTGATAAAAGATTTTGTGACCCCTTCTTTCCAGGTAAACTATACATTTTGATTTTATGATGAAAGATTATACTCACCAGCATGATATTGTGTCTACCATCAAAGCAGGGTGTGGAGAAATCATCGTAAAGCCAGTGGGAGGAGAATCCATCAAGACCATTGAAATGGTCTTCTGTCCACTGCCAAACATTCCCAAATACATCATGAAATCCAAGTTCTGTTGGTGTGTACATGTCCACTGGCTGAAATAAAGACATTGTGGTTATTTGAGTAAATATCATGACGGTGGTGTCTCATGGCATTATGGCATACAAAACTAATTTTTAAATTTTTTGTTTATTCATCCATTCTTATACCCATCAAACCAAAATGTATAACTACATTTCAACCTAGATTATAGTCTGTGTCTACATCCCCGTTTGTTTGTACCCCCTTGCCGATTTCAGTAATGAAAAGCATAAACAAGATAAAAAGTCAAAAAATCTTACTCAATTCATTCACTGATTTATAATTTCTAACCCGATTGTGACCAGGGTGTCCATAACACCTTTATCATCTGTGCGTCTGATGCTTAACAGAAGTTTTCATACTAACACGACACCATATTGCACACAATTTGGGCAAGTATTTTATCCGCAAATAGAGTGACATCATAGCTCCAGTTTGGTTAGTCCCGGATACTTCCGTCAATTACGGTAAGGTTAAGAGTTATATCCCTTTGCCACCCTTAAAATCTACCTTCTATGTACATACATGTGTATTTATGCATCCGCCCCTTTGCTGAAAATAGACTTGTCCAGGAACTGGAAATTGATCTCGAGGATGGCTAGGGTTGTAATGAAGACTTCTGTTAAGCATCAGATGCGCAGATGATAAAGGTGTTATGGACACCCTGGTCGCAATCGGGTTAGAAATTATAAATCAGTGAATGAATTGAGTAAGATTTATTGACTTTTTATCTTGTTTATGCTTTTTGTTACTGGAATCAGCAGGGAGGTACAAACAAACAGGGATGTAGACACAGATTATAGAGAATTAAATGATACAAATAAAGTTGCTGAAGAATACAAATAAAATTAGAGTTACTTAAATGGTACATCATGACAGATTCTCATTCTTTTTATTACACACTATTTTCTCCATGGTCCCTTTTTCCTTATCTGATTAAAATGGAGATCAACTTACAGTTGAGGATCCATGGTGTAAATTATGGTTGATTTCCTTGTTCTCACTGAAGATGATGTCACATCTGACACCAACGGAAGGAGACTCCTGAAAAACAATAAATACTAAATTGTTTACTAAACTGTTAGCTTAAAGAAAAACTTACCAATACATACAAACTTCAATCTTTTTGGGCATAACCAGAACTGTCTACATAAATAAATGCTAAAAGATACAGTATTACAAAAAGCCTAAAATGAATAATGATGTATGAAAATTGTATGGCTGGAGATTATATTAGAGTTTCTGAGGAAAATAAATTGTTGCAAATATCCTGAAAATGTATCTACCACATATATGCACCTAAAAGTTGAGTCCAACTGCAAACTGCACAGACCCAGATCTGCAGTTGCAAGACGTGCTGGCAGATCATGGCCTATTTTGTTTGCTGCTGGATTCAACATACATGAATTTATATGATCATTTTGCAAAATAAGAATGAAATAAGAACATAAACTGATGCTACCGCAAAAAATACAAATTCATTGACTGCTTATATATAATTTTTCCACAATAATATTCTTTTGTAAGAATTCAATAAACCATACTTGTTGAATGTGTTTATATTCTGTCATTCTGGGTCTTCTAATTTGCTTTTTTTTTTTTTTAAATCATCGTGATTTTAATATTATCCAAATCTAATCTGTAATATTATACATTTAGTAAATAAATTTAATTCTAAACAATGTAACAGTAATTTAACAATGCTAAATACACATACCTGATTTCCTCGAATGACATTATGTTCTGCCTCAATAAGCAGACGGAATTCTGGTCCCATCCATGTACAATATGCCTTGGCTTCATGAAAGTTCACCTCAACTGGCCATGTCCAGGGCATGTCAATTACATCAAACATGGCCCGATACCTGCAATTGTAATACCAACATCAATCCTGGGGGAGTAAATGCAAATTCCTTTCTTCAATGAGAAATTTCAGGTGGAAAGGAATTGTTATGGTTTGTTATAACAGCGTACTCCGACCTAAACATCCAGTGATTTATCATTATTAAAACCTTCATACAATGCAGGTTTGTTCGTGGCTCCTACTAAATTGGCTCAATACAAATTTTTCACTGGTACATATTAAAATTCTTCATTCTTGGATGATCAGACACAATTTTAATGTATATCACATCTTTAGTTTGGGTTTTGTTACACAGAAAACTCCCATTTTAGCAGTAAAAACTGAAAAAGATTATTAATGTCTTACTACTGTATTTACTTGATTATAAGTTGGGTCCAACAGCAAACTGCACATACCCAAATCTGCCCTCACATAATATGCTAATAGAAATGGGTCTATGCAGTTTGTTAGGAATAATCAGCAGAAAAAACAAAATAGATCTTGATCTTTTCTAGTGCATTAAGCACATGCAGACCAGGTTTTATGTTGTTTGCAGTTTGATTAAACTCATAAGTGAGTACACATATTAATCATTTACTGACATGTTGTTTGCAGTTTGATTAGACTCATAAGTGAGTACACATATTAATCATTTACTGACATGTTGTTTGCAGTTTGATTAGACTCATAAGTGAGTACACATATTAATCATTTACTGACATGTTGTTTGCAGTTTGATTAAACTCATAAGTGAGTACACATATTAATCATTTACTGACATGTTGTTTGCAGTTTGATTAGACTCATAAGTGAGTACACATATTAATCATTTACTGACATGTTGTTTGCAGTTTGATTAGACTCATAAGTGAGTACACATATTAATCATTTACTGACATGTTGTTTGCAGTTTGATTAGACTCATAAGTGAGTACACATATTAATCATTTACTGACATGTTGTTTGCAGTTTGATTAGACTCATAAGTGAGTACATATAGTAATCATTTACCGACATGTTCATCCCTCAGTCTTGATTAAGCACCAGTTGATATGAGTTGATATAAAACACCAGTATGATATGTGTTGATATTAAATATACAAGATTCTAAAACACAGTATAAATATTAATAAAAACAAGATTATAAAACACAGTATAAATATCAATATAAACAAGATTATAAAACACAAAACAAATATCAATATAAACAAGATTATAAAAGACAGTCTAAATATTAATATAAACAAGATAAAACACAGTATAAAAATCAATATAAACAAAATTAAAAAACAGTATAATAAAAATCAATAAAAATAAAATTATAAACAACAGAATAAATATCAACATAAACAAGATTCTAAAACACAGTATAAATATTAATAAAAACAAGATTAAAAACAGTTTAAAAATCAATATAAACAAAATTACAAACACAGAACAAATATCAATATAAACAAGATTATAAAGCTAAAATCATCAGTATTATGTGTTACAATTAAGACACTTACATTTAATTCAGGTGAAATGTGTAAAACAGCTCAGAACCAAAACTTTTACTTGGTCTCGTGGAATATTGATCTTGACAGTCTGTGCTCCAATTAATACAATTATTTTTTCAATTAAGCCTTCTTACTATTCTTTCAAAATTTAAATAATCTAAAGAAATTTATTGATGCAATGATTTTCAGTAACTTGCCTGTATTGCTTGTCACCACAACATTGATTATTGCTGTCCCCATTAGCCACATTGGTCAGGCCATTGAACTGACCATTGGTCAGTCCATTTATTACACCATTGAACTGACCATTGGTCAGTTCATCATTGCCGCCATTATGTATTCCATTGACTTCATTAGTTGAGCCACCTAAGTGAGCATTCAAATATTCATCAGAGATGTTGTCCTGTCCATTGGTTACTCTGAATGTTGTACCATCCAGGTGACCAGTGGTCTGTTCTGACAGTTGGCAATGAGTGTAGTTGGCCAAAACAGAGCCACAGCCACTCTTGCAACCTTTGAAAAGAAAATGAGAACAATTCTCAATATATTAAGTCAAAGATTTGTTGGTGTTTACTATAATTTCTTAAGAATCTATGGTACTCACTGACCCCCTTTCCCCAGGCAGTCTGTACACCTCAATTGAGATTTTAAAAAGCATCATGTATATAAAGAAATGCACAAAATTAAAATTCATCTATAATTTTTAAGCTTAGTGTCACAGACAACTACTTTGACTGATATGTGGATTGTTTTTCAAACTTTACATTTGAAAATAGCTTGCAAATTCTTCAAAAACATGTACATAATTCAGACATTTCTGTTTCTTGTTTGTCTATATTTCATTTGTTTATTTTTATTCAGATGTAGTGTTACAGGACAGTAAAAACTGATTTATGCCAACTGTGTTTATTAGTACTAGTGACACAGAGTTGTACTCGATCATTGCTGTGACATTTAAAACTGCTATCTTGAAGAATTAACTAATGCAACCATATTGATAGGGTCTGCTTGTATTGGATACATGGGATTTAATTATGTAAGGGAGACAGCTTGGACTTTTTTTTAATGCTGTGCAAACTTATACCACATGTTAGCTTGATTTATGTAAACAAATCTATAAATGTATTCACTTTATTTAACTTTCTAAGTTCTAATATCCATTTATGTTAAAATTTATTGATGTGGGAAACGTGATTTTCCTCACATGTATAAGAAGTTGCTAGTACTAGCAACCCCTCCCCAACAAATGTCACTGCTACCCTAGCTTATTCTGCAGTCAATGTTTAAAATACCCCATTGCTCAAGAGTTGTCATGGGATACATGTAGTAAGAAAGAACAGAGCTTAATATAACAAGAGCCTATTGAAATGAATGATGCTCTGCAAAACAGAATTTCCAAGTATATAAAAAAAGACTTTTCTTCCTTTTAATTTATTAGTTTTGAAACCATCTATTATTTTCTTAAACAATAGCAAGATTTTCAAATTTGCCACTGTTGGCAAAAATGCAAGTTCCTGTAATGAACTGTGGACTAAGTATATATAGACATAGACCTTGTTGGAGTCACTGTCACCTTAACCTTTCAACCTTAATCTTTGACTCAAGAATCAATAAGTGTCCTCCATGTCTCAAATGCAAGCTATCCCAAAAATATGGATAAGGCAATGGACACAGAATTATTTTGCAAAAACCATTTTTCTTTTTAAGTCTTGGTAACTTTGAACTTTGACCTAATGATATCAATATTAAGCCTCTTTTTACGAGCCATCAACATGTAGAATATAACTTAAGCAGTCTTGTGGAAGTTTTCTTTCCTTGTTTTCATTTCTGTAACCTTGATTAAGATAAGTGTTTTCCCCAGCTCAGAAGCAAGCCATTGACAAAGTTCTGGATGTGACAAAGAATTTAAGACATAATGCAGACACCATCTTTTTTCAGAGAAAATAACTAATGATCATGCATTAATACAGTCAAAAGTAAGTAATGATCCTGCAATAATAAAGTCAAAAGTAAGTTATGATCATGCAGTAATACATCACAAGAAAGTAAGTAATGATCATGTAGTAATAAAGTAAAAAAGTAAGTAATGATCATGTAGTAATAAAGTCAAAAAGTAAGTAATAATCATGCAGTAATAAAGTCAAAAGTAAGTAATGATCATGCAGTAATAAAGCTAAAAGTAAGTAATGATCATGCAGTAATATAGTCAAAAGTAAGTAATGAACATGCAGTAAAAAAGTCAAAAGTAAGTAATGAACATGCAGTAATAAAGTCAAAAGAAAGTAAGTAATGATCATGCAGTAATAAAGTCAAAAGTAAGTAATGATCATGCAGTAATAAGTCAAAAGTAAGTAATGAACATGCAGTAATAAAGTCAAAAGTAAGTAATGATCATGAAGTAATAAAGTAAAAAGTAAGTAATGATCATGCAGTAATAAAGTCAAAAGTAAGTAATGATCATGCAGTAACAGTTAAAAGTAAGTAATGATCATGCAGTAATAAAGTCAAAAGAAAGTAAGTAATGATCATGCAGTAATAGTCAAAAGTAAGTAATAATAATGCAATAATAGTTCCATGGAGCAATTGGTGTAGATCTCCTAATTACAAAAACAATTCTGGAGGACAGTTATTTTGTTTTTTGAATGCCTTTATATACAAGTTTAAATTACCTTCATCACAGACCCAGAAGACAGGATGCTTGCTCTGTCTGAATGTTTTCCATCTCCAGCCTTCCTCTGTCCACAACTCCTCCCTGTCGTAGCCTCCCGCTTTAACAAATTCCAGGTACTCCCTTTGTGTAATCAAGAACTTGGATGCCTTAAACATGGGGACCCTGATTAAGAAAAAGACAACCTAGATTATATAGACAAATCAGTGTACAAAGAAATTCTTTAAATAAAAATATTTTGGAGTATGAATCAGATGGTGAGACATACTTGGTGTTCAGAATAGTGGTTGCCAAAATTCCCAAAGGCAAATGTTTGCAGTCAGTGGAAATTATTTTGAGCATAAAACCTTCATCTGGCAACTGGGAAAATTCAGTCACTGATACCATATATATTTCCATACTTATTAAATAAAAATAGAAATAAACTGCTGCCAGTATTTAATTACTGTCCATGTTCCATTACTGTCCAATTTAAATACAGTCCAATCTAATTGCTGTCCATGTCCCATTACTGTCCAATTTAATTACTGTCCATGTCCCATTACTGTCCAATTTAATTACTGTCCATGTCCCATTACTGTCCAATTTAATTACTGTCCATGTACCATTACTGTCCAATTTAATTACAGTCCAATTTAATTACTTTGTCCATGTTCTGTACATCTGACTGTGGCTCATCAGCCATACAGTGCAGACGTTATGGACAGACAAATTCAATTACATAATTAACTAAACCCTCATCTACAATATATATACAAGATAGCAGCTATTGCTTAACCGGCTTGAAGCTAAAGCAGTTCCATTTGTTTGTGCTGTTTTTCATGATATATGTGCATGTTGTCTGTCTTCATCATGCATTGGCTGTTCAGTTTGTATGTGTGTCTTCATCTCCGTGTTTTCGAAATAAGAACAATTAGACTTTTCTCAGCTGTCTTCTTCCACTGCTACAATGTCCTTTGCTGTTAAATAAACCGCCATCACGTGATTGCCAGTCAACCTGTTTATGCTATGATGGACCCTCATTGATTTAAATGACAACTCCTTGGTTCTTAACACTGCATTGTACTCTAGACTAAACCAACTGGGACTACATTCATCATTACTTATATGTAAATGGAAGCGAAAAAAGAAATGTTTCAAAGCTGCCCAGCACAGAACAAGAAGAATAATTCCAGTTATCTCCCTTTACCCTTTCCAGCTCAACAGATTAAAAATGTGGCCATTAATTTAGATAATCTGATTCAAATCCCTATTAAATCAATAACCTTGTGACAACTATCCAAGATATACCACTGAGTATTGCATAACAATGCCCAATCAGTAACACCACTGGAAAAGCACACAGAAATAGTTAATGTTATCAATGATCAGAACATCAATTTCTTTTTCCTGACTGAAACATGTCTAAAAACACCAGGCGATGAGCCAAAGTTCGTGGATCTAACACCCACTGGATTCTCCATCAAGTTGTTCCCCTGCCACTACTCATGTAGGCACAATTGCTATCACCACAAAGAACTTCATGATTAAACATCTTAACCACACAACAACCTTAAATTTCTATGACACATCGTTTGAACTAGTCCAAACCACACTCACACTGGAACAAAGGTCAGTCTATTTTTTCTGCCTCTACTGTCCTCTTGGTAGAAAAAACAAGTTGACTGAATCTATGTTTTTGGAGCAATTTCCAAATTTCCTGGAGAATGGAAATTTGATAGGTGGCAAATAGATTATTCTTGGAGATCCATTCACATAAAAACTCCTAGATTCTATTCATGTTTTTCAACCATAAACAGTTAGTTAACGAACCCACCCATAAACATGGTCACATTTTACACTGGATTCTTCATAGACCTGATTATAACATTCTATGGTCCACCCATGTATCCCATGAACTTTCATCCAATCACCTCTGCATTATATGCCATTTGGATGTATCAGTCCCTCACCCTCCACCTATATTTGCTACAAAGAAAAACCTCTGTATGATAGAACTAAACTGATGCATGACATCCAAGAAAACCTAAGAACTTTCTTACTTCCTACAGCAGAACAACTTGATAACTGTCTGCATTCATTGCTTGAAAAACATGCCCCAGCCACCAAGTACAGAGTATCAAATCAAAAGTGTTCTCCGTAGTATAGCAGTGTTGGGGACCAGCTTTGCACTGCTAAAAGAGATTGCAGTAAAGATGATAGGCTTTGGCTTTCATCCAGACTAGCTATTCATAAGCAATAAGCAAATCTATGAAGTTGCTAAGAAGAATGCCACAAACATAGCCCATGTAGTGAAATCAGCCCACTACAGTACTAAGATCACAGAAAGTTCCAGCTGCAAAGAGCTTTTTAAGATTATTAACATGCTAATGTCAAGGAACAAATGTACACTACTTCCAACTACTTTCTCTCCAGTCAACCTTCCAGACCTGTTTGCAAATTTCTTCCATATAAAAGTACAAACCATTAGAGATAAGCTTGATAACACAGTTTTACTTGACTCATTGTCACCATACAGTTAAGATACAGAATTTCAGCAGCATCCATCTGATGCATTTGAACCTGTCTCAATGGATTTAGTATGTACAATCATGATAATGAATGCACCAAAGTCATGTAAATTTGACCCAATTCCAAAATCACTGCTGCTTGAGTGCTTAGATCCAGTATTGTATTAACTAACTGATGTTTTTAATACCTCTCTCTGATCTGGAGAATTCCCATCATTTTTCAAAACTGCCATTGCAAAGCCTCTGCTTGACCATAACGATTTAAAATACTACCGCCCTGTTTCTAATCTCCCATTCATATAAAAAAAATCTTAGAAAAAGTTGATCTAACCCAACATGTATCTCATCTGAATTCAAACAGTCTTTTTAGCAATATACAGTCTACACATCACCCTTGCCACAGTACTGAAACTACTCTTCTAAAAGTAGTTAGTAACATTCTCTCTGCTTTGGATAGCGGAGAAATTACAGTCCTCACCCTCCATGATTTGCCTGCAGCATTTTACACAATAGACCATGATATTTTACTTCACCATCTCCAGCATGTATTTGGCATTTATGATACAGTATTACTGTTCAAGTCAAGAGGACACAAATTGTGTCCAAAAACGGAATACAATACAGCCCAGTTGATCTATGTTGTGGTGTTCCACAGGGGTCTGTTCTTGGACCTGTTCTCTTTATTAAATACACACAACTGCTCTCAAGTGTCAAAGATTATCATCCACTGTCTCACCATCTGTACGCTGATGACACCCAAATATACAAATCCAGCTACCCAACAGAAGTTGATGCTACCATCAAAGGTGTAGAGAGGTGTATTTCTGATGTGAAATCATGGATGACATGTAACAAGCTGCAGATGAATGATGATAAAACTGACACAAAGACTTTCTCATGCACATCCTTTACCTCAAACAATAAATATCAGCAACATTAAATTCACAGTCAGTATGAAACCTAGGTGTTACTCTGGACAGTACTCTCACATTGCATCAACATGTCATGAACATATGCAAGGCTGCATATCTTGAACTGAGACACATCAGCTCCATTCACAAATATCTTTCAGCTAATGCCACTAAAACACTTGTGTGTTCATTAGTACTTTCAAGACTGCACTATTGTAACTCAATTCTGTCTGGTTCATCTCAATATCTACACTAGAAACTTCAAAAATTTCAAAACACAGCTGTTCGATTCATCCTTTGAGTACCACAATCAGAGCATACCTCCACACTGCTCTGTACCCTACACTGGATATCCATTTGATACAGAATCAAACACAAAATTTGTTCTCTGTGCAACATTTCACTGATGGACTCCAGTCCAAACATACCTATCTGGCCTCACCCATGTGTATACATCAGCAAGATACTTATGCTCCTCTTCTGACAATCATATATTCATTATTCCCACTATGAAAACGCAGTCATATGGACAACGTTCTTTTGCATACTATGGCCCAGCAATGTGGAATGAATTGCCCACTGAACTTAAGACACAAAGACTTAGTGATCCCATTCAAGAGGGCTCTTAAAACTCACCTTTCTTGACTGCAAGAACAAACTTAAAGACCCAATAATGTTTCCTACCTTAAATATCTTTAGCATGTTTCATTGTTTTATGTTTTCTAATTTCATGGTGTATTTTTGTGTGATCATATCATTATAATTGTTTTTTTATGTTATAGGTGTTGTCTAATGTTGAAAAGCACTTTGAGCTTCTAAAGATTAGGTGCTATATTATTTTTTATTATCTAACACCCTTCCCCCACCCCCACCACCCCATAGTATATAGATCTGAAAATCACTTGCTAGGTCACTGATCAGCTCTAATTGTAAGAAAACTGATAATTCAGCATTTTTTCTGTAAGGTATTCAGATGACAAATTCATGTAACTCATAATATTTAAATTTATTACTTTAATGTAATTATGTCATTAAAATTGCAAATCATGTTAAGTTTTTACACTTGTGTGATACCACCTGTTTGGCGGCAGTACTTTCCCCCCTCCCCCGACAACTTCATTCAACCTATTTTTAATCCAGCAGGACATATACCTACCCATATGGTGATAGTACCTGCCCTTGGTCTTCAATAGACACCTATTTCTAATCCAGCAGGACACATACCTACCCATATGGTGATAGTACCTGCCCTTGGTCTTCAATAGACACCTATTTCTAATCTAGCAAATACCCACCAACATTGTACCTGACCCTGATATCCATTAGATATTGTACCTGGCCATGATATTCATTAGATACTGTACCTGGCCATGATATTCATTAGATATTGTACCTGGCCATGATATTCATTAGACAATATACCTGACACTGATGTTGAATAGACATTGTACCTGACCTTCATCTTCAACAGACATTGTACCTGACCCGATTATTCATTAGACATTGTACCTGATCATTAGACATTGTACCTGACCCAAGTATTCATTAGACATTGTACCTGACCCAAATATTCATTAGACTTTGTACCTGACCCAAGTATTCATTAGACATTGTACCTGACCCAAGTATTCATTAGACATTGTACCTGACCCGATTATTCATTAGACATTGTACCTGACCCAAGTATTCATTAGACATTGTACCTGACCTTCATCTTCAATAGACATGAAATTTGATCCAATATATCTTACAGCTCATAACATTATTCAATTGTTTTTCAGTTTAATATCATATGAACAATGATGCAAGATTTTCAACTGGTACAATCAAACCTGTTATATGGGTCTCATGCATATTACAAGTACCTGTGTATAGAGACCAAGTAAAACAATTCCAACTTAGTCACATTAATTCACACTGTCACCTGTTTATAAATATCAGTGATTGTCATATAGTCTATATTAATAAGACCTGACATTTTAAAATAAATTTTTGGTTTAACATATCAAGCTAATTTTGTGTAATTTTTGGTTTAACATATCAAGCAAATTTTATATAATTTATCAAACTTACCAGCATTTTGCCTGGCCATATTCATTGTCCCACCCATAGGAGGGAAAGTCTCTTGGCTTGCCAAAAGTGACCTCACCTCCCTCCACTCGAATCAAGGTGTTCTTGACTTGTGTGTTACCTATAAGTAATAAAGTATATTATTACTAGTGTATCACAAAATATGGTATCCCACCTGCAAAAGAAATACATGCACATTAGGAAAATATTAATGAAGCTTTGTTAAAAATCTTAATGCAGCTACTGGTGTGACATCAAAAATGTTGAAAAACAAAGACATGACAACAATATTCAAGATAACTGGAAATGACAACATTTAGAACACTAAATTTTGTGAAAATATTTTTAAAAATGAAAACTTTGAAGCAAAATAAGATAAACACAGTCAATTACATATTCACCACATTTTGTGCTGTGAGTAAACTGCATGATTTAAAGATAAGCTCATTATTAGAATTGATGCCCAGTCATTCAAAATGTCTGTTTAGAAGCTACACCCATTGTCAGGATAGCTGCCAAATCATAATGACAACCTATTTAAAAGTGACACCCATTGTTAGAATTGATGCCCAGTCATAATGACTACCTATTTAAGCTACACCCATTGTCAGGATAGCTGCCCAATCATAATGACTACCTATTTAAAAGCGACACCCATTATTAGAATTGATGCCCAATCATAATGACTATCATTACTTGCTCCTGTTTCTTTTTTACTATTATTCCTAATTGTAAGATCAGTTTCTTGCTAGCACTCTGGAAAGGAGAAGGTAAGTAGCTTTTTCTTTTTGAACAGAGAAATTTCTGTATCTATTTTGGAAAGACAATGACAAAGCACTTATTATGGGTCACTCCTGTTGTAAATGGTGAGATCAGTATTTGAGGTTTAGGACTAACAGAAGTATCCAAATAGGCACAACTATCCCAAAGTCATGTTAATTTATGAACATTTATAAATAATTCCATATTAAAATATTGTGATCCACAATTTATGTAAATTTCATTGAATATAATTATGGTGGTCCCCCTCACTAGTGGTCAGCTTATCTATTAGCCAGTTTTCTGACCACTGACTAGCTTGCATACAAAGTGCCCTGACAATCTGTTTGATGGATATGTCATGCATGCGGCCAGTATATTGGTCCCAAATCGCAAACTTTAACCCTACAGTCACATTGAATCTAATATGTTCAAACCAATATTAAACGAATATGATAAGGTAAGTAATCCACTTCTTTTGCTGATGTCTGTTTCTAGATGCCAGGTTCTTGTCACTGACATGGTCAAAAAATTGTCTAAATCATTTTATTTATTAAATACATGTACTCGGGTGTCATTTTTGTGTACAATGATACCCGAGAGTGATATATATATTGAAATAGTGAGTTCGGTTCATCCTATGCTGCACATGCAAAGAGCTTTTGATGGGAAGAACCAAATGTCTAAAGTGTACAGATGATACTTGTGTATAAAGGACTCACTGTAGGTAAAAAAAATTATATTATGGAATGTATTATCAGTGAGCAGTCTACTTTAAGGACTTGCACATCTTCAGCTGTAGAGCTGACCAAAGTGAACATAGTGAACAGACTGACCAGAGAGAACAGTAACCAGAGTGATCAGAGTAGACGTGTTATCAGCTGCAGAGCTAATTATGAAGTCGACCATATCAACTGTAAAGCAAATCCATAGCAGCTGTAGGGCTGAATAGTGTTGCTGGTCGAGTAGCAGGTGATCAAGCATTATTGACAGAGATTGGTGGGCACTGATTACTTGATTGACCAACCTGGAATACTGACAGCTTGATTGACCAGTGTGACTGGTAGCTGAGTGTGCTGGTGACTGAGTGTATAACTCTTTTAGCTGTGGGTTACTTTTTGGGGGTTTGTAAAACCCTGTGTGTTTTGGGGACTGTAGAGATAATTTGTATGTCTGTTTCTTTTTGTTTACATAATTTCACTATTTGAGTGAATACATTTTACATTTGTACTATATGAGTAAAATACTAAATTTTTTACTGTACGAGTAAAACTCGTCATTATTTTTATGGTGATATCACTGTGAATCATTCAGCCCTTGTCCTTGTATCATGTAAAGTCATTTACAATTGAAACAATATTTTGATCGTAAACATGCACATATTAATCATAATTTTAATTTTTCATTCAAATCACTTTGTCATTAAAGATTGTATTTTTATCACCATCAATTGTGTTGTGTTGTAAATCCAAAATCCCACCCGGTTATCAACATAATTACTGGCTAATGCAGGTACGCATTAATATTACATCATTATCCACAAATGTTGATGTTTACATGAAATGGGTTGAACAATGTTCCAATAGGGTTTGGGCTTCATACAGCTGTAAAGTTCTTTGTTTTGATTTTTTATAACCATTTGCAATTGTCAAGATCATAATTTTATGCATTTACAGACAAAGAAATTAACCCTGAACAAAATAGGGTACCAGGCAAAGATAACAAAAATCATTGACAATACATGTATCATTATAAACAATGCATTTCATCTACTCATGTCATCGAGTACCGTATTTTCGCGCATATATCCCGCACACGCAGATAATCCGCACCCTCATATAGCCCGCGGGTTTTGGGGTTTTGTGTAAAAAATCGTTGGCATAACCCGCACCTTTGTATAACCCGCAACCATAGGTATATTTATACAGCTACAATCGGAAATGAAATCAATTACAGGATCACGGGGCTTCGCTGATGTAGCAAACTGCGATTCTGTTTTCCGTTTTGGTGACAAAATATACCATCTGGTGATATTTGTGGCGACACCAATTTTGGCTGAGAAAAGCCGTATATACAGTCTTGCGTTTGGAGTAGAGAAAATCAAAGGCACCATGACAGGAAACAATGTACTGGAATATATTGTTAAAATAACAAGTCCTTGTCTCATACTGGCAAACCACACTAACAGTGCACTGTTATATCATAATCCGCTAATGATGATATCAGGCCTTATTACTTTATGCAACTGACTAGTCAAAATCCGAATCCGCAGAATTCGGAAACGTAAAATGAGTACAGTCAAGCAGATGACACTAATTTAAAAACAAATACCAGATGGAAGAAGAAAAAATAATGTTTGCTGACACTTCAAAGAGAACTGATTACCTTTGAAGCACTGATATATACTAAACAAATAAAACAAATCTGTTTCAATGTTCTATAATTATCTGAAGTTGCCGCAGCAATAACAAACAGGTATTTGTTTCACCCTTCAACTGGAGCCTTTAGCGGCGCCATCATCAAAGTAAGCCGACGACCTTTGCTCAATAAAAGTCGGGAAAAACACGGTACACAGTGCTTGTGTGCGTAGGAGCTGTGCCTCAACTACAGGCTACATAAACACGGACATTTTTAAATAATCTTGTATTCTTGTGAAGTGTACCGGTAGATTCGAGTTTAAATAATTTCTTTCTGTTTAATTTAAAAAATGCCGAAACGAAAGTCTTACACAGCATACTTCAAGCTAACTGCCATTGCGTATGCTGAAGTGCATGGCAATAGAGCCACAGACACAAAATTTGATATTGATGAGAGTGTAATCCGAGGTTGGAGAAAAGAAAAAGGAACGTTGGAGAAGATGAATCCACGAAAACGTGCTCGTCACGGACCTAAAGCAAAGTGGCCTCACCCTGAAGCTGACCTGAAGCAGTGGATCGTGGCCCAGCGGTAAAATTAGGTACCGTAGTTATTTCGATTCAAAACAGAAAATACTGATTATGAAAACGTGACGGATACGAAATTTTAAGTTTTTATCCCGAAATGTTGATTTGGTCCCGATACCGTAAGTTGTTGTAAAGTCACCGTAGTAGCCATAATATCCAACCCTAGCAAAACAAAACTAGAACAATATATGTTATGTAGTTACGTTTTTCAAACAATATATTGAAATATCATTATGTGTAAAAAAATTGTGATATAGCCCGCACCCTTATATAACCCGCACCCCCCCCTGCGGGGTTTGTAAAATCTGGTATAATCCGCGGGATATATGCGCGAAAATACGGTAATTAAATGTCATTTTCAAACTAAATACAAGTAATATCTTGCTCTTTGAAAAACAATGGACTTCTGCTTTAAACAAAGTAGACATATATTAATGCCAAAAAAGGGTTTACCTATGCATAGAAGTAAATTATTGCATTAAATTTATTACCTGTGCTTAAAGGGGCATATTTCCATCCTTTGGGTCTGGTTACCATGGAAATGGGAAGCTGACGAATCAGGACTGAGGATGTTTCAAGATGGATTCTTTCATGCTCCATGCCCATCACCAGGGCCCACTAAAAATTAAAGTTCAGGTCAATGCTAATAATACCTATTATGTAGACATAACTAAAATAAAACATAATTGGCATGTAGATATAATTATTATGTAAACATAATTGGTAATTAAATATAATTGTTATGAAAACATAATTGTTATGTAGACATAATTGGTATATAGACATAATTGGTATGTAGATATAATTGTTATGTAGATATGATTGTTATGAAAGCATAATTGGTATGCAGATATAATTGTTATGTAGACATAATTGTTATGAAAACATAATTGTTATGTAGACATAATTGGTATGTATAAATAATTGGTATGTAGATATAAGTGTTATGAAAGCATAATTGGTATGTAGATATAATTGTTATGTAAACATAATTGTTATGTAGACATAATTGTTATGTATAAATAATTGTTATGAAAGCATAATTGGTATGTAGATATAATTGTTATGTAGACATAATTGTTATGAAAACATAATTGTTATGTAGACATAATTGGTATGTATAAATAATTGTTTTGTAGACATAATTGGTATGTAGATATAAGTGTTATGAAAGCATAATTGGTTTGTAGATATAATTGTTATGTAGACATAATTGTTATGAAAACATAATTGTTATGTAGACATAATTGGTATGTATAAATAATTGTTATGTAGACATAATTGGTATGTAGATATAAGTGTTATGAAAACATGGTATGTAGATATAATTGTTATGAAAACATAATTATTATGTAGACATACTTGGTATGTAGACATAGTTGGTATGCAGACATAATTGTTAGGTAGACATAATTGGTATGTAGACATAATTGTGATGTAAACATAATTGGTATGCAGACATAGCTGGTATCTAGACATAGTTGGCATGTACACATAATTGCTATGTAGACATAATTGGTGGCCAAGTGGTCTAAAGCGCTCTCCGTTACAGATCACTGCCATCTCACCTCTGTATGCGTGGGTTCGAGTCTCAGATTCGACCAATGTGGGTAAGTGAGAAAGCTTGCCAGCAGCTTCTTGTAGGCAGGTGGTTCTTTCCGGATATTTCACGGGTTCTTCCTACACAATTAATGCTGGCCGCCATGTATAGCCAATCATGTGCTGAAAAATGGCATCAAACCCTAATACAACAACAACATAATTGGCATGTAGATATAATTGGCATGTAGACATAATAGATTTACCTACTTTTCACTTGCTGTAAAAAATATTTTTAGACAAGAATACAGTAACTTGTAAATTATAATTGTATCATGGCTGTAACATCATATGGTGATATTGGATCTTCGAGAGAAATAAATACAGAATTACAAAAAAAATTGATGGAAGAAAACTACACCTTAAAATGTACATGTTTGTTTAGAATTTTCAATTGCCATAAGAATCCATTGAATTTCCTTTGTGTTTAAGTTTCTTTTTGGGACAAAATCTAGAAATGGTACAACAGCAAGAAAACAGCCATTCACAATATGGTTGAATTGCAAACCATGAATACTGTAATTTATTTTTCATGGAGTACCCATCCTTGTAGATTTTCTGAATCTTTGAATCATAGATTACATCTCAATGAAAAAAAAAAAAATAAAAAAAAAAAAAAAAATAATAATAATAATAATAATAATAATAACTTTATTTAAAGAAGAAGCTCATTTCACCAACTGACCAATATTTCATGAGGCCTTCTACAGTGACATCTATACAAATATATATATATAGAATATATGTATATATATATATATAGAATATATATATATATATATATATATATATATATATATATATATATATATATATATATATATATATATATATATAGAATATATGTATAGCATGTACGCTATCAATGATATACCACGAGATGAATAAATTTTTCATTAAAAGGAAACGAGGCTTGCCCGAGTTCCATTTTTAATGAAAAATTTATACAATGAGTGGTATATCAATGATACAGCGTACATACTATACATATATTTTATTTATATCACATACAAATACAAATATTTGCAAGTTGGAGTTACGATGTGCTCCTGATATATTGCCCGAGTAAATGACCTCCTCACAACCAAGTGGCTGTCTACTACAAAATCTAGTTCTACGATTTTTCTTGTTATTCACAATCACATATTCAAATTGATAAGTTGATTGTTTTCTTTTTCATTTTCTTTTTTTATTCACATTTATTAAATCAATATAAGACACACGCATTATTTAAACATAAAATATGTTGTTGTGTTGTTTTTTTTAAATGAAGAAAGTAGTGCACTGCAAACACGGTGATCTTATTATAGACTATGTTAGGCATTGACCTACTGTCGTATGGAAATTCACGTGGAATATAAACGAATTGGAATCACGAACCAACAAGAGGTAATTAAAATATTTTAATATATTAACAGTTCAACTAAGTCATCATTTTGATTTAATTAGCGACTCTACAGACTAAATCTCTCTCTCTCTCTCTCCCTCTCTCTCTCTCTCTCCCTCTCTCCTCTCTCTCTCTCTCTCTCTCTCTCTCTCTCTCTCTCTCTCTCTCTCTCTCTCTCTCTCTCTCTGTACGTCTTGACTAACATTGCCATCATTCATAGGTCCAGAGACATCGTCGTATGACACAAGCAAAAATCCACAACGCTTGTATTTTCGTGTATTTTTGCTCCAGAGAGGGGGGGGTGCTGGCGACCATTTGCACAGTTTTATATTTAATTATAAATACTCGATTAAAACGGGTTTCAGAAACAACAACAAAGGCTTAAAACACAATACAGTATGTGCGCATCGTAACCGACAAATTTAACATGTAGGCCTTGTGTGTCATCTGATGATTGCAACTATGTATCATTGATATTATGAATACTATAGATAAATCCCAAGGAAAGCGTAAGCATAGGTTTACGAGGAAACAGAGTACTGTGGGTTACTTGGTACAAGTTCAGCTTTAATGTTTTCGTCCAGCGCAATATATTTCTCTCTCACTCCAGATTTGTGCTTATTTTGCATGAGAGGGGGAGAGGAAAAAGACAGGATTCCGATGAAATTGTGTACCATTTTAATATTTAGAAAACAGGGACTATTAATATTTGTGTCATTAATTTCATGTCATTTATGATTAATGAATGAGTAGAAATTCTTCATAGAGCTATAGGCCTACGGTAGAAAGAATGTTTATATATTAGTATTATTGCGCTATGGGCGGATCACTATTTGATATACCAATAGTATTGGTATATAGATTTGCTTTATACCAACACTTTAAATGCCATGTTATTTTTAATGTATGTGGTATATATATATATATATATATATATATATATATATATATATATATATATATATATATATGAGTACATACAGGATTCATACAAACAGTAGTACCTGACGTTACAGGTGAGTACATAATAACATGGTTGTAAGAGTTAGTAGTACCGAATTAACATCATACAACTGGTTGTTTCTGTATTTTTTTTTTATATGACAAAGCTGATATAGATCTGTAGTTATTTATATCAGAAAGATCTCCCTTCTTATGTATTGGAGTTACTTTTGCCAGTTTTAGACTGTTTGGAAAAATACCTCTGGAAATAGTTAGATTGAAGATATACATAAGTGATGGTGCAATCAACTGAGATGCGAGTTTTAGGAAGTTAGCATTTAGATTATTTAGACCTGTTACTGTTCTGAAATCCAGTTGGTCGAATTCATTAAAATGAATTCAAGACTTATTATAGTGTAAAGCACTTTTCTTTGCTTGTGACAATACATTGACTAGGGCATAACCGATTAGCATTTTTCTACCGATTTCCGATTCCGGATTTTGGGCATGAAATTTTTTCGATTCCGGATACAATTCGATTAATCGGAAAGGCTAAATCCGTATTTTTTTCCTAAAAAATTTCATCTTCCGTTTCCGGGTTTCTGGTATCTGGTTTTGCCGTGTCTAGCATGTTACTTAGTACTTTACCATATCCGGCTTCATTTCCGGTTTTCACCCGTCGGTTCAAATAGATTGTCTCACAGCATGGTTGTGTTGACCATATTGGACTTTTCTGACTTCTTATTTAATTTTATTAACGCACTATCGAATCACACGCAGTGTTAGACATGGTGCTATAGAAATTCAACTTTATTATTTTTATTATCCGAATCGGTCGTTCCTGCCTTGTTTGACTCCGATTAATCGGAAGTTCATACTATCCAGTGGAATCCGATTTCCGGATCAAAAGTCGGTTATGCCCTAACATTGACTACATCTACATACCAACTTAAATGACTTTAAATGGACCGATCTAAATACCAGATTCCACATGGAATGCATGTACATACCCAACTTGTGCTACTCCACATGGAATGCATGTACATAAAAACTTGTGCTACTCCACATGGAATGCATGTACATGTACATAAAAACTCGTGCTACTCCACATGGAATGCATGTACATACCCAACTTGTGCTACTCCACATGGAATGCATGTACATACCCAACTTGTGCTACTCCACATGGAATGCAAGTACATAAAAACTTGTGCTACTCCACATGGAATGCATGTACATACCCAACTTGTGCTACTCCACATGGAATGCATGTACATGTACATAAAAACTTGTGCTACTCCACATTGAATGCATGTACATGTACATAAAAACTTGTGCTACTCCACATGGAATGCATATACATACCAACTTGTGTTACTCCACATGGGATGCTGTTGTTGTTGTAAGGTATAATGCCATTTTGTCAGCACACGATAGGCTACACATGGTGGCTAGTAATAATGGTGGAGGAAGAACCCAGGACCCCCCCTCCCCCCCGAAAGAACCACTGACCCACAAGAAGCTACTGGCAAGCCTTCCCACATACCATCATTGACTGAATGTGAGACTCAAACCCACACAGACAGAGGTGATATGGCAGTGATCTGTAACAGTGAGTGCTTTAAAACACTCGGCCAATCGGGCTTCCCCTCCCACATGAAATGCATGTACTTACCAACTTTGTGTTACTCCACATGGATTTCATTTAAATTCATGTACCAATTTATGTGACTCCACAATACTGTCTGAGAAAATGACCTAAACATGATGACACGAAATTGTATAAATGATAAATGAACTCCGGGTTTGCTTTTGTGCACAGTGATTTCCCAAGGGTGATTTATTTATATATTGTACAATATTTTGAAATAGTGAGTTGGGTTCTACCTATGCCACATGTGCGAAGTGCTTTTGATGGGAAGAACCGAATGTTTCCATTGCACAGATCAAATCTGTGTATAAATGCTACACCATAGGTATAAATCTTCACAGTGTGGAGCGTCTTGTCAGTGAGTGATCTACTTTAAGGACTTCAGCTGTAGAGGTATACGAGTTATTAAATTCTCGTGTACAAGTTACAACTATTGTACTACCCCATTTATCTTTGTATATTTTCTATGTAGATTCAGTCTACATGGTATAATGCAAATATTTTCTATTTTTGTTTGTGACTTAGCAAGAGATTTATATTGGCAATACAAAGTTGCATTTTTAAACAAGGATTCATACAAATTTTTACAACTTTTCAAGGAATGTTCGAGTAAAATGAATAATTCTTTTTGTGGTAAAATCACTGTGAATAATTCACTCCTTGTCTTTGTACTGTGCAAGGTCATTTATTTGTATTTTCGTTATTAAGTCTGAGCATTTTATGTTGATTGATTCAATATTCGGATTGTATACATGCACATATTAATCATATTTAATTTCTCATTCAAATCATTCATCATTGTATTTGTATCACCATCAATTGCGCTGTGTTGTTAATCTGAAATCCCACCCGGTTATACTGTTACACATAGTCCCTTATTTAAAGAAAGTGAGATCAATGCAAAATTATGGATAAATCACATTGACCTATTTTCTACCAGGGGCTGCACAACTGCTAAAAATGAGGGGCCCAGAGCAGTTGAGTGGTCTAAAGCGCTTTCCATTATGGATCACTGCCATCTCACCTCTGTCTGCATGGGTTCAAGTCTAAGATTCGGCTAATGTAGTTATGTGAGAAAGCATGCCCGTAGCTTCTCGTGGGTTGGTGGTTCTTTCCAGGGGTTTTCCCGGGTTCTTCCTCCACCAATAATACCTGCCGCCGTGTATAGCCTTTCATGTGCTGAAAAATGGCATTAAACCCTACCACAACAACAACAACAACTGCTTAAGATAAAAACCTTTTCATGTACCTACCCAGACACTGTCCATGGTGATAGGGAGTTCCAGAGGTGTTTTGTGTATGATGCCAAGGATGATATTTCTGACTTGTCTTCTATATTCAACTACCTCTTCTATTGGAGGCCATTTGTAACTACCACCCATTCTGTAGTTCTCCTGTGAAAGAAAAGTACAGTTTAAATCAAACGCTGGAAATTCCATATATTGAAAAGCTGTTATTGTCCAAACTATTGGGGGTAGGGAGTGAATGGATGATATTTCCAGTTTTTTCTTACTTTATGTTACATGTAGAACAATTCTAGCAAGACAGTACATGATGCTAATTTTGAGTAGATCATTCAGTTTGAAATACTTAACCTGAAACAAATATGGTTGATCAATTTTACTTTTTTAATATTCACCACTCCAGTGTACAATGAAAAGCCAACTATTGAGCTAATGCAAAACGACAAAGCAGTGAGAAATCATGTGTTACAAACATGAATTTTTTCCCCCCATAAATCTAATATTTGTATTTTATCCAATAAAAACCATATAAATAGAATTATATTTTTGTTCACTTTGATTAATATTATCAAAATTTCTCTTCCTGTTGAGATTTTCTTTAATCATACTTTAGAAAAAATAAATATTTTGTGAGAGATATATAGAGTAGAAATATTTTTTAGATTTTAAAACTGAACAAATGGAAAATACAACTTTGAAAAGATTTGTGGAATTAGTTAAATTTGAGAAATACTTAAATTTCCTCAAAGATAAGGGAAAACAACTTCAAGGAAAATGTAAGACTTTATGGCTGATCTTTCACTATAATCAATTACCCTTGCTATTATGAACTCCCACTGAAGCTTGTCTTTCACTACATAATCAATTACCCTTGCTATTATGAACTCCCATTGAAGCTGATTGTTCACTATAATCAATTACCTTTGCTATTATGAATTCCCATTGAAGCTGATTGTTCACTATAATCAATTACCTTTGCTATTATGAAATCCCATTGAAGCTGGTCTTTCACTATAATCAATTACCCTTGATAATATGAGTTCCCATTAAAGCTGGTCTTTCACTATAATCAATTACCCTTGATAATATGAGTTCCCATTAAAGCTGGTCTTTCACTATAATCAATTACCCTTGATAATAGGAATTCCCATTGAAGCTGGTCTTTCACTATGATCAATTACCCTTGATATTCCAAATTCCCATAGAAGTTGGTCTTCCTTTATAATCATTTACCATTCCTATTATGAACTTCCAACATAAGCTGGCCTTTCACTATAATTAATTATTTTAAATTCCAACATCAGCTGGCCTTTCACTATAATTAATTACCTTAAATTCCAACATCAGCTGGCCTTTCACTATAATTAATTACCTTAAATTCCAACATCAGCTGGCCTTTCACTATAATTAATTACCTTAAATTCCAACATCAGCTGGCCTTTCACTATAATTAATTACCTTAAATTCCAACAGATTCGAATTACACGAAAAGATGTCTTTATAGGAAATAACAACAAATCCTGATAACTTGTGTTCAATAATAATAATAAAAAAAATAAAATAAAATAAAATAAATTCCAAAAAATGCTGGCCTTTTGCTATAATTAATTACTTTAAATTCCAACAGTTGCTGGCCTTTTGCTATAATTAATTACTTTAAATTCCAACAGTTGCTGGCCATTTGGTATAATTAATTAGCTTTGTTATTATAAACTCCCTTAGAAGTTGGTCTTTCAATATAGTCAATAACCATTGATATTATAAATTACCATTTCATTTGGTCTTTCAAAATTATCAATTGCCCTTGCTATTATAAATTCCCACAAAGCATTCACTACTCCGAAATAAAATACTTCATAATAAAAAATACTTTGTTATAACACGCAACTAAAATGGTTGTCAAATCCTTCACTTTGTTATAACACACAACTCATATGGATTTCATATCTCTAATTGTTATGACACAACCTATATGAATTTTAAATCCTTCACTTTGTTACAACACAGGATTTATATATATTTCAGATCCTTCACTTTGTAATGATGCACTACTCATAGATTTCAAGTCTTTCATTTTGATTTCAAATCCTTGTATATTCTAATGCATAATGTAAACACACACAAAATTACCAGGATCATACTATCTAGATCCAGCACTCCATCATGCTGTTCTAAATCCAGTACCTATTTTTCTGGTCTAAATCCAGTACACCATCCTGCTGGAATACATTCAGTACACCATCATGCTGGTCTAAATCCAGTACACCATCATACTGGTCTAAATGCATTACCCATCATACTGGTCTAAATCCAGTACCTATTATGCTGGTCTAAATCAAGTACACCATCATACTGGTCTAAATCCATTACCCATCATACTGGTCTAAATCCAGTACCTATTACACTGGTCTAAATCAAGTACACCATCATACTGGTCTAAATCCATTACCCATCATACTGGTCTAAATCCAGTACCTATTATGCTGGTCTAAATCCAGTACACCATCATACTGGTCTAAATCCATTACCCATCATACTGGTCTAAATCCAGTACCTATTATGCTGGTCTCAATCCAGTACACCATCATACTGGTCTAAATCCATTACCCATCATACTGGTCTAAATCCAGTACCTATTACACTGGTCTAAATCCAGTACCTATTATGCTGGTCTAAATCCATTACCTATCATGCAGGCCTAAATCCAGCATACCATCAAACATGGCCTTGAAAAAGCACCCCATTATACTTGTCTAGATCCAGAACACCATCATTGTTGGTGATGGTTGTTTAAGTCCTACACCCCACCATGAAGGCCTAGATCCAACACCACACCATGCATACCTAGATCCAATAACCCACCATGCAGGCCTATATTTAACACCACACCATGCATACCTAGATCCAACACCTCACCATGAATACCTAGATCCAATACCCCACCATGTAGGCCTACATCCAACACCTTACCATGCAGGCCTATATTTAAAACCTCACCATGTAGGCCTAGATCCAACACCCCACCATTTAGTCCTAGATCCAACACCCCACCATGCATACCTAGATCCAACAGCCAACCATGCATACCTAGATCCAATACCCCACCATGTAGGCCTAGATCCAACACCTCACCATGCAGGCCTATATTTAACACCACACCATGCAGGCCTATATCCAACAATCTGCCAGCACACCATGTAGCAGCAGATCTGGGTCTTCATTGTTTGCAGCAGAGTATACCATTGATAATCGCTTGTAAGTTGAGTCAAACAGCAAACAACAAAGACCCTGATCTGCCATAGCATGAAGCACCTGCATAACAGGGTCTAAGTTGTCTGTTTTACTCATTACACCTTAACTGCACAGACCCAGATCTGCTGGTGTATTATGCCATGGCAGATCTGGGTCTGTGCAGTTTGCAGTTAGACTTGTCTTAAAAGCAAGTATATATGGTATATAAATCAAAGTAAATGGGTACATTTCTTACAATCCAAGTACTGTATTTCAAGATTTTCAAAAGGTTTAGTGCTTTAGGCACATCAATATATAGAATCATCACATTTTTGACAATGTGAAGAAATTTTCAATCATCTTTCAATGATATAGAATTGTTTCTTACAGTGTCATCCCAAGACATTTCATCTACCCCTGTCTCAAACATCGTCTCAAACTCCAGATTTATTCTCTCCTGAAAGAAAGAAGAGAAAAAATATAAGAGTTAGCTCCCTTCAACTATTTTGTGAGCTTGTCACTTTATGGTTACATTCTGATAATGATCTTCCATGTTTTTTATCCAGGACAACCATGCTGACAGAGATATTCTCACTAAGCATGGTCACACTGATTATGACACATGTTACGATAAGTTTTTAAGATTTATTTGACCCACATAGGAAAACAGAAAGAAGCAACAGACATACAAGGCTGTTATCCCATGATCTATTTTAATGCAAGTTTTGACCAAACATGGCATGTAATTATAAAGACATGTGTGGGTTATACGTTGACCAAAGATGGCACGATACTATGAAGACACATGCAGATAATATGTTGACCAAAGACATCATGTAATTATGAAGACAATTGTGGGTAAATAAGCTAGATATAGTATTCAAATCCAAGACATAAATTTCAAGAATTAAATCTTGGACTAAATGTACTCATGAATATATTTATCTCTGCCTCATCAAATATCTCTGGTAACACTGGGAGTTTCAAACACTTACATTACATACCTGATTAGAACACCAAACTATGTGGGTAAAAGGGTTGGATTTTTACATGGGAAGCAAATGGTTAACTTTCTATTGATGTAACTGAATTGACTTTTATTAATTGGGATTACAATGAGAAACAAAAAAAACCCAACCTTCTATTAAACATACGATTCCATCTTTGGAAACATCTTCCACCAGTAATAAAGAATCCCAAAAATAGCCTCAAAGAATAAATAATCGATTCACCTAGCATATTTTTATTTATTTTACATGTAAAAAAGTGACTAAGATGTAAAATCAGGAAGGACTTAGGATACCAATCCCTGTTTAAATTTAGTCCCAGATCATTTATGAGTAAATTTATGGAATGTACATTGAGAAACTATAGCTACTTCCATGACTTGCCACATCTTTGCAAGCCAGAGGTCATCAGTCCACTTAATTCCCAACTGTTGATGTGGAATGACATTTACTGACCACTAGCAATAGAGGTCATCATGTTTTTATGATTCAGTGACCCCGACCAACTTCCATCACTCCCATCCCTGATCTCCCCTCAATGCCTCCCTGAGGCACTGACAACCCAGGAGTCATAACTCTAAATTCTTTACATATATAATTGGCTTATTTTTGTAAATTTAACCTTTAGTCCTCAGAGACCCCTTGGGTTGCCCATGAGTCAAAAATGAATCTGGCATGGTTGCTGTATACAACATGGACACATTTCGTGCATTTCCACCTGCAGTGAGATGTGGTAATATATGGTAATGGACAGTCAGATAGTCAGACGTAAGAGCATCACAACATTGCAGAATAAGTACTGATGTATGTGACACTCAGGATGATGCAGATTATCACTGACTGATAGATACTTCATCCTAACTTTATATTTTGTTATGAAGTACTCAAATCTGTGTCAATAAGACTGTCATCCTATAATAATATAGTGAGATTAACAATGAGTGGCAATTGTTGTCATGGAAACTGAATGATCTCACCTGTTTTTAGTTACTATATAGCTTCAAAAGACTTTAATCTTTGGTATGTAGGTGACCAATAGTAGTAAAGGGTTTATTCATCTTACTTTATTTGGTGCAATTGTATATATGTACATACATGTATTGTAAACTATTATTCAGAATTTCCAGTAATGAATTAAAAGTTTCATCAATAAATTAAATCAAGTTACTCTGAAAAAGGAAGACAACAAAATGGAGAACAAAGATAAAAATAACTCTTTATGTACAAGTTGTACAATTGCATACCTTTAGCAATCCTGCCAAGATCAATTTGTTGACATAAACTGCAGCAGTGTGGCCATAATAGAATATGAGTGGAAGTCTCAATCGGTCAGGGCATTTGTAAAACATACTCTCATCTGGAAAATTAGGCAAGATAAACATGATGAGATGATATTAAATAAGATATGCTATGGTAAGTTAAACTAAGCTGAAATAAGGGTGAATAAGTAATTTATTGTCATTCATCCATACATTACATAAATCAAATATAAATGCAAAAGTACACTGTAGTTACTTACTATAATCATGATCACTATGAAATGCACACCATTAACCTGTGCATATCACACATACACATACATACACTGTCAAGTACACAATGTTAACCTGTGCATAACACACACAGACATACATACCTATGAAACTGACACTGTTAACCTGTGCATAGCACACACAGATATACATACATCAAGTACATACTGTTAACCTGTGCATAGCACACACAGACATACATATGTCAAGTCCACACTGTTAACCTGTGCATACCACACATACATATGTCAAGTGCATACTGCATTCCAATTGTAAATAATTGTTTGTGATTATAGGAAATAAATGTCTAAAACATTTATCTGAGGTTGTGCATAAATTTACATGAGAATTGTCATATTAAATTATATATATATATATATATATATATATATATATATATATATATATATATATATATATATATATTAGTTAAACATGACATAAATAGGAGAAACATTTGCTACAAGTTTTTTTAAACTTTAAAGTGTGAAATTGACATTCAAAAGTTTAAGAATTGAGCACAAACACAATTTCTGTTCATGAGTTTGAACATAGTTCCTGTGTTTAAACATATTTCTTGAATTTTTTTATATTTCTACCAGCAGCTAGATAAAGGATTTGTGGGAATTAATTAAGAAGAAAGGTAGGGCTTTCAAATGTGATTCAAGCATTCAGTTTATTGCTGGGTGCAATATTTGAGAATGGCGCTTATACGTTTTTAAATCTGTGAAACTTCACACACAGTGACATCAGTTTCTAAAAATAGTCATTTAGACAAGGCAAACCGGCGTAATGGTATTCAGTGATCTTTTCTGTGTTATTATTCCTATTGAAAACCATGTACCAGGTGCTAAATTAATTATTCTGAATATAGATGTGCATTCCAATATTTTGTTACAGTTGTGGTTAAGCCTGAATACTGTATAAATCATGTAATCAAATTTGATGAATCTTTCTATAACTGTCTAATACACAACTTGCTTGCATTTCATCGCCAATACGTATACTGTTAATATTTTTAGATGAAAATTCCACAGGAACTGCACCCATTCACCCACTCCAATTATCGATGAAGTATTTTTATGTGTGATTCATGTTTTAGCATATAAATAGAGAGGGATGTAAGTAGGAAAGGGACTATTTCTCATATTCAGCTTAACACATAAAATTACATACTGCTAAGTCGATGTGATGTTTTCCATGTAGAATCTAGAAATGTGTATATATTCCATTTTTTTTTAAAAAAAAGGTATGAATGTTTCTTAGTTGTTGTTTTTTTATTATTATGAATTAGTGATTTTATTACCCTTTTCTGATTCTGATGTGTTAATTGGTAGCAAAATTAAGTTAAAAAAAAGGAGGGAAAACTTATATAATTATTTCGATGTCTGTCTTACTAATAACTTTGAATGACAGTTTTGGTGTTATGGTGTTGAAAAGAGCAACTGGTTGATTATATTTATGCTACATGGATAATACATTCCTAATTTGAAAGATATATACAATTACATTTTGTCAGGGAGAGTAATTGTATTCAGGTATTTATGAAAACAAGAAAACCTGATGTCCCTAATGATAAAAACTACCCTTAAAATTATACACATTATACAAACAAAAACTAACTGAAAGAAAAAAATATAGATATAAATGAATACTATTTCTTTTAACATATAGATATAAATGAATACTATTTCTTTTAACATATATATATATATATATATATATATATATATATATATATATATATATTTCCTTTAATGTGTACATACAAGAGGTTTACTCAAAATTGATTGAAAACAATACAAAAACTATAACAAGGAAATAAAATGTACAAAGTTGTTACTGTACACATTCATTTGCAATAGTTGATTATATCAAAGCAATACATATGGAGGGAAATAAAAACAACTTTAGTTTTGCATATATGTCATTAATTACTATGTGTTATTAAGCCCCTCTCAGAATTTTGTCCAAAAAACAATATGGCGGCAACTGGACACAGTGACATCATGGTCTATTTTTAGCACAAAGTAGAGCTCAATACAAGCACCATCAGTGTCAAAGTCAAATGACCAAAAAAAAAACAGACCTTTTGCAATTTATAATGCATAACAATTTCAAAGTTAAATGACCACAAAAAAAACAGACCTTTGCAATTTATAATGCATAACAATTTCAAAGTTAAATGACCAAAAAAAACCCAGACCTTTTGCAATTTATAATGCATAACAATTTCAAAGTTAAATGACCAAAAAAAAACAAGACCTTTGCAATTTATAATGCATAACAATTTCAAAGTTAAATGACCAAAAAAAAAACAAGACCGTTGCAATTTATAATGCATAACAATTTCAAAGTTAAACAGCTGTGGAAAAAAATACATAATGGTGATGCTAAATAAAATGTATAAATATGTCAGAATATTATTAAAAAGTAGAACTGAGCATCAGCAGACATTGTTTACCTTTGAGGGATGTGAAGAGGCTTTCATTCAAGTCATAGCTGTTCTGAAAATAGGCCTCCAGCTCCCTGTAAAGCAAAGGAAAAGAAAAAGCTATACACAGTGGTGAAAATACATATTATGTGTACATGCATTCAAAAATCAATATTAACAACAACAACAATAATAATAATAATACCTACTACTAATAAAAATGACAATAACAATAATAATAATGATACCAACAACAACAATAACAATAATAATAATGACAACAATACTAATAATACTGACAATAATGTCAATAATAATAATAAATAATAATAATTTTATTAGCTAGGGTCAACATATAACACAAATAGTAATACATGTACATATAACAAACCTAAACCTATGTAAGTAATAAAATATAAAACAGACATAAAACTCATTTAAGACTCAAGCTGTTCATTACAGAAACACAACAACCTACAGCAGCAATACAACAACATAAAACCATTATTCCACCTTGACGGGTTAAACGAATCAGTAAAAAAGAACAGAATTTTAAAAGAGAAAAGAAATTATATTAATCGAGGATGACCCAATTCAGAATGACATATTTCCAATGGGGTTCCTGATGGATTAATATTTTATGACAGAGTAAATACTCCAAATTAAAATTCTATATTAGACAAAACTACAAAATTATACAAGTATTGAAAGTTTCAATCTGATTTCAGAATTAAGTACTTCACTAAAAACAAAATCAAACTAGTAAATAACACTCTGCTTTGACTTCAAAGTAACTTAAAAGCTGATTTATAATTTAAAACTAACTTGAAAGCTGATTTAAAATGACCCATATCCAATACGTTTTTGAAACAACTGGATAATAGGTTCCAATTTATTTTTTTGGTCATAAAAGAAGTTGCTGAAGATGCAATGATTTAATTGTTTATTTATTTAATAGTTTAATCCATAAAATATGTGAGAATTTACAAATGTATTCATACACTGTTACAGTGATAGCTCAACACACACAGTAGTACAGTGATAGCTCAACAGACACAGTAGTACAATGATAGCTCAACACACCCAGTAGTACAGTGATAGCTCTATGTATATGTACTTACAATGATCACTCTATGTACCCAGTAGTACAGTGATAGCTTGACATAGTAGTACAGTGATAGCTGAATATACCCAGTAGTACAGTGATAGCTCAACACACACAGTAGTACAGTGATAGTTCTATGTACCTACCAGTGCTGTGACAGCTCCAACTACACACGAACCATTATGCAAGTCATTATTTGAAATGTACAATTGAGTGGGTCTACACACATGAGTCATTATTTGAAATGTACAATAGTGGGCCTACACGCGAGCCATTATTTGAAATGTACTATAGTGGGTCTACACATGAGCCATTAATTGAAATGTACTAGCCACTAATTGAAATGTACAAGAGTGGGTCTACAAAGTCATTATTTGAAATGTACAATAGTGGGCCTACACACATGAGCAATTAAGTGAAATATACAATAGTGGGCCTACACACAAGAGCAATTAATTGAAATGTACAATAGCGGGCCTACACACAAGAGCAATTAATTGAAATGTACAATAGTGGGCCTATGCACAAGAGCAATTAATTGAAATGTACAATAGTGGGCCTACATACATAAGCAATTAATTGAAATGTACAATAGTACACATGAGTCAACTGATGTCAGGCAAGTGCCAGCATCTTGATACCTTAATTACATAAAACATTCACACCAAAAAACACGTGTTGCAGAAGCAATTTCATAATGTCCCACTGTCAAATTTGTACACAATAAATTTGATTGCAGAAGTTATACTTACTCCTTGGTACATTTACTGAGGTCTGGAGGGCACAGTGACTTAAAAGTCAAATTGCCTGTCAAAATTTTCTGCATCATTACTTCCTGGCTCTTGAACTAAACAAAAATATAAACAAAATGTATGAGGCTTTGTTTTGGTTTCAACTAGTTTTAACAGCACTTTTAATACAATACATGCAGAGGGAAAATCATGTCATGGAAATGGGAGTTAAGTGTCTTACCCTGGGACATACCAAGGCAGCCAACCCAGACAGGTTGGTGACATTTCAATTGAAATCTACAATTTCTTATTGTTTTGTTGAGAAAGTTAATATTTTCTTTATCCTGAAACAATAGAAAATTTATGTAATGTGACACAATTTCACATTGATTTTAATTTAATCTATTCCTGTACATTTCAAGTTATCCAATTTCTTACACCATTTAAAGGGGCCTTGAGTATCCAAGTGGTCTAAAGCGCTCTCCGTTACGGATCACTTTCATCTCACCTCTTTATGCATGGGTTTGAGTCTTGGATTCGGCAAATGTGGGTATGTGAGAAAGCTTGCCAGTAGCTTCTTGTGGGTCGTTGGTTCTTTTCAGGGTTTTCCCGGGTTCTTCCTCCACCATTAATACTGGCTGCCATGTATAACCTATCTTGTGCTGAGAAATGGCATTAATCCCTAATACAAACAATACAACAACACCACAAAGTGATCCTGTATGTTACCTGAATGTAATGTAAAAATAAAAATGAACCTGCATAAATTCTGGGTTTATACTGTGATATTTTTATAAATGAAATATGTAGAAATACTTCTTTTATAATGGTATTACTAACAACTTATTTCAGCAGGCTCTACCCCTTATGACACTGCTTTCACAGCCAAGCCCAATTTGTTATCATCTTGTCAAATTAATAATCTAAACTGTTAATACATTTTATAATATATATTTAGTAACCATTAATCCATTCTCATTTGTAGTCTGTCAGATCCTATTTACTCACTGATTGGACAAGTCCAACAGCAAACTGTAAAGGCCCAGATCCACTGATGCATAAAGCAATTACCATAGACCCTGATCTGCTACTGTATTATGCAATGGTAGTTCAGGATATTTGTTGTTGCAGTTGACTTGATTTATAAGCGAGTGTATATGGTATATCATTTACAAATATCATCTACATTGTTTCTGGGATTTATATTCTACAATGATGCTGAAGTATACAAAAATGCCTAAATTTATGCTATGTAAAAACATTTCATATCTTGTATATTGATAATACTAGTCATTATTCCATATTAGTTTGAGATGGAGAATACCTTTAGAAATTACTTTTTTCTTTATCATTTGATCTGTCAATCTTTTCCATTACTCTGTCCATTTGTTTGTTCCAGCTTCCTGGGGCCAGCATACCAGCATAACTATGCAACCCTTACACACAGATGGATATAATTTGATACATAAAATTCATGTACATGTCCTTTAGGTTTTGGATTTCCATATCAGATTTTGATGGAGTTAGCTTTGGTTGTTTTTTCAATCAAAACAAAATGTCCACAACATATCATTGTAGTCAACATGTTCTTATACAGTTTCATGTGTAATTTGTCTCAAAGACCTTGATGCACCTTTTTGTCTCAACAATGACAGTTTGGACAGAGTTCTGGCCCTTGACATTTAACATTATATCTTCACATTGAATGTTGCTTGTAACCAGGATATCTACAACTTTTGAACATAACTCAATGCACTCAGAACAGCATCCTTCTCAAACCGTTCACCATATTTTCATGCAATTTGGCATGTACATTGTCTCAAAAGTGAGATGTGCATTTTATGAGTTTTGCCACATCACCTGTGTTCTGGATAGATTTAAGGCCCTTGTCAATTACCTTCATATTTCTTTCAAGGTACCATTAGTATAAAGCTTCATACCAAATTTGGTTAATGTCCAACACTTCTACTTAAAGTTACATTGTGGATACCAAATTGTTCATGGATGGACATCAGGGTAGACTTCCTTTTTTTAACATTATTTCAGTCTCAGTTCATATAAATTCAGTTAACACTTCTCCTTAAAGTTACATTGTGGATATCAAATTGTTCATGGATGGACATGAATACTACAGTGCTCAGCTGACTCTGTCTGGTTTAGCCCTAATAAGATTGACTTCCTTAGCATCATTTCAATCTCAGTTCATATAAGTAATGAACACAATAAAGTTCTATGAGACAGCAAAATGAGACTCATTATAATTATGTGGTGAATTTATTATGCTATGTTTGATCTTTGTCACTACCAGGTAGGTAGAAGGATTTCCATGAAACTAGATATACTGACAAATTTGTCTACACATCATTTGACCTGTATGTGACTTGATATTATAGTTGTCACAAGTTGGCCTTTTAAAATGGATATTGTCTTTTTTTCTTTTCAGGAAACCATTATAGGTGCACTGTTGTTCCTATATGTTAATTGTGTAACTAATTTACTGTCATGTGAAAGGATACTATTTTAAATTGTAAAAAAAGATTGCTTATGTTAGATTATTTAACATACACACTATTCTTTATCAGTCATTTAAACACCCATGAATTAAATCCTTATAATCTCATAATTTGTGGAAGATTCTCACTAGACCTAATTTATCATTGACTCAGTAACTATTCACTAGACCTCGATTTATCATTGACTCAGTAACTATTCACTAGACCTAGATTTATCATTGACTCAGTAACTATTCACTAGACCTAGATTTATCATTGACTCAGTAACTATTCACTAGACCTCGATTTATCACCGACTCAGTAACTATTCTCTAGACCTAGATTTATCATTGACTCAGTAACTATTCACTAGACCTCGATTTATCATTGACTCAGTAACTATTCACTAGACCTTGATTTATCATTGACTCAGTAACTATTCACTAGACCTCGATTTATCACCGACTCAGTAACTATTCTCTAGACCTAGATTTATCATTGACTCAGTAACTATTCACTAGACCTCGATTTATCATTGACTCAGTAACTATTCACTAGACCTTGATTTATCATTGACTCAGTAACTATTCACTAGACCTCGATTTATCATTGACTCAGTAACTATTCACTAGACCTAGATCTATCACTGACTCAGTAACTATTCACTAGACCTAGATTTATCATTGACTCAGTAACTAAAGATGTTATCATCAGTGCCTTCCTATCATCACAGATGTTTGAAATGGATGAAATCCAGATGTCAACTTTGTAATATATATATATATATATATATATATATATATATATATATATATATATATATATATATATATATATATATATAAATGTGTGTGTGTGTGTGTGTGTGTGTGTGTGTGTGTGTGTGTGTGTGAGAAAGTTTTCAGTCATGCATGTTGGATTACATACTGCTCTGAATGGAGAACCCATGCTTTGGTGCTCTTATCAGTCTATTATACCTCTTTTCTGTATGATATTTTCTTTCCTAGCTGTATTTAATCTATTTGCCTGTACAGGTGTAGATAACTGAGGGCCACAAAGGAGATCAGATTTTGAACTAACTGTGTCACTCTCATAAAATAAAGACTTTATTATTATTATTATTATTTATTACCGGTATTATTATTATTATTACCGGTATTATTATTATTATTATTATTATTATTATTAAATCTGGGGTGTTTGGGGTCTTGGGGAGAGGAAGTACCTCGGATGGTTGGAATGTTTTGTGCCTTCTCAAGGGAAGTTCATCGACATTGGTCTTCCTGTTTCCCAACTCTCACCAGTTACTCCTAGCAGCTGTTTGCATCCGACAGTGGCCACACTTCGGAAAACAGCTTCAAATGGTGGGCTAAACCAGGTGAGTATAGCTGGTTTTTCTTGAGCCTTCCAGTGATTTTAGGGACTTGCTCAACCCAGCATGCAAAGACTTCTCTGGCAGACTGGGTGGATGAGATCAATCAGAAGATCTATTGGCCAGGAAGGTGGTTCAGCAATGCGCTGTAAGAGCACAAAAGAAGACCTGGCCATCCACTGCAGCCAAAGAAATTGCCAGCTGTTATGAGTTATTGTGCCACTGGACTCTGACATTTGCGATCTAGAAAGCGAGGTTACTCCATGGTAGCAACTTCTTAACAATAATCTCCTTTATGCACAGGTTTTTCTTGTGAAACATTCTTCACTCAAACCCCTCCATCCTCTTTCTTTCTACTCTGTGCATCTTCCAAGTCCAACGGTGATGGGGGAGGGATGAAGCGACAGGCAAATGTTACTACTGGTAGTCAATCACTAGGACATCTCCACTCTTGCATGTTGAGTCACAGGAATATCAAGCTGTCCACCAAGATAAAGGTATAAAAGATAGTTGTGCTAACAAGCCTCCAATACGAATGTCAGACTTGGACAATATATAAGAAGCACATCAAGCAATTTGAGCACTTCCAGATGAGAGCCCTGTGCCAGATTATGGGCATCAGATGGCAAGACAGAGTGAAGAACCTAGAACCAGTATTGAAGCGATGGTCATGACAGCCCAACTCTGGTGGACAGGTCATGTCATCTGTATGGAGGAGTCTCGAATACCATTTCAGATTTTGTATGGAGCTCTTTCTAGCAGACACAAGAAAAAGAAATTGGTCGCCTGAAAAAAATGATTCAAAGACTCCATCAAGGACAGCCTGAGATGCTGCTTGTTATCGGTGACAAACCTCGAGTCCTGCACCAAGGATAGACCGGGCTGGTGGGCAGATGTCAGCAAAGGTGCAAAACCTTCGACAATGGCAGTAGAACGAAAATTGCCAATGCCAGGGGACACAGGGAGAACCAACCAATGCACACAATGCGCATCTCATATTGGACTCATCAGCCACATTAGTGAAGAGCAGCACTGGACTGACTTCATCGAGCATTGATAGTCAACCAATATTATTAAATCTATTAACTACATGTAATAATAGTGATTATTATGAAGATGAAAATACCTTCATAATAATAAAATCTATCTCTTGCTTATATTTCAATGAAAATTTGTATCAAGCAGATTTTCTATCCATGTGTCTGGTTACATTACTGATGGAGGACATTATTTTGATTAGCTGCACTTTGTCATTACCATGAAAGCGAAAAAAAAGTGACAATAAATTTATGAGATGCCTACAGTTTTATTTCTTGGATTTGAAGTCTTTTTTATATCCATAATTGTTCTCTTTAGTTTACATTTCCACACTGATGTATTGTTGCATTTTTCAATACAAAGTTATTTCAAACCGATTTTATTTTTGACATTTTTTATTGGGGGAGGGTGGCAAAACTTTGTGCTGTTAAATATGAGGGGGTCTTAGTTTTGTGAAGCATTATGATGAGATGGAGGGGGTATGGTAAAAGAATCAGCTAAATTTGTGAGACATTATTTATGGATGGCCGCTAAGCTCAATATTACCTGTATGATTCCAACTAAATCAAACATTCTAAAAATGTTGTTGTTGTTTGGGGTTTAATGCTACTTCAAGAACAAAAAAGAATAAACCTGACATCCAATACAACCTGGAAGAACCTAAGAAAACCCTGGTAAAACCACTGACCCATGGGAAGCTACTGGCAGCTTTTTGATATACCCACATTGAAACCCAAACCCATGCGGACAGAGGTGAGATAGCAGTGAATGGTAAAGTCTGAGCACTTTAGATGCAACTCTGCCACACAGGGCCCCCAAAAGATGTCTTTAAAAAAAGCCCATAAGGATTACACAAACCCCTAGGAAAATAAATCCTTCCAAATAAACAAAAACATAAAGTATAGTAGGATAAAATATAAACATTAAATAACAGGTTTCGTTAGAGAAATCCTTCCAAATAAATATAAACATGACGTACAATAAGATAGAATATAAACATTAAATAACAGGTTTAGTTAGGAATTCCTTCCAAATAAATATAAACACGACGTACAATAAGGTAGAATATAAACATTAAATAACAGGTTTAGTTAGGAAATCCTTCCAAATAAATATAAACATGACGTACAATAAGATAGAATATAAACATTAAATAACAGGTTTAGTTAGGAAATCCTTCCAAATAAATATAAACACGACGTACAATAAGATAGAATATAATTTTATAAACATTAAATAACAGGTTTAGTTAGGAAATCCTTCCAAATAAATATAAACACGACGTACAATAAGATAGAATATAATTTTATAAACATTAAATAACAGGTTTAGTTAGGAAATCCTTCCAAATAAATATAAACACGACATACAATAAGATAGAATAGAATTTTATAAACATTAAATAACACACTTGGTTAGAGAAGCAGCTTGGTCAGATTGAATCCACTCAACTACATTTTAAAAAGGAGTGGATTGAATAATAGAAATCTCAGTTTGTCAAAGACTGCATGGAACAGTAGAAATTCTAGTTTGTCAAGGACTGTATGGAACAGTAGAAATTCTAGTTTGTCAAGGACTGAATTGAACAGTAGAAATCTTAGTTTGAACAGTTGAAATCTTTATCAAGGACTGCATTGAATAATAGAAATCTTAGTTTATCAAGGACTGCATTGAACAATAGAAATCCTGGTTTTGTCAAGGACTGCACTGAATAATAGAAATACATGTATGTCAAGGACTGCATTGAATAATAGAAATCCAAGTATGTCAAGGACTGTACTGAACAAATTAAATTCTTTCTAATCCATATTTACTTAAAAACAGGAAAGCCCATTACACCTTTAGAGACCTACCATTTAATTTTCAGCAGGGTGAGAGGACTGGAATTATTTTGGAAACAATCTCCATTCCCCCAATAAACATTGAGAAAAAATATTCTTGCACTGATAGGTTATAGAAAGAAAACAGAACTTACATTAGTTGAACAAATAATTGTCTTGATGAAAAAGAAGACAAAAATTCTGGTTTAAATGTCCTGAAAAGTACATGTTTGTTCCATTATCAGTAATAATGCATATGGAAGCTTAATTATGTGTGCTTTATACAACTGTTACTGTATATACTCACTTATACGACTAGTTCACCTCGGCCCTGGTCTGCAGATCAGGTTCTTTCTTGTTTGCAGTTTCACTAAACTTTGAATATATATGGTATATATCTATTTAATTTTTTTAAAATCCCATGGCCAATTGGTGGAATGTTTTTTTAGATAACAGTTTCGTAAAGTACGTTATTAAGCTTCCATCTGCATTGGACAAAAGGCATGGAATCCTTTCTAATTGTTTTTTAAATATGCATTCTATTTCTTTTACCTTTTTTTTTTTGGACCAAGTAACACGTGATGGCAATATTGTAAAAGCGTAAATGTTGCGTAACATTGATTTTGTTTATATAACCAAAATAAAATGTTGTGTAACTACGTTTCGTACGCATGACTAAAATATTGTGTAACAGCAATATACATGTGACTGCACAACAAGTGTACGGATCAATAGTCTGGTTCCTGCCTAGTATTCTCCCTGCATTGCAACGCAGAGAGCATGCTAAGCAGGAAACCAGACTAGCATATCAGTTGAGTTTCCTCCCACTTTTTCCATACGTACGTTATGTATTCGGACTGCTTTGTCAGAGAAACTTGCATTTCCTACGACAAAAGTACATATAAACAAAATCAGCTAAGGACACACGGTACTAATTCAACTCCAATGGTAAACATATGGAAACACTGTCATATTCAAAATTCAATAACTTAACATTTCTGGGTGCTGATGATCAGACCTATATTTTTCCATGCACACCTAACCTTGATGTAAGTTTTTAAATGTAGAAAAACATAGGACCCGCGGCATGTTGTTGACATAAATTGGCAGGAAGCACATGTTATTGATTCTGCACCAAATGAATCAAGTGCTACTTTCATTATTGAGTAATAATAGGTGAAGCCTCTAAATTTACTTCAATTGCATCAATAGAATTTTGTCTATATTTTTTTTAAATTACAGATAGGATAAGCTCTCAAAAAATATTTTTACTAAAATTTTAATTTTCATTATTAACCAATTATGGACTACCAAAGCCGTATATACTCTATTATTTCTTTTTTTTTTTCCACCCATTTTTAGACTGGTTCACAGCTCTTCCGAATAATTAGTACCGTGTGTCCCTAAGGACCTCTCTATGGCACAAAAAATGCGCAAACTTCGTCTTGCACTGGGGCAGAGGACAATTACACTCGTCCACCGGCTTCGCGGCGCAACTGAGTCGATCTCATTGTATGTCCGCTTTGAACGTAAATGTAAACACATACTCAAGAAGTTCAATAGCCGACAAATTGAACAGTTCATTTCATAGTAAAAACAAATTATCTTCGATTTCCATTACATGTATCCATTTCAATAAGTGATCAAACCCAATTCTACCGTTATCAAGATAAAATACATTTTAGTCCCTCTCGTTTATAAAATCGTGCATAGCACAGTGACAATTAAATCATCTGCTTCACAGTTTAAACAACAGTACAATCATAATTGAGGATATGACATAAGGCCTTTGATAACAAAAAATGTTATCTAACGCAAGGGCGGGAGGTGGATGGTGCGATTAAGACTATTGTTAAATTCACAAGTTCTGTTACAGTGTGAGTTCTTAGATCAGTTTTATAAAGCAACTTAATGCACTTTGCTATCACTTCAAATTCCTAAAAGATGCTTTCTAATTATATGGTTTACATTTTAAGTTTACCATAGTTAGAGTTAACAGCATGTATATCATGTAAGTGGATCACAAATGATAATATTACATGACTATTCTAACATTCGGACAAGCAAAGATTTAAATTAAATATTATGAACATAATTTTTAAAATATGTTATTAAATGTATTGCCGTTACATAACATTGACTGTTTTATACTTAGATACAGATTTAGAACGTTTTGTTTCTAGTACGTCCTATTAAAGTTCATATCGGAATGCCAAGCACGTTTGGCGGATCCGTTACTTGGAAATTAAAATTATTCAAAACAAGTGTACTGAAATGTTTTCTAAGTACGAACGTGGTAATCGGACATACCGGCATAGTCCGATAAATCTCCCCTCCAAATCTATGTTTGATACTGATGGACGATATCACGGGTGAAGGGCTGATTTATCGGCCTAGTACAGGCTTACCTCAAATGTGAACGGGAAAAAAATAAGCATGTAATAGAAAAATAAAACAGATGTACAAAATTATACCAAACAAGTATTAAAATTCATATGTCAAAAATTAAGTTTAAAAATGACAGGCGAAGAAGCCCCAGTGGTCACTCAGTGACCAGCATAACTTTGACACTTGCATTTCCTACGACAAAAGTACATATAAACAAAATCAGCTAAGGACCTCTCTATGGCACAAAAAAATGGATATCTTCTACATTTTCCACTTACCTCTGTGCAGCAAAACTAATCAATCGATGGAAAACCTAGCGGCGTTTGTGTGTGTACACTGCTGCAGAACGAGGGTTTTAAAGCCGCCTATTGGCAGTAGGCGGAGCCATTTAGCTGACGGTAGGAGTGGTTGGGACATGCTATTTTTAGTAAGTAATTAGGTTCGGCTGCGAACTTGTAAATGTTGGTAATTAAATACATACTGGGTCTGACATATTTAAAATTTAAAAAAAATTAAACTGGTTGTCACATGAGCTCGCACTTGTCACGATGAAAATTTCGTGAAAATCGCACGTTTCGGAAGCCTTAACTTCAGTTTGGTACAACGTAGAAAGGCAACGATGGCTTGATGAATAGAAAAATATCTCAGGAGTAAAACAAGCCATAGAGAATTGTCATGTGCTTTTAAATACGGAAATAGCAGAATGAAATCGAGGGTCACGGGTGGAACCAAGTATTTGGAAGTTACGAACCTTCTCTTTTATTATAGTATGATAGAGATAGGGTCCTATGTCAAAATTGATCTTGGAGGGGTAGTCTAATGTATTTTTATCACTGCATGATTTATTTCCTGTAAATTATTGTTTTTTTTTTAAATTTCAGATCAAGCTCGCGTCGAGCACCTGCGATCAGAAATACATAAATCTAACTTTTGTACCACCACCAAAATGAGATAGGAAAACATTCTAAAAATATAAAAAAAGACTAAAACTACATTCTGGTACTGGAAGTGCTAATTGTATCACAATTAGTATTTCCATTTTTCACAATTAGTATTTCCAGTTCTTTTCAGGTCTAGCCTGATATCTGGAACAAAGTTTTGAAAGCTCCCCAGAAGTCCGGTGGTGATAGCAAGACTTCATAAGTGATGATAATTAGTTCATATAACCGTACTGATATATAGCACCTCAAAGACATGGCTTAGGTCTTCATGAAAGCACGATTATCAGTAAGGTAGAGCCTGCCTATAAACTGTATATTCCTTTCCTATTTTTGCCTTTTGTAATTATCGACACTAAAATTTAATGCATTTTTGCTATAAAACAACAGTGGCAGTGGTCCCGTCAGAAGTTAAATCTGAGTGCGCTATTAGTTATACAAAAGTAGTATATGGGGGCACCGTGGCGACAATGGAAAATCCAGTCAAAAAGGGCTTGGGCTAATATAGCGACAAGATTTATAGCGACAAGGGAAAATCCAGTCAAAAACAGCTTGGGGCACTATAGCGACAAAACAGCTTGGGGTACTATAGCGACAAGGGAAATGGAACATGGGAGACCTATATAGCGTCAAGGGAAATGGAACATAGTGGGCCTATATAGCGTCAAGGGAAATGGAACATAGTGGGCCTATATAGCGTCAAGGGAAATGGAACAGGGTGGGTCTATATAGGGACAAGGGAAAAAAAGGGTGGCAATGAAAGTTACTATCTTTTCGAGACTTATGAGTGGCCCTGAAAAGGACCGTTATGTGTATTGTTAACGTTGTCTTGTTAACACAGAGGACATCTCACAGATCTTCTTCTCTTCCTTAAACTTCTCCTTACTGTGGGTCCATAGAAGAGAACTCTCTTCAAACAACCTTGTCTTTCTACATAGACCCTTCTCTTCCAAAAGGCTGTCTCCGTCATATGAATGACACTCCATGATGATCTGACATACATGGGTATGTCAGTCCTAAACAGCATACTTGACACAAGGGTTGACGATTCAACGTTAGTCCACATCTTCTGATGAGAACAGGTGAAGCGAATGCCGTGTACTGCGGTTATTTATAGGGGAAGAGCGGATCGAAACGGATTGAGTGTATCGACCAATCCAAACGTGCGTTACAAAAGTCAGTCACAACCATCCAATTGGAAGAGAGCAGTCTGTGACGTCACCTTTTCTATATAGAGGTACTAGCGCCTGTGCGCAGTCAATCGATTCAACAGAGTTGTCAATCATGGCGGACAGTAAGAAGACGATGAATTGGAGTGAGATAGGAGTAGAGACAGCAAGTCATGGACCAACAGTGACTACTAAAGTCATGACAAATCTACATCCAGAAGAAGTTGATTTTAACTGGGATATTGTGGATTTTTTAACATCACAAGAATTTATTCCGGAACCTTCGTTGCCTTCTGTATCTTCTTATGGACACGTCAATGATTTTAAACAAAGACAAAAAGAAGAATTGGAGCGATTTTTACAACAACAGAAAGTAGAAGAACAAGCTTTTCTTATGCAACAGCAGGAAGAAGAAGCAAGAAGGAAACACCAGGAAGAAACAGTAGCAGCATCAGCAGCAACGGAGAAGAATGAAGACCAAGGACAGAAAGAAAATAGTGAAAATCAAACGGTCACGACGGTACTTTTAGATATTTTAGCTGAGTTAAGGAGTCTGAAACAAATGTATCAGACTTCTTTATCACGACCGAAGAGAAAAAGACCTTCTCGAGCGAAACAACCCAATCTCTCTGTGACTACGTCTACCTTACCACCGTTAGTGATTTCTACCAAATCATTGACAGGAACCACCAGTCCCGAAGTAGGCCTTGGCCGTGGCAAAGGCTTAAGACAGCTCAAGAGGATTTCGTCCCGTTTCTGAGTTTGTTTTGTTTTAAACACACAAAACACCAACGGTCCTTTTCAGGGCCACTCCAATTATTTCGAAAAGAAATACTATGTCAATTGCCTATTTCAATGAAAACTCAAAAGTCCTTTTTATTATATTTTTTTAAAAACCCATGATGTACGTGTGAGTGAATGAATGTGTGAGTGTAGGTAATTATTATATCAAATCAAAACCAAGAGACACTTACGTTTTTTCTCTTTAGTTTATTCTAGTACAAACGTCACAATTCAATATCACAACATAACATAACACAATACCACCTTAAAAAAGTTCATAGGTTTTCTTCTGTTTCACTCTTTCTGTTTTTTCATTTTCTTTACTGTCACAGCTTTTTCTTCTTCCTCTCCACTTTCGTTTCGTCTTTTTTTCTTGTCTTTGTGAATGTGTCGGGGTTCTTCCTTGGGGGAGGGTACCTCTTCCTCCTCTTCCTCCTGTTCAGAATTTCTTTCCCCCTCCTCCTCCTCCTCCTGCTCCTGTTGTTTCTTAGGGCAGTTTGGAGACCAATGTCCTTTCTCTTTACAATAATAACAGGTATCTTGACTTTTGTCTCTATTGTAGCCTTTTCTGTTTTTGTCACGATCTGAACATTCTGTAGCCCAATGTCCTTTCTTCTTACAGATATAGCAAGTATCTTGACTTTTATCTCGATAGGAGGGAGAGTAGTTCGTCGGCTGGTCTGACGAAAACTTTCGTATGACCCCACGTAAAGCTCTGATGAGAAGTTCCACTTGTGTAGGTTCTTCCATCGTTCTGGTCAATGTGAGAGTAAAATGAATACTGAAAGGTTAGACACTAACCCTTTATATATATGCACAGATCGGACATGAATATATAGGGGTTATGGTCTTTAAAAAGTAGTCATTTGACTTTTTACAGACAAGATGAAAAGACCACATCATGCTGTGGAGAAAGGAAAAGACAGTAAGAGACAGAAACGTAATGTATCGCCTAGTACAGTAGCTGAAGTCTTGGCTCAAATTCATGCCAGTGATTTTGAAGATGACATGAGTGAGCCCGAATTTACACCCAGACAATCGACGTCCAAGCAAAGTGCACCACCCTTAGTAAACCCTGAAAATTACTATCACATTCGAGAGACGGAAAAGCCTTCCTCTCGAAAATTTAGAACAACGGCTTACACGTATGCCGTAAAGTTTAAAGATTTCAAGTCCAATGTACCTTTGGAGAATACAGATGGGTTCATTACTGAGGTGTGGGATTCTGTGTTAACTACACTGAAACAGCAATGTCAAACCAAAGAAGACGATCGCTTGAGACTTTCTATTCATCACGATAATTTGAAGTCTCCCGTTTGGATCGAGTTTACTAGTCCATCAGAATTGACACCTTCCAAAGTCATCGACAAAATTCAACATGTGCAACAATCCAATGACAAGTTTCACATTGACGACGGAAAAGCCACACTGTTCATGACCCACGTGTCTCTTCCCCAGGGGACAGGACGCAAAAAAGTGTTATTGGTGGACAGCCTTCGCAGCATGAAGCGAAGCCTTGTCCAAATTAACAATCCTCAAGACCAGATGTGTTTAGCCCGTGCTGTCGTCGTGGGACGAACGTATGCCAACAAGAACGACACGGTAGAATGGAAAAGAGCCTGGAAAACTATTCAACGATCGGGCCGAGCCAAACAAAGAAGTGAAGCAGAACTCCTGTTACAGCAAGCGGGGATATCCAAAGACACTCCTTGTGGCATTCCAGAAATGCAAAAGTTGCAAGACGTGTTGACACCACATTACACTTTGAAGGTACACCCTCAAGAAGTGCGTGGTCCACTTTTGTTTCGAGGCCACGATTTCAAAGACGGAAAATACATTCACGTCTATCATCACGATGGTCATTTTTATACCATTACCAGTATCACTGCATTCCAGGGATACAGTTACTACTGTGAAAAATGTGACTATGGTTATAACAATCGAGAACAACACAAGCATTGTGGATCGAAATGTGAGGGATGTTTGGCCTCACAACCTTGTCTGGACCAAGGACAAGAAAGAGTGCATTGCCCTGTGTGTCAGCGCACTTTTGTCAGTCCTACCTGTTACCAACAACATTTGAAGATGCAAGGTTCACAGCAGAAAAGTGCTTGTCAACTGCTGAGATTGTGCCCTACTTGTGGACAAGGCATACGTACCAATAGTGCCAAGTTTCACGTTTGTCGAGGGAAGAAACGATGTCACATTTGTCACCAAATCGTGGACTTGGAACACGAATGCTTCATTCAAAAATATCAACCCCAATCAGAAGATACCCAGAAGAAAGGGAATTTTATCTTTTTTGATTTCGAATGCATGCAAGAAACTGGTATTCACATTCCCAATTTCTGCGTAGCTCACCGTGCGTGCGAGAAGTGTATCCAAGAACCTATCTTTAGTCATTGCCCTCACTGCAGCAAGATTCCTGGAGGACGTGAAAAAATCTTTCGAGGGTCAAACACGTTAGCCAAGTTTGCCCAATGGATCCTTAACCCCATTGACGAAACGTGGAGTCCAGAAGACATTGAACGTTACGGCAATTGTCATTGCCATGCCACGGTCATGGCTCACAATTTCTCGGGATACGATGGGCAATTTCTGCTCAGATACTATGCGGAACAAAGTACCGAACGGCCTCAAGTGACTTTAAACGGAGCCAAAATCATTTCTATGCAAGTAGGACAAGTACAGTTTAAAGATTCAATGTGTTACTTGGCCATGCCTTTGAGTCGTATGCCTAAAACGTTTGGAATGACAGAATTGGCTAAAGGTTATTTTCCACACTTTTTCAATACCGAAGTCAATCAACATGCCGTTCTACCCCATTTGCCTGAGGCTGACGACTACGACCCCGACAACATGCGCACCGAACAACGAGAAGCTTTCTATGCTTGGTACCAGACTCACGCCTCGGACCCCTTTGATTTTCAAGAAGAAATGTTAAAGTATTGTCGATCTGACGTGGACATTTTACGACGTTGTTGTGGAAAATTTCGAGAATTGTTCATGGAGTACGGAGGGATCGATCCTTTGAAAGAAGCTTGTACCATCGCCAAAGCGTGTTCTTTAGTGTACCGAAAACGCTTTATGCCTAAAAAGACTCTAGCGGTCATCAGTCCTCAAACGACGAACTTTGTCAAACGTCAATACTCGGTCAAAGCCCTACGCTGGCTCCATTACTTGTGCGACAAGGAAGACAAATGGATCCAACACGCTCGCAACGGAGGAGGCGAAAAGACCATTGGAACGTATTCGGTGGATGGCTGGGACTTAGAAAATCCTCAGATCGTGTACGAGTTTAACGGATGCTTATTTCACGGATGTCCCCTATGCTACCCTCAGCGTAACACCAAAAATCAGTTTTTACAACGAACCATGGAAGACTTGTACCAGACCACGTGTCAGCGACGTTTGAAGTTAGAACAACAAAGATACCAGGTGGTGGAAATGTGGGAACACGAGTACGATCTGCGTTTGAAAACCGATCCTGAGTTTAAACGCATCGTAGAAAGTTACAAGATGGTAGACCCATTGAACCCTCGGGATAGTTTGTACGGAGGACGAACGAATGCTACTTGTTTGCTGTACCAAGCGGATGAAGAGAAAGGAGAAGAAATCAAATACTTGGACGTGTGTTCACTGTATCCTTACGTGTGCAAATATTGTCACTTTCCCGTAGGGCATCCAGAATTGATGACAGAACACATTGACTTGGACCACATTCGACAGTACGAAGGATTGATCAAGTGTAAAGTCTTACCACCCACAGACTTGTACCATCCCGTTTTACCTCACCATTGCCAAGGAAAACTTATGTTTCCTTTGTGTCGCACATGTGCCGAAACGTGCAACCAAGACCAACCTTGTCATCACACTCAGGAAGAACGCGCCTTGACAGGAACGTGGGTGAGCGTGGAATTGTTTAAAGCTCTGGACCTGGGATATCAACTTTTAGAAGTGTACGAAATTTACCACTTTCCCAAAACACAACAATACCGCAAGGGCGACGAGAGACAGAAAGGTATTTTTGCAGACTACGTGGATGCCTTTTTAAAACTAAAACAAGAAGCTAGTGGCTATCCTTCCTGGTGTCACACTCCCGAAGACCAAAATATATTCAAAGAAAAATATTGGGAGCAGGAAGGTATCACTTTAGACCACATCGAGAAAAACGAAGGAAGGCGGTCGTTTGCCAAAGTGATGCTCAATTGCTTGTGGGGTAAAATGGCACAACGTCCGTCTTTACCCAAGACGGAGTATTTGTCCGAACCGTCTCGCTACTTCCAGATGATTCACGACCCAACCAAAGTCATGAAACACGTGGACGTCATTCGTGAGGACTTGATCTTAGTCAATTACGAAGAAGAACTAGACTTTGTAGAAGCCGACAAATTTGGTAATGTTATCATTGCGGCTTACGTGACAGCCCACGCTCGCTTAAAATTGTACGAAGTGTTAGAACTGTTAGGAGATCGTGTGTTGTATTTTGACACGGACAGTTGCATCTACATTCACCGACCGAACCAGTGTAACCCTGTCATCGAAGGAGACCGTTTAGGAGCCTGGACCGATGAACATCCCGACGACAAGATTCTATGTTTTGCAAGTGGCGGTCCTAAAAATTATGGCTACGAATACCGAGACCACCAAGGAGAAATACACACCGAATGTAAAGTAAAAGGAATGACTCTCAATTATCGCACCAGTCAAGTGGTGAACTTTGATGTGCTTCAAGAAGCCTTACAGTCGGGACAGGATGAAACGTTTCAAGTGACTACCCACGAGCCGCACAAGATTGTCCGTTTACCCACACACCAAATTGTTAGCCGACCTTTGGAAAAAGTCTATCAAATCGTGTACCAAAAAAGAGTACGACTTCCCAATCAGTTCACTCTACCGTACGGTCACGTCAAAATTGGGCAGCATATAAAAAGGGATATCGTCCAAGACCAATAGTTCATTGTGACTAACACTGCCAAGTGAGAAAGAAGATGAATCCATTTAAACAGACATCATTCAAATTTGGGGATTCTCAAGTGGAGTGCGATGCTAAACCTTGCGATTGTAGTGATGCCAGGCGCTGTGACATTAGCGATTCAGCTGGATATCGTGGGAACGTTGCTATGACTACTACCCCTATATCTACCCTGGAAAGTGATGCTGTGCGTGTCAAACCTGAGGGATGCGAAAGCGGTGCGACACGTTATCGTGGACTCCTAGGAATTTCACCGTACCTACATCGAACAGAAGTGAGGAGAGTCGAATATTCGTTCCCGACGAGTTTACCTGAATACTGCCACTTTAAAAGTCGATTCCAAACCTTCAAAGATAAATGGCCAAAATATCTGCCTGGACCAACTCCTGAAGAATTAGCCAGAGCTGGATTTTTCTACTTGGGCGAAGGGGATAAAGTCAAGTGTTTCAGTTGTGGTGTATCCATTTACGAGTGGGAACAGAAAGATTCCGCTTACTTGGAACATGCTCGATGGTCTCCGAATTGTCAATACCTACCTTTAGTAGGACCTAGTGATTGGAAGTGACACTACTGTTCCATGTCGTGTAACACGCTTAGACCAGTATATAAACCCTCTCTAAAACATAATATTCAAGGATTACCACACGAATTGCAAGAGAAGATCTACAAGGACGTTTGGCAAGGCCTTGCTAAAGAAAAATCTCAATGGGTGACTGTAGAACTTTTGTGTCGTGAAATTCACAAGAGGAAAGTGACAAAAATTAACCAACGTGTTAGATTTCTCTGGATCAAGGGTATTTTTTTGCTCCGTTACCAATTTACTACGTTAACATCTGAAGATACTTTGATCATTCTTAACCGTTACCCTGAATGGCAGTGGGACGAAATTACACGTTATATTAATCACTTTCGCTTTTTGAGCAAATTTAATTCTGTGTTTAATTCTGGGTTGAATCTACACTGATGATCTTTGACCTAAAGAAGTATAAAAGAGAACAACCATGCCACAACCTTTATCATTGGTGATCCAACAGATTCCGTGGAAGGATATCAATGAGAAGATTCACACGGTGAAAGATTACGAACACTTATTACAAGAACTATACCCTATGAATTGGGGTCGACGTGTCGTGTGTGTTTTAGTGACTTGCTTTCTGGGATTTCGTTTACCTGCCAATTCCTTGTGGACACTTTACGAACACTACCTATCAAAAAATAAGACAGTATGGTGACTCCTTTAAATGTCCACGAGAGACTCGTCAACTTTTACGTACGGAAGCAGTGTACGAAGATGTGTGTGTAGCTTGTGATTTACACCCTCATTGGACAGATGTACGTGACTGGAAAAGTTGGGATTTTGAGGCTTGGACAAACGAAGCATCCCATTATGCCCAAGCGTTGTGTTCCTAAAATTCATCGTCGTGTGAAAAAAGTCACTTTTAATCCTGTGTTAGTAACAGTACCAGAAGAAGAAGAAGAAAAAGAATCTATCACCCAAGACAATCCCTCTGTTCAAGACAGAACTGTCATGGACATTCCCCCACAAAGACCCTTTCGAGAAGACACCTATGTGACTGTACCCCCTGTAGAGGAGACTATAAGAACATTACATACTACCTCTAGGACACCTTCGTTACCCAAACCATTTTGTACAGGGACTTGTTTATTTGCCACTTTGATCGTTTGCCTAGGTATTTTATCCCTGTATTTATCCATTTGGCTTTTATGTTTTCGTGTTGTTCAAATTTAAACATGCATTGAAATAAACGTGTCTTGAAAAAAGTATAAAAACCTCTTGTCTTGTCTGTTTTTGTGTCAATACTGTCATACCACTACACGACTATGGCTCACTCTACTCTTTCTACTACTCCTTCCTCCTCCACATTCAAAGTCATTGACGAACACTTAGATCAGGCTAGTTGGAAAGCCTTGTATCTTCGTCATCCTTTTAACATGTTAATTGCTGGACCGAGCGGTTCAGGCAAAACCGAATTTGTCAAACGTTTGATCGAACATAAACATCATTTGATCGATCGTCCACCTCAACGCATCGTGTGGTGTTACAAAGAGTGGCAATCGGCATACAGCCTCTTGCAAGAAAGTCAAGGTGATTCCATTGTGTTTGTAGCAGGCATTCCTAAAGAAGACGAGGGGATCGTGTCTGACCCTAGTCAAACTCATTGGGTTATTTTTGACGACATGTTAGGAGAAGACGAAGAAGAAATTAAACTGTGGTTTACGCGTAAAGGGCATCATCGTAATGCCAGTGTCATTTACATTACACAAAATTTATTTCAACAAAGTAAAGCCCATCGTACCATTAGTCTCAATGCTCATTACGTAGTCTTGTTTAAAAGTCCTCGAGATAAATCACAAGTGCAAGTTTTAGCCAAACAGTTAGGAACACCTTGGCTAACTCAAGCGTACGATGATGCCACTCAAACGCAACACGCCTATTTACTCGTGGATTTAAAACCCACTACCCCTGATTATTTGCGATTTCGTACCGATTTGTTTCACGACTGGTGTCAAGACGGAGGACCTGTCGTGTACACGTCCTCCTCGTCGACATAACACTATGAAGCACTAAAAAAATCTATAAAAACCTTGGGTTACTTTGACCTGGTCTCATACATCGTCAACATGACGTCCCTTCAGTCTCATCTTCCGATCAAATTGATTCGTGCCTTGTACGGCATCAGTCGCGAAAAAAATCCACAAATACGTGCTCACGTCTTAGAAGCCAGTCTCAAAGAAGTCTTACGATGGTTTACGGTGACAGCACGTCAAATACTGCAAGGCATCATTCACATTCCACATCAAACCAAACGCTTTTTTGACAGAAACAAAGTAGCCTTGACGCAACTGGCCAATCCTCGCATCGACACTCACACCAAAAAGCAAATCATATTGAAACCTGGAGGTAGTGGTTCTCTAGGAGGTGTCATCATTCGTTCCCTTTTAAAATGGGATCCCAATACTCCCAAAGTTCACCCCAAGAAGAAAACAAAAAAAGCCAAACAAACCCCTAAGAAAAAGAACAAGGGTACCAAGACCAAAGCACAGAAAAAGAAAAGTCCACAGAAAAAAGCGGTCACCCGCAAAAGAGGCACTTCGGCCAGGACGCAACCTTATCTTCGTCAACCACGACCTGTAAGAAAAGATCTACAAGGACGTTTGGCAGGGACTACGTTGCCAGTAGCCTCAGGGGCTGCCACTTCTCCGTTGCGGGTGATGCCAGTCAAACCCAATTTGACACCCGTTTTTCCTAATTTGATGAAACATTGGAAATCTGCGTCTCCCAAAACGTCTCCTCCACCGGAGACACCCTCATCGACATTAGCGGCAGTAGCAGCTGCTCACAAAGTACCTGCCCCGAAAGTCAAAGTCCAAGAAAGATCTGGCATGTTAAAGAGTTTACTAGATTTGTCCAAACAAGAACTGTCCCGATTGAGTCCATTGCGAACTCCTTCACGACGTGTGTTACCTGCCATGAAGTTGATACGACGCAAAGATAATCAGTGGCGACGCATTCCAGTATAAAAATATGACTTGAAGACCACGACGTCAATCAGTATTTTTTCTGTGCTGATGCTTAACACTCAAGGATGTTTCCTCAAAAACATGCACACCACCACCACTACCCTTGTCGTTCTGCTGTCCAAAAAGGAAAAGGAACAAGACAATCTCGTCATCTCACCAAAAGCTTTAAAACCAAACATCAACGTCCTTCCCTCCAAAGACGTAGACCTTTAAAGAAAAAGAAGAGACACCAAAAAGGAGGATCCTTTGACAATTTTGGGAAACACATTGTTACCTTTTTGACGAAGCGATAGTTCCCAAAAAAAGTAAATAAAAGAGAGTGTATACCAAGTCATTGACACTAGTGGTATTGTGAAACGAACAAGCAAAGATGGCACCTCGCAGAAAACATTTTTCTACACTCCACAAAGGAAAGAAAAGGAAAGGACGTTTAGCCAAACATCGACACGTTCTTCGTCAAAGGACACAAAAGAAAATACCCAAACGTCAAAAGAAAAAGAGAAGTCACCAAAGGGGAGGATCTTTAATAACAAAATTTATCAATTCAGCTAATAACCGAACTGGCCTCTTTAGCCCTGCTTTTGAGGATTTAGCGAGGCATGCCGCTGCCTTTTTGAGAAGCCAATAGAAAAGAAGATAAAAGAGGGTGTGTACCAAGTCTTTGACGTTAGTGTATTTCTGGAACGAACAAGCAAAGATGTCACCTCGCAGAAAACATTCTTATTCACCCCACAAAGGAAAGAAAAGGAAAGGACTACCTCCACGTTTAGCCAAACACGGAGACGTGTTGTCCGTCCTGTCCAAAGCCTCTCCACCCATGCGAAAACAAATCATTAAAACAGCCTCCAAAGATGTCATCGATACCGTGTGTGAATGTTGTTTGAATGTCTTAAAAGGCACGATACCTTTGTCTCCACACTAGAAAAAATGCTTCGCCAAACATCGATACGTTCTTCGTCAAATGGTCCAAAAGAAAATATCCGTCCGTCAAAAGAAAAAGATGTTGGTGCAACGCGGAGGATTTTTACCCATTCTTGCTCCTTTGTTGGGAGGATTAGCGCAAAATGTGCTAACCGGTGTGTTGCCAGGTTTGATACAAGGGATGACTCAAGGGATGGGTAGAAGATAAAAGGACCCTATGGATCACCACAATCTCAGACATAACCTTTGAAAGCTCATGGAAGGACGAAAACTAACTTTGGTTCCTTACAAACGATGGATGGAATACCATCATTGGCAAGAACAACGAACCCCCCATTTACCGCCCAATCCCAATTTGGCTGAGATGTCGCAATTACAACACGAATTGCAATCCTTGATCCATCGCCACGATTTATCCGAAACCGAAAAATCACAAAAGTACGGTCAACTCTTGAAACGGCTACAACTCTTTCATCAGAAAGCTGTGGAACAAACAGCTCAACCCACTTTGTCCGATTTTAAGGCTCTAATGAATAACCCGTCACCCTCACCCTCTACAGCGGTTAAAACAGACGTTACCCCACCATTACCCAAGGAAGAAGAACCCCATGATCTCTTTCAAACACCCACTACCGCTCCCATTCCGAGTAAGATTGCCGCTTCCTTATTGACCCCTTCTCCCACTCCCCCACGAGAAGAACTCAAAACTTGGGTTAAAAAGATGATGGCTACTCCTTCTTCGACAGATGTGAAAAAGAAAGAAAGGAAACCAGAAGTGAGAACAGAAAAGAAGACCAAAGAAGCTATCCCATTACCTCCGCCACCACCACCACCACCAGTACCCTCGACGTCAACTCCTGTGGCACATCGGACACGTAAAACCGTTTCCAAACAACCCGCATTTCGTCCCACCCAAAGCAATATCCTCGAAGAGTGGGTACCTTATTAACAAAAACCATGGAGAAGGTATTAGCCAGCATTTACTACGATCCAGCTCACCCTGCAGGTTACGGAGGCATTCAGAAATTGTATCGTGCTGCCAAAACTCGCCTGAAAAAGCTCCGTTTACCAGCAGTACAACGATGGTTACAAGAACAAGCGACGTACACTTTACACAAACCCATTCGACGAAAATTTCACAGAAGTCGCACTCAAGTGGAAGGCATCGATCATCAATGGCAAGCCGATTTAGCTGATGTCTCTCATTTAGCCACCTACAATCGTGGCTACAAATATTTGTTTTGTGTCATCGACGTCTTTTCTAAATTTGCCTGGGTCGTACCATTGACATCCAAATCGAGCGGAGAGTTAGTACGAGCTTTGCAACTGGTGTTGAAACAAAGTGGTCGTCACCCTCTTCGATGGCAAACCGACAAAGGCACCGAATTTCTGAACCAAGCTTTCCAACGAGAATTAAAAAAACGTGACATTCATTTTTTCACCACCGAAAATCCTGAAACCAAAGCCAGTATCGTGGAACGTTTTCAACGTACCTTGAAAGAACGCATGTGGAAATATTTTACGCATCAACACACTCTCAAGTACATCGACGTCTTACCGCACTTAGTTCAATCCTACAATCAATCTTACCATAGAAGCATTGGACGTGCCCCACAAGAGGTGACACCTGACAACGAAGTGACTGTTTTTGAGCGTCTGTTTGGTACGTCCCGGACGAGGGTTGTCCCCAAGAAAGGTAGAGAAGTGTTAACCCCGGGAGATTGGGTACGCATTGGCAAAACCAAACGCACTTTCGACAAAGGTTACTTACCCAACTGGACCACCGAATTGTTTCGTGTTACTGGACGAGTGCGCGATCGTCATCCTACCGTCTATAAATTGGAAGACATGAACGGAGAAGTATTAAAAGGAACGTTTTACTTGCCTGAGTTACAACGTGTTACCAAAAAAGAAGACGACGTGTACGACATTGAAAGCATTCTCGAACGAAGAACCCGTAAAGTAGGAAAACGTCGTGTCAAAGAAGTCAAAGTACGTTGGAAAGGATATCCTCCTAGTTTTGATTCTTGGATTGACGCTTCGCAAGTCATCGACTATAAAAAGAAGTGACCATCATGCCCTTCAATACAGCTTCATCGACCACAGTGACTACTCCTTCACCCACATCATCTCTGCAAGATTTACAAAAGCAACCCTTGTGGGTGTGGTGTGGAGAACGTGTCCCTAAAACGCAAATCGTTTTTTCTGTCAAATCTTTGTGGTATATTGTGTCATTGGTGCAGCCATTGCTAATTTGAGTTTGCAACAAGGAGACAAACAATTGTGGACCATTTTACTCAGCAGTTGCATCGGTTATCTTCTTCCCAATCCTTCCCTGAAATACTCTTACAACGGGAACAACAGTAACAATATTGGGAGTCTTGCGACCAACGTTAGTCCTTCTCCTGACAGTCACCCTTCCAATCACAATCCTCTTTTAGATACTCCTTTAACCTCGAGTGACTCCTCGGACAGAAGAACATTGGAAATATGAACAACACTATTAACCAATTTTACTTAACGTTACCTAGTGACAGTTCCATGGAGGTGTTTCCTAACAACACATTGTGTTGTTACACGTCTAAATTACCTCAAGCCATGCATTTGGATCAAGATGATCATTGGGAAGCAGCTTTAGTGGAAATAATACACCCGACACAAATCAAAAACATCGTCGAAAATCAAAACTTTTTCACAGTTGAAGTGTACGACAAGTCATTGCAACAAGCCTTAGATGAACGAGGCATCACTGGCATTGACATCAAAAAATCAGATGGACCCACAACTAAACAACTATCCACTCATGTGTTGACCATTCCTGCAGGCTACTATTTTAGCGGTCAACATTTAGTGACTACGATTGCAAGCAGGTTCAATGTTATGTTTGGTAAACCCCTGGACAAAATCAAAGAAAGTGTTACCTTTGAGTACATTAAAGTGGCTCGTCGCCTCATGATCAAATTTTCAGAAAAGAAAATAATAACCATTACCTTTTGTCCTGAATTGTTTGATATCTTAGGTGGAGACCTCAAGATGCTCCCGAACAAAAAAGAAATACCAGGCATATCCAGTAACTTGGATTTTACCAAATATTTTCGATTCCCTGTAGAAATGAACCAAGGAATCAATTTGATGTTTGTGTACTCCGATGTGGTGGAGTACAACGTGGTAGGACACACCTCTGTACCGTTACTGCGTGTCATTCCTTTCAAAGTAGATGACACTACCGCTGACGAGGAAGGTGGAAATACCTATCACGTTCACCGCGAATTTGTGCATCCTCATTATTTACCCGTCAGTAAGTCGTATTTCGACAGTGTCAACATTACTATAAAAGGAGAACTAGGTCAAAATATTCCATTTACCAAAGGGAAAGTCACAGTGAAACTCCATTTTCAAAAACGATTCTCCAACAACTGAAAAAGTGATGTATCCTGTGTACCAAGGAGTCACTCGACAACGAGGACATGGTTTAGGAGATATGTTTAAATCAGCCTTTCGTTCCGTAGTCCCTGTTTTAAAACCAATGGTGACACGAGGATTGCACACCTTAAAAGATGCCGCATTGACTCACGGCAAAGATTTTCTTTACAATGTTCTCATTGACAAACAAAACCCTAAAGAAGCTTTTTTGAGAGCAGGCAAAAATGCCTTGCTTCAAACGGGTAAAGAGATTTTGGGTCGACGAGAAAGTCCTATAAATGCCCTGAACGGTACCGAGTCTGACATTCCTACTTCCCTGACGACACAGCAAGGACAAGGTAGAAAGCGTCGACGAAGACACCCTTTCAAAAGTCTCCGTACCTCTAAAGTTCGAAAGACAAAGAAAAAAAGAACCGCTCGAGACTTAGACATTTTTGATTATTAAAAGTGAAGAAAAAAAACCTAAAGAAAAAATGATGCACCAAGAATCTTGTGCCTGTTCCAAGTCGGAACTGGATCTCTTTGCCATGCCACCCACGATGATGACCATGCAAGAAGCCCAATGGGTCGAATTTCATCCCGTCTCCTCTTTGACGGATTCATCTCCCATCGAGTTTGAAATCAAAGGACAACCCGAAGATTACATCGATCTCAACAACAGTTACTTGTATTTGAAAGTGAAAGTAACCAAAACGGACAACACCGATCCAGGAGCCAATGATAGAGTAGCTCCTGTCAACAATTTCATGCATTCCTTGTTCAGCGATGTGGATTTGTACATGAATAACAAACTGATCAGCAGTAGCATGGATACTTACCCTTACCGAGCGTACCTCGAAAATCTCTTGACGTACGGAAAAGAAGCCAAGAACACTCATCTAGATGCTTGCGTGGTATGGAAACCTGACACCGCAGATAAGTTTAACGACACAGCCTTGCCCGTAGCAGCAGCTGCTGATGGCAGCGCTCCTGCTGATCCTCACAATGAAGGTTTTAACGACCGTCGAAAGAAAATTTTGCAGGGACGTAGTTTAGAACTGTTCGATCGTTTGCATTTGGACATGTGGTTTCAAGAGAAGTATTTGCTGAACGGAGTAGATATTCGCTTGAGACTGAATCGAAGTAGTACTGCTTTCCATTTGATGGCTCATGCCAACGAATACAAAACCATTATCCAAGAAGCCAGGTTATACGTACGTCGCGTGGAAGTGTTACCTAAAGTGGGGAATGATATCAGTCACACTTTGAGCAGAACGACAGCCAAGTATCCGATACGACGCGTGGAAGTCAAAACTTTCACCATTGCCGCTGGACTCCGATCTAAGATTGAAGATCATCTGTTCCAAGGACAGTTACCCAAACGTTTATTCATTGGTATCGTCAGCAATGCAGCCCTCAATGGTGCCCACGATGAAAATCCTTTCCAGTTTAAGCACTGCAGAGTATCCAAAATTGAAGTCAGTCGCGATGGCAAAACTTTGTGTACCAGACCCTTCGAACCCAACTTTGGCGAACAGAAAAATTACTTGAGGTCGTACTTGTCGCTGTACGAAGCCACAGGACAGTTAGGAACCAACACCAGTCACGGTATTTCCTACGACGACTATGCAAGAGGTTACACGTTGTGGGCTTTTGATTTCACTCCAGACCAAGGCAGCGACGAGGGCCATTTCCACCCTATAAAATCTGGGCAACTGCGTGTGGAACTTCAGTTTGCATCACCTCTTCCCGAAACGGTGAATATCATTCTGTATGCTGAATTCGATAATACCATAGAAATCAACAGTTTGAGAGAAGTCATTCTAGACTATTAGACATTATGGAAGACCCTTGTCCTTCTTTGAATAGTGGAGAATCCATGGAATGGGAGGTTACAGAAAAAGCAAACCCACAAGACCAAAAAGAAGAAGTAGTGATCATGCAATCCAGATGGCCAGAACAGGAACAACAGTTAGTGGCTTGTTTTGCACAACACTTGGAAGATAAAATGAGGGACATGATTAAAAAAGATTGTTATGGATGTCAAATCGATCATCCCAGTCAAATTCAACACGATAAATGTATGATGATGAGTCAAGAAGAAAAATTGGATGATTATCTGAACGAAGCTTGGAGTCTCATCTCCGAAGAAGACGTGTTACTTCAGTGGTATAAAGGCTTACGTGATCATTCCTCTCCTCCATTGTTTGCTCGAGAAATCGATCGCATCGAAGCTCTCTTGGCCAAAAGTAAAGAGACGAAGCAAACCATCAGTTACTTGTCAGACCGTTTCAAACAAAAAGTCTGGATTGAATTGATGACTTATCATCACCTGTGAAGAAAGGAGAGAAAAAAACAAGGCTACACAACAAAAAATGGATACTTGGGAACTTTATTATCTTTTGAACCGTAGTTCGTACACTGCTTCTTGGAATCCTGTCGTGTGTGCTAAAGATGAACTACCTCATCGCAAACCTCAAGAGAATCAAGCTTATGTCATCAACACAGATGACAGTCATCTTCCAGGAACTCACTGGGTAGCAGTCTACTTTCCTCAAGAGGGATGTGCGGAGTATTTTGATTCGTATGGATTGCCTCCTTTCGAAGATGATATCATTGACTTTATGAGAAGAAATGCCCAAACGACACGATTCAATAATGTGAAATTACAAAGCACAGATTCTATGGTGTGTGGACAATATTGTATCTATTATCTGCATCATCGCAGTCTTGGATATTCTTTAGAACATTTAGTGACTTATTTTGATCGTCATTCGTCTCGAAACGATGACAAAGTAGATCGATGGTTTTGTGACCATTATGGCTATCTGTTGTCTTTAGCTAGGAAACGTAGTGTACATCAATCGCCCAATGACTTCCAACAGTGGAAATCTCAATTTAATTCACAACGTTGTCAACCATGTCAAAGATAATGTATTAGTGTTATGGAAGAAAAAAATGTTTGTTATTTGAAAAAATATTTGTTATTTGAAAATAATGTTTGTTAGTTGAAAAAATTGTGTTTGTTATTTGAAATAATGTTTGTTATTTGAATAAAAATGCTGTGTTTTCAAAACCAATGCGTCTGTCGTTTGTTTTACATTTGTATTCATATAAATGCTCTTTGACTTTTCTTTCTATCCCTCACATCAAACTATCCCAACGTTTCAAAACCCTAAACCGCAGAGGGGTGTTTTCCATCACGTCCGCGCTTGAACCATATAAAGCAGGGGTAGTCTCCAGTCTGGCCATCCATTGTTTGACTCATCCTACTACGAAGATGTGCTCAAGACTAGCTAAGCTGAACGAAGCTTATGTCACTCTGCATCGTATCAGACACAATCTGATGCCAAAGCCTGAAGAGATAGAGAATGTGAGAATGCTACAAGTAACGGAAGACCTCATAGAAGAACTCTTCAGAGAGGAAATTCAAAAAGAGAAAGAAGAATGGACTGAGAAGTATCGACTTCAAAAGCAGCAGAGAGAGCAGAGAGAACAGCAGCAGCAGCAACAGCAACAACAGCAGCAGGAACCAGACAGAAGTTTTGTCGACTGTCGTGTGGACACGAAAGAGTTCTCTTTCTCTTTCCGAAGAAGCAGACCCTATCGTGTAGCCAAACGAGGACGCAATCTTAGACGATAAAAGATTGCCATCCTTCCTCGTACACACAAACACAAAAAAACAGCCCTTTTCAGGGCTACCCAATATTCTCGAAAAGAATTAATCATTCAATTTGCTTATGGTATGTGAGGAAGTTAGAAAAAAATTAGAAGTGAGTCTATAATCACTGTCTCTTTTTACTTTTGTTTTGAAGTGCGTCTATAAGCACAACGTATTTTTTCAAAATAACTTGTTCAATGTATAATTAATATGAGTCAAGTATAAAAGTGAGGGGTGTTTTCCATCACGTCCGCGTGTTTTTGGTAATGATAGGGATACTGTAAGATTTTTGGATCTAGGGGGTGTTTTCCATCACGTCCGCGCTTGAACTATATATAAAGAATCACTCGTCAGTCTGGCTTACCATTGACTACACTTTTATGTGTCGCTTAGGCACTTTAGTTAAATACAATAGGGACTTACACATGTACACTTAGTACTAGTCCCTATTTTTGGTTAGGATGATAATTAATATTTTATAACTCATATATTTGGTTAATTGCACAGGTGGCTTACACATTATTGGTTGTTAGGCTGTCCATTAGTAAAACTGGACTGAATTTGATTAAAAGAGCGTGCTTGGCTCTTCGCACCACTGCTTCCCGCTGCAGTAATATCTCGTGCTTGCACGACCTTACAATGCAGACAAAGGCGATATGAGTTAAACAATTTTACTCTCGCTTTGCTTCACTGCTATTGCAGAATGGTTAGGCATCCAGAATACTGACTGATTGGGTGGGTGTGTGTAGGTTCTATTCCTACCCACCCTACGGCCTTACATTCACCCAGAGGCAGTTCAATAATTGCCCCGTGGTGACGGCCTAATTAAATAAGTGCTTACTTATAAGCATATAAAAGCCTGCAGGGTGCGCGGCACATTCCCACCCTCAGGATTAAATAAATAACCTTCTATTGAAGGATAAAACGGTGCTAAGAGCCACCTGGACGAGGCACCTTAAACACATCTGATTGATTGAATTGACAGTCTGGCTTCATTCATCCATCATCATCATCCATCATCATCACATTCAAGCAGCGGTTGCGGACCGAGGTGGACGGCTTTTCTGGAGCTGGTGACCTGGTGACGTCACAATGGGAGTGTTAGAACAGCGTGGTAGGGTTTACCTGGCGCTTAGCAAGGTGCCACGTGTTGTTCATGGCATGATGATATCCCGGGCTTTGCTAAGGACAAATTGTGACATTATCCCGTCACAAACTACCAGAAAAGAAAAACTGCGAGTTAACCAGAGGCGTGAAGACTACAGAATAGACCACCGTTTGTATCCCGTAACTCCCGGACTTGTCTGCGGCAGGGACCAAATGGCGGGAAACCTGGAAGCCATGGCGGCCATTTTCGACCGGACAAGAAAGGCACATAAGTCCCGAACTTGCTTTGTGGCCGTGCCTGGACTGAAGGAAGAACTACGGCAGAGCTATCACCCCCTACAACAAGCAGAAACCATTACCGGACCACACGGAGAGACAGATGGAGTGATGTATATTGCCATTGTTATCGTTGCTTGAATAATAGGGACTCATTTGGCTTCGAGTACCCTCTTTGACAAACTATTTGGCCCTGAAGGAACTAATATGACATTTTTTGGTACTGCGAAACAAATTCATAACCAAACTCCCCTACCATTGACTACACTTTTATGTGTCGCTTAGACACCTTAGTTTAAATACAATAGGGACTTATATATGTACACTTAGTACTAGTCCCTATTTTTATAGGATGATAAAATAATATTTTTAACTACGATATTTGGTTAATTGCACAGGTGGCTTACACATTATTGGTTGTTAGGCTGTCCATTAGTACAACTGGACTGAATTTGATATACAGGTGCGGGCTTGAGCTTTCGCAACCTTCACTCCCTGCGGCAGTAAATTCTCGTGCTTGCACGACCACATTACGCCGACATAAGCGATATGAGAAAACTAATTTTCTCTCGCTTCACTGCTCTTGCAGCTCAGTAAAACAGAATGATAGGGGTGGGTGTGAGTAGGTTCCATTCCTACCCACCCTATGGCCAGGCTAATGGCCTTACATTCACCCGGGCAGTACAATTATTGCCCGTGGTGACGGCCGTAGCCACACCCAGTGGCAGTTCAATAATTGCCCCGTGGTGACGGCCAAAGTAAATAAGTGCTCCACCATAAGCACATAAATGCCTGCAGGGTGCGCGGCACAATTCCCACCCTCAGGACGAAGTAAATAACCTTCTATTGAAGGATAAAACGGTGCTAAGAGCCTTCTTGGACGAGGCACCTTAAACACATCTAATTGATTGATTGACAGTCTGGCTACCAGTATAACATTCAGCCGATTGACTCCGAGTAGAACGGACCGGACCTCTCCAGAGAAAGCATGCTGATAGCCGGCAGTGAGCAAAGGTGCCAATAGACCTGTGGAAAAATAAAATATGCAGTCGTATGAGCAACCTAGGTGTTTGCCCACAACGGTGACGGGAAACCGAGCCGGGGCATATATACACCCCACTCGACCAGACTACAGCGGCACTGATAGAGGAATCCCGAAAAATCTTGAAGAATACAGAAGGCGGCCACGTGGAATTCAAAATGGCGACTTGGGTGGGAAACCATATGAGAACGAGACGAGGCGAGCTCCAACCAAATTTCTCCTTCAAGTGGGACAAAAAGGAAAACCAGCCGGAAGGAAAATAAACTCCGAAACGGCTAACCTACAGCAACGGACGTACACGGAGAAAAAGATGACAGCATTAACCAGCTAGGTTTTCAATTGCCTGAACGATAATAGGGACTCATTTGGCTACGAGTACCCTCTTTGACCAACTATCTGGCCCTGAAAAGACTAATATGACATTTTTTGGCACTGCGAAACAAATTTATAACCAAACTCCCCTACCATTGACTACACTTTTATGTGTCGCTTAGACACTTTAGCTTAAATACAATAGGGACTTATATATGTACACTTAGTACTAGTCCCTATTTTTATAGGATGATAAAATAATATTTTTAACTACGATATTTGGTTAATTGCACAGGTGGCTTACACATTATTGGTTGTTAGGCTGTCCATTAGTACAACTGGACTGAATTTGATATACAGGTGCGGGCTTGAGCTTTCGCAACCTTTACTCCCTGCGGCAGTAAATTCTCGTGCTTGCACGACCACATTACGCCGCCATAAGCGATATGAGAAAACTAATTTTCTCTCGCTTCACTGCTCTTGCAGCTCAGTAGTCAACAGAATGATAGGGGTGGGTGTGAGTAGGTTCCATTCCTACCCACCCCATGGCCAGGCTAATGGCCTTACATTCACCCGGGCAGTACAATTATTGCCCGTGGTGACGGCCGTAGCCACACCCAGTGGCAGTTCAATAATTGCCCCGTGGTGACGGCCAAAGTAAATAAGTGCTCCACCATAAGCACATAAATGCCTGCAGGGTGCGCGGCACAATTCCCACCCTCAGGATAAAGTAAATAACCTTCTATTGAAGGATAAAACGGTGCTAAGAGCCTTCTTGGACGAGGCACCTTAAACACATATAATCAATCAATCAGTCTGGCTACCAAGATCATTCATCATCAGTCCAGCTAGAACTATTAAGAAGAGCAGACGTGTCGGAGCCGCCTAGGACCGAAGCCACCTGTTCCCGAATTTGATCTACAACACCGCTACCACTACGATCTCCAACAAGCAACCGTTTATTCCTTAACTCAAGCACTGGAGTTTAGGAGGGGAGTTTTTCTTGATTAATAGCACTCTTTTAATCAAGGTTTTGGCCCCACAGCTTGTTGGAATACAGATGAGTCAAATCCACTACTGCTTTACCGAAGACTGCAACTCACCACCCTACAACGCATCCGGATCCAGCAGAGAAACAACCACCTACGCTTGCCAGCCACTCCAACAAACTGCGCTACAGGACCCAGCTGCTAACCTGAGATCAAACCAACCACCACAACCAGCCATCTACGACACCCAGCAGCCAATCCACCTCAAACCGCCCGGTCATCTTAACTGTAAGTCGTTAGCAATTTACTATACTCTGTGCTGAAACAATAAGTTACTTTCAACTTTTAAAACTCTCACAACTACCACTATCCTCGCTAAACTCTATCTTCTATCACACGTTTATACACAATTAACTATCCAATATGGCCGACCAACCAAAGGCACATAACAAAGGAAAAATGGCTACCACCCAAATAGATGTTAAAACAAACAAACAGGGTATGAAAGTAAGACAAGGACAGGCCACACGTAGGAATAACAAACTAAAGAAAATGTACCAAACACCGGGTATTACAATTGATGCAAACAAAGTAAATAAATCTAGAATGTACTCAACTCCCGAGTTACAAGTTCTAATGAAAGAAGCGGCAAAACTAGACCCGCTATCGCCCATTGAATTCAATTTGCATAACGAAACGTTACAATATGAAGAACTGGACGCCACATTAGACCCCGGCGATCCCATACTCAATATTTCCACCTCAATATTAACCCCCAACAACAAACAGTTAGGAAATTCAGATTCATATTCGGCGGACGTGGTGGAAAACACCCCAAACCGAACTTTCAAAACGGGGGATCCAAATTTATACTTGGCGGACGAGGTGGAAAACACCCAAAACCGAACTATTCAAATTACCAAACCAAACTGCCAAGCGGACGCAGTTGAAAACACCCCCCCAACAAAACTTACATATGCCCAAACCACCAAACTAATCAAACCTACCCATAGTGGCCCTAAACCAGGAACAACTAACATAACACCTCAGGCAAAGGAAACCTTAGTCCCCCACCCAAAGGGAAATAATTACATCCAAATAGGCCAAAATGCTAGCAATACCAACAAAAAAACACAGGTACCAGCTAACATAGGACCAAAACCCACTTACCACAGGCCGGAACTTACACTGTATATTAAAAGCAAGTCCAATAAATTAATTAACCTCTCCACAAATACCATAGCAGGGGCCATAACTAGGGTACATGCAGGCTTATGCAAAATTATCAGGCCCAATACCAACTACATAATACTGCACTGTAGTACTAGCCAACAAGCAGCCAAGTATTTAGAAATAAACACGCTAGCTGGAATACCAGTACAGGTATCCAAACCATACAACATAACGGCCCCACATAGGAATAACACAAAAAAAGGCCAAACCACCCACAGCCGCCCCCTACCGCCACCCACTAAATTTAAAGCAGTGCTAAAATTAACAGGGACAATGTCTCAATGGGACACAAACACTCTAAACGATAAATTAAGAGAAGGTGGCAATAACATCTCTAAAACATATAGGATAGGCAAAAGGGGCCCCAAATGCTCAATAACAGTGATCGAAACAGAAACCCCATTGCAGTCCCTAATCCAAATAGGTACCAAAGGATCCCACTATAGAGTAGAACCCTACACAAATAAACCTAGGTTCTGCTCAAATTGTAAGCACTGGGGCCATTATACCACCAAATGCAAACTACCAAACAAATGCAGTAACTGTGGACGGGGACATAAGGGAGAATGCGCAAAACTAAATCCCAGATGCGCTCAATGTAAAGGGGCCCACCCAGTGAAATCCCCACTATGCCCGGCTACAATTCGAGAGAAAGAAATCATTGAATACATGGAAAGTAACAGGGTTAACTACCGCACTGCAAGGAAAGAACATAAACTCCATAGAGCGAAAACAATAGACCCTAAAAGTAAGCCAACCTTAAACGACAAATTAGGGGTAGAAATCAATCAAATCAATCAAATCATGGAATCAATACTGCACCAAACTGGCAATAAAACTGGACTACTTAAAAAACTAAAACAAATTAAAGACCAAATTAAGACCCTAATTACAGTAAATGACCCCAGTAGAAATGGCTAACACAACTACTGGTAATGTTTCTATATGGCAATGGAATGCCAGAGGTATATCAACAAACATGAATGAATTAAAACTTAAACTAATTAACACCAAAAACAAACCAGATATCCTCTGCATTCAAGAAACAAGGCTTAAAAATAAAACCAAAACATTGCCCAATATAATGGGATACGCCCCAGGGTACCTCCAATCACGAAAAGAAGGACCGGGGGGAGGACTAGCCATTTATGTAAAAAACACCATAAAATCTGTAGAACTAGTACCTATCACAGCTAAAGAAATAACAAACTCACATGTAGAGGTACAATCAATAAAACTCAAAATGGGTAACTATGATATACAAATCATCAATTTTTATGACCCAGGAACAGATACCGCCCTAAGCAATGAACAAATATTCTTAGCCCTAAACACCATAATCACCAGTGAGCGCACTGTCATATGCGGAGATTTCAATGCACATAATAAGCTGTGGGGGGGGGAAGATGACGGACACTAGGGGCAGGTTGATTGAGGCCTGGGCCAATACATCAACACTGACCATTTTAAATAATGGCACCGGAACACGCCTAAATCCAATAAACGGTGCCTTGTCCGCCATTGACCTCACCCTATGCACAAAAACACTCGCACAAGTGGCGGGATGGGAGGTGGATCAAACTGACCCCATGGGCAGTGACCACTTCCTAGTCATCACCACCCTGCAAATGACGGTGCAGTCACAGGTGCAAAAAAACAACCCCAGGTGGAACTATAAAAAAGCAGACTGGGACTTATTTAAACAAATACTAAAAAAAGAAGATACTACCCAGATAGAAGCAAATGACATAGACCAATATTACGAAAACATAAATTATGTCATTAACAAAGCTGCCACTAACAGCATCCCAACCACTACTTATAAGGCACCAAAACTTACTGTGCCTTGGTGGAATGACGAAATTAAAACAACACAGCAGGCTAAAAACAAAGCACTCAAGAAATTCAAACGCTCCAAATTAACCACGTACTTTATGGAATTCAAAATTCACACCCAGAAATTAAAAGAACTAATTAAAAAAGCCAAAATGGAGACCTGGCAAGACTACTGTGGTACACTAAACCACAAAACAAATTCTAAACAAGTATGGGATAAGATCAAAAGGATTAGAGGTAAAAATACCAACAATACCCCCAAATTAAGCAACACAAACAGTGATAAAGAACAGGCTGACTTATTAGCTCAACACTTTACTAATATGAGCAAAAGCAGCAACCATACTAAAGAATTTCAATTACATAGAGCCATCGAAGAAAGAGCGAACCCAAAAATATTCCAAGACTTGGGACCCAAGGACTCCCCTTTAAACAACAAAATAACTAAATACGAATGGGACCAAGCACTTAAAACAAAAAAAGAAACTTCACCTGGGGAAGATAAAATAGGGTATATAATATATAAGCAATTACCACCTAATATAGTTCACATAATAATAAATTTCCTAAATAACATATGGGAAACAGGAAAGCTACCAAAAAAATGGAAACATGCGATAGTAATACCTATCTTAAAACCTAATAAAGACAACCATGATGTCAACTCTTATAGGCCCATATCACTAACCAATAACATCTGTAAAATCATGGAAACCATCATCAACAACAGAATCAAGTCACACCTTACTAAAAATAACCTCATCTCAGAAAATCAATGTGGATTCAGAAACAAGCGCTCCACCACAGACCAACTTGTAAGACTTGAAACTGCCATCAAACTAGCATTTAACTCACAACAAAAACAGAGCAGAAATCTCATTGCGGTTTTTCTCGATCTCGAGAAAGCATTCGATCTAGTATGGACCAAGGGCCTTATAGCCAAATTAAATAACTATGGCATTACTGGACGAATGTTTAATTTTATTCAAGATTTCCTAGCAAACCGCACAATTACAACTAGGGTAGGGGCAACTTACTCTGAGAAACACTCACTTGAAAATGGAACTCCACAAGGCAGTGTACTCAGCCCCACCCTCTTTAACATCATGATAAATGACTTAGATAAAAATTTGGCGACTACCAAAGTTGAATTGTCACAATTTGCTGACGATGGTGGCCTATGGAGAGCAGGCAACCCCTCCAACCACAAAAACATCTCTGAACTTCAAACCAGCTTAAACAATATTGGAAACTGGGCTAATCAATGGGGCTTTAAACTATCGCACCAAAAAACGGTAGCCGTACTGTTCACCCCATATAGAAGAAACATCAAATACCCTAAATTAACAATACAGGACCAAGAAATAAAATTTGTTAAAGTTGCAAAATTTCTGGGTATGTACTATGACCAACATCTCACATGGGCATACCATATAGAGGACTTAGTTAATAGATGTAGTCGGGATCTAAATCTGATAACGAGCCTAAAAGGCACACATTGGGGTGCTGACCAAGAAACATCCCTAAAATTATATAGAGCTCTGGTAAGATCTAAACTAGATTATGGCTGCCAAGTATACTCATCGGCACCCATAACACAACTCAAAAAATTAGATCAAATCCAAAGATCAGCACTATTAAAGTGTACCGGAGCTCTAAAAACAACATCGACAGCCGAGCTACATGTCTTAACGGGAGAGTTGCCCCTTTACTTGAGACGGCAAGAGCTCCTTTTAAAATATGTAGCACGGCTGTCCACCCACCCCGCCACACACCCCACCCTCCTGGCTATAAACCAAACCAACATCCCAATCAGGAAAAGCTTGAAACAAAAACTACCTATGGGAAAACAATATCATCTCTTAAAGACAATAATACCAGTCGAACTAACTCCTCTAAATAATAACGTAGTGTACGAACACGAACCTTGGAACAACGTACAGTCTAAAGTCAACACCTCCCTCACAGAAAAAGGCAATAAACAAAATCAAGAACAAACTCTCAAAATAGAAGCCTTAAACATTATAAATACTCAATACCAACAATATACCAAAATCTATACGGATGGATCTAAAATTACTAACCCATACAGAACAGCTGCTGCAATGGTCATACCAGAGCTCAACATACAAATAGGCAGACGTCTCCCAGACTACTGCTCTATTTACACAGCTGAATTCTGGTCCATCCTTAAATCATTACAATGGATTGAAGAATTCAAACCTAATAAGACAGTAATTATTAGTGACTCGCTTAGCGTCCTATCTTCAATTCAAACAAATACCACCAAATGTAGGGAAGATTTCCTCATTCAAATAAACGCCAAACTAAAATTACTAAATTCCGGAAATACTACTGTAGAGTTCATGTGGATACCATCCCACATCGAAATTAAGGGTAATGAAATGGCCGATAAACTAGCTAAGGAAAAACTACACGAACCGAACTTCGAGCCCCTGCACTATAGCACAACCGAACTCTACAGTATAATAAACACCCAAATAGATAAAAAATGGCAAAATGATTGGGACAATAGTACAAAAGGGAGAGTGTTGTACACTACTGTTAAGGAAGTCACCAGGCACAAAAAACCGCCCAAGGGCTCTCCTAAAGAGCAGACAATCATAAATAGGATAACTTTAGGAAAAACCAAGCTGGCCAACAGCATGGGAAAATATATAGGACCCTTTCCACATAATATAAACTGCTACCATTGTCATACCCCGGAAGATCTACATCATATCTTCAACAATTGTAGTAAAACCAAACAAGAAAGGGACAAATTTAGATCACAACAGCAGAATATAAAAGCCCCATATACATACCCAGAAATTATACATATTACAAATCCAAACATTCTAATAACACACAAGAATATATTGGAATTTCTACTAAATATAGGAAAAATAGGGAATATATAACGTATCCATTAAATTCCTAACCCCAACAATCAACAAAACAGGACCCTAATACTTACCTATAAAATCACTAATAAGCCCCTTTAGGACAGGGAAAACAAGAAACGGCCAGGACCGGGGTGTGGAAACTGGGTTCAACAAGGAATACCTTTGACGTGTCGCTTAACGGCCCCGGATACTTCCGGCAGAGGTCCCTTGTTGTTGCCTGGCCGCCGCGCCTCACGGACCGGTCGTGGGGAGGTGCCTGGGTGTGGAAATGGACAATCCTTGACGTGTCGCTTAACGGCCCGGGACATTTCCCGCAGGGACCCATGGCTACTACCTAGTAACTGAACCACATACCTGAACTAAACCAAGGGGCCAATACAAATATGGAAATAGGGTCCCAATAAAACAAAAAGGGGAACCAAGAACTAAAAACACAAACAGGTCATAAAAACTTAAACAAATCACCAAATAAATCCCACCTAAAAAAATGATAAGATGACACAAAAATACAAACATCATAGGCAGTAAGGATGTAGGGCAACACTATACTTTCTCTTCTTTACTCTTTAGACACTTTCCCTAGATACCTTCTCATTAGGAGTACAACCAAGTGCACAGTGTTAAAAACATAAGTATCAACCACATCAAAAGCTTAATTAGAACCAACAGCTGCACCGAGAACGGAGCAACTTAACCAGGTAGAGAAATATGATAGAGACCCCAAATCAAGAACATATAAGGTAGTCTAAAAATCCAAAGACTATCAGGTCCAGCGACACAAGGTCGCACATCAAATAAAAATAGGGAAGAACATAATTTAGGTCCCGCAAAATTAGAACTTATAAGGTAGTCAAAAACCCAAGACTATCAGGGCCAGCAGCACAAGGCTGCAAAACTAACTAAATTACCTAAGAAATATGGTTTACTTAGAACCCCAAATAGTATATATTAGGTGATCAAAGCCCAGATCATCAGGCCCAGCAACACAAGGTTGCACATACCAAACTACTACACCAATATACACATCGAACACCCAACATTATAAAACACTGTTGCATAAACGTTGTACACTCAAAAGCAGCACAGAGTATATAAATAGGGATAGGATACGTCCAAAGAAGCTGCCCTTGCCAGGCACTTCGCCTCGCCCACAAAAACCTGCCGCAGCAACTACACGTGCTTAGCACGTCCTAAAACAACCAGACAGAAATAGAATGAATTAATATGAGTGTGTGCTGGAACTATTCCCACTCATATATGTGGCCCTACAATCACACAGTAGTAGCTCAATAGCTACTCCGATGTGACGGCCCAAGTAAATAGTGTTCCATGAACACATAAATGCCTGCAGGGTGGTGGCTCCATTCCCACCCTCAGGATAAAGTAAATAACCGTCTTTTGACGGATAAAACAGTGGTAAGAGCCCTCGGGACGAACCACTTAAAACCCATCAAGTCAGTCAGTCAGTCTGGCTACACACTTGCACTAAGCTCTCTGTACTGCACAGACGTGTTTACCGCAGCTCTCTGAAACCTTATACCCACGCCTTATAGGAACCTGTTACCTGTTTTCGGCTGCCACGGTTTCACAGTGAATCCCGGATAGCGAATACCATACCACTCTACAAGTCAAGTAACCAGCTTTTTCAAGAAGGATACGGATTTGTTTCAGGATATTCTATCAAGCTGCATATCGAATTAAGGTAAATTATTAAACCTACGGGTTCAAATTGAGTGCCGTTGACTTAGTTTCTAAACATAGCCTAATCACTAATTTAATACAGACTACTACAGTTACTATATAACTTAGTCTATAATAAATCATAAATATTAGAATATTATTTAATTCACCTTTATTAAAATTACCTTCAATTCATATCTACTAAAATTCTTCAACTTCAATAACATCAATTAAAATGAATAGAGATAGCGTAAAACTCGCAGCTTTGGTCAAATCTGGGCTTGCAAAACCTGTCCAAACAAAATTGGCAAATAAAATTGGTGTTATCGACTTTACACCTCAACCAAACAAAAGATCAGTACAAATCAAACAGTTAAATTTTCTAACAAGCAGCAGAGAGGGTGAATCCTACAACGTTTTGAGACAAAATTTGATTGAAATCCTAAAACGAGCCGTCCTATAATCTTATTTTAACCAAAAGATGGCGAATCCTACAACGTTTTCAGACAAAAAATTGATTGAAATCTCCCTACGAAATCATTTTAACTAAAAAAATGAAAACGATTTTTTAATTAATTTTGGTCGCAACTTGTTGTCATCCACCCTCTCTGCTGCTTAGTGATTTCATCACTGGTTAACAAAAAATAAGAAATGATTTTAACCAGTCTTTATGATGAAAGTCCTTAGGACGAAAATCCTTTGAAATTGCAAAGCAATTTAGGATTTCACAAACAAACTAATCACTAACACCTCTTCTTGTAAATCAATCAGATTATTGGACTGGTCGGTGAGTTTGAAATTAATTCTGGTTAATGAATTATTATGGCATCGCATATAGACTGGATTAACCGGAGACTCAATTATTAAAAATCCTGGAGGAGCTGTTGGTGCAAATGAATAAAGAATATACCCTTGCTGAGCTTGATTTGATCGTTCGAGATTAATTTGATAGCTTCCTTCAATAACATCACACACTAAATTGAGCGCAATCACTGAGGATATATTCACGTTGAACGGAGCGATATGCCTACCGCCACCGTCTGGGTCATTATTGTGTTTGAGGATTTTTATTTCCGGTGATGCTGTTTTCTTCCACGTATCATGAATTATTTTGAAACCAACATCGATGGTGTCACTAAGTAGTTTTTTTAGTTCTGGTACGTTATATCCCGGTAGTTTGAATGTTGGAATATCTTCAACGCGGATTTTATAGTCTGATGCAAATGTTGTTCTCGATAAGGGATTATCGTCATCTAATATATCCTGAATGATTTTTAAATTAAATACTTCCATATCGTCGATAATTTTATTGCATGTTTCTACGACGCTGATAAATTCATCTCGGGTGAGAGAGCCGGATTTGAGAGATATTAACAACAGTGAAAAATCATTATTCATTGCTGTGAAATTTTTAATGATTTCAGGTTCGTTAACAAAATGATATCCCTCTATTCTTTCCCCTGGCTTCTCGTTTCCAGTTGATAGGTATCCGAGACCAAAGAAATCTATAGTAATTCTGTGATCTTCATAACTCTTTATTGGATTATTAGGTGCTATCACGTCGGTGATATAATCAGATTTTTGTGGTTCTGGTAAATCAACGGTTTTTCCCCCTGGTGGTAATTCAGGCCATCCTAGTACGGTTCTAATAGAACTCTGATATATATCTACGACATATCCTTCTGAGTTTATTTCAATTGCGGATGATAGCGTTGGTTCATGAACCGTTATAGCGATTTTTGATTCTTTTCCAGTAATCGATTTTATTCTACGCGCGAATTCATTATTGATTTGTTCGATTTGGTATGACCCTGTTGGTATCGAAACAACTTTCCAGTCTGGGGTTCCGTCGGGTTTATTCTCATTTGCAAACACTAAAGAATTATTGGGTTGTTGACCACCAAATGATTTTGATCTGATATTAGGCCAACTGTGATACACTCGTAATTTTGCTAGCGCTATCTCCTTCACGGGGACTGGGCTAGGGAAATTCACACTAAACTCGGGTTCCGTTGATGTAATTGATATCATGCTTGTTTGTACTGGGTTCGTGTTCTCCACTATTCGTTGAAGTAATTCCTGCGGTGTTGTCATTGTTATTATACTCATGATTTATTTCTAATTTTGGTATCGAGGAATCATAAATACTGACCATCACTGAGAACTCACAATCTGGTATGGTTGATATTATTGAGATCATTTTGGTTTTTGGGTTCGTGTTTTCTAATTCCATCGGTGTTGTCATTGTTATTATACTCATGTTGTCGCTCTAATTTTGATATCGCTGAATCAAAAATACTGACCATCGCTGAGAATTCACTATCTGATATAATCGTATTATCGAGTGACGACGATATCATCAGGGATAACTGCGAATATGCGGTTGATGCAATATGAAATTGAAGTAAGTAATTCTGCAGTTTACTCTGGCTGCATGATGATATCTTTTTTGTTATCCCGGTTGATATACCCCCGATTGTAGCCACCGCAGAAATGCAAATTGGAACTACGACCGGGGCAATCATTGTAACCGATGCAAGTATTATTCCGGCGCCAGCGAGAACGCTTGACACCGAGTACATAGTAATATCAATTGCGGTGATTCTTCGTCGGTATTTTTTTATTTTTATTTGATACTCCTCAGTGAGGGTTTTGAGTCTATTCTGAAATTCTCTGACCTGATCATAGCGACATTGCGTCGATGACAAAGTCATTGTTGTTATTTTAAAAAAGCTAGCGTTTTCAATTGTGAAATCCTTTCAATTTAGTTATTTACTTAAATCCGCTACGAATTCCACATACCAGGTTACTGAAACCCCAATCAAATTTTTATCAGTAGCTGTTATAGTGAACTTTTCAGTTGTATCCTTGTCGATGATCGTTGAAATCGTATTATTAACCCCGGATGAACTCGACGATGATATATTAAATTGAGTTAATGGTGTTACTAGTGTTAATCGATAAATACCCTTAACGGTTGCAGTGATATTTAATTTGTTGTTTGTAGGTGTCCACTCAAATGATCCGTGTTGGATTGTGTATACCACGTTGTTGGTTTTCTCATGAGGAATTTTTGTTTTTTCAATGATTGTTATCATCCTCGAAAAATCACCTTTGACGGCTTCGATGAAGTTTTTCGTCTCATCGATGGATTTTTTAATATCAGGGAGTTTTATTTCTATTTTATCCAACTGGGTTCCAATAAATTTATCAATGATATTTCTACGAAATGATGTAAACTGTTTTCCGTTTTCTTCATTTTTAAATTGAAGTGCTTTTAGTTCCAACAGAGAATCGCCGAGATCAATTATTCTATCTGTAATAGACGAGAGGGGTAAGCCCGGTTTGAGTTTACCCTGATCGGAAAATAACGCGATAGTATCCTCGATTGCGTTTTGTTGTTTAACCAAAATATCATCCAGAGAAATATTACTGGTTTTCAATTTACCCTGATCGGAAAATAACGCGATAGTATCCTCGATTGCGTTTTGTTGTTTAACCAAAATATCATCCAGAGAAATATTACTGGTTTTCAATTTACCCTGATCGGAAAATAACGCGATAGTATCCTCGATTGCGTTTTGTTGTTTAACTAAAATATCATCCAACGACACATCACTAGTTTTCAATTTACCCTGATCGGAAAATAACGCAACGGTGTTCTCGATTGCGTTTTGTTGTTTAACCAAAATATCATCCAACGACACATCACTAGTTTTCAATTTACCCTGATCGGAAAATAACGCAACGGTGTTCTCGATTGCGTTTTGTTGTTTAACCAAAATATCATCCAGAGAAATATTACTGGTTTTCAATTTACCCTGATCGGAAAATAACGCAACGGTGTTCTCGATTGCGTTTTGTTGTTTAACTAAAATATCATCCAACGACACATCACTGCTTTTCAATTTACCCTGCTTGTCTTGAAATACAACTATTTCGTTCGGGTCAACACTTGTTAAGTTCAACGTCTCAGCTATTTCATCTTTGATTAGTTTTTTTACATCCTTGACAGAATCAGGTGGTGCAGTGCCATCGGGTTTGGGTTTCAAAGATCTCCCCCAAATATCAATCATGTTATTGTAAAACTCTTTCTCTCTTTAAAATCGTTTTTGACGACTTCGTCGTTGCCAGCGATTACTAGTGTATTCATTCACGACAACATGTGGTGGTTTTCCGCTTGGGTTACTCAAGGAGTTAGAAATAGCGTCAAGGACATTTAATACTTCGCTGCCACATATTGGTGGGTCAATCATCGTTTGTGTTGGTAGCGTAGAATACCAAGTCTTCATTGGAAGGGTTTTTATATAACGCAAAAACTCTTTTGGTGGGGCTAATCCATATGAATCGAAATAAACAATCCCACGTGGATCAATAGCGTATGCAACCCAGTGAGTTCCAGGTCCGGTGCTGTTATCGAGATTAATAATACCTGTTTCAATTTTGTTTGGTTGATGTGGTAATTGATCTTTCATAAAGACACCTCTGAAATTTTTAATCGCTAGTTTTTTAGCAGCATCCATTAAATCAAAATTGGACATGGGAACCATCGAAGATTTGGGAACCATAGGTTCGGAAATCGAAGATTTCTGAATTAATAAACCGGTCCTAGTCTTAGACCCTTTCCGCTGTACCACGAATACGGGGTTCCTGGTAGTCTTAGACCCTTTCCCTTTTTTTTATACCCTCGACCTTTCTTCGGTTCATATGATTCAGCAATGCTCTGTACCGCTTTTGCCCCCAAGCCTCCAGCTGCCCCCAATGCGACTGCTTTTGCAACTGCTGGGGCCGCTGCCGCAAACAACGCTGGTAACGCAGCAAACAATGGAAATATACCACCTGTTTTAATCATATTTTTGATAGCAGCCGCAGAAAGAGTAATCTGAACACCCTTTTTTGCTACTAGTGCATCATTGAAATGTTTCACCTGACGAGTTGTCAGCGATAATTTATTTGCACCACCAGTCATTTGGTTGGGTTTCAACGTGATTGTGGTTCCACATCGCTTAGCCGATTCTGATTGCAATTTTTTGATTTGACCAGGAGTTAACGCAACACTAATAACACTATATGACATTATACATAATTGATTGATTCTAAATCGTTTACAATTTCAATTACATGTTTTCTACTGGGGCATCTACCACTCTCATTCTTCCACCAACACCTTCAAGTAGCATTGATTTGTCGCTGAGAATGACAGCAACCGCTCTATAATTCGGGATAAGGATAGGAGATACCCCACCAACTGGGGGACCTCTCGGACGCTCTACACGGGCTCTAAAGTGTATATCAACAACAGATTGTCTCATCAAATCGAGATGTTCCAGTGAGAAGTAATAGATCGGATAGAGGCTTTTGAAATCCAATTGTGATATTTGCAAACCAGTATCCACATTTAGATCACGTGCCATAAACGACAATAGATTATGATAGACACGTGCAATATGGTTGTGAGTGTAATCGAGTTGTATATCCTCAGATGGTTCCTGTTGGCCGTTTATTCTCAGCGAGACTTCTCTAACACCTAACTGATCAAATATCATATGGCTTCGTTCTTGATTACCAACTCGCGCAGTATTCTGTAACGCCACAAATATATGACGTGGAGCTGAAACACCTTGTTTTGATGCCAGGTGCCATGTGAATATATCATCAACATTATCCTGTTTGATATCCGTGGTCACTGATAACCAACTCAACAATGACTTTCCTCCTTGTTCCATAAATGATAATAATTTTTCTTCTGCTGTGATTGATGGAGTTAATACTGGCATCCATAATGCTAGTTTTGATAAAATGACTTTACCATCAGCAACACCAGCATCATGCCAGATTGCATCATTATCAGTACCCTTTCGTACAAGCGCTACTGTGTGTTTAGCTCCATAGATAACTTTTCGGACGTTTCTACAAAATCCGAATATATGATGCAGTGGAATAGCACATGAAAATCGTCGATGCTGCCCATGCAACATTGCTACACGTGTTGCAAATCCTAGGTTGTAGTTAATGATATTATTTATGACATCAAAAGTACCAGCTGGTCTTGTATATCCGGCTGGTGCTGGATCAACTGCGGTATCTTGTGTTGCCTTGACTCTAGAATACTGGTTGTGTTCAGGGTGATCAGTGATATCCTTAGAAAACATCATAGATGGACCCGCTGATCTTGAATAATCATCAGAATATCTCGCTAACCCGATTATTGTTGTTGCAACATCAACTTCACGGTCAATGGATTCAATTTCTTTTCCATCAATGAGATATCTAGCGCTTTCAAATAACGCCATTATGCCGTTATTAACAAAACCAACTCGTGTAGTTGGGTTTATGTCATATGGGGTATCAGCTGCAACATTTGTTACAAGTTCTCCTTCGATTTCGATAAATGCCTCACACGGTAGGAAGTATTTACTGGTATCATGAACTTGAAGTTCAATTCGCGATCGGAGATCTGGTTGTACTGCGTGATAAGAATAAAATTGAAAATCGCGTACAGAATCATCCTTGCCAACTGGGGCATCCATATCAAATGCTGGATCAGGTGACCTTTTGAACATTTTATTCTATTTATCAGAGTCTAAATCGCGATTTCCCATTTCATCGTCGTGTTTTTTTAAAGCCACTTCCTGCTATCATGTTTGCTATCATGTTATTTTGGTCCTCTTGATTTATCAAGGGAGTCACCATCGACGCTAATTTTTCATCTACTGCGTTATTTATAATTCTACTAACATTTGCAGGCATTTCCGCTGTAGATGGCAATGGTACCGGTTTCTTTTTTCGTCTCACTAATGATGTTATTTTATTCTTCGCAGCTGAAAACGCTTTTCCAGCAAAATCTCCAACAGCACCAATACCCTTATCACGAATAACATCAATTGCTTTCATTCCTAATTGTTTAGCCAACGGCATCACTTTTGGAGCCATTCTCGCAAATAACCCTAAAATGGTATTGCCTAAACCATCTCCGTAGTATGCTCTATAAACCGGAAACCGTGAATTAACTACGTAGACGGGGGTTGGTTTATCATGATTGTAGTGTATGATCATTATTTTAAATCAGAAACAATTTTTCAATTGTTATTTATCTAATCGATTCAGTCACTATGATACCCACTTTCCACTAACTCTCCAATGAAATCTCGATATGTGCTGATATCCATGATACCACCCTGAAATAATCGTCTACAGATATCAGCTGCTTCATTAATTATTTCCGGTGAGTTATTTCCGGCTCGGAACCCTCCTACAAGAACCTCTAATCGTGATATATCACTGAGAACACTACCAGGACATGAAACGCTAGCGTTTCCAACTAGACCACTCCCCGAAAATTTCTTTTCATCGTATGGCCGTCTTATTTGGAGTTGAAATTTTCTTTTGAAGTTTCTGTAGTCCTTCATCCTTCTATCTAAACTCCCAGTATTTATTTCATACACTATATCAGCCCATTCATTATGTGACATTCTATAATCCGAATAATTGTCCGTGAAAAACTTCTCTTGTGAATCATAGCTGTTAGCAGCGAATTCACCTAAATTGTCTATATCCTCGTTGAGAATTTGTTGTTTAGCGCTCTCGGTAAATATAATTGATCTAGGTAGTCCACTAACTAGTTCTTCCTGAAATCCTTTAAATTTTCGTTCTGAAGCGGTTGATATATCCTGAGGAAGTGATTGCAAGGATTTTTTTGTTTGTTTAGTTCTTTTTGCTATTTTTTCTAACACAGGGAGAAAAGTCTCTTCTTGTTTTTTTCCTTGTTCAGAGATTGTTGACACTATCTCCTTCGTTGCTGTGGTTACTGGTTTAAACAACTCTTCAGATCCCGCAGCAAAATCAGTCTGAAAACTCTGTCGTTGTTGTAGTTTATTCCGTACAGAGTCGCGAATTGGTACAAATCTCTTAATTGCATCTAATCGTTCACGAGCCAATCGGGTTGTTAATGCTTCATTAACCATTATTTGAAATCAGAAACAATTTTTCAATTGTGAAACAATTTTTCAATCCCGACCTAACACCATCGGATGGTCATGGAAGTATTATTTCATCCTATCAATGATGGCGAAAGTGTGGAAATTGTATATAAAAATAATTAATATCACACTTTCGCCATTCTATTTTTGATCAATCCGAACCAGCCATCAATTTTTTATTCACTGTTTCTGACATTATCAATCAAAAAATGCTAAAAAAAATTAAAATCTCTATGAGGGACGGTCACAATCAAATAATGATAAATGGTCGGTCACAATCAAATAACGATAAATGGTCGGTGAATCAAAATTGTTCATTTTTCTTGAATTAACGCTCGTAGGTTTCTAACTTTAGAATTAACCTCCTTTTTCAATTCGTATTCGTACCCCAATTCTTTTCGTATTCGTTCTACGATGGTATATAACGGAGCGAACACACTTACGTCACTGGAGAATGCGAGAGAGTCCTTAATAGAATTCTGAATTCTTTTGATGAGTGCATATTTCTTTGGCAGCATGTATTTATTGTTGTTAACTCCGTATTCTATATCCTGAAAATCAGACATGATTTGATCAGGATTTAACCCATCTGATAGTTCAATATCCCAACCTTTCAATTTTGAAATCTCGGATATGATGCTATTCATGTTTTCAGAATTCATTATTCTATAGCAATGACATATTTCTAAATGAAAAATATGACGTATTAGACGTAACTAAATCGAATTTTTTGTCCCGTCCCTTTTGAAATAGCCGATCGACAAACCCCCTCTGCAACTCTTCGTACTGAGGGTCTACAAATATCGAAGTGCCTACTGGCTTCATTCATTGATTGAAATACTTTTTCTTCGTTAGTTATCGTATTCAAAGATTTCACAGGTCTCGCTTTTTTCGAGTATTTCCCAGTCCCCCCTCGTTTGGAATTCTCACTTTGTGTGATAGCCTGCAGATTTGATAAAGAATTATTCTTTGGATTAGAATCGATATGATCAATAACAAAATCATCCTCGATCAATCCATAAAAGCATTCATACACGAAACGATGATTGAGATATCTCTTCTTTCCCCAAACAGTAAACATCAAGTATCCTTGATTATTCACAGAACCAACTGATTTCTTCAGTCTGCGATTTCTTACAACACCATCACTGGATGCTTCATAATTTGTGATCACAGGGTGTGGTCTGAATTCTTGGTTCATTCGTATATATAATACTATTGTTTGTCTAATTCATTGTTTGGTTTAATGATAAATCTTTCGATGTAGTCTTGAGGAGTTCTTATGATTTTATCCTTGATACTGACTTTGTCAGCGTCAAGAATACTGACTTTGTCAGCGTCAAGAATACTGACTTTGTCAGCGTCAGGGTCATAATTTCTGATTGATTGTCTATTTTTTATTCTTTTATCATAATAACGCTTCAATTCCCTATATCGTTTACCACCACAATTCAAACACAACCGTGATTTCCCCCTGACCCCAACTCCACATAGAATACAGGGTAACGGACCAAGGCTTCCACGACGAAAGCTTTGCATATGATACCCACAAAACTCATTTCTGCATGATTTGTTACACGGGGTTACTGATCCAATCATAAGCCACTTGCAGTGATTCATTATATAAAAATCTTTCATTTAAATGCTTGTTTTAATTATAGCATGAAGGAATTAAGGAAAACGCCTTCGAAAAATGCTGAATTCAATGTTGATAAAGAGTTTAAGAGATTATTAAAAATCAATCCTAGATTTAATCTCGATAGACCAAAAAAACGTATCAAACGTCCAAGAGACGGAAACATGAAAGAGTTTAAGAGATTATTGAAAATCAGTCCTAGATTTAATCTCGATAGACCCAAAAAACGTATCAAACGTCCAAGAGACGGAAACATGAAAGAGTTTAAGAGATTATTGAAAATCAGTCCTAGATTTAATCTCGATAGACCCAAAAAACGTAACAAATTTAATCTCGATAAACCCAAAATCCTTCGGATTTCAAAAGCGTCCAAGAAATTATCCTGGAAAGATGCTCAATTCAATCTCGATATAGTTTCTAATACACCAAAGAATACAATTCTTGATAAAGCCATGATTAGTAAAATCAGAGACTGTTTTAATGAATTCAAGCGTGATGGAGCATCCTATTGTTGGTCAACATTTCGAATTGATGGTGTTGTTGACGCTACCATGAATGATGAAAAAGCAGCAGTGATAATTTCACATGTTGGGGAAAAACGGTATTTTTTCCGAATCAAATTCATTATTGAAGTCGATGGCAAATGGATTATTAGGGATAAATTTGAACCAATCCTCAAGAATAAAAAAGCTGTCATTGTGAGTAGAGATTCCAAACCAGGGATTCTAACCGGCATTGACAAACCATACTACGAAAGATCTTATCCCGTAACAGCAATGGTTTATGGGCTATATCCGTTAAATGATAAACCCGATATCGCAAAACTAGCTCCTATGAAATATTCGTCAGGGCTTAATTGTGTAGCAGAACGAATTATAGAACACTTTACAAATGCATCTCGAGGAAATAAACTAACTGATCTGCGACGTAGGAAAATAACCGAGTGGGAACTGACAGTGAAACAGAACGGTGCAAAGATTTCTGATATAGCTAAGTTAGAAACATCATTAAGATTTCCAATAACAGTTATGACGATAACCGGAGAGGTTTTATACGAACCGAAATATAACAAAAATGGAGCACCAATACAGATTATTGATCATAACAAACACGCGTGGACACCTGCGGTAACAGTATTTCCACGAGAACGAATCGTGAAATATATCCCTAAGGAGTTCGTCGGGGATGTTTTCTATGAAGAGAGATTATTTGATGCTATTCATGCGTTGTGTAAGGATGATCCTGTGTCAGTGTGGTTACTTAGAAGTGATGAAGGATTCGATCAATTTGTAAAACCAAATGGTGAATTATATCGCGTTGAAGAATTAGATAACAGAATGAGAAAAATCGCTAATGATTTTTCACCGGAGAGTTTCCATGAAAAACTACTCACGGATAGTTTTACTATTCCATCAGTGGTAGCTCACTTCGCAAGAGAAAAAAACTCATGGCGTCCAACACGAAGTGATTTTCTTGAGGATGTTAAATCGAGTTGCGTCGAATTTGGTCATGGAGGATTGTGGAATACGAAATACTCACGTGATGGTATGATTTCAATTGATATAGCCGCGTGTTATCCCGGAAGTTTTCTCGGGTATGGGGAATGCGCTGAGTACTTCAAACGATTTGGACACCCAACACATGAAATGACTCGTGTTGCGATTAATGGACCATTACCTGATTTTGATTTAACCGGATTCGCTCGTGTGATATCATTCGAATTAGCTACAGGGTTACATCCGTGTAGTTATGTTTGGCTCGGTAGACACCTATCTGAAAAGGCCTGGATGCCAATAGTGTTACTACGATATATGATTGATTGTGGTATGCTAATATCGTTGATTGTTTCCGAGGCTATTATATGCTATCGAGCTCAGAAGGAAGTTTGGCTACCACAACCCGATCTAGATAGAATAATCAGCGAACTACGAAAACAATTCCCTGATTTCAATGAAGAAGAAATCATAAATTGGTCTAAGAAGTTATTTGAAATTAAAAAAGAACAAGCAAAAGATCTCGGACGAAGAATAATCGGTAAATTCACTCAAGGTGGACGGTACGACAACGCAAAATATTCTTCGCGGTTGATCATAGATGTCGCTGAATACGATTTTCTTGTAGCGGATTTAATGAAACAGGGAAAACTTGTATCCCGTAAGGATGCTTTTCTATCTAATGGTGAGAAATTAGGTACGGTTGTTACCTACTGTGATGGACATAATTCCCAGTACACACATTTGAGAAGTTCAATGCTAGCCTATGCTTCTATTAATCTATTTTCGATGATAAATAGATTTCCTAATACCGCGGTTAGAGTGGCCACTGATTCGATGTATATACACAATAAATACAAATCAGCTGTAGCTAAATTCACAGATCCCGAGGAAGCGTGGGGGCGTTGGCGATTTAAAAGGGAGATGCTACATGAGTATTGTGAATCCGCAGACGTTGCCATGGATGATAAATATCTTTGTTGTAACCGCGCTGAAAATCAATCAGAATTTTCTAATGCACCACCGGTATCTGATCCAATATGTCGATACAAGACAGTTTATTTAAACGGTTGTGGTGGGTCAGGAAAGACAACTCGTGCAATTGAATTATTTCGTCGGTCAACCATGATTGTGCTAACACCGACTCACAGACTCGCCAGAGAGATGATACAGCGAGGGGTAAATGCCTGTACTTACCATAGTTTCTTTCGATGGAAGGGTGACAAATGGACTCCTGATCGAATGGGTGATAAATTCATTCCTGAAATCATAATTTGGGATGAAATATGCACAGTGTCATTAGATGTATTACAAACATTTCTCGAGTGGTTGTTAAACAAAAACACAAAAGTCGTCATGTGCGGTGATCACGGCCAACCACCACCATTTGTCGGTGCATCTCCACATGAATGGCTAAGGGGTTTTGTAGACTATTATGAAGAAATTACCACTGATTATAGATCAATTGATGAACGATTACGAGAATTCAAAGCGCTAATTAGATTACAACCGGATAGAATCCAATGCGAAATAGCGCGTGAAGTGATTTCAGAAACTCCAATGAATGATTTCTGGGAAACATGGAGACCAAATGATTTGATAATTGCAAGTAGAAAAATAGTCAGGGACACACTTCAGATGAAGTTATTTGAATTGCATAAAGAAAAATTTGCAACGCTTCCAGTACCCCTTTGTTATAGGCCATCGGATACACGAAAACAGAATATTGAAGTTGATATTCCAGGACAGAGTGAAAAACAAATTCTGGTATTAAATGATATTGTGCTGGTTGATATCAATGTCGTTGAAGATGCATTGCGTGCTAATAAATCCCCGTGGACGCTAGGATACGCAGCAACAATACACTCTTCACAGGGATTAACTATATCGGATACAATTGTTTGGATGGTGGATAATCACATCGAATGGTCGAATTTAGTCTATCTCGCAGTATCCAGAGTACGAAACATAAATCAACTTCGAAGAATTGTCCTCGATGATAATGACACCACAATAAATGATATTGATGTTAGCATCATTAATAAAAAACTCTCCGGTTACAAACAACAGGACAAAAAAAAACAACGAGAATTTGATATTGATGCTGAATTAATAATCACTTTGAAGAAACAACAGAATAATCACTGCGCGAGTTGCAATTGTATACTGCGTTGGCAGTATTCGGATAAGGATCCTCGCCAATTCACCGTAGACAGAAAAAATAACAGTCTCGGTCATGTCAGAAATAATGTGATGTTGACTTGTCTTGAGTGCAATAGACGCAACGGTGCTAGTTAAGACCATGCGGTGGCAATTGAGTATCCTCGGGAATTACCTGTAGTTGTTGTCGAGTAAAACCCCGCTGAGGGGCAGTTGAATCCAGTTTATAGATTGCTGGTCTACCAGTTGATCGTGTTATAGTAGATATCTTATGCGTAGTGACACTCCAAATAGGATCAGTAGCCCTTTTTCTACCCCCTTCAAGCTCTCCTGGTTCGTATAAGTACCTCACAATGACATTACTATGAAGAATTGGTTCTTTGAAATCTTTTTGTGGTTGTACGGGTATTGACTTCTTTTTAATCGCGTTGATAGGTTTCATGTTGATTGTTCTAGTAATCTCGTTATTCAGTGCAGTAATCACAGATGGTAATCTTTTAACCCATTCACGGGATCTTTTTTCTTGGATGAATTCTTTTGCGTATTGATATCCAAATAACCGTTCAGCAAGAGTCCGATTAAATCGTTCTACAATGGCCTGATCGCGATGTAGCGCAGTATGCCCTCGTCGTATGGTGACATTATGATGTTTCATTGTAGATAATACTGCACCCTGAAATTCCTTACCAGGATCAACCTGCAATAGATTTGGCCAGTGCAGAGGACCTCGTCGATAAATCCTTTCAAATGCAGAAGCGACTTCAGTGGCTGATTTTGTTTTTAACGGTTCTGCTTCTTTGTATCGACTTGCAATATCAACTACGGTTAATGCGTATTTGTAACCACGATCATGTGGCAGAAATAATATATCAGCCTGATGAACTTCATTAGGAGCGGTCACATCAAAATGCGAGAATTGAATTTGTTTAGGCGGTGGTAGATAAATTTGCCATAGTGCCTGTTTGGATAACCAATTAGCCGCAGTGGTTTTTTTCACTTTTGCAGCGCTAGCGAGTTTATGGACTGCTGATTTACCCCTCCAGTATCCTCTTGGGGAATAATAAATTGATTCCATATTATTAATTACCGGCACCTAACATCAATTTGCTTTTCATAGCCGATTTTATCAAAAATGAAGCCAATTTTTCTTTGAAGGATTTATCAGGAATAGCATTTAACGCATGAATTAATTTCACATCTGCTAGATGCCTGTGTTGCAAATTGCTGCTTTTATAAGCAACATCATGAAGGTGACAGGCCTTATCAATGGCGTTTATTGGTTCTTCACCGGGGTTGGGTTGATTTTGATTATTGAGTCTGATATCAAGTCTGGTTCCCGGTCCACAGTAGCTATATCCTGGGAGGTGCTTTTCTCCGGGGTACTTTGCCCATGGGGTTCCAGGGAGCTTTGCCAATTTGGCTGCGATATCACCTCCTCGTTTTTTTTTAAATCAGATTTCATTGACACAAATCTAAATTTCTTTGTACCACATTGCATGCATTTACCAGAAAGCGCTGATCGGTTATTTTTAGTTGTAACCGTCGTCACATCTTCTGTGCCAGTACGCGTTTTGCACTTCACACAATATAGATCCATAATTTATGTATAGAGATATGGATATAATTGATTTTTCAGCGACTAAAAGAAGAGAACCGGTTAAGCATCATGCAGCGCTACCAAACTCTATCCGGATGATTATAATCGGGCCATCTGGATCCGGTAAAACGCAATTGTTGCTCAATTTAATAATGAGATGGATGAAGTGGGATAAGTTGTATTTAATTGCTCCTAGCGTAGATGATCAACGATGTTATGAAGTGCTAAAAGATTTTAACGACAGCGCGGTAGAAAAATCCGGAGAGGGTATTATTGAGTTTATAACCGATATCGATGAAGCACCGAGCATTGATGATATTGATGGAGATATTAACAATTTAGTCGTATACGACGATATAATGTTGGATAAACAAAAAAATCCTGCTAGAATATTTTCCCGTGGGCGTCACAAAAACACTGACGTGATATATGTCACTCAACGCTACACTCAGGTTCCAAAAGTCATCAGAGATAACTGCAATATTCTTTCTGTATTCAACGGCGTTGATACACATACGCTACGAAATATTTGGCAGACATGGTGTTCTGATATGGACTTCAATCAATTTCGAGATTTCTTTAGTCATGCTCAGTCAAAACCACACGGATTCGCAACAATAAATTTGCATGATCCTCGGACACGATATCGTATCGGACTGGATCAAATATTCGGTTAAAATCATTTATTATTTTTTGTTAACCAGTGATGAAATCACTAAGCAGCAGAGAGGGTGGATGACAACAAGTTGCGACCAAAATTAATTAAAAAATCGTTTTCATTTTTTTAGTTAAAATGATTTCGTAGGGAGATTTCAACGAAATCCTACGGATCGTTTTAAGGATTCAATCAATTTTTTTTGTCTGAAAACGTTGTAGGATTCGCCATCTTTTGGTTGAAATGAGATTATAGGACGGCTCGTTTTAGGATTTCAATCAAATTTTGTCTAAAAACGTTGTAGGATTCACCCTCTCTGCTGCTTAACATCGCCTGAATATCGCCTAAGAAAAGAGCAGGCGGACAATTTAAATCCTCTATCTCCCGTTAGATTTAATCTGGGGGATAATTTTGCCGATGAAATAATCATCAATTCAAAGAAAAATCAACCAGTAGGCATTAAAATTATTGAAGTCTCAAACAACCAAAACCTTGACGATACTTTGCCTACTGATACACCAACCCCCCATTCCGCTAACTTGACCAAAACCCAGCCCATGCAAAAGGTAGGGATTAAATCTCACAAGGCAAAAACTTCCAGAACATCGCTTGACTCTACACAAATGATAGAGGGTAAAACGGTGCAGGCAGGAACTAAATTACACCAGCCTAAATTTACCTATGCCCAGATAGTTAAAACTGCTAGGAATGTAGGTCAAAGCAAGGCAGACAAGGATACAGTGTACCACAATAGCCAGATATCAGAAACATCTGGAAGTAATCAAGACAGCAAATCAGCTCAAAATGTACAACTTATAGAAAGCTTCCCCCCCCCCGCTTACAAAGGAAAGGGGAAACAAGCGCTAAATCCCAAACATCAAAGGCCTGCTAAAACCTCCTCCAAACCTACAAACCAAAATAAAGCAAGCTCATTTTCCAACAAACAAAACAAACATTATCATAACGTGGACATGACAGTGTTTTTAAAGGGCAAAACGAACAAATTTTTTGATCTTACAACCATCAGTATTGCTAAGGCATTACTGAAGGTTCATTCAGGGCAATGTAAAATTATACGCCCTAAAACGAATTACATAATTTTGCATTGCACCACACGAGCACAAGTTGCAAAATTCTTGGAAACAAATAGACTTTGCGGCATGCCAGTAACTATGGAGCTGCACAAAAAAGCTAAAATTTGTCAAGTTACCAAAAACAACAATAACAACAACAACAACAACAATGGTAGACCCAAAGTAACTGAATTAAAACAAGTTCAACAGCAAAGTGAAACAAAAAAACAGGAACAACAACAACAGCAAAGAGAAATTAAACAGCAAAAACAACAACAACCAATTAGACCAATAAAATACAAGGCAGTAATAAAACTTAGGGGTCAAATAGCAACCTGTACCACTCAGCAACTTAAAGATAAAATCACACAAGCAGGAAATAATATTGACAAAATCTATAAAATAGGTAAAAATCAAGAAGTTAGAGCACAAAGCGTGGTGGTTGTAGAATCAACAACCCCAATTCCAACAATTATCAGGGTGGGATCTCTGGGTATTCGTCATAGAACCCAGCCATTTGTGAACAAAGTACGATTCTGTACAAATTGCCAGCATTGGGGCCACTATAAGGTCACTTGTACCTTTAAGCACAGATGTGCAAATTGTAGTGGACCACATACAGGCCAATGTAAAAGGGAGCAACCCAAATGTGGCAACTGTAAGGGAGATCACCCCTCTAGCTCAAATAAATGTAGTGCTGCGATCTTTGAAAACGAGGTCATAACCCTTATGAACTCGTCCAATTATGATTATATCACAGCAAGACAAAAAATAAATCTTCAAAAACAAAATAAAAAAAATCAAAATAAACAGGAAAAGACAACTCTTACTCCAACACCAACTGTAAATGGCAAAACTATAGAAATAACAGAGGTTACTAATAAAACAACCTCTAATAGCCAAACCCAAACTGAAAATTCAATAGACCTCACTAACAATCTGAGTCTAAACACAATTGGAAATGCAATTTCCGAAATAGGTCGTTACATTAGTAACGCACAAAATAAAAATATCAGTTATCTATCTACCCTCACGAACGGGCTCCATGCTCTTATCCAACATGTTGAGGAGGGTATAAAATCAGGAAAACTATTAAACCAACATGAATAACACAACACAAGTAGTAACAAATTCTCACTATAATAATACAAATCTGGTTATATGGCAATGGAACTCGCGTGGTTTAGTGCATAATATTAATGAACTAAAACTAAAACTAATTAATACACTAATAAAACCAGATATAATTTGTATTCAGGAAACTAAAATATCAAATACAACTAAAACATTGCCAACCATTGTAGGATACTCTCCTGGATACTTTCAACATAGGAATGACGGTCAAGGAGGGGGACTGGTTATATACATTAATAATAACATTCCCTCAGCAACAATAGTCCCAATTAATTTGCAAGAAATAAATAACTCCAAAATAGAAATACAAGCTTTACAACTTAATACAGGTAAACTTAAATTTATATTATATAACTTTTATGATCCAGGAGGTGACATTAAAATAACTCACCAATTAGCGCTGAAAGCGCTTAATCTACATATAGGGCAAAATGAAGCTATGGTGTTAGGCGACTTTAACTCTCACAATGTAATATGGGGTAGTGAAGCAACAAATATTAGAGGTAAAACTGTGCAAAGTTGGATTAATAAAACAAAACTGGTAATACTTAATGATGGTACCAAAACAAGACTCAATCCGACAGATGGCACTTTAGCAGCCTTAGATCTAACACTATGCACTCCCAAACTCGCACAAATAGCAACATGGAGTGTTGATCAGGAAGACAGTATGGGCAGTGATCATTTTCTCATAATAACCACATTACAAAACTCTGCCCAACTGGAAAATAGCAGTAAAATTCCAAAATGGAACTATAAAAAAGCGGACTGGACTAAATTCAATCAAAATATTGAAAATGAAACACTTGAGGACATTAAAAATGAAAATATAGATCAATACTATGATAATATAATTAATACTATAACAAGGGCAGCTAATGCCTCAATGCCAAAAACAAAAGGAAACCCTACTAAACTTAGAGTCCCTTGGTGGAATAAGGAAATTAGTGAAATGAGGAAAAATAAACGAAAAGCACTTAACAAATTCAAACGTACTAGTAATACACAACATTTAAGAGAATATCAAAAAATAGAAACTGAACTTAAAAATGCTATTAAAAAAGCTAAGCAAGATACTTGGCAGCAATATTGCAGTACCTTAGACTATAAAACCAACTCAAAGCAAGTCTGGGACAAAATTAGAACAATAAGGGGTAAACATACAAACAATACCCCCAAAATCAGTAATACTAATAATTATAAAGAGCAAGCTGACTCATTGGCAAAGCACTTCCAAGCTATGAGCAGCAATAAAAATCATACTAAGGAATTTCAGAATCATAGAACTAAAATTGAAGTAAATCATAAAAATACATTTACAGATATGGGAAATAAAAAGTCTTATTTAAATGATAAAATTACAATTAATGAATGGTATCAAGCTCTTAAAACTAAAAAAGATACCTCACCTGGAGAAGATACCATAGGATATACCATATATAAGAAGCTACCACTTAACTTTGTTAAAATAATACTTAATATGTATAATCAAATTTGGGAGACCGGAAAACTACCCACTAAATGGAAAACAGCTGTAGTAATCCCAATTCTAAAACAAAAAAAAGATAGGAATGATGTAAACTCATATCGCCCTATCTCACTAACTAATAATATATGTAAAATTATGGAAATAATAATTAATAATAGGCTTAAATATCACCTGGAAATCAATAATTTTATATCTAAAAATCAATGTGGTTTTAGGAACAACAGATCTACCATAGATCAACTCATTAAATTAGAAACAGCAATTAAATTAGCTTTTAATAATCATCAAAAAAGAAATAGAAATCTTATTGCTGTCTTTCTAGATATGGAAAAAGCTTTTGATCTAGTATGGACTAAAGGTCTACTAAATAAACTAAATAAATACGGTATAACTGGTAATATATTTAATTTCATTAAAGATTTCTTAAGCGAACGTAAAATTATAACTAGAATAGGAACCACATATTCTGAAAAGTATGTGTTGGATAATGGTACACCACAGGGGAGTGTACTCAGTCCAACTTTATTTAATATCATGATTAATGATTTAGATACAAACTTAGCCTCCCCCAATATTGACTTATCTCAATTTGCAGATGACAGTGCACTATGGCGCGCTGGAGATCCTAACAATCAAAAACATATGTCTGAAATACAACAAACTCTAGATAATATTGGCTGTTGGGCAGATAAATGGGGTTTTAAATTTTCTCACACAAAAACAGTAGCGATAGTATTTTCTCCCTTTAATCATAATAAAACATATCCCAAATTAACCCTACAAAATCAAAATATAACATTTGTAAAAGTAGTCAAATTTTTAGGGATGTTTTTTGACCAAAACATGAAATGGTCATATCATATTAAGGATTTAATTAGTAGATGTCAGCTAGATCTCAATCTCATTAGAAGTATACAAGGCACACATTGGGGTGCATGCCAAAATACAATCATGACCCTATATAGATCTTTGATACGTTCCAAGATTGATTATGGGTGTCATATTTATGACACAGCATCGCCAGCATTATTAAATAAAATTACCTCAATTCAACGTAAAGCTCTTCTCCTTGCAACTAAAGCACTACCATCTACATCCACAGAAGAATTACAAATTCTTACTGGAGAACCACCATTGCATCTCAGAAGACAGGAAATCATGTTAAGATATGTAGCTAGACTGTCAACTCAAAATGATGAGCACCCCACTTTAAAGGCAATTAAAAAGTGTACTAAACCACTTATTAAAAGAGGTAAATACTCCACTTCCTTTGGCAAACAAATACTTCGCCTCAAAACAAACCTACCTACTGATATATTTAATGTACAAAAAACTAAAAATCCTGTTATAATTCCATGGAGATTAAAAACAATAAAAGTAGATATCTCACTACAAGACAAAGGAAATAAATCACAGGATGCTCATTATCTTAAAATGCTCGCCAATGAAAAGATAAATACTGAATATAAAAATCATGTTAAAATATACACAGATGGATCTAAAAAACTAGACCCTGCAAGAACAGCAGCATCATGGGTTGTACCCGAGTTTACTATCAAACAAGGAGTGCGACTACCCGATTACTGCTCCATATATAGTGTAGAATTTTGGGCTATACTCCAGGCACTGAAATGGATACAACACTCTAACTTAAGTTCTACAAAATTCCTAATTGTTAGTGACTCTTTAAGTGTTCTTAAAACCATTAGTACAAACAATTCTCACAGCAGAAAATTTTTCTTATATTTAGTACAATATCAAATAAGTAAACTTAGTACTCAAGATATTGAAATAGACTTTCTATGGGTTCCCTCACATATAGATATAAAAGGAAATGATTTGGCAGATCAAATTGCGAAAGAAAAACTAAATGAATTGACCTATGAACAAGTACAGTATAGTCATACAGAGATATACAAATTTATTTCTGACAAGATCAATAATATATGGCAACAAAACTGGAATACATCACTAAAAGGGAGATCACTCTATAATAGTATGAAAACAGTAAAAAGGAAAACCACTCCTCTTGGTAAAACAAGAACTCATCAAATCAAAATGAATAGGATAATGGTAGGAAAAACGAAACTGGCTAACAGTTTCGCCAAATACCTGGGACCTTTTCCACACAATATTAACTGCTTTAGGTGTAATCAAGTAGAAGATTTGGATCACATTTTTAACAAATGCTCAAATAACATAATAAATAGAAATATCCTTAAAACCAAATTGAAAATAAGTAAAACAATTAAACTATATCCAAAACTCCTTGCTCCAAAACAATCAAATATGCAATTAGTTACTATACATATTATGGACTTTCTCGCAAACTCCAACTTAATGCACAAAATATAATACTAGGCAAATAATAACAATACAAACAAACAATCAAATAACTCATTATAAATTAAATTAATTATATTACCATTTAATTTAAGGACTCTAAACTAGCCTGTAACTCTGAATGATGTATGATATGAGGGGGTGTAGATATTGAGCTCAAAATGAGCTTATACGTTTCTCACGGGTCTACATTCACTTACTATTGTCATCTTCAGAAATTACCGCTATAACCTAAATTATAAAATAGGGAATACAATTAAAGGAAGTTTAAATGGCCTGTGACTCTGATTGATGCATAATATGGGTGGATATAGATACTTAGTTCATAATGAACTTATACGTAACTCACGAGTTTATATCTGCTCACTATGGTGCTCTACAGAGATTACCGCTATAATCTACTAAGGACTTTAAACTGGCCTGTGACTCTGATTGATGCGCGGTATGGGTGGGTGTAGATATTGAGTTCATAATGAACTTATACGTTTCTCACGGACCTACACTCACTTAATGCAGCGCTATACAGAGATCACCGCTTGAACTGTTACAGAATAATAATTAATAATAATCTAAACTGTAGTCTGTAATCAATTACTAACAACATTACTTACCACTTTCCTGTTGGAACAAAGTCATTGGCACTTGATATTCAAAAAGCATAATAGAAACTTTATATAAAGTGTGGACAGCTTGGGAATATCAATGGAGTTCATGGCGCTATCCTTGACGACAGTGGAAATGTGGAGGATGACTACAGATTCATAGGATTATACAACAGCCCTTTTCAGGGCTTTTTATTCTTGTTATATTCCTGTTACATTTAATGTTAGTATAGTTATTGTATTATACTCACCTTGTTATGCATGTTCTTGACTAATGTTGTTATATATTGAAGATGATACTAATATGTACTATTGCTGTTTTGTTTATATTCATAATCAACTTATTATTGTTTCACTAATATTTTTATTATGAAAGTTTATACTAATACAATTGATTATGCATATATAGTTGCTGCTATTTAATGTTTTACTAACTTTCATTAGTGTTTTGATTGCTTACTAATACTGGTAATATTAATTTTAATATTAGTATAACTGTTACTTGTTTGTTGTACTCTTGTTGTTAATGTTATTGTTGTACTTGTGTTGTTAATGTGATATATCTATTCCCTCCCTTTGTATCTCTTTGAGAAATTGAGAAGATCAGTGGAACAGCGGAGATGCGGGCTTTCCTTTTGTGGGCAAACCTGGATTGGAGAGTTACATGTGTACAGCCTAGTACACCTCTGTAATTATCCTCTCAAACAGTCTCTCAGGGAAACTGATGTTGACCCTTTTCTCATTACCCTTTTCTGGACACTATGTATCAGTTTCTTGTTATATGTTATCACAAGCTGAGTTCTCGTAAATTAGATTGGAAAGAGAATTCATTTTGATCAACCATCAACGGCTTTAATTTGATCCTTTTGGACCACACCCTGCAAAATTAACAACCCATATTAATCAAACTTGCACAACTTTTAGTCACCTTGACTTATTAGAATAGGTTTTTTGTTTTTTCATAGGGTGAATTACCCTCGAAAGAAGGGCTTTTCACCGGTCAATTAGGTTGGTGGCAATATCTATAGTACACCTTGTACTTAATTACTGATATAGTGTTAGGCACATAATAACTCCGTAACTTAAATGTCTTGATACAATTGCACAGGTGGCTTACACATTATTGGTGGGTAGGCTTTTCCACTAGTACAACTGGAACGAATGTGACAAATAATATTAAGGGAATGCAACTTCATTGACAACTGTATATACGTACACACATATATGGCCCCATTAGATATTATAAGGTAGTCTTAATCCAGGACTATCAGTTCCCCGCAACACAAGGTTGCAAATTAAGCAAATTAATTAAAATAACATCAAAATCACACAACACAACTTGTATAGCACATACACTTTGAAACATGTCATATGAAGTTGCATATTAGCAAAAACACTTCAGGTGTGGTTTCTTTGTGAATGGGACCGGTGTACGTTCTCCTCTTCGTCGTGCGGGACTTCGGTTGCAGTACCTTGGATGGACCCTTCGGCCTTGGCCTTTTCCGCCTTTCCCTCTTCCGGACATGCCATTACTAACGAAGCGTGTTAACTTCCCTTCGTTACCATTGCTACTACGATTGGTATCTAAAATAGGGGTGGGTGTGTGTAGCACCATTCCTACCCACCCTATAGGCTTTCATTTTCCCTGTTAGTTACTTTTTAGTAATACAGCGAAACGCCTAACACTGACTAAATAATAGTGCAATTAAGCACTTTAATCCTTAGGGGAGGGAGTGCTTCTTCCCCTCTTCGAGGGAAATAAATGGACACCGATATGGTGTCTATAAAAGCTGCACATATGTCTCTAGTAGACGGTTGCAGCTATAAAACAAACAAGTCAGTCAGTCAGTCTGGCTACTGGAAAGTAACCTGGTAAACTACCGCACAGCAAGGGAAAAACATAAACTCCATAGAGCAAAAACCATAGAACCTAAAAGTAAGCCAAACTTAGAAGACAAATTAGGGGTAGAACTCAATAAAATCAATAAAATCATGGAATCAATAATGAACCTAACTGGCGTTAAACCTGGACTACTTAAAAAACTAAAACAAATTAAAGACCAAATTAAGACCCTAATTACAGTAAATGACCCCAGTAGAAATGGCTAACACAACTACTGGTAATGTTTCTATATGGCAATGGAATGCCAGAGGTATATCAACAAATATGAATGAACTAAAACTTAAATTAATTAACACCAAAAACAAACCAGATATCCTCTGCATTCAAGAAACAAGGCTAAAGAATAAAACCAAAACATTGCCCAATATAATGGGATACGCCCCAGGGTACCTCCAACCACGAAAAGAAGGACCGGGGGGAGGACTAGCCATTTATGTAAAAAACACCATAAAATCTGTAGAACTAGTACCTATTACAGCAAAAGAAATAACAAACTCACATGTAGAGGTACAATCAATAAAAATCAAAATGGGTAACTCTGATATACAAATCATCAATTTTTATGACCCAGGAACAGATACCGCCCTAAGCAATGAACAAATATTCTTAACCCTAAATACCATAATCACCAGTGAGCGCACTGTCATATGCGGAGATTTCAATGCACATAATAAGCTGTGGGGGGGGGGGGGAAGATGACGGACACTAGGGGCAGGTTGATTGAGGCTTGGGCCAATATATCAACACTGACCATATTAAATGATGGCACCGGAACGCGTCTAAATCCGATAAACGGTGCCTTGTCCGCCATTGACCTCACCCTATGCACAAAAACACTAGCACAAGTGGCGGGATGGGAGGTGGATCAAACTGACCCCATGGGCAGTGACCACTTCCTAGTTATCACCACCCTGCAAATGACAGTGCAGTCGCAGGTGCAAACAAACAACCCCAGGTGGAACTATAAAAAAGCAGACTGGGACTTATTTAAACAAATGCTAAAAGATGAAGATACTACCCAGATAGAAACAAATGACATAGACCAATACTATGAAAACATTAATTATGTCATTAACAAAGCAGCTTCTAACAGCATCCCAACCACTACTTATAAGGCACCAAAACTTACTGTGCCCTGGTGGAATGACGAAATTAAAACAACACAGCAGGCTAAAAACAAAGCACTCAATAAATTCAAGCGTTCCAAATTAACCACGCACTTTATAGAATTCAAAAATCTCACTCAGAAATTAAAAGAGCTGATTAAAAAAGCCAAAATGGAAACCTGGCAAGCTTACTGTGGTACGCTCAACCACAAAACAAACTCTAAACAAGTATGGGATAAGATTAAAAGGATTAGAGGTAAAAATACCAACAATACCCCCAAATTAAGCAACACAAACAGTGATAAAGAACAGGCTGACTTACTAGCTCAACACTTTACTAATATGAGCAAAAGCAGCAACCATACTAAAGAATTTCAATTACATAGAGCCATCGAAGAAAGAGCAAACTCAAAAATATTCCAAGACTTGGGACCCAAGGACTCCCCTTTAAACAACAAAATAACTAAATACGAATGGGACCAAGCACTCAAAACAAAAAAAGAAACTTCACCTGGGGAAGATAAAATAGGGTATATAATATATAAGCAATTACCACCAAATATAGTTCATATAATAATAAATTTCCTAAATAACATATGGGAAACAGGAAAGTTACCAAAAAAATGGAAACATGCGATAGTAATACCTATCTTAAAACCTAATAAAGACAGCCATGATGTCAACTCTTATAGGCCCATATCACTAACCAATAACATCTGTAAAATCATGGAAACTATCATCAACAACAGAATCAAGTCACACCTTACTAAAAATAACCTCATCTCAGAAAATCAATGTGGATTCAGAAACAAGCGCTCCACCACAGACCAACTTGTAAGACTTGAAACTGCTATTAAACTAGCATTTAACTCACAACAAAAACAGAGCAGAAACCTCATTGCGGTTTTTCTCGATCTCGAGAAAGCATTCGATCTAGTATGGACCAAGGGCCTTATAGCCAAATTAAATAATTATGGCATTACTGGACGAATGTTTAACTTTATTCAAGATTTCTTAGCAAACCGCACAATTACAACTAGGGTAGGGGCAACTTACTCTGAGAAACACTCACTTGAAAATGGAACTCCACAAGGCAGTGTACTCAGCCCCACCCTCTTTAACATAATGATAAATGACTTAGATAAAAATTTGGCAACTACCAAAGTTGAATTGTCACAATTTGCTGACGATGGTGGCCTATGGAGAGCAGGAAACCCCTCCAACCACAAAAACATCTCTGAACTTCAAACCAGCCTAAACAATATTGGAAACTGGGCTAATCAATGGGGATTCAAACTATCGCACCAAAAAACGGTAGCCGTACTGTTCACCCCATATAGACGAAACATAAAATACCCTAAATTAACAATACAGGATCAAGAAATAAAATTTGTTAAAGTAGCAAAATTTCTGGGTATGTACTATGACCAACATCTCACATGGGCATACCATATAGAGGACTTAGTTAATAGATGTAGTCGGGATCTAAATCTAATAACGAGCCTTAAAGGCACACATTGGGGTGCAGACCAAGAAACATCCCTAAAATTATATAGAGCTCTGGTAAGATCTAAACTAGATTATGGCTGCCAAGTCTACTCATCGGCCCCCAAAACACAACTCAAAAAATTAGATCAAATACAAAGAGCAGCACTATTAAAGTGTACCGGAGCTCTAAAAACAACATCGACAGCCGAGCTGCATGTCTTAACGGGAGAGTTGCCCCTCCACTTGAGACGGCAAGAACTCCTTCTAAAATATGTAGCGCGGCTGTCCACCCACCCCGCCACACACCCCACCCTCCTGGCTATAAATAAAACCAACATCCCAATCAGGAAAAGCTTGAAACAAAAACTACCTATGGGAAAACAATATCATCTCTTAAAGACAATAATACCAGTAGAACTAACTCCTCTAAACAATAACGTAGTGTACGAACACGAACCTTGGAACAACGTACAATCTAAAGTCAACACCTCCCTCACAGAAAAAGGCAGTAAACAAAATCAAGAACAAACTCTAAAAATAGAAGCCTTAAACATTATAAATACTCAATACCAACAATATACCAAAATATATACGGATGGATCTAAAATTACAAACCCATACAGAACAGCTGCTGCAATGGTCATACCAGAGCTCAACATACAAATAGGCAGACGTCTCCCAGACTACTGCTCTATTTACACAGCTGAATTCTGGTCCATCCTCAAATCATTACAATGGATTGAAGAATTCAAACCTAATAAGACAGTAATTATTAGTGACTCGCTTAGCGTCCTATCTTCAATTCAAACAAATACCACCAAATGCAGGGAAGACTTTCTCAATCAAATAAACGCCAAACTAAAACTACTAAATACCGGAAATACTATTGTAGAGTTCATGTGGATACCATCCCACATTGAAATTAAGGGTAACGAAATGGCCGACAAACTGGCTAAGGAAAAACTACACGAACCGAATTTCGAGCCACTGCACTATAGCACAACCGAACTCTACAGTATAATAAACACCCAAATAGATATAAAATGGCAACATGATTGGGACAATAGTACAAAAGGGAGAGTGTTGTACACTACTGTTAAGGAAGTCAACAGGCACAAAAAACCGCCCAAGGGCTCACCTAAAGAGCAGACAATCATCAATAGGATAACTTTAGGAAAAACCAAGCTGGCCAACAGCATGGGAAAATATATAGGACCCTTTCCTCATAATATAAACTGCTACCATTGCAATACCCCGGAAGATCTACATCATATCTTCAACAATTGCAGTAAAACCAAACAAGAAAGGGACAAATTTAGATCACAACAGCAGAATATAAAAGCCCCATATACATACCCAGAAATTATACAAAATACCAATCCCAACATTTTAATGACACACAAGAATATGTTGGAATTTCTACTAAACATAGGAAAAATAGGGAATATATAAATTATCCATTAAAATCCTAACCCCAACAAACAACAAAACAGGACCCTAATGCTTACATATAAAACATTAATAAGCCCCTTTAGGACAGGAAAACAAGAAACGGCCAGGACCGGGGTGTGGAAACTGGGTTCAACAAGGAATACCTTTGACGTGTCGCTTAACGGCCCCGGATACTTCCGGCAGAGGTCCCTTGTTGTTGCCTGGCCGCCGCGCCTCACGGACCGGTCGTGGGGAGGTGACTGGGTGTAGAAATGGACAATCCTTGACGTGTCGCTTAACGGCCCGGGACAATTCCCGCAGGGACCCATTGCTACTACCTAACAACCGAACCACACACCTGAACTAAACCAAGGGGCCAAAACAAATATGGAAATAGGGTCCCAATAAAACAAAAAGGGAAATCAAGAGCTATAACACAAACAAGTCATAAAAACATAATCAAATTACCCAATAAATAACACCTCAAGAAATAACAAGATGACACCAAAAAACAAACATCATAGGCAGTAAGGATGTAGGTCAACACTCTACTCTCTCTTCTTTCCTCTTTAGACACTTTCCCTAGATACCTTCTCATTAGGAGTACAACCAAGTGTACAGTGTTAAAAACATAAGTATCAACCACACAAAAAAGCTTAATTAGAACCAACAGATGCACCGAGAACGGAGCAACTTAACCAGGTAGAGAAATATGATAGAGACCCCAAATCAAGAACATATAAGGTAGTCTAAAACTCCAAAGACTATCAGGTCCGGCGACACAAGGTCGCACATCAAATAGAAAAAGGAAGAACGTAATTTAGGTCCCGCAAAATTAGAACATATAAGGTAGTCAAAAACCCAAGACTATCAGGGCCAGCAGCACAAGGCTGCAAAGCTAACTAAATAACCTAAGAAATATGGCCTAATTAGAACCCCAAATAGTACATATAAGGTGGTCAAAGCCCAGATCATCAGGCCCAGCAACACAAGGTTGCACATAACAAAATATTAGGAAAACAACTACACAAAAATACACATCGAGCACCCAACATTATAAAACACTGTTACATAAACGTTGTACACTCAAAAACAGCACAGAGTATATAAATAGGGATAGGGTACGTCCAAAGAAGCAGCCCTTGCCAGGCACTTCGCCTCGCCCGCAAAACCTGCCGCAGCAACTACACGTGCTTAGCACGTCCTAAAACAACCAGACAGAAACAGAATGAATTAATATGAGTGTGTGCTGGAACTATTCCCACTCATATATGTGGCCCTACAATCACACAGTAGTAGCTCAATAGCTACTCCGATGTGACGGCCCAAGTAAATAGTGTTCCATGAACACATAAATGCCTGCAGGGTGGCGGCTCCATTCCCACCCTCAGGATAAAGTAAATAACCGTCTTTTGACGGATAAAACAGTGGTAAGAGCCCTCGGGACGAACCACTTAAAACCCATAATATTGATTGATTGATCAGTCTGGCTACATTCATTCAGGCAGAGGCAGCGGACTGAGTAGGACGGCTTATCTGGAGCAGGCGACCTGGTGATGTCAGAGTTGTATTGCGAGAGCATGAGTCCCGGGCTTTCACAGTTAAGGACGTGATTGTGATATCATCCCGTCACTGTTACAGACTGAAACATCAAATTGTACAGCGGTGGACTATGCAGAAACTCGAAATGGATATTTCGTAACTCCCGACCTGGCATCGTGGCAGAAATAGAAATGGAGGGAAGTATGCATGGCGGCAGCGACCTTGACCTTCTGAAGTAGAGACCACGTAACTCCCGAACTCGATTTGTGGCGGTGGTTAAAACAGAAGAAGAAAAGGGCCTCTACTTCTACCTAAATACGAGACGAAGAGAAATGGCTGCTATAGATGTTTTACGGATATAGACGTCACCATCGGCCTACAAGGAACGCTGTTCAATGAAAAGATTTTTCATTGCCATTACCTTTGCCTGAATAATAGGGGACTCATTTGGTTACGAGTACCCCTCTTTGAATAACTTTCCGTGGCCCTAAAAAGCTAATTTGACTTTATTGGTATCCTCCAGCAAATTTAAGACCAAAAATATCTAACATTGACTACACTATTATATGTCGCTTAGACATTTTTAATTTCTAAATTTGCTAGGGACTTATTATATGTACGCTTAAGTACTAGTTTTATTCGAACGATAGGATTGTAAATAATAATTCTTCAACTTAAATATTTGAATAATTGCACAGGTGGCTAACACATTATTGGCTGTTAATTTGTCCATTAGTATAACTGGACTGAATTTGACCTTAGTATGACCTTGTTGTTTCAGGTGTGGGCTGCGTCCTTTGCTGTGCTGTCTTGCTGTCTGCGTGCTCTGGTGTGTGCTGCTGTGTCAACGCCCTCCTGGACCTGGACCTTTTCCTCCTTTGCCGTTCCTGCTCACAAAATTACTAGCGAAATGAGGAAACATTTCCCCTCGCTACCTTACAACTGCTCGATTGGATGATAGGGGTGGGTGTGTGTGGGTACTATTCCTACCCACCCCCAATATAGGCTTTCATTTCCCCTGATAGTTACTTTTTAGTAATTCAGGGGAACGCCTTAATTTATAGTGCATTTAAGCACTATTAAGGGAGGGAGTAACACCCCTCCCACCTAAATGGGTACCGACATGGTACCTATAAAAGATGTACAAATGCCCCTAGTGGGCGGTTACATCTATAAAACACCCAAAGTCAGTCAGTCTGGCTACCCATCGTTGACGCATCAACACCAAAGATGAATAGAGTACAGAAATTAAGAGAACTTCAAATGCATTTGGAGAATGCTAGGCGTCTCCTGGACGAACTGGCTATGGAGGCCATAGTAGAACAGACTAGGATTGAAAAAGAAGAGGAGGAAAGAAAAAAGAAAGAAGAGGAGGAGAAGAAAAGTCCCATCTTGCCTCACCGCATGATGAGACAGACTAGTAAAGTCAAGCCCGTGGTGAGGACACCTTCACCACCAGAACCAGTTCGTCCACTACAGGGACAGTCCCCACCACATCAACCACAGTCTCAACCGCAACAACTTCAGCCGCATCCACGGTTGCGGAATAGAGGAAGAAATGAAGAGACTTTCACTATCCCACAAAGTGAAGACTGGGATAGTGAAGCCAATCATTCTCCCTCTGCGCTCCCAATCACAAGAGTGAATTGGGAGAATGATTGGAGTAGAAGATGTGTGTGTGGGGCTAGACCTGGGAGATGCCAGCATTAGCCAGGTGTATTTTGAAGTTTAAAAAACAGTCCTTCTCAGGGCTACCCAAATAACAAGAAAAGAAATACTATGTCAATTGCCAATGGGTGTGAGAGAGGAGTAGTGTGATTATAAACACTGACTCTTTACTCTGTGTGTGTGTGTGTGTGTGTGGTTAGTATAGGGTGTGATTTTGGATAGTATATAGTATGGTTTGTTTTGGCTGCTTCCCCGTGTGTGTGGTTAGTATAGGGTGTGATTTTGGATAGTATATAGTATGGTTTGTTTTGGCTGCTTCCCCGTGTGTGTGTGTGTGTGTGGTTAGTATAGGGTGTGATTTTGGATAGTATATAGTATATGTGTCTGAGTAAGACACAGCTATTTCTGGATATTAGACGGGGAATATGAAGTGGAAAAACTACATCATAAATGGAAGATTGCGAAGAGTTTGGACTTTGCAAAAAGACTGAAAATAGCCAGGGAGCTCTTAGGAGGAATGCTAGAAGAAGAAGCCAAAAAGTTACGAGGCTGCATTAATCCACCCTATGTTAGAGTGGGGACATTGAAGCAAGTGATAGATATTGTCGAAAACGTCAAGTGTTTTTTGGATAATATCTTGACAGAGTACCCCCATGTCCAAAGGGTTTGGACCCGCTCAAGAAAGCTGAAGAACTGATGAGAAAGGAACTATTAGAAGAAGTGAAGAAGATAAAAGATAACTGGAGTAAGGAGAGAAAGGAAAGAAAGGACAATGAAAACCAAAAAAAGAAAGAGGACTTTGAAAGATTAAATAACAATTGGATAAAGATACAAGAGAAGTTTAGAGCTATGGGACATCCTGACTGGATTCCCGAGGAAGAAAAGAAGAAGAAGGGAATTATTGGTAAAATCAAAAGGTGGTGGAACAAAGGCATAAAATAAAAGAAGAAGTATCCAAAGGCCCTTTTCAGGGCCACTCATAGGTCTCGAAAAGATAGTAGCTTTCATTGCCATCCTTTTTTCCCTTGTCCCTATATAGACCCACCCTGTTCCATTTCCCTTGACGCTATATAGGCCCACTATGTTCCATTTCCCTTGACGCTATATAGGTCTCCCATGTTCCATTTCCCTTGTCGCTATAGTACCCCAAGCTGTTTTGTCGCTATAGTGCCCCAAGCTGTTTTTGACTGGATTTTCCCTTGTCGCTATAAATCTTGTCGCTATATTAGCCCAAGCCCTTTTTGACTGGATTTTCCATTGTCGCCACGGTGCCCCCATATACTACTTACAAACAACTGCCTAAGTACCTGATATAGTAAATCTGGAACA